>OX235270.1:88816909-89548618 GCA_944472135.2 Trichobilharzia regenti
AATTCCTGCTGAAGATGACTTATTTGAGGTAGAAGTGCTTCGTGCTGTATGATAAGGCAGCGAAAATCTATCCGAGACTTATATGATTGTCTCCTCCCCTCCGCCCTCATGAAAGCACTCTTAGAGGCGTTGACCAGGCATCCACCTTTTTCATAGGACTGAGGTTGAGTAATAACTGGACGTTTAAGATGGACAAACGCGAGGCGATTCGCCTAAACTTGTGACAGCCAAGGCTTTTCCGGAAAACTCGGTTATGATCTTGGCTCAAGTTTTGCAACAGAGATTTACATGATGCATGATTTGAAATTAAATAGTTTGACTAAGGCAACAGGTTAAAAAATACCAAATTTTATAGAACATTTAAGAGACTTAGCTTATCCATCCGGGTAAGACCACGTTAATCCAAATTATGGTGGTTTGCGAGGTATGATTCACGATAGAATTGAGGCTCACCAAATTGAACATGTTAGTTGACCTCACCCATGAGTTTTAGCACATCTCCAGAAGCATGCTTAGTGATATGTTCTGTAGGAAGTAATGTCTGACGCTGTATCCAGATGAAACCGAATAAATTTATTGTTAATAAACAGCGTAACATACTTCCGTTTGATGGCGAAAATCGATTTTGGATGTTGTGAAAACGGTCTGTATGCCATAGCGTGCCTTTCCCTTGAAGGAACTATGCTTATTACTTATAGAAGAGTTTTTCTGTGGTGAACAAAAACCCTCTTTATGTCCAAAATGATGACATCTGCGGCATTTAAGCTTCTTGAATGGACAGAATTCGACAAAATGTCATGAACCGCAGTACCAGCACACTGACAAAAGCTTAGTTGAATTCTGAGACTGAAGTTCTGCGTGCTTAACGGTGGTAGGAGAAGTTTCCTCTGCATTAATTTAATCAAATTTAGAAGGCTGTGATTTGCGCTCCACTATAGTACTGTCTTTCTTCAAGTTAATTAAACGTTGGCATTCTGCTATCGTCATCTCCAAGGCAAACACCAAAGCATCTGTGACTTTTATCAACCATATCTAAAAGCTATTTAATGATGTCATATGTCAAATGATTCACAACGAAAAATTCAGCGAAGCATTTGTAGGGAGAGCAGGAGTAAGAAAAGGCAGTCTACTATAAACAATGATATCTTTGATTATGGTGAACTGGAACATGCAAAAGATAGCAGGAGTGAGAAGACGAGCAGACTGACAGGAAGAAGCTGGAAAACCTAGAATTCACGAAGGATTCGTGTTTAGTGTCACACAAATTCGAAGATCTACAGTCGAAAATCAATAAGCTGACGAAAAAAATAGAACTTCAAGTGAAAATAGAAAAGATGGAGGTGATGAAAATACCTAACCAACAACAACAAGCACCGCTCACTGTGAGTGGGAGAAATCTAAACGTAGCGTTGTTTCATCTACAGGCAGCACGAGAAAGGATCTAAAAGACAGAACTGAAAAATTAAGATATACCTTCAATAATCTGAAATCAGTATGGAATTCTGTTGCACTGAATGCATAGAACAAGATTCGAATTTTCAACGCTCATGTCAGATAACTACCTCTATATGTTTCAGAGACTTGGCGCATCACCGAACGTATATCCTGTTCAGCTTCTGTCTCATTTGTTTTTATGTAAGGCAGAAAAGGAATGTGTAAAAATTTATCGTCATAAAAGTGATTACAGAATTCAGACCGACGTGATTCGGATCATACATTATGAAAAGAAAGAATAACTCGTTAAATGTATTAAAAATTTGATGTAACTATAGCAAAACTGTTTATATACTTAGACTCACTCAAACTCATTATTATCACCAGTAGTTAATATTTTACCTGAAATTGCTGTACAAGTAGCAAATTATTTACATCATTAGGTGCTGATAATTATATATTGCATATTCTTATGAATGGAGCTACTGCAGTTTTTTTCTTATTAATTGATATTAATTTCTGAAAGCATAGAAAATAAGGAATAGTGATGACGAAACATAAGGAAAAAGAATGATTTAATCCTATCATTCTGTAATATCTCTGTATACAGTAATTTTATCAAAAGCATAACCGTACTTTAATTGGTAACCAGTGTCTCTGACTGCAGCACAAGGTGATACCCGTTTGACTTCACGAAGGGGCACTAGTTTCTTTGAGATCACAAATAAACCATGCTAGTGAATTTCAATAAAAATAAAGCCTAAACAACCCAATATCAATATTACTGTACTTAAAAAAACTGGTGCGTAAACACTGTAATCAAAAATGTACTCAGTTTTTTTTCCTTACGTCAATTGATGATATAAGTGACTGACGGTATAAGACGTCATGCTGGTTTATTCACATATAAAAGGAGAAATATGTTACATTTTAATTCTGTGACAGTTGTATTTGTTTAGATGAGTTAGCAATGTGTATTGCACTGTCAGCAAAAATGTCAAAATAAAAGCTCATCTCACATAAAAAGGGTGGTAAAAGTCGCATTATTATAAACGTAGGCTATTTCGACAGTCTCAAGCTGACTAGTTTGCATTACGATTGTTTGTCTTTTATAAGCTATCACAAAAATATCTACTTCTTACACAACCCATATTTTACCGGCTAAATTTCATCAAACGTCATCAGATTAAATAGCGCTTGGAATTTCATCATTTTCGCTGATGTGATTTGGCTTAGAGTGTGTCATTTTGGAATGACATTCTACTGCAATGTCAATGATGTTTTGTTTCATCCAGAACTGAGTGTATATGAAATTCGAGTTTATAAACTGTAATAGAAGTAAGTGTCTTAGTTGGCTTTTTGGATAAAAATAAGGTGATATTCAACCCTGTTGCAGATCATTTGGCTTCTACATCAACAGCAGATTAACTGTGAGGCATTAGATGAAAAGAGACAAAAGTATTGTCTACTCCGTTCTCCTTTATTCTCCTTTGTATTGTAATGAAGTGTGATAACGAAGGGAGAATTCCAGTCTTCATGAAATTGGTGAGAAATGTAAGCAAGCTTATAATCTACATGATCTTATCACCTTGAAATATGAACGATGTGGTCAATGAGTCACATTGTTTTGAGTAAACTACAATTGTCCACATGTTCCGTTGACTATGAAGTGAGTATTGGGAAGCCCTTAAGTCTTCCATAAATGTTACGGATCCAGTTTATTTATGCAATATAACAACCAGTGAAATATTAGCTTGTTGATTTTGGTGATAGAAACTCGAGTATATCACATTTCCCAGGGGAAAATTGTTTGTGGTAATTTTTGGAAATTAGTGAAACCTCCGGATTTTGTTTCTTCGTGTTTCTTACAGGCCATCCTAATTAAACTTGGATAAACAGTATAATATTATGATTCTTTCTGTAAACCGGAATAAGGTGATTTTCAATCATTGTTTGCGTATGCACCTAAACAACTTAATGTGGTTAGTAAATGAAAAATCCCCATATTGAAATCAAAACAAGATTTTGTTTTCGATAACTTCTTCTTCAGGCTCTACAGTTATAAATCCATGAATAATACAGTACATATAGCCAATAAAGGCAAATGAAAATAATATCAGAAACTGTATTGGGGTGTATGTGTAAATTGAGATGATAGTCCATTAGTTAGCATAGTCAATTAAATGTGTATAGGGTGTTTAGTCAGAAAAATGTGATGAAGCGTGAATGAACAATTGGGTGGTATAGTGTTGTTTTATAGTTAACAGAATACAAGTGTCCTTGGGGTGAGAGAAATGCTATAACTACAAAATTTCGTGGTTTCACTTTTTGTGTCGACGAAAATCTGGATTCATCTTTAAAGATGGTGTGTGGTGGTGGATGTGTAAATCTGCTTCGACGAGAAAGACTTTCGACCTAGAGTATCCACACTATATCGTCCTACTGTGCGATAGCATGCAGATTGCCCAAATCTCACCTAATCAGTTGATGATCAGTGTCTCTGAGTTCGGTATGTGTTTTTCACTATCTAAGTGCTAAGTATTGTTACAAGATTGGCAGAAGCCTGAACATGCACTCACCCTTGCAGGCGAACCGTCTGAAGTTGTCGATAAATTCGTGTGAACTCTAGCACAGGTGTGACGGACGAGATTCCCAACCATCTCATAAAAGCCAGGGTGGCATACGCCAACTTTGGCCACCTTCGGAGGCGTCGCCACGTCAACCTGGCTGTCAGAGGTCGGATTTATAATGCTTCGGTGTGGCTTGTGCTGCTCTGTACTTGCAAAACTTGGTATCTTTACGCTGAGGGTATGCAGCGACTCTAAGTATTCGACCACTAGAACCGCTTGCGTTCAATAGTTTCATCATGTGAGTAATTCTGAGACCTGGAAGCGCATGCTTGGACATATTGGAGGTCATCATTCATTGAGTATCCTCGTTACCTGGAATCACCGGCTTTGGTGGCATGGAAATGTGCTACTACTGTCGTCCCAGACGCCTCTGTACCGGTCTTTGTTCGCCAACCCTGGGACGGGATGGAAAAGGCAGAATGGTCAGCCTTCGACAAGGCGTAGTAGAATGAAGGATATTTTTGCTAGGTTAGCATCGGTTGGTATATCATAAGTGTTTGTTTGGGATCCTACAGGCAAGTGGAATCGGCGGTTCGAAACGTTATCGAATATAACCAAGAATCTCGTGCTTCAAATGACTTCTTTCTTCCCTTACTGACAGTATAATTCAACGAATTTTGTCTGACCGCGTTAAATATAGTTGCTTCCTTTCTGAATGAAGTGCTTTATTCATTCTCTCCCTACTTTCTTTATATATTGTTGTTTTATTATTATTGTGGGGTACATCTTCCTGCATTATAAAGGAGATTTTGTGTTTTCGATATAATAAATAAACAAAGTGCATCTTCACACCGATAAAATACTCGCCAGAAGCTTCACATGATTAAATGACTGTTTCAGCACTCTGTAAAGACTGTTTTTTTAAAAATTTTTGAGGTATATGAAAACCTCAGCAGACGACTTATAGCCAGCCCACTCAGCTAGCAGCCAGTACATGGTTTCTTCAATAATAAATACGTCTTTTTACTGTTTCTTTATTTAGTGATTGATGTATTTTCCATGTAATATTTAGCTAGATGAATCTGCTTAGATCACTACATTAGCCCAATTACAATAAATTAATTTCATGAATTTTATATTTTCTGCATTTTTTCACTTTTAATACTTTACATATAAAAGCACTTGACACACAATATATGAAGAACACATGAGTTATCTTCACTTCAAAGCTGTACAGTTACTTAGGGGACTTATATATGCTATGTAGATTGACAACATAGATCAAAGTTTGTCCGGAAGTGGTAACAATGCAAATGAAGGCGGATGAGTGTTAACTATAGCTGAAAGATTAGGTATAGTCTTATGTAATCAAGAGGATATACAGATAATTAGTTCAGTGATGAGCAGTCGTTCGGAAATAGTTGGTAAGAGACAAAAGATTGAAAATGAGTTGTAAAAACATAAAAAAGTTCATTATGCAGTTATTCATGAAGAAAAAGAAGGAAAAAAAGCTAAGGAAGAAAATAAACACGAAGGCCATGGTAGTGAAAGAGGCTGAATAAAAACTTTCTGAACACTAAGTTCAGGTTTCTCCCTGTGAATTGCTAAGGCTTCAGCTATATGAAGATGCAGGTGAAGTCTCTTCGAACGACTTGGTCCTAATTTACATATGACTCTGAAAAAATTTTCTGCTAATGCTGCATGACTAGAAGTAATAATGAGCTCCAGAATTGACCTGTTGAATGTTTTACATCCTAATTTTGACACTCATGATGGTAGATGTTTGTGGGCACGTCTAGACAATGTCCTGCTGGTACGGCCTATTCACTTAGCTCCACAGGAACTGGTGAACCGGTAACTACACACTGAAGTTACCAACATCAGGAACTTGTCTGTGACGTTGTAATGAATAAGAGTATGTCTGGTAAAGGTGAGGCGTAGAGATCCAGCAAAGAACGTTCTTTGAATTGCTGTCAACAAGAGGCTTCAGAGGACCTCACTAATTGTACCTCCCTTGAATTTCAGACTCACAGTGAGTTGTTTCTTCAGCATATCTAGGTTTCAAGGAGTATCGGTCTTCTTCTTTAGGTGTTTATCTGTGAACAAGGTGGAATATCTATTTTTGATTAGAGTTTTCCTGAAGGATTTTAATTTTTTATTTAATGAGTCTTTATTGCATATTGCATATTTCAACTGACTGATGAGCATTGCTCCAGATTTGTAGGATTTGTTTAGTTCAGTATTTTCATAGGTGATAATAAAGATATCATTCATATATTACCTGTAAACTTTGAATCATTTGATTGGTGATAGGGGGATATTTAACTCGAGATACGCCATGAAGCAGTTGGCGAGCAATGGGCCGAGTGGAGAACTCATTGCTACTCCATCTTTCTGTGGGTATACTTGACCATTAATAAAAACTGAACATTCAACGTAGGCAACATTTAGTTTTCATTAAGAGGACATCGGTGAACGAAGTCATAGCTAACCCAGCTACATTCACTTGACTTACTTAACCCACGAAATGAAATGCATCCTTCAAAAAGTGCCTGTCCATTAGCTTCCCCAAAGGTTCCAAAGTTTCCGCCAACTATCGTGCTACATGATGCTACGGGGATCTGAACATAGCTAAGATCTAAGGCAGGGGCATCGTCCTTTTGGATTTTTTGTCAGCCATATAAGCATGAAACTGCTGAACCAGAAAGATGTATCATTTCATAGCTTTGTAAGCCAATTACTTAGTCCTGTTTCATTTTCAGAAGGACCTTTGTTAAGTGATTTTTATTTTGTGCACTGTTGTCCTTTCTATCAGTCTGCTTTGAGGATTTGCTGTCGTAGCTCATAAATTTGGTCACATTTTGAGTACAACCTGATCTGCCCAGTAAAACTACCCTTATGTTGTTTGGTCATAAGCCGGTGGTGCTTCTCTTTTGAGTTTTTGAACTTTTGACAACAGTCGAGCTCCCTCAAAGTGTCGTAGTTGTTCATTAGAAACAGGGGCTAAGTCTGCTGTTTGATTAAATTGACCCTCGAATTTAACTTCAGTGTGGCGATAAGTCTACTTAAATAGTCATTAAATCTTCTTTGAACAAGGTTTACCGACAGTTTCTATGAAGTTATGCCTGTCATTAGAAAAATTAAGTTCAGAATGACTTTGACAAGGGTAAACGGAAAGGAAAGGTAAGCGGAACTGATTAAACTGAAGTTCTAATGCAGAACTTCCTACCAGTGTACAACAGTTGACGTCAACGCACCTAACAAAGCACATACAAAGGTAAAGTAAATAAAATAGAAATGTGTAAGGGAAAAATTAACTAGAAACTATGAATTAAGAGAATTTAATGAATCTGAGATATCAAGAAGAAAGAACGCATCTGTGCCACTGAGAACGAATTTTAATGGTGTTAACAGTAGTTTCTAACCACTGTTCCTTAGTGTGGTTTATTTCTACAGGATAGTGTTGCTAGCCTCATGCCCGACCTTTCCTCTTTACCAGGATTATTTCTGGTATAGTGAGGTAAAGGAGTGAGCCTGTGGCCGGGTATCGAGCCCCGAACCATGTACATGGGCGACGAGCGTCCTAACCGCTGTACCACCGACGCGCTAATCACAACTTAATACCTAAAACAGAATCACGTCCATTAGCGTACTCATAGTGACATGTGATATACCATATGGACACCACTGGTTGTCATCATTTCAGATGAAAACTCTCTATGAACTATAACACAGCTTCATTAGTTTGGGTAAATTATTTCAAACAGCGCTATGTGCTTTTTCATAATTCTCTCCGCGGTCGTATGTCTAAAGGCCGATACTGATGAAATAGGGAATAATGAGACAGACACAGTCATTATCATGCTATATTTTAATGATTAAACAATAGGAATTATGTATTTATTTCCACATATCTCAAGCAAATAATATATTACTGAAGTTATATTCATTTCATTATACACTGTTAGGAGCATATCAATATTTTTAAATGCATGGAAAATCGATCTGATGGAAGTAATGACAAATCGACTGGTAAATACAAATAAATATTTACAAGTCGTATGAATTAACACAATTTTCTTCAGGATTTTTTGTATACACTAGAGGAAAATGATGCATTACCATTTTTCTTCATGCGACAGAATACCTGTAAAAAAGGAAGAAAACAACGGTGTGGATCAAATGCAATCAGCACATAGTTCACTTTACGAGAGATCACCATCTGTGATTTGTTTTCGAAAGAATTCAACAATGTCAAATCCAGGCATAATCTGTCATAATTTCATTCAGAAATGTAATGATCTGTCGAATGAGAATTTAAACAAATGTTATCCAGGAAAAATAAATACAAGTTTATTACCCATTCAAAATGAAGTAGATAATAGAAATTTGCCGAACAATAACGATTATTTTTGTTCATGTAAGCAATATGAAAATGAAATCTATCAATCAGCAAGTGATTTAAGACGTATTTGTTGTATAGAAGAATATTTATGTGATAAAAAAGACGAAAGAAAGCTGGAGAACTTTAGTCTTCAACAAAAAATGACTTGTCTTTCCATTAGTCCAGGTAAAACAACTAGTGAAGCTTATCGAGGAAAATGTAACACATGGCATGGTCCACGAAGGTTTACTCATGGTGGTACTAAACATGTCGATTCACATAAAGCATTCACTTCAACATCAAGATGTCAGTCAAAACAAGATCAGTTATTGCCTGACAATAATCGGAGATTTACACCGACTTATATATGTCATATAGGTGGCAGTACATATGATCGTGCATCTAGCAGTGAGAATAAAAACATTGATCCATGCACTGCACTAAGTAGTGCCAGCAAACCTTGCATTTACGAAGAATTTTATCCACATAAACAACAGGGAATAACTTCACCGCCTCCACCTTTAATAACGAAACGATCATTTATACAAACATATATGCAGAGTCGAGACGGTTACAAACGTCTTTCTCCAAATAAGAAAATCAAAGAAAAGCAATCACGATTATCACCATTAAAACCAAGTCGCTATGAACAACAACAACAAAGAGCAAAGTCCCGACAAACTAGTGAGCTAGATGGACAACGTAGTGTAAGCAAACAGTCGAAAATTTCCCTTGGTTCTGCTGAACTGGACAAGCAAACTGTAGATCCTACATCAGAAATGAAAGATTCACAAATGGAGAAACCAGATGAAAAAGTTGTTGATGAAGAAAATGAACTTAAATCTAAAAAATCTAAGGATGACAATTCGATACGAAAAATAGTTTCTGATGAAAGTACATCTGAGTTACCATCTGATCACGATTTAACAGCTGGTTATATTGAAGGCAAGGATATAACAGGAAATCAAACAGCTCCATTAAATGGAAACATTGAAAGAACTGTTAAATTAAGTGCTGTTTTTAGTAGTGAAAGTTTAGAAGTGAACATTATATCATCAAAAACGAAAGATTCCTCACATGTACCAATAGAAATCAAACCAAACCAAAGTGTCACAACCACATCTGATGATAACAGAACAAGTATCTTGAAAGAGAATTATACTAATAAGTCAAATATACTAAGGTCCTTGATGGGACAAAGTGAAGCTTCTATGCAAAATACGAATGTTACGAATAAACCTAATCTGCTAGTGAACGGTTCAATATCGTCAGTGTATTCCATGGAATTAACGCGAACTGAAAAACTAATTAATTTTGGTCAAACTGATATTGAAAAGGATGAAGTTACAGAACGACCAATCGATGCAGCTAGTGATAAAGCAGGTGATTTGCATCTTTCATTAAAACAAAATATACAGATTCATTCAACACCAAATTGTACCAACAGTACACAGTGGATTAAGAGCTCTGATCAGTTAGAAAAGGACATCACTGATGAAAATATTCCAGATCGTAATTTGTTGGGTTCTCTCAGTCATGGTCCAGAAGTTCCAATAGAAATCGGAACATCTTTAAAGTGTACCATCAGCCGTCGTGAGACTACTTTAGAATGTAACAGTAAAACAAATGAAGGGAAGGGAGTCGAAAGTCCTCGCTTACTGCACACTCGAACGACGAGTTTCGAATTAAACATTACGGACACAAAAAAATACAATGATAGGCAACATACATTAGGAAACGAAGAAGTGAAAGAGTTAACCGTGAATCACTCATATAAAACTGGAACTGTGTTAGACGGCATAGGAATATGTTTTGAGACAGCCAAAGTTCAACATGAACCACATGCATCCGCTGCCATTTTAAATTCTCACCAAGGGAGACCGGATCGCCTAGTAGTTGGGCGACCAAAATCGCAAATTTCCATCCAACAACCGGAGGTAACCAATGGTGAAAAGCAATCTTCAATTCATTCTACCAATCAAAATAACGTTTCTGGACACCATTCTCTTGGACTGAGTCATGTGACTTCAAAGCGATCAAAGTACTTTATAATTAATAATTCAAATGCCAGTCAGAATAATACTTACAGAACGAGCATTCTTGGAGCTTTGCATAGGTTTTCTCCTAATAAAGTTACGAATAATAGTCATTCTGATAAAGCAGTTAATTTCCTGCAAAATGGAATAATTGTCAGTCTCTCGAATGATCATGATGAAAAAGTTAAAAGAAGTGGTAAGATTCCCAGTAATAAATCACTTCAGAATCTTACAATTCAAAAATATCCAGAGGTTTTCTCAGTAAATAACAATTCCAATGAATGTGTACCTTATTTAAACAGAAGTGTATTTGAAAGTGACCGCACATGTAAGTGCTGTTCTACACATTATCATAAACCCTCATTATATGATCCACACATAAATTCCTTTGAACCTTCGACTAAAGAAAAACGTCTGTTTACTAAATGGCAAAGATTTTATAAACATGAAAAATATTCAGCATCACTTAAATTGTACAACTGTGGTCTGAAAACTATTAAAAGTAACAATAACATTAATAACAATGAAAATCTAGAAATGAAAACTCTCTCAGAATGGCCAAGTAATTGTCGTGTAAAAAATTATCTACACAAAAACTCCCCTGAGTTATTACATAATTTTAATACAAGAGGTGGTAGACAGTCACAAACTTGTAGCTGGAGACCGAGAAACGTTGCCCGAACTGGTATTGGATTAGTGAAACAAAAAGATCATGTACTCGATGATAAATGGCGAACCAAAAGATCCGATGGCTTAAAAGCGATACGAAAAGAGTCGAGAAGACTTCATAGCTTGCATCCACATAAAGATAATGATATACATCAACAGAAACAAGTGTTGGATTTGAATAATTCTAGAAACCAAAAAGAAATAGAATATGAAGAATATTCCAGTTTGGTTGACACAGATATACTGTCCGTGTTGAAGAAACAGACATATCATAAGTCTACGCTACAGGAGGATGTGAACCATAATCAACTTACTAGTAAATCAAATACATTGACTTCAACAGTACATGAAATATTATTACTTTTAAAAGATACAACTGAGATGATTATGACTGATCTACTAGCACTGGAACAGGAGATCCTGGAGAAGAATTTTGTTTCCTGTGAAGCAATATGTGAGCATTTAGTGTCAATACCTGCAATTTTATCAGAACTAAAACAGCATTTAGATTACAGTCCCAATGAAAAACATCTGTACAAACTGACGGAGAGTATAAATTCAATAATTCATGAAATTCTTAGTGATCCGATCACCGTTATCTTTCACTTAGTCGAATTAGCTTATCTTTTGAATGAATTAGCCAGACTGTTTGGCGAAGATCTACTGCCGCCCAAATTACCCAAGGTTGTACACTCTATTCAAACAAGACTACATGTGAGTTGTAAATATTATTTAAAGAGACATGAGTTCTCACTGTCTATTTAATTTTCTGTATTAACCATTGATACATTGAAGATAAAAAAGTAAAATATTTCTGACTAGATAATACAGTATCGTCACTGCCGCTACCCATGAACAACTTCCTACATAAACTGGCTAGAAATATGTGTACATGGATAATTATTATCTCATATCTGATTTCGTTAGATAACGATCCAGATGACTATAGATCGTCAATATTTAGCACAGTTTAGCTTCTGATATTTACTTTTAAGCAATTTCGTCATACAACTCTTTACTACCAAACAAGCAGGGATCAAAAATAATTATAGGCATTGTGTAACTCCGGCATAGTGAAAATAAGCTACTGAATTCAGTTCCTTATTTTACTCACGTGAATACTGTTCAGGTAGATTTTTGTTAAAAGAAACCTAGCTTCCCCATCTGCAAGCCAGATGCTAATATTGTGTTCAGAATACTAAAGTAAGATGTGTGTATAGTTCTACATCTGTTAACCGTTCAGTTAGCATTGTACATAAGTCTGTCAGCTCAGTGCGTCTCGCTGTGATGAAACACAGGTAGAAGATAGCAAAAATACAATGACACTGCATAAAATAAACATGAGAGTGAAGGAGGGATACAATTAAAGAAGGACTCATGAGGATGCCAGAAAAATTGCGAACAAAAAGTGAATACGTACATGATAGTGTGTGAGTCGTCAACAGATGACATGATTTTGTATTAACAAACAAACAAAGACAATGTGCCTGCAAGTCTCAGGTTAAAGACGTGTGACAGTTTATTGCATTGTCAAAGACATCTTCTGAGAAGCGGGTTAAATAACACGGAATAAACTGAGTAAAACTGTGTTAAGGCCTAAGTATGGTAACAATATCAAAATGATAATCTAGGGTAGATATCATAGAGAAGATTTGTAGCTCAGATCGAGGGTTCTTGGTGCACGATATAATTAGTGATTAAGAATAAATGGTCATACAATGAAATGTTAACACAGTATACAGAACAGAATACTGCGGGAATTATTTAATTAAGGTGGACTATAAGGCACTAATATCATTCCACTAAAAAACAACACTCCTTAAATTAAATGTATGCAGCTAAAAGGATAGAAGTATGTAAATACAACCATAAAGTAAAAAGTTAAAGCTAGGTAAAAGAAATTTATCGGTAGTACACTAAAATGAGCCAATTCTATAGTGGACTCATTAATTTTTCATGCTTCCGAAGATAGATAAATTAATTGTTATTAACTAAGAACTGATGATGAGAATAACACCAAACATGAATCCTACTCACAAACGTCTTTCAATCCACAGTTGAACATTTTTAAGAAATAACTGAGGTTTAACTTCCAATCGCTTATGAACTGAGTGGCGATATAAATTTCACTTACGTAAAGGGCATCATTTTTGTTGAAGAGAAGGTACTTCTCGGGAGTTTAAAATAAACGAAGCACAGTTCTAGAGATTTTTGAAACGCGGCATTAGGGGAAATAGATAACAATAGTAAGTGAATGTTATGTACTCGTCACCGAATTATTGTTATGTACTGGTCGAGAATTTAATAGTCCTGACACAAGAAAGACGGAAATCAGAAGACCACTAGGTTTGCGATGATACTTCTATTTTCCAAACACAAGGAGAATCAAATCACGCAAGAGTGTGAGAGCAAAAATATATATGAATGTCCAAACAAGTGTGTGAACACAAGTGTGTGAGCGAATATCCAAAATGAAAAAATCAATAGACAGTCTTAACATGATTGGCTAATTATAATGGAATATCGATCCACATATACCTAGCAAATATAACAGACATGTCAAACAAACACACATATTATATATATAATATAAGGGGAATATACATTGTTAAAGGAGACAGGTTCATCAAAGTGAAATGGTCACAGACTAAGAGAGCAACAGAAAGAGAGACCACCATACACAAATATATATATATATATATGGATACATATCAGTTATGTAGTTTAGTTAGTTCATTTTAAAACTGATTGCTTAACTTTGATCAGTGCGTCTTAAATCGACATTAATGTCTTTCGCAACCTTTTTACTTTACTTGAAGTAAATATATGAAGAGGTGATATGTCATGAAGATGATTTTATGGTAAAGTTTCAGGAAAATCATGATAAAAATTCTGATTTGCCTAAAACTAAATTGTTTGCATAGTCAGCATCAGCATTTATTTCTCTTCTCGTGTTTAACATGTCGTACTCAAGTCGAAAATTTATGACAACATGATTTTATGGGACTTAGTATTAGAAACAGCAGTGTAACATAAAATTATTCTGAAATATTTGTCAAAAAGTCACACATAATGAATGGTTACTGAGACGTCAAAGAAACTTAGTGTTCATTACAAATTTGTGCTGAATAACAGATGTATTGTGTAAGATATCATATCATTGATCAGAAGTTCAGAGCCTAAAAGTGTTTTGCTGCTCTCTGATAGATCCAATTTTTATCCAGACCTATTGGTATTCAATTGGATTTAACTACTTATTTCCTTTTTTTATAGAGAATTAAAATTGGTTATGTTTTCAAACAATACTATCATGTACCGAAGGCATGCGACCACTTGTTTGACACATATATTAAATCACGTGAACTTATAAAACTTGAGAAAGACTGTGGTTGTCAGATTAATATAGTTCCACCTAATCATTCATACGCTGTATACTGTCCACATGGTTATCGTACCATTGAAGTAATTTACGATGAACAGAAAGGACGCTATGAATTACTGCCAAAACGTCTTAATAACATGGTAAATCCAAAATATACAACAGTGCGCCTTATATCAACTATAGTGAAACAAATTAATGGTCGTGAATATCCAATGTCATTAGAAGATATTAATAAATTGTTAAATTATCAAATACGTCCGAAATACCAAGATGTGAAGGCTTTAATTACAAATGGTTCAACATTCTATTGTACAAGAAAATGAGAAAAGAATTGATTCAGTCTCCTTCCCTTTGTCTTCTCTGATGTTTTCTTTCTGTCCTCGATTTCTGTCTGAAATTTGTTTATGATTTATTCGCCTTCTGACTGCATCAGTAATAATCAGAACGCAAAAACGTATTTATTTTCATTCATTCTTTTTTCCTCATTAAAACTATAATTTACTTTTGCATTGTATTTTTTTCTAGTAAAACATTTTCCTGTTTACTTTCCTCCTTTATGGTCACTGTTTACTCACGTATTTTGTTTGTAAAAATATCAGGAATAATCACACTTAATTATAACTGTTTTTATTTAGTTAATATCCAAACTATCTGATTTTAAGGTGGGAACTAATATCAGCTGACTGTGAATACTGAGAGTTCTGCTAGCGACCAACACACTTTCAAATGAAACTGTAAACTTCCTTGTAAAAACGAAATAATTCATGATATTTGCGTGACGGCGATTAGAATTGGAAGGTAGGATTCACTTTCTAACCTACTTACGGCTGTCATCTGAGTGCACTTACTTCTCAGTGAGTCAGTATGTCCCTATTAAGAGATGAACTCCTAGAAAATGTGCTGTTCTCCGGGAATATGAGCTACAAAAGCCACCTCTTATACAACAGGCAATAAATGTATAAGGAAAAGGATAAACTGTTCACAAAAATGTCTACACTGGTCAGGGGATAAATAAAAGCTAGGAATACACAGACAGATTGATAGATACATTGATTCTGTGTATCATTCATCATGTCAGTTCTAGATTTACGTCTCATTTTCTGATTTCTTTCGTGGTTAGAAAGGAATAACTGGAGCAGTTTTGTTATGTTTCCTAATATAACTGAAAAATAAATAGATTAAAATACTTTTACTCCATTCACTTTAGAATTATTAGTTTAAAACTGTTTGAAGAAACACTGATAATCATGACTACAGGAGTAGACCAGGAGTTCTGCAAACACTGACTGGTTTATTTTATGAATGTGCCTCACACTGTTCAAGTCGAAATAATGTCTTATGGCCTATCTAGTCTTTTCAAGAGGTATTAACACTTCATCGACTACAGTCTCAAACAATCAGATTCCCTAAAATTCTGCTTCGAAATTTATTTCTAAGGAATCTGAAAGTCTATAATTTTTAGTATGTCGTCAGGTTGATAGAATATTTTATGGATCAATTGTGGTCTAAAAAGGTTTACTATGACGCAGTAGTCTCGTGAACAGATTCACCAAGAGAATTCCCACAATATGTTTCGTTCTGTTATGGAAGTAAACCGACGTAGACATGTCATCTTTTCCTGTTTGCTTTCTAGACAGTTGAGAAATTTAGCTTCTTGTTTAATTACATTCTAATTTATGATTTTACCATGGAAATTTTCGACATTCTGAAAAAAATGCCTTTGTTCTATTCACCTCAAAGTGAGTAAACTACTAACTGAATTCTTAAGAAAAGATGTAAGAATTAATTTTACTCACAGTGAATTAGAGATTGTCAAGATTTA
This sequence comes from Trichobilharzia regenti, assembly GCA_944472135.2. Classification (NCBI taxonomy): domain Eukaryota; kingdom Metazoa; phylum Platyhelminthes; class Trematoda; order Strigeidida; family Schistosomatidae; genus Trichobilharzia; species Trichobilharzia regenti. Next base: position 88,833,207 of record OX235270.1, read on the forward strand.
AAGAGGCAAGTAGCAAAAAGAGTTAAATCAGTGACTTCTAACACTTATGCATAACTTTGTTGTTAATTTTTCGTCAGATCCTCTTTTGTAGACATCCGCGGACTGTGAAAACCGAGAAGCGACGCACCGTAGAGGCTAACGAAGTTGCACATTAGTTTATTTATTAGATGTATCACACAGTGAAACAGTATTATTTACTGGATGACATTGCGAACAAAATTTATTGCTCATAATCACATCAATTAAAATGAATTTCGATAATGAGGATTTAAAGGCGGCGAAATCTGCTAACCAAAACACTTTAGACTTTGCTGTCTGTCACTTTTCATCTTGATGTACAGTGAAGTTACGACTAGGTAATGATAGCATTTGAGAATTAATCTTCATACAAATACATTCTTTTGTCCAAGATTTACACTAGTTCTGAATCCTGAACGTCTTACCGTCATTCACCATGAATTTACAATTTGACCTGAATACGAAGTGGTAGTGTAAACGACGCATGTTGTAGGGTGTAGAGGCAAGCTTTGTGCTTCAAAGATGACTTTTAATTAGCTCATCTCTTTTACCTGGTTAAGAAACAGGTTTTTTTACTGGCCTCTGCTACTGGGATTTCTGTGTATTTAACTTAATGAACTGACTTCAGAGTATTGGTACTGGATACTGATTTAACAGTTTTGAAAACTTCACGAAATAACGGATGATTAGATGAAGATTAGAGAAGATTTTAGGAACATGCAAGGTAATTAAGAGTACACAATTCTGATTCTTAGAGTCACGAGTACCCCAATGGGGCGGAGTAGGTCTTCCTTTATAGGTCAAACCAGCAGTCAAAACTTCAAACACTGGTATGATTGCTTGAGTGGATTTCCTGATAAGCTTCCCAGTAGGAGACCATATGTATCGTTGATATAAGACATACTCTACCAAAGTGCACAAGTTCTACTCATATATGAGTGGTAGCGTGGTTTGTTCAAATCAACTGCAACTGTCTTCCATCCCAATTGTGCTTCAACTAACATTGCTAGGCGAGGAAAGCGATGGGATGACATACACAAAACACGTCCTAACCACTTGAATCAATGTGGCCTTACAGTTTGATCATTTGAATTTTGATCCTCACTTAATACTCTACAGCTCATCTCAATATTACTCAACATATTGTCCCTTGACGGGGACATCAGAGATGGCTAGGCTTCTATTACCTTCTACTTTTAATCCTCGTCTCACAGTACAAATTTACTTCGATGAATGGGCCAGTATCACACCTCACACAAAGATGATCCAAGTTTGCTGATGCCAACTGAGTCCTTTGTGTCTGAAATGAGATTCAGTCAACAATCAGTCCATCAGCGTTCATGCAACTTTCCTAAAAAATTATTAGCATGCCTAACAATTTCACGTGGTCTCCTAGCAGTTGATGCAGACCAGTTCTGCAGCATCAATTCACACTTGATTGGGGCGAATTACATGTCAAATATAGTTAGATTTATGCTCAAGGTATTTAGATGATTCCACTTTACCATCCACATACTCTAAATTGATGAGATTCTTCCCTGGCCTGGAGTGTATTCTCGCTTTCAGGACTCCTGTGTGAATCACCCATTTTGAACTATGCAGCAGCATTCTACTGGCATTCACTAACATTTGGTTACATGATGACTATAACCTCCATCAATGAAAGTGCGACTTTTTCCACTACCTTAACCAGCTTAGCAATCATGAAATTTCCAAGTCCTATATGCATCAAGTCGTTCAATTCTGGACTTCAATAACCTATGTACATAGTTTCCTAGTTAAAATTATCTCAAATTATTTTGCCACTTTCATTTAATTGCATAGCCATGTGTATTTACAACTTATTTAGAACTATTATCTCTTTTTATTTGGCTAATTTCATCTATGTATACAAACGAAACCCTGCCATCTGTTTTTCTAATATCATCCCACGTGACCTTTGCTTTATTATCATGAAGTTCACAATCTGACAGAATACGGTTTGTTCAATCTCTTCTTCACCTTTAATCTAGCATACAGTACACTTTTTGATGTGGTTTTGTTCTCTGAGCTGGATGGTTAGTTTGCGAAGCTTTCATCACCTTACTGGGTGACGTCTTCAGCGCATACTTCAATTTGAAGTATGCGCTGAAGACGTCACCCAGTAAGGTGATGAAAGCTTCGCAAACTAACCATCCAGCTCAGAGAACAAAACCACATAAAAATCATCTACCTGAGCTAAAAATCTTCTCTATAATATACAGTACACTCATTTACTTTGAAAAAAAAGCTTGAAATAATTCATTTTGACAGGACATTCTCACAACAAATATGCTATCGTATGCGCATTTACTTTGAATCAGATTTTGAAAGTATTCGAGTTTAAACATTGGTCAACTGCAAAACAAATTATTTGTTATTTTATATAGTCATTTGTTGATACGAAAAATCCTCATTTGACTGATTTACATAAAATTATTATTTCCTTTATCTGGATATACAACTGCTGACACTAAACAGAGAGTTACTGAAAAGAATATTCTTTGTTCAGCAATCATATATGTTAAGTTATTCCCATAAATGCGGACTTAATTGTCCCATGGAGAAGCTGGACACAGGCAATCTGCCAATGCTTTTTTGTAGTTCCTTTTAGGTATAGACATAAAGATAGACGGATTAATACATGATCTCAGTCCATACAAGTATTTCAGGAGTTGCGATCTCTCACTACTTCTCTCTACAACCTATTCATATCCATCGCTCATCTGAATTCGAAGGTCGCCAGGTGAGGTAGTGTCTCTGCTTATGACCAGGAACATATTTTCATCTTGAAAGAACTGTTAGTTTATTCACATAAAATTACAAAAATAACCCATAAAATTTTTGAATCGGCTCATTCACCCTACCTTTGCTCAAAATCCCTTCGTTGAGATAGGTATATCTGAGCGTTCTAAGCTTAGTAGCAAGCTAGACAGTGTTTGATAAAACTCTCCCACTAATTTGTCCATATTTCAGCCATTTGGTGCACAATAAGAGATTGTGAAAAATATCAACAAATGTTACTGTCTCCCCCTATTTTAGCTAATCATTTCAACCAGATAGTCCGCATGCTTCTGTTCAGTGAGTAGTGAGTGACCACTGAGCCCAAGTGACAATTTTTTGAGGCGAGTTACATGTGTCCCATTCAAAGGTGGAGTTTCTTCTGTACAAAAGACATTATTGTCAGCCATGGGGTAAGTTACAATGTGCAATCTTTTAGGACGACATTTTTCAACTCACATTCTTAGAGTGGAAAGGAAACAGAGTGAACTTGCCGGTTATTCGAGTATAACATCTTACATATACACCAGAAGTAGGATTTCATCATCAATCCCCCAACAGCATCATCGAGTAAGAAGCTTTCACTCTGATGGTAACTGCTTCTAACTTAGCTGTCAACCGACCTACCTTTCATGTTTTGCAGGCTCCTCAGAAATACTCGTTCTTGTCACTGAAACCCATCCGGTTACTACGATATGCAAGCTCAGCCATCATGTTGGCGTAAAAGCTGCCGGTCAGGTGAAGGGTCTTCAAACATTCACTAATCCCAGTATTAATGTGTGTGTCAATATGCAGTTAAACTAATGCAAGTACTAGCATAAAGTACTTGAGAATTACAAAAATCAGTAGAAAGACGCTTTAGTGTTGTAATACCAACGTTCTGATCGTTTTGAAAATGGTTTCCCTCAAATATCTATCAGTTCAGTATAACTGCGACACAGTGCATAACTTATGATATTTCAACAAAGCTTAACTACTGTTATTTCATAGACAGTATGAAGAATTCTTAGGCAGTTAAAAGCGTTCTATAAATACCAACTTATTATCAACTTAAATTAGTATTTCAGTCTAAATTTACATGTGATGTTAATTCATTTAGTAATCTGATAGAATATAGGTTCAAAAAAATGTTGATCAATAAATATTCACACAGCACTTTTACGATACTTTCTTTCTCAACTGACCACTTTTATTAGCAGGATTATACAAAAAACTGTCAACAACTAAATGTTTGGAGAATCTCTTTTACGTTTACAAAGCAAAAGGTTACTATCTAATAGTCAATTTAATGAAAATATGAAATTGTTAGAATTAATAAGAAGTCCTGAACTGGAAAGCAATCCATTCTCACCAAATATGTATCAAAATATAAAGCAGGCTCTTATAAACGCAATACATCTTTCCTACTCATTAGACGAATTTACCACTTGTGAATTAAATACCGCTGAATATCAATGGAGAATTAAAGGATTTCGATGATGAAGGCAATTTTTCAACTGAAGAAGGACGTAAAGGAAACAATTAACTCATAATATACAAATGGCTGCCAAGATCTCTAGTAAACATAAAATAAACTTCCACTCTGTTATATGCGATAACATGAAGTCAAACAATTTGTTTTTCCAGTAGTCGAATTCATTTATTCAAAGTATACCTTACAACTGAGTTTTAGCACTGTCAACTGACTATGCATTAATTTATTTCAACTTCCACTGTTTCTACATTTCAGTCAAATGTGAAGTGATGTTAAGAAATTAATTCATTCTTCATTTTACTTTTATTTCCAAATAAGCGTTATTTTTGTTAGTGGAACTAATATTTTCAAAACATATTTATTACTTGTTTTGAGAATAAATGTTGGGATTGAAATAAATAAATAAATGAGTAATTTAGAAGCGATACAAAAAGTAAATTGGTCCACCGTCTCAGTTTTCGTACAGCATATCAAGGAAAACTAACATATCAGAGGTTATGAATACATTTCTAATTGACAACAGTTACCCACTTTCAGGCGACAGAGTTTGTTGACTTTGTGTCTACGTAAAAATAATGAGAATTCAGGTAAGTATTGACAAAGCCTTAGTGTAATGTAGCCCTCAGTTGTGTGTGCGTACGATAAATTTTAGCAGATAAAAACATAGTTGTGGATACCGCTAAAACCTGCGTTGAAGATGTTGTCTAGAAGGATACTGAAAGCTTCTCAATTGAATCATTCAGCTCAGAGTACACAACTTAATCAAAATCATCCACCTGAGCTACAGTGTAAGCTGTTATCGATAAATGTTCAAGTTAGAAATGGGTGACCAGATACAGGTCTACAAGATTTTTTTCTAGTTGACTTAACATAATCTTGATTGCCATGTGCAGCTGATATACTAAGAGGTATTGAACATAGTAATAATAATGATTTACTTTATTCCAAAAACAGTACTTGTGATACAGAATGGAATTTTCAGCATTAATCACAATATTGCATCTAATTTCCCCAAATTATAAATAAAAATTAATCACACAGAAAATTTTCCACATTTACCATAGAGGTAGTGTCAAAAACATGCAGCCTATTAATTGGAATAATAATAATGATAACAGCTAGGGTAATAATAATAATAAGAATACAAGTAAAAATTGCCGTTGGCTTGTGTCACACAGTATTGGCAATGTGGTATAGAAATCCTAACATGTTTAAAAATATTGAATATAATGTTCTCTTTACATGATATGGTGAAGGAAAAAACATAGATTACAGCCGTCATGGAGATAAGTTGGTGTTTGCAATTATGAGAGTAAAACAGAGAATTAACAGGACCATAAATATAATAGAAATAGTAAAAGTAAAACTTGAAGGTATATAAGGATGGATGGAGGAGATTGTTTATTCATTAGTTAGTTCTTGCCTGACACTATTTTCATCACATAAAATTCGTGCCAAGTATGGTATCATAGAATTTTTATACTTAGACGTGCGAGCATTCAGTTTTCTGAAGTTACTTCTTGTTCTACCTGAGGAGATGCAAGGTGAAAGCTGAGGGTAAAGCGGATGTATAACATGTATTGCTGCTGTACTTTTAAAGGTATGCTGGTTTCTATTCACTTAATCCAGCATTAGATAAACTCTGTTACATGAAGTATGATGAATCTAATACTTAATGATCCGTAAAGATACCAAAAGCTTGACTAATATACGGTTAATATTCTAGACATTCATATTTCTGTGTTTCGGAAAAAGACATTTAGTTGTTTGCAAGCTTAACTAATCGTTTTCACGGTAAAAATACATTTCTGGGGATAATTTTCCTTATTTTTGCAAGACAAATGTATCTCATATACCTTTAACAACCTGATAAAATGCTGTGTGCAGTCAGCTGGTGTGTGTTATGATAGTCAAAATCAGGTGATTTGTTTATCTTGTCATTACGCTATGCCGCAGACATCTTGTAGTTTGATTCTACTTAAGTCTGAATCACTGTAAACATTCCATTGTTGGGCTGCTAGTACCTACCTATTTATTTACCTTTAAAGGATGGAAAACTGGTAATCTAAACTTCTGATAAACTGTGAAATCTTTCAAGTCAAGTCAATGTAATTTCTCATAGTTGAGCATAAACTTATTGTAAATTCTAACTGAATACAGAAAAGAAGAAAAAATCCCTTGTCCATTTTAGTCCAGTTTAAACGAAATTAGTCATTTGATTATGAAAGATAATTCTACTGCATTTTGACTGTTCTTTTCTGGTGAGGACAGCGTCCCTGTAACGCTAGCTAGATAGTGACATGAAAATGTCAGAAATAGCAATTATCGGTGCTTAGATTCAATGATCTGAGATTGCTTGTGATCGCTGTGTTTCTTTTCATTTGGGGGTATACGTCTTTTGATGAATGATGATTATGATGATGATGATCGGACATATACCCCCAAGTCAACCTATCAAACCAAAAGCCACTAAGGAAAGCACAAAGAAAATCGCCTTACCATACATAAAGGATATCTCAGAAATCACTACAAGACTCTTCAAAGCTTTAGGAATTGACGTTGCACACAAACCAACAAAGTCGCTTCAATCAACTCTATGTCAACCAAAAGACTCAACAGCGAAAGAAGATAAAACCAACATCATCTACAAATAAAATGTAACAACTACGAAAAACACTACATTGGCCAAAGTGGACGTCCCCTCCGTCTTCGTATCCACGAACATAAACTAGCCGTCAAAAGACATGATATCCACTCCCTCATATCACTACATACAGACAACCACGGACATCAGTTCGACTGGGAAAACGTTCAAATATTAGACAGACAAAACAACAAGAATTCTAGAGAATTTTTAGAAGCTTGGCATTCCAGTGAATCATCAATCAATAGACACATCGAGATAGGCGAAATTTATCAACCGATAAGAAAGAAACCTCACACACAAAGGTTCAAAGTTCAAGTCAAAGAAACAGTCAGTTCCAATACAAGTAACCTAGAAAGTGTGAAAACACACAAAAACAACCGATCACATCCAAGGTCACCAGGAGAAATGATTGATAAACTCGTGGAGAAATCTAAAAGCTCACTTCAATTCAAATTGAAGTATGCGCTGAAGATGTCGCCTAGTAGGGCAATGAAAGCTTCGCAAATTAACTGTCCAGCTCAGAGAGCACAACCACATCAAAATAATAACAGACTGATGAACGTGATAATAACAAGTTACTTGATAATATCTACACTATCTGATAATACATCACTAGCTAATCGAAGCATTTTTATTTATGCCCACGTTTTTTAAGTATAAACTGATGTAGGATATTTGAACTTTAGTTAATCCATTTGAGACCGTATCCATATTTGTTTGAGTTTTGACACCTTATCTGCAGCATTCATTTAAGTAGTCCATATTCTACGTCTTCTGAATGCCTGTATCAGTTTAAGTCTTACATCTTTAGATTGAAAGGACTTTAGAAAATTTGAAGCACCATCTTAAGTTTCGTATTCGTCAACATTAAACAGTCTCTGTGTAAGCCTTCAGCACTAATTAGTGTATACGAAATGTTTTCACACTTAATTAGAACAATAAACCTCAGTAAAAAAAACTACCTTTTATGTTGATATGGGAGACCGCCTGTGTCTTGCAGTCGAAAGTTGTTCAGATTTTAAAAAAAAGCAAAAATATTTATGATATATTTAATTTAAACAAACATGGAAAAGTTATTTAAAGAAAAATTCTACAGAACTAAGAAAATAAATTAGAAAAAAACACTGTCATTGAAGTTAATTTTTAAAACTTTAGGGAGTTGCAGACTCGCTTATCTCCTCTTCGGACAATGTTGCAAATGAACCACTATGATGATTTCGTTGCATTTTTATTTCCGTCTAAATTGGAACTACAAAAAAGGAAAAGAAATAACACCAAGTCATTGTATCAAAGTATCTCACGTTTTTACTGGTATAATATTAAACTAATATAACAGTAGAATTTGGACACAGTTTTGGAATATAATTCTATATTTTTTGATACAACACATGTCCTATCAATATAATATGTTGTGAGCGATACACTGTTCTCAGTGTCATTCACCTATTAATGTTGCATCACTGTATGTTAAATCTAATACGGAATGTTAGAATGAGGTTGAATAACGATGGACAGATTGATAGAGCTATCCAGTTAATTATCTCATTTTTAAGCAAATTCATTGTTTCTATAGTCAGTCTTGCGGAGATTTTATTGATTCCAGTGTAGATGTAGTCATAGGGAAGTGTTGGTGAAAGCATCACAGTTACATATCATACCTTTGCTTAAGGTTGCTAGATAGCCTCCACTGAGAGGCAACCACCTGCAAGTTCATCAATTTTGTTATGTCAACTGTTGTTTCCTAGGGATATATGATGGAGGCAGAGTTATACTGTTAATTAGCATAAGCTGTAATTCATAAGTTACTAACACTAACTGGTAAATTGGCGGGTGTAGACTCGATAAATCTTCGCTCAGAAGTTCTCATCCTTATAGAGTGTCAAACCAGGGTGACCCGTCCGTCCGGCGGTCTTTGTTTTTCCATAGTTCATATAGCCGATACTACTTGGTTATGAAGTCTACTTCAACTTTAAATTTTGCTATTACGCGTTAATGAAGCGTTCAACATTTCGATCAATATAAAAATGAGAACCGGTATACGTAAAGAAAAGTGGAATCGGAACCATTTTATTTTGGAATAGGATTTGATTGTCTAAATGGCTGAGCAAATTATTGCGCAACATGCATATCCCTGAATTCTGGTGTTACCTAATAAAATAATAACATCAGTGTTTAACAGTTTAAATTACTTCACTCTATAAATGCCTAAAACACACAAAATGGATATTCTTTATAACCGGGTCTGATGGGAATTACGGTATTCGCATTATACCGAAAGTGAAATTTAGTATTATCTTTATAGAAACAATCACAAAAACAGTGAACTAGTCTAGGCGATGAACAAAACTTAATAATTTGCAATCAAATTACCGGGAGTAACATAACTATGAGATACGACCACAGATGAGATCGTGTTATCGGTTATTTTGACGTTTCACCTCTGAGTCACATAGCTTCCAATAAGAAGTAAAGACCTTATTATTATCTAAGCTGGGATAACTTTTGATTTCAGCATGGAGGAATTCAGAAAATATTGTCTGGAATTTCCTTGTAGAGTATAAGTGTAAATTTAATAGTGTCAGATGGTCGCCAATCTAAACAGATTTTATTATTACGACTAGTTTTGATAACTCAGGTTTGTTACTGGATCCTATTACTAATCAAAAATACAGATTAACCAGGGCAATATTCTCATATGAATTTTATTCTTCGAATTTCAGTTAGCTTCTTCAATTTCACAACCCAATTGTCCTCAAAGAAAAATTATTGATGACCATGAAACCAAAGAAACGCCGGACTAGTGAATAATGAAATTATCAAAGCCACCATTGGCAAATATTAAAAAGAAATAAATCCTCTAGGAAGAACTTAACTGCAATACTGACACAGCTTCTGAAACAGATTTCTTCTCTATCCTAAAATCATCCCTCTAACCAACAAAGCCAGGTGAAGATACCTTACAAGAGTTGCGTCAGTCTACCATGTTTATGCCTAAGCATAAAAACCCGAGACTCGAGAACAAAACATTGAAATGACTTAAAAATAGAAAGAAAGTAGTTATACCACGAAATGAGGTAGAAGTAACATTAGTACTTAAAATAGGAAACTGATATACACCAACAAAATATCTCATCCATACACCAGATAATTGGATCGAAAACGCTTGAAGCATACCAAATGAAGTCACAGCGGATCACAAGAAAAGGTCAGTGACAAGTAAAATCTAATGGAATCATTTTACCTCGGTCTTATGGTAGGGTCGAATTACACAAACCAAATATTACCAAAAGTCCAACCGTCTTCCTCTGGGGAACCCAGTTGTACAATCCTTCTAAGGAACTCTTTGGGGAACTAAAATCTGTTACAGAAATTTGAGACCATTCTATGAAATGGATAATTTACTTTCTAATAAAATACAGTGATGTTCGATTAGAAGACTGAAAATATGTTATTCTTCGATTCGGCAGTTTTGTACACTTAAGCAGGAGAAAGAATTTAAGTAACAGCCTTCCGACAGTTAAGAACACCTTTCCAAACACAGTGTTTAAGTTGAATGAAACTCACAGACGAGTGACTTATACTTTCACTTCAGAGAGTTAATATATATGAAGACTAATGGCGGAAGCCGTTATGCAAAGATTAGATCCCACATCACTCTCAGTAATAAAAATAAAAATTTGGATAGTTTACGTAAACGGAACATTAATCGTCATTAAAAAGAACGATTCGGCAATCACTAACAAAGTATTCAGCAGTGTGTCTGACAGTAACAAAAAATTTACAAGAAGAATTAAAAACAAACTTCTTTTTCATATGTGCTGATCAAGAAAACATCTAAAGAATGTCTAGAAACGCAAATTTGCATTCACTCAACGAACGTAGACCGAATACTCATTCCGACAGCATATAAAATGAACTGCATACAAACATTATCCAAAGAAGCCACGATACGCTACAGCACTGCCGTCTTAAGTCGAAAAGAATGGAAGTGTCATCTAGGCGGTTTCCAGAAAAGTGGATACTTAAGGGAATTTATCAAAGAACGCCTACACTCAAATCAAACGGAGACCACAAAATGACCTAATGAATTTAATAGGACGATCATCCTACTAGTATGAAGAATATCTTAGAAATCACTGATATCATATAGCAGCCTTTTAGAACGGAAATTGTCCACAAATTAACACTGTCGCTTCGTTGAATGACATCTAAACCAAAAAACTCAACAGCAAACAAAGACAAAACTAAAATCATCTATAAAGTCAACTAAATCACTTTTGAGATACACATATTTGTTAATATGGAATTCACCTCTATCTTTGTATACTAGTGACCTAAGGACACGTCATATGTCGCTCCATGTCAATGCATGTGGACAACTACAGTGACCATTTAGACTGGGAAAATATGCAGACTTCAGAAAGATGAGATATAAAAACTGTTGAATAAGTCCTAGAAGACTGGTACATGAAGCAATGTGAAGTCAATATATTGACAATGACTAGACTTATCAATCAATAGAAGACAAGTCCCATGGCAAGGTCAACGAAACTATCACTATCAATGGAAGCAAGCGGAGGGATAGAGAAATCTCTGAAGACAACATATCTCCATCAGGATTATAGGGAAAGGTGATTATATCATTCGCAGAGAATTGCAAAATCTAATATCTCTTTGTAGTTAGCACAGAAGAATTTGTCAAGAAAGACACTGAAAGCTTCACAATTAAACCATTCAGCTCAGGGAAAACAATAGCAAAAATCAACTTACTGTTCTACCAGTCAAAATAATGAAAAACGTTTTAATTTTAGTTACCTCCATGTGTGAGATTTGAATGTTTTCATGTGAGATGGCTTCGAACCAGAACTCTTGTAAGTAGATCTTTATTAAAATAAAAATAAAATAATGGGTCAGTCTGCATTCAATGGTTATTTCCCTACAGCTAAAGTGTATGTCAACATTTTCAGATTTTCATGTATTTTAATATTATGGTTAGCTTAGAGAAGCTGCGATTGCACATAAATTATTCAGCTGGTCTCTTTTCATTAAGTACCTAGCATTACAAAGTTATGTTCGCTTTACAAACTAAGATTAAAATACATGACCCGAATAAATAGTAACTTTGGTGTCGCATCACTAGGTTCCACTTCCTAGGTCAGCATTTTTAACTACATTCAATTAGTGTTTTTTCTTGTATGAGAGCATGTAACCATAAGAAAGGTCCTTCCATTTTGTATAAGATACAAGATTTCAATACTTCGATACTCCTGGTTTAAAATTCGGTATAATTCGACTTCATTAACTATTAATTCATGCGTTCACATTTAACAAAATCCTCAGCTTTAGTTAGATACACAAGTAGCAGTCGGAAGCTGTTAACTTGATATCACTGTCAACTCTACGTATTCAATTAACAAAATCCGTTTATTCAGTTAAAATTATCCCTCATTGCGTTGAATCTGTAAAATTCATCCGAATGATATTAGGCTTTGACGTGGCTGGCTTTCCTTCACTCGCCACTATGAGGACAAAGCTCAGATGTTGAACAGAAAGCTAACTGATTGTCTGGATCCTAGAAAACATTGCTGCCTGTACTATTCAGATAAATGGATAAATAAGAGCCTGTCAAAATCAAAGTATTCGTCGATGATCATTTGTATTCTCCGATTTTGCGCTTATTAAATCCGACTCAAATCAATAAGTAATGGGTTTAATTAACAGCTTCTTAGTTTGTTGAATAAACTAGAGCTCTGAAAGGTAGTAGTATTAACAACTGAAAGTTATGCTCAAGTATCAAAGATGACCTAGTTGAAAATAATATATTCAGTGAATCTTCAGAGCCCCATATCAACCTCTCTTTTAAAACTTAGATATCTTGTAACTAACATCTGTTGGTTATTTGTTTTGATTACCTTTAACCTCTTACTTTCACCCCCGCCTATAATTAAAACTGATTAACTAAAATAACGACTTGATTGGTAAAACATTTTGATGTAAAAAATTATATATTAGTGTAGAGCCTATGATAAGGAACTAATTGAAAAGGAATATATTTCTTCGCTCAGTCTGATATTTTTTTCAAAATGAAAACAGTAAACGTCTTTGATTGTTTTAGTCAGGCTGACATCTGTTCCTAACTAGCACTAACTTCCAAATTTAAGCAGAGAAAGTTTCGTAGTTAATAGATGCTGAAGTCATTCTAATGATGCCGCTAGACAGACAACTTAGCATTAAGGTATACATTTAGAGGATCGTTGAAGGATTTTCATTCCTTTTAGAATGACAACATGGACATCAATTATGTTGTGATTACCTACTTCATGTATAAGTGGCTGACATGGACGTAAAATACGCCTGTAAAATCGTTACTTGCCCAAGTTATACACAAGAAGGATAATTCTGTATCCACCGAAAAGATAATAAATCATTTATTTGAACACAATGAAGTATTTTTCCTACAGAAGCTTTAAGTCATACCTAGTTTGTTAAACAGAAATCGATGATGACGATTTATGCCAAGTAGCCACAGGTCAGAAATGACGCTAGGTTTGTGTGGTCTTATCATCAAAACTTTGTGGTGTATGAAAACTGATTCTTGAGGGGTTTGAATACGGTAGGTGGCTTCAAAAGTTCGAATAAGCCCAAAACTTCTCGCCAACTGAAAACACTGGTAAAGGGCGTGAGTTAAAAAAGTAGAAAAGAGGTAAGGCGAAACACCCCTGAAAGTAACGGAAAGTTTAGTGACTTTCGAAGACACATGAACGGAACTTTGGGGAGTGGTTCGCTGCACTGCATCATAGTTATCTACCATCCCAGTTCACTCTGAATGGAAAGCAGTTATCAACTTCCAAAATCCTATCGAAGATAAGAAGGCTGTTTTAAGTAGGAAACAATGCAAAATTTGAGGAGCTAATAGTTTAGCTTTGGAATGTGTTTAATAGTAATAACAAATAATCGTTGGGTTGATTAACCAAGGTTTTAGTTGGTTTACAAGAATTCCGATATAATTCTAGCAAACTGGTGTGGATAATTTATAGTCTCAGTCCCTTTGATAACCACAAAGTTCAACCTAACCAACAGTATATAGAGTCTTAAGTCATTCAAAGACAACATACCCAAGCAGTCTTATGGTCTACACATGGGGACAATAACTAAATCTTCACGCTTCCACAAGCTGTAAAACACACACCTACCAGAGTCCCTCGTTTACTTCCCCTAAGGCAAAATTTGACTGAGCTGATCGAGAAGCATCATAATGTCAAACATTGGAGGAAGTGCCTGGAAAGCACGCTATGATAATCAGGCCACTCTACTCAAACTAACTCAACTGTGTAAAACCTTATATAAATCTGCCATATGAATTGATAACAGCCAATGCTGTTACCTACTGTCATCACTGACATATAAATTAATCATGGATGACCTTTTGGAACTTCCTTAATTTTTTATTGCTGTACGTTCCCAGTGGAACACGGGGCTTCAAGATAGGGACTTAAAGTATCGTTAGCAGTGGTGTTCATTTTTACAGGATGAAGTTGCTAGCCTCATAGCCGACCTTCCCTCTTTATCAGATGTATTACTGGTTTAGAGAGGTAATGAAGTGAGTCGGCTGGGGATTGAACTCGGAACCACATGCATAGTTGGCAAGCTATCTGCTTGTGTGCCACCGACACATAAGGTGGCTTCACTGGAATCTAATACCCTAAACACTAACTTCCTACGAGTGCGTAAGCGGTAGCCGGTTTAAAAATCGCAGGAGTTAGTCCAGCTGGATGATGATAATGATGAAATACAGAGTCTCCTCAAATTACAATGTTTCGAAGTTGTTAGTTTGTTGTGCAGAATTTTTACTTTCACCAAGCCTTATTCTGAATACAGATAGTGAATTGATAAATTAGGTTAACCGTTTCACTCTTCTGAGCGTTCACAATAGCCCCTCAGCATGAATACAGAAATTCTGTTTCTTATTTTCCAGCTTGCTTCATCGGTAACTCCGATATAATATCTTTATGTCAATCTAGCTAACGTTCTGCACAACAGTATACCCTTTCTTGCTTATCCAAGGTGATACATGACTGGTGACTAAACCAGATGAGGAAAGACTACACTTTTGTTAAAGTCAATGAGATTCATAAGACAAACTCAAATCATTTGAAGTTGAATTTCTGAAGAAGAAAAATAAGTCGAGAGATACAGTAAGATGACTTTTTTCAACAAGATGATTGGGGGCAGATATTGATGTAGTTACTCTTCCAACGTTTCGCATTCTCAACCAACTCTTGTCGAACTATAATTTCTTCTACAACGATTTAGGCCGTTGTTGTATCATCATTCTGTGTTTTTTATCTTTCTTTTCTGAGTGCTGAAACTTGAATTGATGCATTTATCTGCTGGGTTCTATACCAGTCCATCTATTTTCCTCTAGTATCATTAGAACTCGCTTGTTTATGACTTTACACTTAAACACATACATTAGTGGTGAGTTAAATTTTCATAGCTTTATGATAATATTTTTTAAACATGACTGAATTTACATTGCACTTCCACTTATCTAAATGTAATTTATGTTTATTACTCAAATTAAGGACTTATTTCTGCGTTACAAAACCTGTTATATTTTTAATAGCTAGTACTTAGTGCTGAACTTACCATTCAACATACAGCTCATTATATTAGCATGCCGACTGTGAACAAAATCACTTATCTCTTTGCAATTAATTGTGTTTCATTTATTTTAGAAATTTCAGTGTATAGTAATAACAAAACTTAAAGAGATTGTTACTCATGCATCTATGTGCTAATTATGTTTGTGAAAACATAATTACTAACCTTTTGAGAGTTTTATTTATATTTAAATAATCAGATAAAATAAGGTTTCTAAAATACATCATCGTTATAACTAATTTCTTCAATTAAGAGCGTCACATCGCCATGATACTTGGTCCTCCGCCATCACTATATGACCACTGTGAGAATACACAAAAGCTATTATCTCCTCATGTGATGTTATCCATTTTTCACGCTGAGAGGTCAATTCAGGTTCCAAGCGGGGACTTTGAGTGTGATAGCCTTCAACAGTATCTACAGCGCATATCGAATTTATCACTATTTCATTCTGCATAACTCTTGATCAACGGATTATTGGCTGGTCGGCTGCTTAACAGATTTCCTTGTTGCTTTTCTTTTCAGGGTGGCTATATAACATTTGGGTGTTAATATAAGTCAGCAATAGCCTGTTGGAATTCCTGGCACACGCACCAACTCTCTAAAGCATATGGAAGCGCTTAGGCGCCGAGTTCTAGGTAAACAGGGGAAATCAATAGATGAGGTTGTGAAGTTACATAGACTGAGATGGCTAGGACATGTGTTACGTATGCATGCCTAGTCATCGCCTTCCTCGATGAGCAGTGTTAGCGGATACAGGGTCAGGCTGGAAAAGAGCTAGTGGAGGTCAAACAAAAACATGGCAACAGTCAATGAAATCTACAACAGTTAGTCTAACCCCTGTAGGAAGGTGTAGACTTCCTGACTGGTTGGGGTCATCGGGACGGTAAAAACCAATGAAGGCTGGAAACAACTGATGACATGGCTCAAAATCGTTCTCAGTGGCGCAGGTGCATCCACTCCCTGTGACTTATGATTTCCAATTAAACTATGTTGATCTTCGTTACTACTATTCCTTAATCTCACTCCTCTGTTTACTGTTATTTATTTATTTACTATTATGCCTTTCTTGTACTTTCTTCTCTTGCTTTGTGTGCTACAAGGAGGGAGTGTGGCGAATGGAAGTGATGCACATATGTGCAAAGTCCTATGTCGAAAACAGACAGACAGACAGACAGGAAGCGCTCACTTACTTGACATTAGTATTGAAAATTAAGAGATTGTTCCTTGCGATAAATGAGTGCTTTACGCCTCCATACTGACTTCAGATTAGTTAACACTTGTCCTGCTTTCCCATCATATCTAACTAGCTCTGATATCCTTAACCGTGTCACATGTACTTAAAACGGTGGATGCTGCCCAGGTCAGTAAATGAAAGAGACAATATCTTTTAGATCTTTCATATTGATAATGATTGCTGCTTGTTGTTGTTTGTTCGGTATCTTCAACATTTTCGTTTCCTCCATGTTCCTTTGGTATCCTGTCTTCGTTGCTTCTTCTGATAACTTGTAGGTTGTCGCTTGTAAATCATTGAGGTATTGCGACATGAGACATAGACGATTAGCAAATCCAGATGTTCTAGGGTATTTAGTCGGTCCAAATTACACCTGCTTTTCCACTCCTCATAGTCTACCTTGTTGTCCACTCCATCACAGCCAGAATTATCACCGGCGATAGTAGGCTGTATTCTCTTACGTGTACTGTGAATCCCTTGACATCATAATTCATCATATTGGTATTCATTGGGGATGAGATGTTTGCTTCACTACACACGTACTGCCAAAGTAGTTTTCGATTTGATTTGCGGTTGAAGCTTTCAAAGTCGATGAATGTGAAGTGGAGAGCTGACTTACTATGAATAACTTAAGAATTCGGTCAGCTCATGGTATTTTTTTCCTGGTTTCAACATTCATTGAGCGAAGATTTACATCCAAAGTATAATTTCAGTCTTTCCAGATATGGTCGATTCTTCTGCGACCCCAAACTTTATGGAATTGAAAACTTTCTTTACTGTTGGAGGGTAGATGTCCACTGGTAGCTATGTGTCTGCTGATGGTAGTTACGGTATTTCTGGATGTGCCATAAGTGGTGGTTGATTGAGAAGTCTTTTACAGGGATAAGCCCAGTGCTTTCTCTCTGTCATCTTTGTGGTTAATTCTTTCTTCCGTCACCTTTTACTGGTTACAATTACACTGATCTCTTCCAGAACGGTGACCTGTTCCCTTTTTAGTGTTCCAATGTCTTTCTTACTAAATGACACCTGTTCTGCTTCAGATAATATTGCATTGTAAGTATGTAATTTGTCTTTTCGATAACTACTCTTCACTCCTTTGTTATTTAAGCTACATATTATACTCATCTTCTACTTTTGTTATTCATCTCCATACAGGTTTATCTTTTAGTTCACCATTCTTCTCTCGTCTATCAGCTTTGAGGAGTCTGCAGTCAAGCATTCCTTCTGCTGCTTCTTCTTGTTGCTTGAATTGTCTGTCACTACAGGTTTTCTCCCACGTTGATTTTAGGGAGTCCCAGTGTTCTTCCATGCACATTTCATCAGTGATTTTGCTTAATGACTCAGACCTTTTACTGATGCCTGCTATCCTTTGAAAAATGATCTTGATCTGTCTCCAACTTCTTTGAAGGCTTTGAAATTCATCTGGACGGTTTATCGCATTCGATGGTTACCTGAGCCTCAACTTTCTCCTGTTCTCGATTTTATGTCAAGTAGGTTGCATCTCCACCTTCTTTAAATTGAGATAAACCCTAACTGAATTTTAGAATGCCCAGCTGGTAATACCCACGCCACTTGTATGCTTAGCTCAAATCACAAAATCACTTAACGCGAAGAAGTCTTTAAGTTGTTCTCCATTCTTGTTCATTTTACTGAGAAAGTGCCAGCAATGACATTTGTTCCTATTTTTCTCCTCATTGTTCGGCTAGCACTCATATCACCCATTAGAATCTTTATATCTGCATCCGGCTAGGGTTCTTTGCATTACTGTTTGTAGTTGTTTGTGTATGTTTATCTGCACCATTGGGTGAGCACTGTTTGTAGTATTTTGAGTAGCCATGTATAACTGCATGTTTTCTTTCTTTCTAATTCAATCCTGTTGTCATGATCCCGAAGAATTCTCTGCATTATTCGATAATATTTAAATTACCAGTCTGTACAATGATGCTTAAACTAGTAATGTCATTTATCTAGCTATTATTACTGGTGGTAGATGAATTCTAGTGGTCAAGTTTGCAATATGGTCACCAAGCTAGATAACTGACAGTCAGGAAATCGCACCAATATCATTCTGTTTAAAGTTATATCGCTTAAATTTAGTCGAATGCCTATAAACTTGTTCATTTTAAAACAATAATTTTGGTAAGTGCATCATCTTTCTAAGACATAGGTATTTCATTTATGAAGTTAGCGGCTGTTATCTATAGAAACGATACATTTTTTTTATTACAGCTTGATTCCACACCGTATTTTTAGTACAAGTATGGAATTTTCAGCATGTGATGTCGGTAGCCCACATTTTGCAGGCCGACTATAGATATCAGGTGTGCGTCGGCAGGGACCGGACCATGTGCATGGTCCATGAGAGTTCTGTCCACTGTGCCACCGACGCACACAATGTCAAGTTAACAGGAAGACACTTCTGTCCAATAAGAGATAACAGAAAAATTCATACACATTGACGAAATTTCTTATACTTTTGAAAATTCAGTCCATACTTCAACCGTCTCTTAATAAATTTAAATAATTCGCTTATAAACTTGAATCAATTAATTTATTCAACAGGAAACACAGAACCACGTAAAAAATGAACGAGAGTCGAGAAACATTATATGTATCTATTTTAAAATTACTTGCAAGTATATTCTCTTTGTGAAGCAGGAGAAGACAATACAGGAAGAGAACTCACCATGGGTCTTGAGGCCCTTCGTGAAATGAACGATAATGGTGAACTCTTCTCAGACTTCTGCGGCTTCAGTGATTTGGTGATTGGTGGCAGTGTGTACAAACACAAGGAAATACACAAGACGACATGGATTTCACCAGATGGAAACACCAAGAATCAAATAGACTTCATCTCAATTTCAAGAAAGTGGAGACGGAGCCTACTGGACACAAGGTCAAGGAGAGGAGCAGATGTGGGTTCAGACCACTATCTAGTACAAGGGACTTTCAAGGTGAAACTAAAAGCCTCGAGGATAGCTGGGGATAGGCCACAATGCAAGTTCAACACTCAAAAACTGAAGGACACAACCAAAAAAGACATTTTCACTGCAACTGTCAGAGCAAAGCAGGAAACACTACGCGACATCACTGAAGAATCATGCGTGGAAGAACATTGGAAGTCTCTGAAGGCGATTCTCAACGAAACGTGTTCAACGGTTCTAGGAAGAAAGAAGAGACAAGACAAGGAATGGCTCTCAACGGACACTTGGAAATTAATAGAAGAGAGGAGAATGGTGAAAGAGAAAATGATTCAATGCAAGGACGGACAAGAGAAGGAGACGCTGAGCTCAACTTACACAACACTGGACAAAGAAGTGAAGAAGAGTGCTAGGAAGGACAAAAGACGATTCTACGACAACCCCGCCACTGAAGCTGAAAAGGCAGCAGGCAAAAGGGACCTGAGGACACTATATCAGATAACCAAATCTCTATCCGGGAAGAGATCAACACAAGCGAAACCTATAAAAGACAGCCAAGGGAAACCAATTACCAAGGAAGAAAGACAGATTAAACAATGGGCGGATCACTTCAAAGGACTCTTGAACCGACCATCACCTGCAACCCGTCCAGAAATACCAACAACAGCACGTACACAACTGCAAGTTGACACCAATCCTCCAACGAAAGCTGAAGTCTTGAATGCAATCAAGCTTCTGAAAGCTGAAAAAGCAGCTGGACCAGATGGAATACCCCTGAAGCACTGAAAGCGGACCCAGAGACGACAGCAGACATGC
This sequence comes from Trichobilharzia regenti, assembly GCA_944472135.2. Classification (NCBI taxonomy): domain Eukaryota; kingdom Metazoa; phylum Platyhelminthes; class Trematoda; order Strigeidida; family Schistosomatidae; genus Trichobilharzia; species Trichobilharzia regenti. The sequence continues at coordinate 88,853,780 of OX235270.1, forward strand.
TGACTCCATTATTGCAAAAGGTCTGGAAGGAGGGAAAGGTGCCTACTGACTGGAGGAAAGGTTACCTCGTGAAACTACCAAAGAAGGGCGACTTAGGACTCTGCAAGAACTGGCGAGGAATCATGCTCCTATCGACGCCAAGTAAAATCCTGAGTCGCATCATCCTGGAGAGATTAAAGGACGCACTGGAGACAGAACTCCGACCAGAACAAGCTGGATTCAGGAAAGGCAAATCATGTACTGACCAAATTGCAACTCTACGCATCATCATCACAGAACAAAGCATGGAATGGCAATCAAACCTCTACCTCAACTTTATAGACTTTGAGAAGGCCTTCGACAGCAGCGTTGACCGCGAAGTAATTTGGAAACTACTCGAGTACTACGGCGTACCTCAAATATTCATCAACCTTATTCAACAGCTGTACGACAACGGCACATGTCAAGTGATCCACAACGGAAAACTCAGCGAGGCGTTTGGAGTAAACACAGGAGTCAGACAAGGGTGCTTATTATCACCAATGATATTCCTAATTGTGGTGGACCGACTGGATTATGCGTCAGACAGTAGGAAACGAGAAGACAGGGATATCCTGGACCGACGTGAAGAACCTAGAAGACCTGGATTTCACGCGTGGATGATTCATGTTTGATGTCATACAAAATCGAAGACTTACAAGCGAAAACCGACAAACTGGTCGAAGAAGCAGCAAAGACAGGACTCCAGATGAACATAGAGAAGATGGAGGTTATGAAAATAACCAACCACCACCAACGACAACAACAGCAACATCCAGCGCCAACCACCATCACCGGGAGGGATTTGAAAGAGGTTACTTCATTCACTCACTTATATAGGGAGCATTGTCTCAACTACAGGCAGTGGGAGCGGACGAGGATGTCGGATCGAGAATTGGGAAGGCGAGAAACACGTTCATCATCAACCTGAAACCAATCTGGAAATCTTCGTCACTCAGCCAGCATCAACAACGAAATTCGGTCGGATTTTCAATACAAACGTCAAGTCAGTCAGTTTTTCTATACGGATCAGAAACTTGGCGGTGGGCGGGTCACAAAGAATATTTCCAACAGCCTGTTTCAGACCTTTATTAACAACTGTCTTCGCTCTATACTGAAGATCAGATGGCCGGACCGGGCCGGAAAGAATCACCAACAAGAAACTATGGGAACAATCAAAACAAGAACCAATCACCAACCAACAAGTATGCAGGAGAAAGTAGAGATGGATTGGACACCCGCTGAGGAGGCCGCTGGGTGACATCGCGTGTACGTCAGACTATTGCTTGAGTGGAACCAGGCCGAAAGGGATGCGGCGAGTGGGACGTCAATGCAAGGGTGACATGAAGGAGATCGTGTTAGTTGGAGAAGTTGAAACAGTATGAACTAACTTGGATGCAGGTGAAAAGTACAGCAGAAGAAAGAGGCAAGTGGAGACGTGCAGTTGAAGCCCTATGTTACACTAGGAACCCAAGGGAACAATAACAATAAAAAACAATATTCTCTTTGAATTAAAAGCAGTAAGACTAAGCATTTTAGGGAGTTTATCATTGGATTTATGAATCAACTCATATGATTATATATATATATATATATATATATATATATATATATATATATATATATATATAATTTGGCAGCACTTACATTTGTTTATATTCATCCATGTAATACTTCTCTAAAATAAAAAGTAACGTGAAACGACGTGATCATTCTTAAAATATAGCCAGGTGAAAAATAGCAAACTGATTCACGACTAAAGCCTGCTTTATATATATATATATATATATATATATATATATATATATATATATTCGAAAAGAGATTGCAGAAAGATTCTTTATACATTTGTTCACAACTTTTAATTGTGTGTACAATCTTTTATGAAGTGCAAACATAAATACTATTTCCCTTTTATTTAGTTACGTTATCTTATTTTAAGCCCTATCTTGTATTTATTCCGGATTTAAGTCAATGAAAATAACTCACTGTATTTTGAAGATTTTGTTGTTGATTAACATTTTCTAGTGACTTACATACTTTGATAATTTATGTCGCTTACTATCCCATTCATATCCATGATTTTATCGAGAGATTCCGATAACTGTACAAACACATCTGCTGTAATCTATTATAATTTATTAACTTGACTTTAAGAGAGAGAGAGCTGATCTTTAGAAAGTGTGACTGAAGTTTCAACGAGACTTTGAAATAAAAACTGTATGATATACTTCAGTATCACATAATGTTTAGTTGTTGTGGGAGCTTTAATGTGAGCAAGTCCAGAAGCCAGTTATTTTAACGATTATGTACTTATATGTGTATATATGAGAAAACAATGTACATCTAGCTACAATTAGAAAATTACACTCTCAGTAGCTCTTAATAAGACAGTGAAAAACAACTGTGTACAACTTTAACAGGACACGAATAACAGATCGGTTTTTTAAACTGTATGTAATCCAATGCAGTAAACATAAAGACGGTGACGTCACAGTGTACGATATCATTTATTAACGTTACACTCCTAGAAATTATGAATTACACAGATCAGCTACAGAAATGAACACTGAAACAGGGATACATACCATCTAAAAACGTTAGGAATCAACTATCAAAATATACAGTGGATATCCATCTTACATCATATTCAGGTAATTACCAGTTTCATAAACTTATAGTTACCCCCTGGATTTCGTGACAGAGGATATTTTCTTGGTGAGACAGGTAATTAATCCTATTTATAATGATATTTGTAGATGATACCATCATCATCTGTGAAAAAGAACTCGACAAATAAAAGCTTTCGGATGATTCATTTTTTAAATTTATTTTTGATTATAGCTTGATTCCACGCCGTATTTTTGGTACAAGTATGGAATTTTCAGCATGTGATATCGGTAGCCCAAATTTTGCAGGCCGACCATAGATATCAGGTGTGCGTCGGCAGGGTATCGAACACCGGACCATGTGCATGGTCGGCGAGAGTCCTAACCACTGCGCCACTGACGCCCCTAAGTTCGACTTAAATGAGAAACAAATAAACGGCAGAACAGTATGATCCGACTACTAAAGAAGATATCAAATATTTTTTCTGAGGGCTCACATACTAATAGTTACTGACGAGTTTCAAAAAAATACACTAAAACTAAGTTAGAAATACACGCTAAAAAAGTAGCTCAGTTACCTAATTCATGATTCAGAAGTGGAAAAGTTTGGAACAATATGAAGGAAATATATCTACCTAACAAGTAATAAATACGATGAAAAAACAATTCCAAATTTCGCTGCCAGTCACCACACACTAACTGATACAAGGAGAGGCATAGTCTATCTTAATAAATGAAAACTTCACAAAATCCTATTTGTTTAAAGCGATGATCACTTTCAATAATAAAATCATGAAACTAGCCTTCATCTTTTCCTTCATGTTTGCATTTGAAAGAACTGGCCAAGTAGAAGAGAAGTAAGATACTAAACCAGCAAACTGCTTTCATACTGTATCAGGATAAGTCCGTTCTGAAAATTGTGTGAGGTGCTTTCTATTTTATACATAAACTCAAGTGTAATTAAGGGTACAGCACTAATCTCGTAAGTAATAAACTCATTATATGACCGTATGAGGTTAACAATAAAAATCTTACAATTAACTGTTTTTGTAAATTCACATAACTGATTATTCTAAAATAAGTTAGGCCCTACCGGCTTTCTCTGTGACTGGACTGTTGGCTTAGCTTTCACCTTATTCATGTGAAAAATGCACACAAAAACTAGTAGGCAAACCATAAAGACAAAAAAATTTCCGTTTTAATAATAACATGATTACTTATTTTCACGCTAATCCTTTTAAATTAAATGTCTGAGGCGTTCTGTTAACTTTCCATGTTAAAGAAAACGATATTATTAAACAATATTAAAAATAACAAGCTTAAAAACTATATTGATTCTCTCATTCTGCAGTACAGTGGAGGTTCAATTTTGCCTTGAATTAATAAGTATGACATTCTCCTGTAGAAAACTCCACTGGTTCATAAATCACTTCCAGACATACGCGACTGGACTTTGGTTTTCGATTATTAATATGATGTTCCAGCATTTGGTTGGTTCTAGATGAAAGAAATGGACAGTAAAAATAAATCTAGTCCACAGAATCTGTCCTTGTTTGTGATATCTGAGAATCCCTTATTTTCTTTAGTTCTCATCCTATAAATCTATTCTGATGTGTCTGCCTCATATATGAAATATGGGCTCGCTTCCTGGATCCCATATTTCAAATGATGTCTAATATAGGTTGGATGTGCTGCAAGAAGTATATCATTTTCAAGACTAGAGAAAGCCATAATATCCTAAAACCGTTATCAGTTCCCGCTGTGATGTCATCTGACGTTTTGATGTTATGGTTTACGACCGTCTCCAAGTTCTCATAGTCGCTAACCATAGGTTGAATACAGCAACTTGCCTTTATTAAGTTTCAAAAACCAATGGCAACACCATTCGACCAGCTTATGCAGATCTTCTTTTAAAAAAAATTTGTCACTATAATTGTCGTAGGCCTAATAGAGCTTACTACTGCAGGCAAAGAATGCACAGAATGATTTGACTGTCATTTACACAAAGTAGAGAGACAAAAGGACCTGCAATTGTTCTCTAAAGAAAGCCACTGTTCACTGATTGCCATTATGATAAGATGCTCTTAACCCTCACTATCTGACTTCTCGCCCTAAGAAAGTCCTGAATCCACTCTCTAAATTAGTTATCAATCCCAAAGCTACTTAAACTTACCAGAAAACCTGTTCAAAAGCCTTGCTAAAGTCTTTCATCTCCAGGCGCATAAAAAATATGTCTAGAAGCGGTATCTTGCCCTTAAGCTTTGATGATTTACTTCAACAGGATTTCCAGCAATATCACAATACCAACAGTGGTGTGTTTTGATCGGTCCCAGTGCCTAGTTCGAGAGTTGATTATGCGTCCGAATACTTCTTTGTTGTCTATCCCTTACTACTGAATGTCAGTTAAATGTATGCTGTTGTAACGGCAGATCATAGAGACATTTGGTAACACAATTACTTATGAGCCATAATGACAAACATTAATGAAAATATATATAAAACCTAGACTAGTTGAATAACCGGTCTCCAGTCCCAAGAAAAACAATGTTCTCTTTATCACGACTTCAAAGCACAGAAAAATAAACTTCTTCACTGCTGGAATCACAAATACTCACCAATTCGAGAGCGAATGATTCTGGCTGATGAAACCCCACGGACAGCTAGTCATCCTAGTTGTCTCTTTGCGATTAAAGCGAAATTAAGCATTACAAAATGGAATGTCGTCATCATCTTTTTAGGCTAACAGACATGCATGCTAAGATTGCAGAAGAAATGAGATGTGGTGAAGAAGTATTAAGCTTCCGTGGAAGCACGTGGATTAGAAGTGGACTCATCAAATTTTTAACTCTAGTGTTAATAATCAACTCTGGTTACACAAACGACAACAATCAACACACTGAAGGAGTGGCTACCTTGACATCATAAACAGCATCAAAGATAACCATATATCGGGGATCACTACTCCCAGCGTCATGAGAGTAAGATATAACAGCGAAGGAATGTTATAGTTATACTATGCAGCCTGACAGAAATAAAGCACACCCAGAAGAAAAGATGTTGGACGTCCACATAACATTACACAGATTAATGGATGAAGTTGGAAGAAGTTAAAGACGATTGTGACAGACTGAAATTTAAGTTATTTTTTATTTTTTTATTTTTGGTAACAGCTTGATTCCACAGTCTATTTTTGGTACAAGTATGAAATTTTCAGCGTGGATATCGGTAGCCCAAATTTCGCAGGCCGACCATAGATATCTGGTGTGCGCCGGTGTGGGCTCGAACCCTGGACCATGTGCATGGTCGTCGAGAGTCCTAACCACTGTGCCACCGACGCACAGTTCACCTCTGAGGCACTCATGCAGGAAGCAACTAAACATAACAGCACTGTAGTCATAATGACGAAGTATGAGCCAGAAAAACAGACGCATTTCCACAGCAATTAAAGCTGAAAAGGAACAGGCGTTAGTTCACAAGAGAGACTATGGAAAATAAATCACGCCGCTATTCTCGAAAGCGACAACAAAGGTGGAGCGAGCAAAAGATAAAAGAGGAAACAAATAAGAAAGATTGTATGGAGGATTTAATCATGAGCTGACATCAGTTAGAGAACCACTGGAAAACCTGGGAGTACTGGACAGCTGTTTCGTCCTAGTTTAGGACTCCTCTGCAGTACGCACCCACCGGGGTTCAAACCCAGGACCTTCTGGTTACAAGGCGAGCTCGTAGACCATTGAGCCACTGGGACCCGATCCAATGGTTTTTGAATTCTAACTTCTGCTAATTCACGACATAGCGCGACCACTTCGCAATGTCTTCTTCGATGAGTTACTGCCTCATCTTCAACCTGCTGTACCCTACTGGTCACGGCTTCCCACTAGAACCCCAGGTTAACTGCCTGAATAGGGCCAGTCGCTAGTGAGCATCAGTGATGTCAGCTCATGATTAAATCCTCCATACAATCAAACCAAATCCCTACAAAACCAACACTTGAAAATAAAAGAGACTAAAAAAACGGAGAAACCGGATTGAAAAAACAAAAACTACTATGAAAATGTATAGAAATAACACTAAAGAAACAAGATAAAAGCAAGGAGACCAAATAGAAAACAACTAAAAAAACTCAGAAAATAAAAGAACTCAGCACACACAAAAATTAGAAAACAAACCAAGACAAGCGCCGAAAAATGAATCAAAAATTTCATACATTTGGTTCCCTTGATAAATTTCGATAGAGAACTTAAGACCATATTTGCAGTATAAAATGATATCATTCTATTTCACAGGTTCTCGTCAGCTGCAAACTACCTGAAATTACGATGGATATAAATAATAACATTTCATACTTCATTGTTTGAAAGGTAATAGAGAAAAAATTATAAGGTGAACGCATCCGGAATATAAGTATTACAATTTATAGTTTAAGTTACCATCAATTTATATACCGTCAAAGTATGAAAAAAGAAAAAAGGGGGTGAGAGAAGACAGAAAAATCTAATAAGCAGTGTTAGCTTGTACGTCAACATGGAATTTCAAGAGGGTCAAAGTTCATTATTTGAAAACCTGCTTACTGAGCTGAGCCCACTAGTGTGTATGACTAATCAGTGTAATGAAAGTGATGTGGTTACCAAGGGAATGGGAAATTGACTACACACTCTTTCTGTGTGCATGAGTTGGGTCTGAGAGGTTTGATTGCGATTGCTTCAGCAAATCGAGGTAGATTCACTGTTTTTTTGTATGTTTAATATTTTGAAGGATTTGGAAATCTCGACAAAATGACCGGTATCCACAAGGTGTGTGGTAATTGTATTTTGTAAATATCTGCTTCCATTTAAGCATAAGCTTCTCGGAATATGCTCTGAAAACCGGATAGAAGACCTTCTTTCTGTCCTTCCAATGTACACGTAAGTTTATAAATGCAGTTGGAAGTAACATCAGAAGGGTACTTATCCAGTTTCGATTGGCTTATAGAGCATGTAGTGCTGTATAGTGCAACTAGATTGGCTGCAGGGAAGTATCTCTTTACTGATCCTTTCGTCCTATTTACAATCTTTTGCGATACTGTTTCTGCTTTGTATGGGAGGCAAATGAACACATTCTTATTTTCAACTGCTGGATACTTCTCTTTCTCATCTCTTTCTTTGCTGTACTTTAAGATAAATCCATTTGGATACCCGTTTTCCTTAAGGCATTTTTCAACAAAGCTTAATTCTTCTTCAAACTTGTTAAGCGAACATAACTTCCTGGCCCTGTCGCACAGTATCCTTACTAATCCCCACTCATAGGCCAGAAGCTGTTGTAGTGAAGGCATTATTCGGTCCAAGTTTCTTTTCTGTAGATGGACTTTTCTTATTTTTACATTTAGGTCCAGAAAATTAAACTCCTTGTTGTGTTCGTATTCCATGGTGAATTTAATGTTTGGGCGGATCTAAATTAGGCGATCAAATAAAACGGATGCCTAATTCACGTCGTTACAGACAACAAAAGTATCACCGACGTATCGACTGTAGTATCCTGTTTCATTGATAGCGTCACTCAGGCGCGTCTGTTCGAGATGGCCCATGATGATGCTTGATAGGAAGAGTCCTAGAGGTGAACCCGTAGACACCTCATTATTTTGTCAGTAGAATTGGTTACTTAATCTAAATTTGTGCAAAGAATTAGTAGTCGTTTCATCTCTGACTCCAGTAAAGGCAATAAAACATTTTGATGACAAATAATATCTGTTGTTTCCAAAAGTGGTACAATTGTAAATAAGACAGTCAGGTCGAATGAAATTATTATTAATGATTACGGAAAAGGGAACAACTCCTCTAAAATAAATAGAAAGCTGTCAAAAAATCATTTCCCAGATTAAGTCGAAGGAGACTTTATAAATCAGGTACATAAAGAGATAGACGGAAGGAAGAAACGATAATGAATGATCGAAAAGGTGAAAAAAATCAACAAAGCGATGAACAAGCAAAAACAAACAAAATTATTGAAGAAATAATAAGAACAGATCAAAAACATGAGAAAATGAAATACATTATAATATCATCGAACAGAACATAAAATGTCAGGTGACACTCTACGCCAACTTCGTCGACTTCAGAAAGAACTTCGACAACGTCGATCGCGAAGTAATTCAGAAAGTGACTAAACAGTACGGAGTGTAGTGACGCAAACAAAAGTATCCGTCAACAGCTATATGAAGACGTCGGATGTCAAGTATTTCGCGACAAAAAGCTGACCGAACCAGGAGAAAGGTTTACAGGCGAAAACCACGAAGAAGAGACGGAAGAAGACACAGATGATGAAGATACTCGATTAACCAACAACAAACACCAACCACCGTCTACAAGAGAAATCTAAATGAAGTCTCCTCCTCCACTTATCTGAGCAGAATAGACCATTTCAACTTCAGCACCGACTGCAACATCCAAAACAATCAGCCGTGATCCCGAAAGCACGTTGGCTGTTCATCACTCCGAAATCAATGTGGAAATAAGCAACACCCAGTTACTACAAGGAACAACCTCCGAATTTTAGCACTAATATCAAGTAAGTCAGTGCTTCTATGTGGCTCAGAAACTTGACGCGCCCATCACCAGAAGCATTCCAAACACGCTACTACAGTTTTTCATCAGCACCTGGCTTTCCTGCCTCCATACTGAAGGTTAAGTAGTCGCCTGGTCGGAAAGTACTGTGATAGGCAGTCAACCATCTCAGAACCCTTTTCTCAACAGATGGAAATGCAGATAGATTGGACATACACTAAGCAGACAGTTGACTGACATCCAAGTCAGGCTCTCGAGTGGAACCTGAATGGGAAGCAACGAGTTGGACGTCCTAGGGTGGCGTGGAGGAGATCATGTGAAGCTTGTTGGCAGTCGTGTGATCAGTTGTAAACCATGACAGAGAACCGAATGCAGTGTAGATGCACCTCTGTGGCCTCATGTTCCTCAAATCATTATAACAATGATAATAATAATAATAATAATAATAATAATAATAATAATAATGATAATAATAATAGTGATAATAGTAATAACAAGAAAGCTGTTCTCTCCCTCACCTGAAAGTTCATTACCCTCAACATGTTCAATAACAGCATGATTGCTCATTCTCTTTCGTAGTTTAACAGCAACACTAGTTGGACTAAAGAACGATACTTCTTAAGGAAATCTATAAGTCCAGTCGTGATGACGGCATTATTCCATTCTCTTGAAGACTTACACTAACTCAGTGACATGCTAGACATCACTGACAACGGTTCGGCTATGGTCTTGCCCAGTACAAATTATATTTCGGGATGGAATTCATCACGACAAAAGGAGTCACCAGGATTGAGCTTTATAAGCAGTTTTAGGATAGTTTCCTTCCTAATGTGTAGAGTTTATACTCCTAGATAAGCTTCCAGAGAATCTACTCAAGGCACACCACTGTCATCAGAGAATATTTGGCTGAATTAAGTTGACAGAGCCCCAGTCTTTGCCAAATTATCGTCAGCCAAATAAATAGGCCTTCCATCATCTAGAAGAGCGAGGACAGCGTCACTCTTCCTACTGCTTCTATTCATACATGCGAAGAGTGTTCTCGGGCAGCCCTGTGTGTTCCTGACTAGCTGTGATTTCTGTGCCTTCCTAGATTGGTGAGTCAGGGCCTTAAACTGAGTCTCACTCTGCAGTATCGTAGTGAGAAACGTTGCAGTTCAGTGGAGATAAAATGGTTCCACAGTCTTTTCCTCCTCCAGAGGAGTGTCATCACTTGTCTGTTTATCCACCAGGAACAATTCATTAGCTTACTAGGAAACTTCTGTTGGATAAATTCAGATGTAACCATTCCAAGTGTATTTTCGAACATATTCCATGCAACATCGATGGACGAGTAAGTATCGACTGACCATTTAACAGTTGAAGCATATTTCTCAATAGTTGCAGTGTCCGTGTGCCAAATGTTGGGGCGAGCCTGTGGTTGAACACCCCGTAGTCACTACTAACTATGCAACAACTGGCGTGGCACCATGCTCCTCTCCATATCAAGCAAATCCACAAACTCGTCTAAAGGCCTAGAGATGCCCCGGGTGGAACACGGCGTCCATATCAGACTAGATTCAGGAAGAACACATCATGTGTGGATCAGATTGAAATACTGCACATCATCATCGAACAGAACATAGAATGTCAGGTGACACTCTACGCCAACTTCGTCGACTTCAGAAAGAACTTCGACAACGTCGATCGCGAAGTAATTCAGAAAGTGACTAAACAGTACGGAGTGTAGTGACGCAAACAAAAGTATCCGTCAACAGCTATATGAAGACGTCGGATGTCAAGTATTTCGCGACAAAAAGCTGACCGAACCAGGAGAAAGGTTTACAGGCGAAAACCACGAAGAAGAGACGGAAGAAGACACAGATGATGAAGATACTCGATTAACCAACAACAAACACCAACCACCGTCTACAAGAGAAATCTAAATGAAGTCTCCTCCTCCACTTATCTGAGCAGAATAGACCATTTCAACTTCAGCACCGACTGCAACATCCAAAACAATCAGCCGTGATCCCGAAAGCACGTTGGCTGTTCATCACTCCGAAATCAATGTGGAAATAAGCAACACCCAGTTACTACAAGGAACAACCTCCGAATTTTAGCACTAATATCAAGTAAGTCAGTGCTTCTATGTGGCTCAGAAACTTGACGCGCCCATCACCAGAAGCATTCCAAACACGCTACTACAGTTTTTCATCAGCACCTGGCTTTCCTGCCTCCATACTGAAGGTTAAGTAGTCGCCTGGTCGGAAAGTACTGTGATAGGCAGTCAACCATCTCAGAACCCTTTTCTCAACAGATGGAAATGCAGATAGATTGGACATACACTAAGCAGACAGTTGACTGACATCCAAGTCAGGCTCTCGAGTGGAACCTGAATGGGAAGCAACGAGTTGGACGTCCTAGGGTGGCGTGGAGGAGATCATGTGAAGCTTGTTGGCAGTCGTGTGATCAGTTGTAAACCATGACAGAGAACCGAATGCAGTGTAGATGCACCTCTGTGGCCTCATGTTCCTCAAATCATTATAACAATGATAATAATAATAATAATAATAATAGTGATAATAGTAATAACAAGAAAGCTGTTCTCTCCCTCACCTGAAAGTTCATTACCCTCAACATGTTCAATAACAGCATGATTGCTCATTCTCTTTCGTAGTTTAACAGCAACACTAGTTGGACTAAAGAACGATACTTCTTAAGGAAATCTATAAGTCCAGTCGTGATGACGGCATTATTCCATTCTCTTGAAGACTTACACTAACTCAGTGACATGCTAGACATCACTGACAACGGTTCGGCTATGGTCTTGCCCAGTACAAATTATATTTCGGGATGGAATTCATCAGGACAAAAGGAGTCACCAGGATTGAGCTTTATAAGCAGTTTTAGGATAGTTTCCTTCCTAATGTGTAGAGTTTATACTCCTAGATAAGCTTCCAGAGAATCTACTCAAGGCACACCACTGTCATCAGAGAATATTTGGCTGAATTAAGTTGACAGAGCCCCAGTCTTTGCCAAATTATCGTCAGCCAAATAAATAGGCCTTCCATCATCTAGAAGAGCGAGGACAGCGTCACTCTTCCTACTGCTTCTATTCGTACATGCGAAGAGTGTTCTCGGGCAGCCCTGTGTGTTCCTGACTAGCTGTGATTTCTGTGCCTTCCTAGATTGGTGAGTCAGGGCCTTAAACTGAGTCTCACTCTGCAGTATCGTAGTGAGAAACGTTGCAGTTCAGTGGAGATAAAATGGTTCCACAGTCTTTTCCTCCTCCAGAGGAGTGTCATCACTTGTCTGTTTATCCACCAGGAACAATTCATTAGCTTACTAGGAAACTTCTGTTGGATAAATTCAGATGTAACCATTCCAAGTGTATTTTCGAACATATTCCATGCAACATCGATGGACGAGTAAGTATTGACTGACCATTTAACAGTTGAAGCATATTTCTCAATAGTTGCAGTGTCCGTGTGCCAAATGTTGGGGCGAGCCTGTGGTTGAACACCCCGTAGTCACTACTAACTATGCAACAACTGGCGTGGCACCATGCTCCTCTCCATATCAAGCAAATCCACAAACTCGTCTAAAGGCCTAGAGATGCCCCGGGTGGAACACGGCGTCCATATCAGACTAGATTCAGGAAGAACACATCATGTGTGGATCAGATTGAAATACTGCACATCATCATCGAACAGAACATAGAATGTCAGGTGACACTCTACGCCAACTTCGTCGACTTCAGAAAGAACTTCGACAACGTCGATCGCGAAGTAATTCAGAAAGTGACTAAACAGTACGGAGTGTAGTGACGCAAACAAAAGTATCCGTCAACAGCTATATGAAGACGTCGGATGTCAAGTATTTCGCGACAAAAAGCTGACCGAACCAGGAGAAAGGTTTACAGGCGAAAACCACGAAGAAGAGACGGAAGAAGACACAGATGATGAAGATACTCGATTAACCAACAACAAACACCAACCACCGTCTACAAGAGAAATCTAAATGAAGTCTCCTCCTCCACTTATCTGAGCAGAATAGACCATTTCAACTTCAGCACCGACTGCAACATCCAAAACAATCAGCCGTGATCCCGAAAGCACGTTGGCTGTTCATCACTCCGAAATCAATGTGGAAATAAGCAACACCCAGTTACTACAAGGAACAACCTCCGAATTTTAGCACTAATATCAAGTAAGTCAGTGCTTCTATGTGGCTCAGAAACTTGACGCGCCCATCACCAGAAGCATTCCAAACACGCTACTACAGTTTTTCATCAGCACCTGGCTTTCCTGCCTCCATACTGAAGGTTAAGTAGTCGCCTGGTCGGAAAGTACTGTGATAGGCAGTCAACCATCTCAGAACCCTTTTCTCAACAGATGGAAATGCAGATAGATTGGACATACACTAAGCAGACAGTTGACTGACATCCAAGTCAGGCTCTCGAGTGGAACCTGAATGGGAAGCAACGAGTTGGACGTCCTAGGGTGGCGTGGAGGAGATCATGTGAAGCTTGTTGGCAGTCGTGTGATCAGTTGTAAACCATGACAGAGAACCGAATGCAGTGTAGATGCACCTCTGTGGCCTCATGTTCCTCAAATCATTATAACAATGATAATAATAATAATAATAATAATAATAATAATAGTGATAATAGTAATAACAAGAAAGCTGTTCTCTCCCTCACCTGAAAGTTCATTACCCTCAACATGTTCAATAACAGCATGATTGCTCATTCTCTTTCGTAGTTTAACAGCAACACTAGTTGGACTAAAGAACGATACTTCTTAAGGAAATCTATAAGTCCAGTCGTGATGACGGCATTATTCCATTCTCTTGAAGACTTACACTAACTCAGTGACATGCTAGACATCACTGACAACGGTTCGGCTATGGTCTTGCCCAGTACAAATTATATTTCGGGATGGAATTCATCAGGACAAAAGGAGTCACCAGGATTGAGCTTTATAAGCAGTTTTAGGATAGTTTCCTTCCTAATGTGTAGAGTTTATACTCCTAGATAAGCTTCCAGAGAATCTACTCAAGGCACACCACTGTCATCAGAGAATATTTGGCTGAATTAAGTTGACAGAGCCCCAGTCTTTGCCAAATTATCGTCAGCCAAATAAATAGGCCTTCCATCATCTAGAAGAGCGAGGACAGCGTCACTCTTCCTACTGCTTCTATTCGTACATGCGAAGAGTGTTCTCGGGCAGCCCTGTGTGTTCCTGACTAGCTGTGATTTCTGTGCCTTCCTAGATTGGTGAGTCAGGGCCTTAAACTGAGTCTCACTCTGCAGTATCGTAGTGAGAAACGTTGCAGTTCAGTGGAGATAAAATGGTTCCACAGTCTTTTCCTCCTCCAGAGGAGTGTCATCACTTGTCTGTTTATCCACCAGGAACAATTCATTAGCTTACTAGGAAACTTCTGTTGGATAAATTCAGATGTAACCATTCCAAGTGTATTTTCGAACATATTCCATGCAACATCGATGGACGAGTAAGTATTGACTGACCATTTAACAGTTGAAGCATATTTCTCAATAGTTGCAGTGTCCGTGTGCCAAATGTTGGGGCGAGCCTGTGGTTGAACACCCCGTAGTCACTACTAACTATGCAACAACTGGCGTGGCACCATGCTCCTCTCCATATCAAGCAAATCCACAAACTCGTCTAAAGGCCTAGAGATGCCCCGGGTGGAACACGGCGTCCATATCAGACTAGATTCAGGAAGAACACATCATGTGTGGATCAGATTGAAATACTGCACATCATCATCGAACAGAACATAGAATGTCAGGTGACACTCTACGCCAACTTCGTCGACTTCAGAAAGAACTTCGACAACGTCGATCGCGAAGTAATTCAGAAAGTGACTAAACAGTACGGAGTGTAGTGACGCAAACAAAAGTATCCGTCAACAGCTATATGAAGACGTCGGATGTCAAGTATTTCGCGACAAAAAGCTGACCGAACCAGGAGAAAGGTTTACAGGCGAAAACCACGAAGAAGAGACGGAAGAAGACACAGATGATGAAGATACTCGATTAACCAACAACAAACACCAACCACCGTCTACAAGAGAAATCTAAATGAAGTCTCCTCCTCCACTTATCTGAGCAGAATAGACCATTTCAACTTCAGCACCGACTGCAACATCCAAAACAATCAGCCGTGATCCCGAAAGCACGTTGGCTGTTCATCACTCCGAAATCAATGTGGAAATAAGCAACACCCAGTTACTACAAGGAACAACCTCCGAATTTTAGCACTAATATCAAGTAAGTCAGTGCTTCTATGTGGCTCAGAAACTTGACGCGCCCATCACCAGAAGCATTCCAAACACGCTACTACAGTTTTTCATCAGCACCTGGCTTTCCTGCCTCCATACTGAAGGTTAAGTAGTCGCCTGGTCGGAAAGTACTGTGATAGGCAGTCAACCATCTCAGAACCCTTTTCTCAACAGATGGAAATGCAGATAGATTGGACATACACTAAGCAGACAGTTGACTGACATCCAAGTCAGGCTCTCGAGTGGAACCTGAATGGGAAGCAACGAGTTGGACGTCCTAGGGTGGCGTGGAGGAGATCATGTGAAGCTTGTTGGCAGTCGTGTGATCAGTTGTAAACCATGACAGAGAACCGAATGCAGTGTAGATGCACCTCTGTGGCCTCATGTTCCTCAAATCATTATAACAATGATAATAATAATAATAATAATAATAAAATAATAATAATAGTGATAATAGTAATAACAAGAAAGCTGTTCTCTCCCTCACCTGAAAGTTCATTACCCTCAACATGTTCAATAACAGCATGATTGCTCATTCTCTTTCGTAGTTTAACAGCAACACTAGTTGGACTAAAGAACGATACTTCTTAAGGAAATCTATAAGTCCAGTCGTGATGACGGCATTATTCCATTCTCTTGAAGACTTACACTAACTCAGTGACATGCTAGACATCACTGACAACGGTTCGGCTATGGTCTTGCCCAGTACAAATTATATTTCGGGATGGAATTCATCAGGACAAAAGGAGTCACCAGGATTGAGCTTTATAAGCAGTTTTAGGATAGTTTCCTTCCTAATGTGTAGAGTTTATACTCCTAGATAAGCTTCCAGAGAATCTACTCAAGGCACACCACTGTCATCAGAGAATATTTGGCTGAATTAAGTTGACAGAGCCCCAGTCTTTGCCAAATTATCGTCAGCCAAATAAATAGGCCTTCCATCATCTAGAAGAGCGAGGACAGCGTCACTCTTCCTACTGCTTCTATTCATACATGCGAAGAGTGTTCTCGGGCAGCCCTGTGTGTTCCTGACTAGCTGTGATTTCTGTGCCTTCCTAGATTGGTGAGTCAGGGCCTTAAACTGAGTCTCACTCTGCAGTATCGTAGTGAGAAACGTTGCAGTTCAGTGGAGATAAAATGGTTCCACAGTCTTTTCCTCCTCCAGAGGAGTGTCATCACTTGTCTGTTTATCCACCAGGAACAATTCATTAGCTTACTAGGAAACTTCTGTTGGATAAATTCAGATGTAACCATTCCAAGTGTATTTTCGAACATATTCCATGCAACATCGATGGACGAGTAAGTATTGACTGACCATTTAACAGTTGAAGCATATTTCTCAATAGTTGCAGTGTCCGTGTGCCAAATGTTGGGGCGAGCCTGTGGTTGAACACCCCGTAGTCACTACTAACTATGCAACAACTGGCGTGGCACCATGCTCCTCTCCATATCAAGCAAATCCACAAACTCGTCTAAAGGCCTAGAGATGCCCCGGGTGGAACACGGCGTCCATATCAGACTAGATTCAGGAAGAACACATCATGTGTGGATCAGATTGAAATACTGCACATCATCATCGAACAGAACATAGAATGTCAGGTGACACTCTACGCCAACTTCGTCGACTTCAGAAAGAACTTCGACAACGTCGATCGCGAAGTAATTCAGAAAGTGACTAAACAGTACGGAGTGTAGTGACGCAAACAAAAGTATCCGTCAACAGCTATATGAAGACGTCGGATGTCAAGTATTTCGCGACAAAAAGCTGACCGAACCAGGAGAAAGGTTTACAGGCGAAAACCACGAAGAAGAGACGGAAGAAGACACAGATGATGAAGATACTCGATTAACCAACAACAAACACCAACCACCGTCTACAAGAGAAATCTAAATGAAGTCTCCTCCTCCACTTATCTGAGCAGAATAGACCATTTCAACTTCAGCACCGACTGCAACATCCAAAACAATCAGCCGTGATCCCGAAAGCACGTTGGCTGTTCATCACTCCGAAATCAATGTGGAAATAAGCAACACCCAGTTACTACAAGGAACAACCTCCGAATTTTAGCACTAATATCAAGTAAGTCAGTGCTTCTATGTGGCTCAGAAACTTGACGCGCCCATCACCAGAAGCATTCCAAACACGCTACTACAGTTTTTCATCAGCACCTGGCTTTCCTGCCTCCATACTGAAGGTTAAGTAGTCGCCTGGTCGGAAAGTACTGTGATAGGCAGTCAACCATCTCAGAACCCTTTTCTCAACAGATGGAAATGCAGATAGATTGGACATACACTAAGCAGACAGTTGACTGACATCCAAGTCAGGCTCTCGAGTGGAACCTGAATGGGAAGCAACGAGTTGGACGTCCTAGGGTGGCGTGGAGGAGATCATGTGAAGCTTGTTGGCAGTCGTGTGATCAGTTGTAAACCATGACAGAGAACCGAATGCAGTGTAGATGCACCTCTGTGGCACAGTGGTACTCAAATCATTATAACAATGATAATAATAATAATAATAATAATAATAATAATAGTGATAATAGTAATAACAAGAAAGCTGTTCTCTCCCTCACCTGAAAGTTCATTACCCTCAACATGTTCAATAACAGCATGATTGCTCATTCTCTTTCGTAGTTTAACAGCAACACTAGTTGGACTAAAGAACGATACTTCTTAAGGAAATCTATAAGTCCAGTCGTGATGACGGCATTATTCCATTCTCTTGAAGACTTACACTAACTCAGTGACATGCTAGACATCACTGACAACGGTTCGGCTATGGTCTTGCCCAGTACAAATTATATTTCGGGATGGAATTCATCAGGACAAAAGGAGTCACCAGGATTGAGCTTTATAAGCAGTTTTAGGATAGTTTCCTTCCTAATGTGTAGAGTTTATACTCCTAGATAAGCTTCCAGAGAATCTACTCAAGGCACACCACTGTCATCAGAGAATATTTGGCTGAATTAAGTTGACAGAGCCCCAGTCTTTGCCAAATTATCGTCAGCCAAATAAATAGGCCTTCCATCATCTAGAAGAGCGAGGACAGCGTCACTCTTCCTACTGCTTCTATTCATACATGCGAAGAGTGTTCTCGGGCAGCCCTGTGTGTTCCTGACTAGCTGTGATTTCTGTGCCTTCCTAGATTGGTGAGTCAGGGCCTTAAACTGAGTCTCACTCTGCAGTATCGTAGTGAGAAACGTTGCAGTTCAGTGGAGATAAAATGGTTCCACAGTCTTTTCCTCCTCCAGAGGAGTGTCATCACTTGTCTGTTTATCCACCAGGAACAATTCATTAGCTTACTAGGAAACTTCTGTTGGATAAATTCAGATGTAACCATTCCAAGTGTATTTTCGAACATATTCCATGCAACATCGATGGACGAGTAAGTATCGACTGACCATTTAACAGTTGAAGCATATTTCTCAATAGTTGCAGTGTCCGTGTGCCAAATGTTGGGGCGAGCCTGTGGTTGAACACCCCGTAGTCACTACTAACTATGCAACAACTGGCGTGGCACCATGCTCCTCTCCATATCAAGCAAATCCACAAACTCGTCTAAAGGCCTAGAGATGCCCCGGGTGGAACACGGCGTCCATATCAGACTAGATTCAGGAAGAACACATCATGTGTGGATCAGATTGAAATACTGCACATCATCATCGAACAGAACATAGAATGTCAGGTGACACTCTACGCCAACTTCGTCGACTTCAGAAAGAACTTCGACAACGTCGATCGCGAAGTAATTCAGAAAGTGACTAAACAGTACGGAGTGTAGTGACGCAAACAAAAGTATCCGTCAACAGCTATATGAAGACGTCGGATGTCAAGTATTTCGCGACAAAAAGCTGACCGAACCAGGAGAAAGGTTTACAGGCGAAAACCACGAAGAAGAGACGGAAGAAGACACAGATGATGAAGATACTCGATTAACCAACAACAAACACCAACCACCGTCTACAAGAGAAATCTAAATGAAGTCTCCTCCTCCACTTATCTGAGCAGAATAGACCATTTCAACTTCAGCACCGACTGCAACATCCAAAACAATCAGCCGTGATCCCGAAAGCACGTTGGCTGTTCATCACTCCGAAATCAATGTGGAAATAAGCAACACCCAGTTACTACAAGGAACAACCTCCGAATTTTAGCACTAATATCAAGTAAGTCAGTGCTTCTATGTGGCTCAGAAACTTGACGCGCCCATCACCAGAAGCATTCCAAACACGCTACTACAGTTTTTCATCAGCACCTGGCTTTCCTGCCTCCATACTGAAGGTTAAGTAGTCGCCTGGTCGGAAAGTACTGTGATAGGCAGTCAACCATCTCAGAACCCTTTTCTCAACAGATGGAAATGCAGATAGATTGGACATACACTAAGCAGACAGTTGACTGACATCCAAGTCAGGCTCTCGAGTGGAACCTGAATGGGAAGCAACGAGTTGGACGTCCTAGGGTGGCGTGGAGGAGATCATGTGAAGCTTGTTGGCAGTCGTGTGATCAGTTGTAAACCATGACAGAGAACCGAATGCAGTGTAGATGCACCTCTGTGGCCTCATGTTCCTCAAATCATTATAACAATGATAATAATAATAATAATAATAATAATAATAATAGTGATAATAGTAATAACAAGAAAGCTGTTCTCTCCCTCACCTGAAAGTTCATTACCCTCAACATGTTCAATAACAGCATGATTGCTCATTCTCTTTCGTAGTTTAACAGCAACACTAGTTGGACTAAAGAACGATACTTCTTAAGGAAATCTATAAGTCCAGTCGTGATGACGGCATTATTCCATTCTCTTGAAGACTTACACTAACTCAGTGACATGCTAGACATCACTGACAACGGTTCGGCTATGGTCTTGCCCAGTACAAATTATATTTCGGGATGGAATTCATCAGGACAAAAGGAGTCACCAGGATTGAGCTTTATAAGCAGTTTTAGGATAGTTTCCTTCCTAATGTGTAGAGTTTATACTCCTAGATAAGCTTCCAGAGAATCTACTCAAGGCACACCACTGTCATCAGAGAATATTTGGCTGAATTAAGTTGACAGAGCCCCAGTCTTTGCCAAATTATCGTCAGCCAAATAAATAGGCCTTCCATCATCTAGAAGAGCGAGGACAGCGTCACTCTTCCTACTGCTTCTATTCATACATGCGAAGAGTGTTCTCGGGCAGCCCTGTGTGTTCCTGACTAGCTGTGATTTCTGTGCCTTCCTAGATTGGTGAGTCAGGGCCTTAAACTGAGTCTCACTCTGCAGTATCGTAGTGAGAAACGTTGCAGTTCAGTGGAGATAAAATGGTTCCACAGTCTTTTCCTCCTCCAGAGGAGTGTCATCACTTGTCTGTTTATCCACCAGGAACAATTCATTAGCTTACTAGGAAACTTCTGTTGGATAAATTCAGATGTAACCATTCCAAGTGTATTTTCGAACATATTCCATGCAACATCGATGGACGAGTAAGTATTGACTGACCATTTAACAGTTGAAGCATATTTCTCAATAGTTGCAGTGTCCGTGTGCCAAATGTTGGGGCGAGCCTGTGGTTGAACACCCCGTAGTCACTACTAACTATGCAACAACTGGCGTGGCACCATGCTCCTCTCCATATCAAGCAAATCCACAAACTCGTCTAAAGGCCTAGAGATGCCCCGGGTGGAACACGGCGTCCATATCAGACTAGATTCAGGAAGAACACATCATGTGTGGATCAGATTGAAATACTGCACATCATCATCGAACAGAACATAGAATGTCAGGTGACACTCTACGCCAACTTCGTCGACTTCAGAAAGAACTTCGACAACGTCGATCGCGAAGTAATTCAGAAAGTGACTAAACAGTACGGAGTGTAGTGACGCAAACAAAAGTATCCGTCAACAGCTATATGAAGACGTCGGATGTCAAGTATTTCGCGACAAAAAGCTGACCGAACCAGGAGAAAGGTTTACAGGCGAAAACCACGAAGAAGAGACGGAAGAAGACACAGATGATGAAGATACTCGATTAACCAACAACAAACACCAACCACCGTCTACAAGAGAAATCTAAATGAAGTCTCCTCCTCCACTTATCTGAGCAGAATAGACCATTTCAACTTCAGCACCGACTGCAACATCCAAAACAATCAGCCGTGATCCCGAAAGCACGTTGGCTGTTCATCACTCCGAAATCAATGTGGAAATAAGCAACACCCAGTTACTACAAGGAACAACCTCCGAATTTTAGCACTAATATCAAGTAAGTCAGTGCTTCTATGTGGCTCAGAAACTTGACGCGCCCATCACCAGAAGCATTCCAAACACGCTACTACAGTTTTTCATCAGCACCTGGCTTTCCTGCCTCCATACTGAAGGTTAAGTAGTCGCCTGGTCGGAAAGTACTGTGATAGGCAGTCAACCATCTCAGAACCCTTTTCTCAACAGATGGAAATGCAGATAGATTGGACATACACTAAGCAGACAGTTGACTGACATCCAAGTCAGGCTCTCGAGTGGAACCTGAATGGGAAGCAACGAGTTGGACGTCCTAGGGTGGCGTGGAGGAGATCATGTGAAGCTTGTTGGCAGTCGTGTGATCAGTTGTAAACCATGACAGAGAACCGAATGCAGTGTAGATGCACCTCTATGGCCTCATGTTCCTCAAATCATTATAACAATGATAATAATAATAATAATAATAAAATAATAATAATAGTGATAATAGTAATAACAAGAAAGCTGTTCTCTCCCTCACCTGAAAGTTCATTACCCTCAACATGTTCAATAACAGCATGATTGCTCATTCTCTTTCGTAGTTTAACAGCAACACTAGTTGGACTAAAGAACGATACTTCTTAAGGAAATCTATAAGTCCAGTCGTGATGACGGCATTATTCCATTCTCTTGAAGACTTACACTAACTCAGTGACATGCTAGACATCACTGACAACGGTTCGGCTATGGTCTTGCCCAGTACAAATTATATTTCGGGATGGAATTCATCAGGACAAAAGGAGTCACCAGGATTGAGCTTTATAAGCAGTTTTAGGATAGTTTCCTTCCTAATGTGTAGAGTTTATACTCCTAGATAAGCTTCCAGAGAATCTACTCAAGGCACACCACTGTCATCAGAGAATATTTGGCTGAATTAAGTTGACAGAGCCCCAGTCTTTGCCAAATTATCGTCAGCCAAATAAATAGGCCTTCCATCATCTAGAAGAGCGAGGACAGCGTCACTCTTCCTACTGCTTCTATTCATACATGCGAAGAGTGTTCTCGGGCAGCCCTGTGTGTTCCTGACTAGCTGTGATTTCTGTGCCTTCCTAGATTGGTGAGTCAGGGCCTTAAACTGAGTCTCACTCTGCAGTATCGTAGTGAGAAACGTTGCAGTTCAGTGGAGATAAAATGGTTCCACAGTCTTTTCCTCCTCCAGAGGAGTGTCATCACTTGTCTGTTTATCCACCAGGAACAATTCATTAGCTTACTAGGAAACTTCTGTTGGATAAATTCAGATGTAACCATTCCAAGTGTATTTTCGAACATATTCCATGCAACATCGATGGACGAGTAAGTATCGACTGACCATTTAACAGTTGAAGCATATTTCTCAATAGTTGCAGTGTCCGTGTGCCAAATGTTGGGGCGAGCCTGTGGTTGAACACCCCGTAGTCACTACTAACTATGCAACAACTGGCGTGGCACCATGCTCCTCTCCATATCAAGCAAATCCACAAACTCGTCTAAAGGCCTAGAGATGCCCCGGGTGGAACACGGCGTCCATATCAGACTAGATTCAGGAAGAACACATCATGTGTGGATCAGATTGAAATACTGCACATCATCATCGAACAGAACATAGAATGTCAGGTGACACTCTACGCCAACTTCGTCGACTTCAGAAAGAACTTCGACAACGTCGATCGCGAAGTAATTCAGAAAGTGACTAAACAGTACGGAGTGTAGTGACGCAAACAAAAGTATCCGTCAACAGCTATATGAAGACGTCGGATGTCAAGTATTTCGCGACAAAAAGCTGACCGAACCAGGAGAAAGGTTTACAGGCGAAAACCACGAAGAAGAGACGGAAGAAGACACAGATGATGAAGATACTCGATTAACCAACAACAAACACCAACCACCGTCTACAAGAGAAATCTAAATGAAGTCTCCTCCTCCACTTATCTGAGCAGAATAGACCATTTCAACTTCAGCACCGACTGCAACATCCAAAACAATCAGCCGTGATCCCGAAAGCACGTTGGCTGTTCATCACTCCGAAATCAATGTGGAAATAAGCAACACCCAGTTACTACAAGGAACAACCTCCGAATTTTAGCACTAATATCAAGTAAGTCAGTGCTTCTATGTGGCTCAGAAACTTGACGCGCCCATCACCAGAAGCATTCCAAACACGCTACTACAGTTTTTCATCAGCACCTGGCTTTCCTGCCTCCATACTGAAGGTTAAGTAGTCGCCTGGTCGGAAAGTACTGTGATAGGCAGTCAACCATCTCAGAACCCTTTTCTCAACAGATGGAAATGCAGATAGATTGGACATACACTAAGCAGACAGTTGACTGACATCCAAGTCAGGCTCTCGAGTGGAACCTGAATGGGAAGCAACGAGTTGGACGTCCTAGGGTGGCGTGGAGGAGATCATGTGAAGCTTGTTGGCAGTCGTGTGATCAGTTGTAAACCATGACAGAGAACCGAATGCAGTGTAGATGCACCTCTGTGGCCTCATGTTCCTCAAATCATTATAACAATGATAATAATAATAATAATAATAAAATAATAATAATAGTGATAATAGTAATAACAAGAAAGCTGTTCTCTCCCTCACCTGAAAGTTCATTACCCTCAACATGTTCAATAACAGCATGATTGCTCATTCTCTTTCGTAGTTTAACAGCAACACTAGTTGGACTAAAGAACGATACTTCTTAAGGAAATCTATAAGTCCAGTCGTGATGACGGCATTATTCCATTCTCTTGAAGACTTACACTAACTCAGTGACATGCTAGACATCACTGACAACGGTTCGGCTATGGTCTTGCCCAGTACAAATTATATTTCGGGATGGAATTCATCAGGACAAAAGGAGTCACCAGGATTGAGCTTTATAAGCAGTTTTAGGATAGTTTCCTTCCTAATGTGTAGAGTTTATACTCCTAGATAAGCTTCCAGAGAATCTACTCAAGGCACACCACTGTCATCAGAGAATATTTGGCTGAATTAAGTTGACAGAGCCCCAGTCTTTGCCAAATTATCGTCAGCCAAATAAATAGGCCTTCCATCATCTAGAAGAGCGAGGACAGCGTCACTCTTCCTACTGCTTCTATTCATACATGCGAAGAGTGTTCTCGGGCAGCCCTGTGTGTTCCTGACTAGCTGTGATTTCTGTGCCTTCCTAGATTGGTGAGTCAGGGCCTTAAACTGAGTCTCACTCTGCAGTATCGTAGTGAGAAACGTTGCAGTTCAGTGGAGATAAAATGGTTCCACAGTCTTTTCCTCCTCCAGAGGAGTGTCATCACTTGTCTGTTTATCCACCAGGAACAATTCATTAGCTTACTAGGAAACTTCTGTTGGATAAATTCAGATGTAACCATTCCAAGTGTATTTTCGAACATATTCCATGCAACATCGATGGACGAGTAAGTATCGACTGACCATTTAACAGTTGAAGCATATTTCTCAATAGTTGCAGTGTCCGTGTGCCAAATGTTGGGGCGAGCCTGTGGTTGAACACCCCGTAGTCACTACTAACTATGCAACAACTGGCGTGGCACCATGCTCCTCTCCATATCAAGCAAATCCACAAACTCGTCTAAAGGCCTAGAGATGCCCCGGGTGGAACACGGCGTCCATATCAGACTAGATTCAGGAAGAACACATCATGTGTGGATCAGATTGAAATACTGCACATCATCATCGAACAGAACATAGAATGTCAGGTGACACTCTACGCCAACTTCGTCGACTTCAGAAAGAACTTCGACAACGTCGATCGCGAAGTAATTCAGAAAGTGACTAAACAGTACGGAGTGTAGTGACGCAAACAAAAGTATCCGTCAACAGCTATATGAAGACGTCGGATGTCAAGTATTTCGCGACAAAAAGCTGACCGAACCAGGAGAAAGGTTTACAGGCGAAAACCACGAAGAAGAGACGGAAGAAGACACAGATGATGAAGATACTCGATTAACCAACAACAAACACCAACCACCGTCTACAAGAGAAATCTAAATGAAGTCTCCTCCTCCACTTATCTGAGCAGAATAGACCATTTCAACTTCAGCACCGACTGCAACATCCAAAACAATCAGCCGTGATCCCGAAAGCACGTTGGCTGTTCATCACTCCGAAATCAATGTGGAAATAAGCAACACCCAGTTACTACAAGGAACAACCTCCGAATTTTAGCACTAATATCAAGTAAGTCAGTGCTTCTATGTGGCTCAGAAACTTGACGCGCCCATCACCAGAAGCATTCCAAACACGCTACTACAGTTTTTCATCAGCACCTGGCTTTCCTGCCTCCATACTGAAGGTTAAGTAGTCGCCTGGTCGGAAAGTACTGTGATAGGCAGTCAACCATCTCAGAACCCTTTTCTCAACAGATGGAAATGCAGATAGATTGGACATACACTAAGCAGACAGTTGACTGACATCCAAGTCAGGCTCTCGAGTGGAACCTGAATGGGAAGCAACGAGTTGGACGTCCTAGGGTGGCGTGGAGGAGATCATGTGAAGCTTGTTGGCAGTCGTGTGATCAGTTGTAAACCATGACAGAGAACCGAATGCAGTGTAGATGCACCTCTGTGGCCTCATGTTCCTCAAATCATTATAACAATGATAATAATAATAATAATAATAGTGATAATAGTAATAACAAGAAAGCTGTTCTCTCCCTCACCTGAAAGTTCATTACCCTCAACATGTTCAATAACAGCATGATTGCTCATTCTCTTTCGTAGTTTAACAGCAACACTAGTTGGACTAAAGAACGATACTTCTTAAGGAAATCTATAAGTCCAGTCGTGATGACGGCATTATTCCATTCTCTTGAAGACTTACACTAACTCAGTGACATGCTAGACATCACTGACAACGGTTCGGCTATGGTCTTGCCCAGTACAAATTATATTTCGGGATGGAATTCATCAGGACAAAAGGAGTCACCAGGATTGAGCTTTATAAGCAGTTTTAGGATAGTTTCCTTCCTAATGTGTAGAGTTTATACTCCTAGATAAGCTTCCAGAGAATCTACTCAAGGCACACCACTGTCATCAGAGAATATTTGGCTGAATTAAGTTGACAGAGCCCCAGTCTTTGCCAAATTATCGTCAGCCAAATAAATAGGCCTTCCATCATCTAGAAGAGCGAGGACAGCGTCACTCTTCCTACTGCTTCTATTCATACATGCGAAGAGTGTTCTCGGGCAGCCCTGTGTGTTCCTGACTAGCTGTGATTTCTGTGCCTTCCTAGATTGGTGAGTCAGGGCCTTAAACTGAGTCTCACTCTGCAGTATCGTAGTGAGAAACGTTGCAGTTCAGTGGAGATAAAATGGTTCCACAGTCTTTTCCTCCTCCAGAGGAGTGTCATCACTTGTCTGTTTATCCACCAGGAACAATTCATTAGCTTACTAGGAAACTTCTGTTGGATAAATTCAGATGTAACCATTCCAAGTGTATTTTCGAACATATTCCATGCAACATCGATGGACGAGTAAGTATTGACTGACCATTTAACAGTTGAAGCATATTTCTCAATAGTTGCAGTGTCCGTGTGCCAAATGTTGGGGCGAGCCTGTGGTTGAACACCCCGTAGTCACTACTAACTATGCAACAACTGGCGTGGCACCATGCTCCTCTCCATATCAAGCAAATCCACAAACTCGTCTAAAGGCCTAGAGATGCCCCGGGTGGAACACGGCGTCCATATCAGACTAGATTCAGGAAGAACACATCATGTGTGGATCAGATTGAAATACTGCACATCATCATCGAACAGAACATAGAATGTCAGGTGACACTCTACGCCAACTTCGTCGACTTCAGAAAGAACTTCGACAACGTCGATCGCGAAGTAATTCAGAAAGTGACTAAACAGTACGGAGTGTAGTGACGCAAACAAAAGTATCCGTCAACAGCTATATGAAGACGTCGGATGTCAAGTATTTCGCGACAAAAAGCTGACCGAACCAGGAGAAAGGTTTACAGGCGAAAACCACGAAGAAGAGACGGAAGAAGACACAGATGATGAAGATACTCGATTAACCAACAACAAACACCAACCACCGTCTACAAGAGAAATCTAAATGAAGTCTCCTCCTCCACTTATCTGAGCAGAATAGACCATTTCAACTTCAGCACCGACTGCAACATCCAAAACAATCAGCCGTGATCCCGAAAGCACGTTGGCTGTTCATCACTCCGAAATCAATGTGGAAATAAGCAACACCCAGTTACTACAAGGAACAACCTCCGAATTTTAGCACTAATATCAAGTAAGTCAGTGCTTCTATGTGGCTCAGAAACTTGACGCGCCCATCACCAGAAGCATTCCAAACACGCTACTACAGTTTTTCATCAGCACCTGGCTTTCCTGCCTCCATACTGAAGGTTAAGTAGTCGCCTGGTCGGAAAGTACTGTGATAGGCAGTCAACCATCTCAGAACCCTTTTCTCAACAGATGGAAATGCAGATAGATTGGACATACACTAAGCAGACAGTTGACTGACATCCAAGTCAGGCTCTCGAGTGGAACCTGAATGGGAAGCAACGAGTTGGACGTCCTAGGGTGGCGTGGAGGAGATCATGTGAAGCTTGTTGGCAGTCGTGTGATCAGTTGTAAACCATGACAGAGAACCGAATGCAGTGTAGATGCACCTCTGTGGCCTCATGTTCCTCAAATCATTATAACAATGATAATAATAATAATAATAATAATAATAATAGTGATAATAGTAATAACAAGAAAGCTGTTCTCTCCCTCACCTGAAAGTTCATTACCCTCAACATGTTCAATAACAGCATGATTGCTCATTCTCTTTCGTAGTTTAACAGCAACACTAGTTGGACTAAAGAACGATACTTCTTAAGGAAATCTATAAGTCCAGTCGTGATGACGGCATTATTCCATTCTCTTGAAGACTTACACTAACTCAGTGACATGCTAGACATCACTGACAACGGTTCGGCTATGGTCTTGCCCAGTACAAATTATATTTCGGGATGGAATTCATCAGGACAAAAGGAGTCACCAGGATTGAGCTTTATAAGCAGTTTTAGGATAGTTTCCTTCCTAATGTGTAGAGTTTATACTCCTAGATAAGCTTCCAGAGAATCTACTCAAGGCACACCACTGTCATCAGAGAATATTTGGCTGAATTAAGTTGACAGAGCCCCAGTCTTTGCCAAATTATCGTCAGCCAAATAAATAGGCCTTCCATCATCTAGAAGAGCGAGGACAGCGTCACTCTTCCTACTGCTTCTATTCATACATGCGAAGAGTGTTCTCGGGCAGCCCTGTGTGTTCCTGACTAGCTGTGATTTCTGTGCCTTCCTAGATTGGTGAGTCAGGGCCTTAAACTGAGTCTCACTCTGCAGTATCGTAGTGAGAAACGTTGCAGTTCAGTGGAGATAAAATGGTTCCACAGTCTTTTCCTCCTCCAGAGGAGTGTCATCACTTGTCTGTTTATCCACCAGGAACAATTCATTAGCTTACTAGGAAACTTCTGTTGGATAAATTCAGATGTAACCATTCCAAGTGTATTTTCGAACATATTCCATGCAACATCGATGGACGAGTAAGTATTGACTGACCATTTAACAGTTGAAGCATATTTCTCAATAGTTGCAGTGTCCGTGTGCCAAATGTTGGGGCGAGCCTGTGGTTGAACACCCCGTAGTCACTACTAACTATGCAACAACTGGCGTGGCACCATGCTCCTCTCCATATCAAGCAAATCCACAAACTCGTCTAAAGGCCTAGAGATGCCCCGGGTGGAACACGGCGTCCATATCAGACTAGATTCAGGAAGAACACATCATGTGTGGATCAGATTGAAATACTGCACATCATCATCGAACAGAACATAGAATGTCAGGTGACACTCTACGCCAACTTCGTCGACTTCAGAAAGAACTTCGACAACGTCGATCGCGAAGTAATTCAGAAAGTGACTAAACAGTACGGAGTGTAGTGACGCAAACAAAAGTATCCGTCAACAGCTATATGAAGACGTCGGATGTCAAGTATTTCGCGACAAAAAGCTGACCGAACCAGGAGAAAGGTTTACAGGCGAAAACCACGAAGAAGAGACGGAAGAAGACACAGATGATGAAGATACTCGATTAACCAACAACAAACACCAACCACCGTCTACAAGAGAAATCTAAATGAAGTCTCCTCCTCCACTTATCTGAGCAGAATAGACCATTTCAACTTCAGCACCGACTGCAACATCCAAAACAATCAGCCGTGATCCCGAAAGCACGTTGGCTGTTCATCACTCCGAAATCAATGTGGAAATAAGCAACACCCAGTTACTACAAGGAACAACCTCCGAATTTTAGCACTAATATCAAGTAAGTCAGTGCTTCTATGTGGCTCAGAAACTTGACGCGCCCATCACCAGAAGCATTCCAAACACGCTACTACAGTTTTTCATCAGCACCTGGCTTTCCTGCCTCCATACTGAAGGTTAAGTAGTCGCCTGGTCGGAAAGTACTGTGATAGGCAGTCAACCATCTCAGAACCCTTTTCTCAACAGATGGAAATGCAGATAGATTGGACATACACTAAGCAGACAGTTGACTGACATCCAAGTCAGGCTCTCGAGTGGAACCTGAATGGGAAGCAACGAGTTGGACGTCCTAGGGTGGCGTGGAGGAGATCATGTGAAGCTTGTTGGCAGTCGTGTGATCAGTTGTAAACCATGACAGAGAACCGAATGCAGTGTAGATGCACCTCTGTGGCCTCATGTTCCTCAAATCATTATAACAATGATAATAATAATAATAATAATAATAATAATAATAGTGATAATAGTAATAACAAGAAAGCTGTTCTCTCCCTCACCTGAAAGTTCATTACCCTCAACATGTTCAATAACAGCATGATTGCTCATTCTCTTTCGTAGTTTAACAGCAACACTAGTTGGACTAAAGAACGATACTTCTTAAGGAAATCTATAAGTCCAGTCGTGATGACGGCATTATTCCATTCTCTTGAAGACTTACACTAACTCAGTGACATGCTAGACATCACTGACAACGGTTCGGCTATGGTCTTGCCCAGTACAAATTATATTTCGGGATGGAATTCATCAGGACAAAAGGAGTCACCAGGATTGAGCTTTATAAGCAGTTTTAGGATAGTTTCCTTCCTAATGTGTAGAGTTTATACTCCTAGATAAGCTTCCAGAGAATCTACTCAAGGCACACCACTGTCATCAGAGAATATTTGGCTGAATTAAGTTGACAGAGCCCCAGTCTTTGCCAAATTATCGTCAGCCAAATAAATAGGCCTTCCATCATCTAGAAGAGCGAGGACAGCGTCACTCTTCCTACTGCTTCTATTCATACATGCGAAGAGTGTTCTCGGGCAGCCCTGTGTGTTCCTGACTAGCTGTGATTTCTGTGCCTTCCTAGATTGGTGAGTCAGGGCCTTAAACTGAGTCTCACTCTGCAGTATCGTAGTGAGAAACGTTGCAGTTCAGTGGAGATAAAATGGTTCCACAGTCTTTTCCTCCTCCAGAGGAGTGTCATCACTTGTCTGTTTATCCACCAGGAACAATTCATTAGCTTACTAGGAAACTTCTGTTGGATAAATTCAGATGTAACCATTCCAAGTGTATTTTCGAACATATTCCATGCAACATCGATGGACGAGTAAGTATTGACTGACCATTTAACAGTTGAAGCATATTTCTCAATAGTTGCAGTGTCCGTGTGCCAAATGTTGGGGCGAGCCTGTGGTTGAACACCCCGTAGTCACTACTAACTATGCAACAACTGGCGTGGCACCATGCTCCTCTCCATATCAAGCAAATCCACAAACTCGTCTAAAGGCCTAGAGATGCCCCGGGTGGAACACGGCGTCCATATCAGACTAGATTCAGGAAGAACACATCATGTGTGGATCAGATTGAAATACTGCACATCATCATCGAACAGAACATAGAATGTCAGGTGACACTCTACGCCAACTTCGTCGACTTCAGAAAGAACTTCGACAACGTCGATCGCGAAGTAATTCAGAAAGTGACTAAACAGTACGGAGTGTAGTGACGCAAACAAAAGTATCCGTCAACAGCTATATGAAGACGTCGGATGTCAAGTATTTCGCGACAAAAAGCTGACCGAACCAGGAGAAAGGTTTACAGGCGAAAACCACGAAGAAGAGACGGAAGAAGACACAGATGATGAAGATACTCGATTAACCAACAACAAACACCAACCACCGTCTACAAGAGAAATCTAAATGAAGTCTCCTCCTCCACTTATCTGAGCAGAATAGACCATTTCAACTTCAGCACCGACTGCAACATCCAAAACAATCAGCCGTGATCCCGAAAGCACGTTGGCTGTTCATCACTCCGAAATCAATGTGGAAATAAGCAACACCCAGTTACTACAAGGAACAACCTCCGAATTTTAGCACTAATATCAAGTAAGTCAGTGCTTCTATGTGGCTCAGAAACTTGACGCGCCCATCACCAGAAGCATTCCAAACACGCTACTACAGTTTTTCATCAGCACCTGGCTTTCCTGCCTCCATACTGAAGGTTAAGTAGTCGCCTGGTCGGAAAGTACTGTGATAGGCAGTCAACCATCTCAGAACCCTTTTCTCAACAGATGGAAATGCAGATAGATTGGACATACACTAAGCAGACAGTTGACTGACATCCAAGTCAGGCTCTCGAGTGGAACCTGAATGGGAAGCAACGAGTTGGACGTCCTAGGGTGGCGTGGAGGAGATCATGTGAAGCTTGTTGGCAGTCGTGTGATCAGTTGTAAACCATGACAGAGAACCGAATGCAGTGTAGATGCACCTCTGTGGCCTCATGTTCCTCAAATCATTATAACAATGATAATAATAATAATAATAATAATAATAATAATAATATAATAATAGTGATAATAGTAATAACAAGAAAGCTGTTCTCTCCCTCACCTGAAAGTTCATTACCCTCAACATGTTCAATAACAGCATGATTGCTCATTCTCTTTCGTAGTTTAACAGCAACACTAGTTGGACTAAAGAACGATACTTCTTAAGGAAATCTATAAGTCCAGTCGTGATGACGGCATTATTCCATTCTCTTGAAGACTTACACTAACTCAGTGACATGCTAGACATCACTGACAACGGTTCGGCTATGGTCTTGCCCAGTACAAATTATATTTCGGGATGGAATTCATCAGGACAAAAGGAGTCACCAGGATTGAGCTTTATAAGCAGTTTTAGGATAGTTTCCTTCCTAATGTGTAGAGTTTATACTCCTAGATAAGCTTCCAGAGAATCTACTCAAGGCACACCACTGTCATCAGAGAATATTTGGCTGAATTAAGTTGACAGAGCCCCAGTCTTTGCCAAATTATCGTCAGCCAAATAAATAGGCCTTCCATCATCTAGAAGAGCGAGGACAGCGTCACTCTTCCTACTGCTTCTATTCATACATGCGAAGAGTGTTCTCGGGCAGCCCTGTGTGTTCCTGACTAGCTGTGATTTCTGTGCCTTCCTAGATTGGTGAGTCAGGGCCTTAAACTGAGTCTCACTCTGCAGTATCGTAGTGAGAAACGTTGCAGTTCAGTGGAGATAAAATGGTTCCACAGTCTTTTCCTCCTCCAGAGGAGTGTCATCACTTGTCTGTTTATCCACCAGGAACAATTCATTAGCTTACTAGGAAACTTCTGTTGGATAAATTCAGATGTAACCATTCCAAGTGTATTTTCGAACATATTCCATGCAACATCGATGGACGAGTAAGTATCGACTGACCATTTAACAGTTGAAGCATATTTCTCAATAGTTGCAGTGTCCGTGTGCCAAATGTTGGGGCGAGCCTGTGGTTGAACACCCCGTAGTCACTACTAACTATGCAACAACTGGCGTGGCACCATGCTCCTCTCCATATCAAGCAAATCCACAAACTCGTCTAAAGGCCTAGAGATGCCCCGGGTGGAACACGGCGTCCATATCAGACTAGATTCAGGAAGAACACATCATGTGTGGATCAGATTGAAATACTGCACATCATCATCGAACAGAACATAGAATGTCAGGTGACACTCTACGCCAACTTCGTCGACTTCAGAAAGAACTTCGACAACGTCGATCGCGAAGTAATTCAGAAAGTGACTAAACAGTACGGAGTGTAGTGACGCAAACAAAAGTATCCGTCAACAGCTATATGAAGACGTCGGATGTCAAGTATTTCGCGACAAAAAGCTGACCGAACCAGGAGAAAGGTTTACAGGCGAAAACCACGAAGAAGAGACGGAAGAAGACACAGATGATGAAGATACTCGATTAACCAACAACAAACACCAACCACCGTCTACAAGAGAAATCTAAATGAAGTCTCCTCCTCCACTTATCTGAGCAGAATAGACCATTTCAACTTCAGCACCGACTGCAACATCCAAAACAATCAGCCGTGATCCCGAAAGCACGTTGGCTGTTCATCACTCCGAAATCAATGTGGAAATAAGCAACACCCAGTTACTACAAGGAACAACCTCCGAATTTTAGCACTAATATCAAGTAAGTCAGTGCTTCTATGTGGCTCAGAAACTTGACGCGCCCATCACCAGAAGCATTCCAAACACGCTACTACAGTTTTTCATCAGCACCTGGCTTTCCTGCCTCCATACTGAAGGTTAAGTAGTCGCCTGGTCGGAAAGTACTGTGATAGGCAGTCAACCATCTCAGAACCCTTTTCTCAACAGATGGAAATGCAGATAGATTGGACATACACTAAGCAGACAGTTGACTGACATCCAAGTCAGGCTCTCGAGTGGAACCTGAATGGGAAGCAACGAGTTGGACGTCCTAGGGTGGCGTGGAGGAGATCATGTGAAGCTTGTTGGCAGTCGTGTGATCAGTTGTAAACCATGACAGAGAACCGAATGCAGTGTAGATGCACCTCTGTGGCCTCATGTTCCTCAAATCATTATAACAATGATAATAATAATAATAATAATAATAATAGTGATAATAGTAATAACAAGAAAGCTGTTCTCTCCCTCACCTGAAAGTTCATTACCCTCAACATGTTCAATAACAGCATGATTGCTCATTCTCTTTCGTAGTTTAACAGCAACACTAGTTGGACTAAAGAACGATACTTCTTAAGGAAATCTATAAGTCCAGTCGTGATGACGGCATTATTCCATTCTCTTGAAGACTTACACTAACTCAGTGACATGCTAGACATCACTGACAACGGTTCGGCTATGGTCTTGCCCAGTACAAATTATATTTCGGGATGGAATTCATCAGGACAAAAGGAGTCACCAGGATTGAGCTTTATAAGCAGTTTTAGGATAGTTTCCTTCCTAATGTGTAGAGTTTATACTCCTAGATAAGCTTCCAGAGAATCTACTCAAGGCACACCACTGTCATCAGAGAATATTTGGCTGAATTAAGTTGACAGAGCCCCAGTCTTTGCCAAATTATCGTCAGCCAAATAAATAGGCCTTCCATCATCTAGAAGAGCGAGGACAGCGTCACTCTTCCTACTGCTTCTATTCATACATGCGAAGAGTGTTCTCGGGCAGCCCTGTGTGTTCCTGACTAGCTGTGATTTCTGTGCCTTCCTAGATTGGTGAGTCAGGGCCTTAAACTGAGTCTCACTCTGCAGTATCGTAGTGAGAAACGTTGCAGTTCAGTGGAGATAAAATGGTTCCACAGTCTTTTCCTCCTCCAGAGGAGTGTCATCACTTGTCTGTTTATCCACCAGGAACAATTCATTAGCTTACTAGGAAACTTCTGTTGGATAAATTCAGATGTAACCATTCCAAGTGTATTTTCGAACATATTCCATGCAACATCGATGGACGAGTAAGTATTGACTGACCATTTAACAGTTGAAGCATATTTCTCAATAGTTGCAGTGTCCGTGTGCCAAATGTTGGGGCGAGCCTGTGGTTGAACACCCCGTAGTCACTACTAACTATGCAACAACTGGCGTGGCACCATGCTCCTCTCCATATCAAGCAAATCCACAAACTCGTCTAAAGGCCTAGAGATGCCCCGGGTGGAACACGGCGTCCATATCAGACTAGATTCAGGAAGAACACATCATGTGTGGATCAGATTGAAATACTGCACATCATCATCGAACAGAACATAGAATGTCAGGTGACACTCTACGCCAACTTCGTCGACTTCAGAAAGAACTTCGACAACGTCGATCGCGAAGTAATTCAGAAAGTGACTAAACAGTACGGAGTGTAGTGACGCAAACAAAAGTATCCGTCAACAGCTATATGAAGACGTCGGATGTCAAGTATTTCGCGACAAAAAGCTGACCGAACCAGGAGAAAGGTTTACAGGCGAAAACCACGAAGAAGAGACGGAAGAAGACACAGATGATGAAGATACTCGATTAACCAACAACAAACACCAACCACCGTCTACAAGAGAAATCTAAATGAAGTCTCCTCCTCCACTTATCTGAGCAGAATAGACCATTTCAACTTCAGCACCGACTGCAACATCCAAAACAATCAGCCGTGATCCCGAAAGCACGTTGGCTGTTCATCACTCCGAAATCAATGTGGAAATAAGCAACACCCAGTTACTACAAGGAACAACCTCCGAATTTTAGCACTAATATCAAGTAAGTCAGTGCTTCTATGTGGCTCAGAAACTTGACGCGCCCATCACCAGAAGCATTCCAAACACGCTACTACAGTTTTTCATCAGCACCTGGCTTTCCTGCCTCCATACTGAAGGTTAAGTAGTCGCCTGGTCGGAAAGTACTGTGATAGGCAGTCAACCATCTCAGAACCCTTTTCTCAACAGATGGAAATGCAGATAGATTGGACATACACTAAGCAGACAGTTGACTGACATCCAAGTCAGGCTCTCGAGTGGAACCTGAATGGGAAGCAACGAGTTGGACGTCCTAGGGTGGCGTGGAGGAGATCATGTGAAGCTTGTTGGCAGCCGTCTTATGTGTTGTAACCCATGGTTATTTTTAGAATGAGTTAATCTTCTCGTCTATATTTTTCACGTTTTATGATCATTATTTGTTTCGAATATTTTGTATTCTTTGTTTTTCTGAATTTTCTTTGTAATTTGGCATTTTACTGGAGTGAGATGTGTATTTTTAGTGCATTCCTTATGGAATATTTAATTATCATCCACCCCCCCCCCACACTGATTCTACCGTGGCAATTAGATACGATATGTGATTTGGCGTTACTACATGAAATCTTTGTGAAGACATAGTTATAATGAACGCTATTCTACATCAAGGTGCGATATGCTAAAATCTGCCCGAGTGCAAATACGCTACATTAACAATAGTAAGCGAATTTCCTAATATACTAAAGACACTAGCATCCTGTATTTTAGTTTGTCCTCAATTTTTGTAGCATCCATATGCTGTAGGAACAAATGTTGTTTGTCTTTCTAAAATTCATAGGCCTAACTTTGTAATGTATCCAGTATAAGACACCTGCATCTCTCCATATCACAAGTTAGGAAATTGGCCGACAGACATACTTAAGCCACTGCAGCTAAAACTAACCAAGTATGACCTCAAGGAAATCTTTGAGCTTATAGAAAAGGGAGAGATAAGAAGATCAACAATTAAATTAATTTAATGAATGTCAATTCACTAACGTCGCTTTATTACAGACGGTTAATACCATTTGTCAATCTTAGCTAGAAAACGATGAAATTCGGTATATTCCATCAGACAATACGGTGACTGCTACACTGCTGTGCGACAAACCTACAGTTTCAGTCTAACAACGAAGTGTATCGTCAAGTGGCTGAGTAGCAAAAGGATCCCCTCTGGGTCGTTTCCTACCAGACACGCTTATGAAAAAACTAGAGAATGGTTTCCTTAAAAACGAAGTCAAAGACCTCTCATTTTACTTTAGATATATGGACGATAACTTAACCATGCCTATGAATTAAATCAATACTGAAGTCCTCAGAACGTTCACCATGGATTCCCTGTCAACTGAGTTTACATATGAGACACAGAAAACCTCACCTAGTTGGCCACTTCAGTACTTACTAGACGGTCCTAAGCCGGGAGAAAGAGGAAAGGTTAAACGTAGGGTTAGCGAACTTTCCCCCAGAAAATTTGCCCAATCGTTGCAAAAACTTCAATGCAGATAAAGATTTAAAGATTAAACTTGTTCTTCGTTGGGATCGGATAGACAGAATGCCATAACCTAGTGTAATCCTTCGTGAAACCATTAAGCCGAAGTGTGAGCAGAAATTAGCGTAGGGAAATGGGATATCCGCACTTTATTCGCAGCTAGGCTGGGAAGGCTTTTCAGATGAGAATACATGGCATAGAAGTGCTAGAAAGATGTCAAAATAAATGGAATGGAAGTATACTCTCTAAATTTTTAATTAGAGAGTTAATAATCTACTCCGGTCACTCGAACTACAACCACGATCACACTAAGAAAGTAGTTATAATGATATTACCAACAGCATCGAAAGCTCCTATACAGTGGGAACCGATCTCCTTCAGAATACTGATAACTAGATTAAACTCAAAAGGTAGGAAAGTTATCATTTTCCTGCGAACAAAGTGGAACAAGAGGAGGGAGATTTTGACTGACAACCACAAACAGCAATGGACAAGACAGCAAACGGTGACGTCGAAATTGTAATAGGTGATACGAATACCAGTCAAACTCTGAACCTACATAATAGGAAGAGAGCTCATCATATGTCTACAGACTGGGCAAAATGAACGAGAACCATGAAGTCGCTACAGAATTCGGCATCTTCAGTGATTTGATGGGGGTGGCGTGTACAAGTACAAGGATATATACAAGATGACACGGTTTTCACAACACGGACATACCGAAAATCAGATAGACTTCATTCCATTCTCAAGAAGGTGGAGACACAGCCTGTTGGACACAAAATCGACGAGAAGACTGGATGTGGGCGAAAGAAGGAGATGAATGCCATAAAGCTACTGGGAAGCCAACAAACTAGATGGAACCCCTCCGAAAACATTGACGATGGGTCCAGCGACCTAAACCAATCTCCCCACAGGATCCTTTCAATTATAGGCGGCACGGACGAAGACGTCAAAGGAAAATTCAAAAGGTTAAAACAGACCTTCATCACTGGGATCAGTGTGGAAATCGGCTACATTCAGGATTAGTAACAAGATTCGGATTTTCAACGCTACTGTCAAGTCTGTCACTCTTTGGGGTTTGTGTCACCGAAAGGATTTTCGGAAGATAATAGACTTTTATCAGCGGTTGCCTTCCCTGGCTCAATACTTAAGATCAGATGGATTAGCGAAAAGGAAATCTGGCAAAGAACCAACCAAGAACTCATAGCCCAACAAATATGCCGAACAAAACAGACGGATCGGACACAACCTGAGAGGATCTTCAGTTGGCATCACTCACCAGATCCTCGAGTGGATCCGAATGAGAAAGTAACAGTTAGGTGTGTCAGGATGACATGGGTGAGATCGTGTGAAGAGGAATTTAGGCTTTGTGGACAATCGTGGAGTCAGCTAAAGACGATCGCAAAATGCGAGATGAAATGGAGACGTTATGTTTAAGACCTATGTCCCACTTGGAACTTAAGGGAGTAATGATAGTGAGACAGAGAAACACAACACTTTAATTTCCCGATGTCCAGCTAACAGGAAGGCCATATGGCAGCACGAAACGCAATATTTTCCATAAGAAGTCATGAGTTGGCCAAAACACCCTATTCGAATCACTTGTCGCTCTTGCATGCAACTGAAATCTTATTGGTATTACAATGTTTCGTGATGAGAAAATCTACACACTTTGGACGGTGAAACAGATAAAATAGAGAACTCATCATACGAGAACGGATATCCAGGAAATCTTTTAAAATTTCCCTAGATAAGGAGAACAACTGCAAATAAAGTACTACATATATAGTCTCTATCACCACCACCCAAAGCACAGTAGTTTTCCATCCCAGTGACACCAGATAACTGCATTGTTATCTTTATTGTGATTATTATTACTATACTGTCTTATAATCGCCTATTTTTATCTTAGTTTGACCAAAAACTATTATCCAATCGCTACCATACAACAGTTATTTGCCCCTCTAATTCAACAAACATACACATTCTACCTATACAATTACAGTTATTGACTATTTAGATTATTTTAAAGCTTTCACGGATTGTTTTCAAAAGAACTGAAGACACCCTGGCTTTTTGCAACACCAAACTGTCTTCTCTTCCCTCTATGTACCGAAAAATATGGGCCATTTCAAGATTTTGCTTGTCATCCTTGCGCACGGGACATGCCGATCTTGTGTATCCTTCAAACTTTAATATATGTACCACCGAAAGCAAGAGTAGCAGTTATGTCGCTGCTAGGATACGAACGTAGATTAGTATGTATCCCATATATCACCAGTTTCTAGTCCTTATTTCTCCACGACTTATGCTTCATCTTGCCCGAACTTCTAAAGACTAATTTCACATTGACCACTAATACTTCAGATTTATCAGTGCTCCAAGGTTTGAACAGTTTCCACCCAAATAAAATCTGTTTAGTCTTCTTCCTTTATTATATTCTGTGGTTGTTCATGGTTTCAGATGATTCCGTAATCTGAATTCAAGTCGTAGTATTAAATCGGAATTTTAAAGGAACAAAGAGGAGACACTATCAGTTCTTCCGATTCTATTGATGTCCTCTATGTAACAGAATACGTTACGTCACTAAACGTTATGTTATTATCTTAGACAATGCTCCTTTGTAAACTAGTAGCTGACAGTGATTAAAATGCCGTAACAGGCAAGGTAACGTGAAGTAACATTTCTCTTGCAAACCCTTTCAAAATATTCTCTGATTTCGAAAACACTTTCTTATTTCATATGAATAAAGCTACAATATAATCAACACCAAGTTTGCGCCCGCAGACACTATCATTGTAAAAACACAGAAACAACCATATTGCATATATTTGTTAGTCATTTCAAGCTTTATAAAGGATACACTAACAAATCAACCTCTATTTGCGACGGAAATCCAAATTTGCAAAATAAACTACATTACTTCGGAGCAAGTAAAGATCCTCTCTCACTTTTACCACGGAAACACGACATCAATTAAAGAGATGGCCTAATCAGGACTGCTTTATATAATTGATTTCCTCATCAACATTTTCATCAGCCAAAAAGGCAGTTTAGTTTGTTCTTTGCAAATGATTTGAAACGCCGAAATTTAGATTGCAACTTCTAAATTTTGTATTTTTTAGGATTTATTCGATGACGTAGAAACTGTCGGCATATATTAACGTTGTATTTGGATTTCTATCCTACATTACATGGTGATCGATATGATTTTGCAGTGCCTGCTGAAGTCGACGTATGATTTTCTAATGCATTTTACTAAAGCGAACGGTGTTATCTCTTGACAAAATGTCTTTTTTAATGAAATTAAAGATTTCATCAAGATAATTCTCTACCACATTCACCTTTGTTTTTTCTCGCATTTACAGTACGACATACATCTAAATTTTTCAGCACTAAAAACAGACACTATGATTCTTGTACTTTTAGCTGATTCACAACTCTGGAAAATGAAAAAGTATACCACCAGTTGTGTGTATTTAATACATAAATCACAACCTTGTATGTCCTGAGATAAGGTACTTAGTTAAAGATTTTGATATAAAACAGGTTATTAGAACATTTATGCTGAACCTAATTCTCACCAATACCTACAACATTTTTAATTAATTTTTATGGAATAATTTTAAGTATTAATGCATTTAGAAAAAGGAAGATAGGCCAGATCAACAGTAGAAAACGATGTCCATTCATTTTACAGGTTCTCATCAGCTCCAAACTGTCTGAAATTACAACGGTTACAGAAGAATAGAAACAGCATACCTCGATATTGGAACAATTGCAGAAAAGATGTCATAAAATAGGAAGTCCAAACATAACAAATCATAGTTCATGCTATCATTACTACAAAGTAAATAGCAAGGCGGTGGAGAAGACAGAAAACCGGGAAGAAATAATGTGTATTACTTACTCTACTTTACTTCGGCTATCTCCTACGGGAGGATGAACCGGCTTCATGAACATCTCGAATCATCGCTGCCCAGGCGCGGCGATCTGATGCAAGGTTTTGCGACAGGGTTATCCAATTCTTGTTCCAAAGACGGAGTCCGTAGACGGTTTGTAGCCCCAGGCACTCCATATCAGCCTTGACTGTACCAAGCCATGTTTTCAGCTGTCCACCCCCCGCTGCGACATCGCCAAGATGGAAATGGCGAGGGATTTAGAACTGATTTGACCAAGTCGTCATCTGGTCGGCGCAGAACATGGCCAAACCCCGAAGGCGACGTTGTTGGACCAGTACTGGAATTTGGTTGATGTTGTAGCAACGACAACGCACTTCTTCGTTGGAGAGTTTGTCCTGCCAACGAACATGCAGAATGTACCTGAGGCACCAATGGTCTACTACCTCGAGTTTGCGTAAATCTTACGCGCGAAGAGGCCAGGTTTCACAGCCATACAGGAGAACGGATCGTATGGAGGCTTGGTAGACCCGAATTTTAGTCCTGAGACTGATTTCCCTCTTGCTCCATAGAAGGCTCCTCAGCTGTAGAAACGCATTCCGGGCGTTGGAGATTCGCGCATTCACTTCGTTTTTCGCCTGACCGTTGGGGAGCATCATGGATCCCAGATACCTGAAGGATGGCACAATTTCAATAGGTGCCCCATTCAGGGATGGGATTTCCTCATTGCTGGTGGATGTGTTCGAAAACATTTTGGTTTTGGAAGTGTTAATTTCCAAACCGATAGTAGGCGCGAGGTGGTTTATCTGATCGAGCGCCTGTTGCATATCGGGGAGTTTTTTTCACCTAATAACACGACGTCGTCGGCGAATTCGAGGTCGGTTATGTGAATATCGGGCGAAAGTTGGACTCCGTGGTGCTCGGTTAGGGCGTGCCGCAAAATCCAATCAATTGTGAAATTAAACAGGATGGGGGATGCTGGACAACCTTGCCGGACACCGCTGGTTACCTCAAAAGTGCGGGACTCTTCACCGTTCACTCGGACTCGAGCTTTGGTGTTGGAGTAGTATGACCTGAGCAGATTGATTAGCTTGGTCAGAACTCCGTCGAGCTCCATTAGATACCAGAGTGCTCCTCGATCAACTGAGTCGAATGCATAGATCATATCTTCACTCTTCGACAGATTCTAGAACATAGACACACCTTTCGGCGTCCAACAATTGTCATATTTCTTGACTTGAAGGCGGCCTTCGACTCCGTGGACCGAAAAGTACTATGGCAATGTCTGACTGTGAAGGGAGTGCCAAGAAAGTACATCGCACTAATCAAGGCACTCTATTTAAACTCACGTAGTCGTGTAAGGGCTTATGGGGAATTGTCATCTGAATTAGTAACAACCAGTGGTGTCCGACAGGGATGTCCACTTTCCCCATTCCTGTTTAACTTCATCATAAATATGCTAATGGAAGTATCCTTAACTGAACGTAGTGACTTAGGAATCGACTTGTTACCAGGGAATAACCTAATGGACTTAGAATATGCAGATGACATAGTCCTGTTAGGGGAGGATGCTGACAAAATGCAGAGTCTTCTGAACACCTTGAGCAGCAATCTTCGTATGTTTGGCATGCGATTCGCCCCTGCAAAATGTAAGATGCTGCTACAGGACTGGACGACGTCAACCCCTAACTTAGTGATAGGGAGTGAAGTGATAGAACATGTTGACCACTTCACCTACTTGGGAAGTTGTATTAGCACCAACGGACTGATTGGCGATGAAATCTCAGCACGGATCCGAAAAGCTCGAGCTGCTTTCGCTGACTTACACCATCTCTGGCGTAGGCGTGACATCCGGTTATCAACCAAGGGACGTGTGTACTGCTCATCAGTTCGCTCCGTCCTTCTCTATGGCTCTGAAACATGGCCAATACGCGTTGAAGACATGAAAAGGTTGACTGCTTTCGATCATAGATGTCTGCGATCTCTGTCTCACGTTAGGTGGTTTCACAAGATAAGTAATGTTGACGTTAGGCGTAGAGTGTTGGGCAAAGAGGGAAAATCAATCGATGAGGTTATAAAGTTACATAGACTAAGATGGCTAGGTCACGTGGTGCGCATGCCTAACCACCGCCTCCCCCGACGGGCATTGTTAGCTGATATAGGTTCAGGTTGGAAAAGAGCCAGTGGTGGCCAAACAAAAACATGGCATCAATCCATGAAATCCTTGACAGTTAAACTGAGTCAGGTAGGGAGATGCAGACTCCCGGGTTGGGGCCCTCGGGACTCTAGGAATCAATGGCTGGAGACAATAGGTGACATGGCTCAAAATCGTTGTCAATGGCGCAGATGTATTCAATCTCTGTAATCTTTCATATTCCTTTCTACCATTACCCATTCTGTTTCACTC
Organism: Trichobilharzia regenti; assembly: GCA_944472135.2. NCBI lineage: Eukaryota > Metazoa > Platyhelminthes > Trematoda > Strigeidida > Schistosomatidae > Trichobilharzia > Trichobilharzia regenti. Next base: position 88,897,888 of record OX235270.1, read on the forward strand.
CTATATTTGTCAAACTCTATTAATTCTCTCCACTCATCTTCTTGTCTACCTCTGTGTGCTATTTGGAACGTGGCAACTCGAACTGCTGCACTTCGGTGCCAAGTTCTATGTTGAATCCAAACAGACAGTCGAATGCCGCTTGGAAGTCGATGAAGCAAGCAACCGTCGGCTGTTGGAATTTGTCCGTGTTCCAAAATTCTTCGCAGTGTGAATAATTGATCAACACAGCCTCTTCCAGGTCGAAATCCGGCTTGATTTGGCCTTGTTCGCACGTGGCGTTCGGCAGCGAAGTGGTTCAGGAGAATGGAAACAAAAACCTTAGCAGCGATATCAATCAGACTTATGCCTCGGTAGTTCTCGCATAGTGACCTGTCTCCCTTTTTTGGAACGGTAGCAGAACTGAGGTGCTCCAATCGGAAGGAATGATTTCGGAATCCCAAATTGAGCAGAACAGTGAGTGCAGCGAATCGATTAGCGCTGGAGTGCAGGCCTTGTATATTTCTGGAGGTAGACCATCTTCGCCCGAAGCTTTTTTGTTTCTGAGTCTGTTAATTGTTTTAGCTATTTCGGTTGGAGTGGGTGGATCGCAGTCAACTACGTAGGGTGTTGGTAAGTGTCGCATCGGTCGATGAGACGGTTGACCAGCGTTGCGATTGAGTAGCTGCTTGAAATGTTCAGCCCATCGTTCCATCTTACCATTGGTGTCCGAAATAATTTCTCCTGATGCTGTGCGTAACACCGCATGACTGTTCAGGCGTTTGCCAGATGATAGGCGTATGAGGCGATAAAGTTTTCCGAAATCGCCTACATTTGATGCTGCTTCCATGCTAGTCGCTACATTAGACCAATAGCGATTTCTGTCATTCCTAGCAGACTGTGTAGCTTTGCGCCTGAGGGAGCGATAAGCTGGAGACTTTGCTAGGCGAGCGTCTCTGGCTTGCGAGGACAGATGCATGGTGTGCTCTGAAATCCAGTTTTTCTGCTTGTTGGATGTGGTACCCAAATGCGACATTGAAGCTTTAGAGACCACTTTTTTGAAATGATTCCATCGTGTCTCAGGTGTATTAGAAGATGTGGATGTTGGTTCATCTGCGGCGCTTAGTTCGACCTGGATTTGTTCGGACAAGGCTTGTCGCTTTGTCGAACATTGAAGCGGGACAACATTGATACGCTTCGGAGGTCGCTGATTCTGGTGTGTTGTTAAACGAAGTTTGAATTTCGCCCGAACTAAGGTATGGTCCGATCCTCCTTTATTTTCGGCCTCTGTGCCACGATAGGATCGACAGTCCTCCACCGAGGAGATCCAGCGTGAGCGCACTAGGATGTAGTCGATCTGATGTGCAGTGCGACCGTCGTTCGAATACCAGGTGAGATGTTTTCTAGGGTGTTGAAATCGAGTGTTGGTGATATATAATCGATTGCAATCAGAAAAAGCTAAAAGTCTATCACCAGCGCTGATCGAGACCGTGTTTGCCTAGTATATGTTTTGTCGCGTCGTCTGAAGGGCCAGTGCGGGCGTTCCAATCGCCGGCTACTATGAGAACGTCACGCTTTGGGATTTTGTTGATTGCCTCTTGAAGATTGTCATAAAATTCGTCTTTGATACTTTCATCACAGTCGAGGGTTGGGGCATAGACAGCGAGAACAGAAATGTCGAGCGGGGAACCCTTGAACCTAGCGATTGCAACTCTGGAGTTGACCGGTTCGAATGATATTAGGGCATTATTGGCTTTGTTACTGAGAGCAAATGCTACCCCATGTTGTCCCGAATTATTCTGGGGTCCACTATGAAGCAACCAGAATGAAGAATCTGTTCCAGGTACGGCTATTCGGCGGGAGCCATGATCGGGTAACCTCACTTCAGATAGACACGCTATGTCCCCTTGTATTCGTATAAAGAACGCATGGTGATAGACTGGCTACCAGGATCCAACAGCGTCCTAACATTCCAGCAGCCAACAAATAGTTGGTTTCTAAGTGTTAATTTCCCAGCTGGCTTACTTTTCACACTGGCCACCGGGTGAGCACAGGGCGCCTTCGCTTACCGGGAACGCCGTAGCATGGTGAGAGTTGTTTGTAAGAGAGTTCATGAAGTTTCATGGGAATTAGGTATGAGTGATGTCCCCAGCATCGCTCGGCCTTTTGTTTGAGAGTGCAGCTCTAGCCTTTACACAACCAAGTGAGACCTACAAGGCAGTAGGAGTGGAGTAGGGAGTCCACTATCCATTGGCAGTCGGTGACCGGAGTCCGGTTCATACGGCTTTTTGAATGGGACCAGACATCCAGGGCATCCAATAAGCCCTTTGTCCATACGTCTGCCGGTGAGCTTCATACGCCAGTCGTTGGAGGTTTGGAATCAGGGTTTAGCCATCTCTCCTAGACCTTCATCCAATGGACAGTCAACCCGGTGAAGAGCGCCGGGCATCCGCTTTCGCCCTCTCACTTCGGTGAAAAACACCTCCGCCACGTGAAGGCAGTGAGCAGGACTTCCTCAGGAGAGGCTATGTAAGACGCCCGGTCATATGGGAACATTTCAAGAGGTGTGCGGAGAGGTGGCCAACCCGCAGTGCAAGGCACCCACCCCCGACCATCCTGAGGCTTTGTGTATTGCTAACTTATAAGGTTATACATCTCAAGAAAATTACAGTTTATAAGACTGAAGTCTGTTCATCAATGGGTTGAAATCACGAATGCAGATGACTATTTAATAAACGCAAATCAAATCAAGCGGGTGAACGATAGACAGCACTCTCTTTCTGCAAGCATAAGTTTGTTAACCAAACTTAAAAATGTCTGATTGCAATCACTTCCGTATTATTATTTATTTCTTTTATTTTTTTCCCTGTGCGTCCTAAGTGGAACATTTAGTTCCAAGCTTCAACTTTGAAGTTTCAGTAGGGGTGGTTTTATTCTTACAGGATGCGCTTTCCAGTTTCACGCCCAACATGCGGACTTTTATGAGAATAACCTGCAAATCATCTAGTCGCACAACACACTAAGCCATATGAATCAAGAAGTTATAACCAAAGAAACTAATGGACAGACAGCATATCTTATTTGGCACATAGCTTCAAACAAGGAGTTATCATTCCTGAGGTATGAGATACGTGACTAGCCTATTATAGAAAGTCAGTTCAATGGTCTAAAAGCACATGGGCCAGAGCAGTAAAAAAGTAGTCTTTTTGCCTTCGTTGAAACTTCTGGGACACAACAACTTTAAAGAAGTCAAAATGTTAAGAAGCAAAAGTTACGTCTCTAAAGAATGAAGAGGTGCCAGATTATATGAGCGAACTATAAATTAACAGTAAATACAAGAACACTTAGTTCTAAGTAATATTTCTAGCCAACTATTCGGCTAAGACTAAGAAATCATCTTTAAGACTTGTACTACTGTTCTCTTGTTAAAAAAATACCAGGTGCGTTTTGGCTAATTATTCATCTGTACAAGTAAACAAGAACTTCCTCTGACTTTATAAGAGACTTCCGGCATAAACTCAAACAAAAATTCCTACAAAAGTAATAATGGCAGTTGAACTATGCACGATTGACAACTTCGAAATGGACACACAAAAGTACAGAAAAGAAATGTACCGAGACTATTACCTATTACAAGCATGTCCTGTAAAAATTTGTGGGAAATGAATATTTAGTAGGTAAGCTGCACACCACAATATATATAATACTTCCACAAAAAATGTTGAAAGATTTAGTTCTTATGTTAATTAGCGCAACCTATCTGCAAACTCTGATAAACTACGTCTACCCATAGGTTGGAATGCGATCGAAATCAAACGACAGATAGAACTACTGGTTAAGTTTTGGAAACATTTAGAGATGAAACGACATCTGTTACTTTCTGTTGGCCAATAGATGTATAGTCAAGGCACTACGAAATAAAATTATACTATTTTAGCGAACCGACTTGTGAAAAAAATAATAGCTTGTTAAAACACAATTATTACTATAACCTACTACTATGGTCAGCGAAACATTCAAACTTTTAAAACTATAAGGCTCTACTTCATGCAAAGGAAGTAAGAAGCTTCATTATCGATAAGATTTTATTTTGATAAATCACACGGTGTTGTACAGTAATATTAACCAATGACGTTTCAAACCTACAAACTCAATCAGAGACAAGCTCTGTAGGTTAAAAGACCCGGTGATCCCAATTAAACAAAATAATATAATTAGCAAAATACCTTGCAATGACTGTGACGTCAACTACATAAGTCAAATCAGTAGGTTAATGGGAGTCATATTGTCGGAACATAAGAATTTAGCTATGGTAAGAATGTTATAGGTTTCCAGACCGTAGGTGTTACGAATTTCCTGGAATAATTTGAGCGCCGAGTCAGATTGATTCATTATAAATTATTTAAATTAATCCCAGCGTGTTAAGAAAATCAAAACAAGATTTTTCTGAACGTTTCGCCGTGTAAGCCACAGCTTCTTCAGCAGATTTATTCGGATTATAATTAATCATCAAAATATCTGCTGAAGAAGCTGTGGCTTACACGGCGAAACGTTCAGAAAATTCTTGTTTTGATTTTCTTAACACGCTGGGATTAATTCAAATAATTTATTATGGTAAGAATGATTGATACCCTGGGGATAGGTAATTTACAGGAAAACCCAGAAGTCGCAATGCATGCATTAACACACAATCACACCATATAAGGGAGAGTTAAGATTCTGAGAAGTAATATAAGCAGGTGGAGAGAGATTGATTACCTAATTCCGGTTCATTGGGTCTATACCTAGTACACGCAATAGAAACGACTAAAGGCACATACCAGAGATATGGAAGATATTATTACCACCACTCAAATCAGAGGAGGATAATAAATAATCTTAAAATTCTAGTTTAACTCACGTACATCATAACATTCTAACAAGTTACTTATATTGACTATAAAAAAATCTTATTTTCCATTCGAAAATATTTGATCAATAGCACTCACAATATTAATTCTGAATGTACATTATCCTATATTGATTCTTATTCAAATGTCTAATCAATTCCACTCATGTATATAAATGAAGGAAAAAGTTGTGTGGGTGACTTGATATGATTATAAGCAATATTTTGTGCTCGAGATGTCGTCAGTTAATATTAGTGTGCAACACTGTGTGATTTATCAAAAAATCTTACCTATAATGAAGTTATACTCAACCACAGTAGCCAAATCTTATACTTATATAAACTAAGAAGCTAATGATCTTTTCAAACAAGATTATGTTGACACAGTAACAAAAGTAAAGATACAATAAACAATTTATATTCAAATAAATTTTATATACATTGACAAAGTTGCACAGTTTAAAGAAAACCTAAATCTCTGGTCCTTCTCCACCAGGCACCATCATAGCAATATTGCTACCATTTAATAGGATATGTGATAACTTCGTTATACGTTTGCCTTGTGATGTAAATTCAAATTCAGTAACATCAACTAAGACCATGTTCACATAACCGTCAAACCCAAGCAAGGTGCCTACCATTTCCTTATCATTTTTCATAATTATATGAATTCTAGAACCTATACATTTATCCACTAGTTCCAGAGGAAGAAGATGAGGTCCAGTCAGCGACATTTAACCAGGATCTACAAAAAAAAGTGCAACACATAAACTAGTAATGTATATTTTTAAATAACATTCGGAAACAGAGCATGCAGCTTGCTAAAACCACAGTTTAATAAACCAGATATGACTTCTAGGCACTTTGTTTTATTTTCCACATATCTCTGATAATTAGGATCTAGATGTCACTAAACATATGGCAAAATATACCACAGTTTGTTATTAAATTATATTGATCAGATGATTGTATAAACAAACACCCAAAGTGCAGTCACAATTAGAAACCAAGACGATCACCAAATACATGAAAATTTCCCATTCGAACATTAATAGACAGAAGACCCGTAGTTCAACGAAGTCTCTTCGGCGAATTCATTTTCATAGCTGTACAATCGCAAATAAAGATGGTTGTTTTGCATGTGTTTGCACATTAAATTTGTTAAACGAAAATACACTTAGTAAGTTCAGATGGATTGGATGTTGATGTAAGATGGTAGTAACAAAAGTGATGAGTTGTCACAAACGATTGTTAAAGAAGAGTTACGTAATAATGTGAATATTTTGATGAAAGAGTTGTGCTCAGGGTGTACATGGAAACAAAATAACATACCGAATTACGCAAGGGTTTTAAGTAGTTAGAAAAAATAAGGATACAAACATGAGTTAAGTCAAATCAACGGAGTTGTTACCATGATAGTAGAAATGGCTGAATAATTTTCCTTTGTATGCATTATTTATTTATTTAAACGCATAAAAAACTTGGTACAATATGGCACCAAGAAAGATGCGCCACACAATAATAATAAAACAACATAGATCAAAAAAAAGGAAGGAAGGAAAAGAAAAAATATATGTAAGTAGAGAACGGATAAAGAACTTCATCTGGAAGGAAAACAGTCATGCTTAACAAGTTCAAACAGTGTTCGTTAGCTATCATCGGGAAGGGAAGAAAGAAGGAAATCGCAACACATTCGCCACTGATTACGATTCTTGGCCATATCCGATAACGTTTCGAGCCATCGATTTGAGCTATCTCTCGGACCCCAACCAGGGAGTCGCGACACACCAACCGATGCTAATCTAGCACAAAAATCCTTCATCCCACGACGCCACGTCATGGACTGACCACCTCTCCGCCTTTTCCATCTCGTCCCAGGGCTAGCGAACAGAGACCTGTACGGAAGCCTCTGGGATGACATTCGGAGCACATGTCCAAGCCACCGGAGCCGGTGTTTCCAGATGACGACATTCAATGAATGGTGATCTCCACTTTGTTCAAACACACGCCGCCGAACCTCAGAATTACTCACGCGATGATGCCATCCATCGAACGCAAGCAATCCTGCGGAGACAGTGGTGATCGAACACGCAGAGTCGCCGCACATCCTCAGCTCGGAGAGGCCAGGTTCCACAGGCGTAGAGCAGCGCAGCCCGCACCGAAGCATTGTATACCCGACCTTTGACAGCCAGGCTAACGTCGCGACGGCGCCATAGGTGGCTCAAGTTGATGTATGCCACCCTAGCCTTCATTATACGGTTGGAAATCTAATCCGTCACCCCTCCGCCAGCACTCACACAACTACCCAGGTACACAAACTTATCAACAACTTCAAGCCCGACCGAAAGCTGCTACCTTGACGTGGTGGTCGGGCTTGAACACCGCAATGATCTATTCAAGCTATACTGGCTGAGACTTATGTCTCTTGAGGTTCTACCATGCCAGGCAGGTTGTTTGGATAGCGGTTAAACAAAAAGCAGCTACCCAATCCAACATCATGTCCAATACAAAATTACAAAATTTCATGCCGGATCGGCCGTGGCCCGGATTAACAACGACCGCGCTTCCTGCTGCCGTGTCACAGGGCAGGAGTGATAAATCTGCTACTGAGACACACCAAACAAAAAAGAACGAACAAAAACAGGCCGCGTGTGACCGGCCTCAAGCAGTTGTCCCCTGGGCTCTGCGGTCACGCAACCAACTTCCACGGTGTGGGCAGCCGGGAAGTAACAATCGCCCTCACAATCCGAAATGCACACGAAACCTCTCTATTACTCACTCATCTTTGTCTTCATCTTCATCTCTATCATCTTGCCTTCCTTCCACTGATGCAACTCCTCGACTTGATAGCTCTCCACTTCCTCTCCACTCTGCGTCCACTAAAAACGATGGAAGCCAAAAAACCACCACCGACAGCCTCTTAAAGCCGCGCCACCAATTTCATATAGGAGCTCTTAATGTTAGGACACTTTGCCAAATAGGACAACAAGCATCACTAGCCAAGACCCTGGCATCACGAGCCATTGATGTATGCTGTGTTTCAGAAACACGCATACAAGACCCAAGTGTGGTTATTCACCTAACCCCACCTGGCCAACAGGTTGAATCTGCAAAATTCACCTTGAGGGTGTCAGGAGATGCCACAGCTAGTTCACGAGGATTAGCTGGCGTAGGGATAGCTTTGAGTACTAGGGCAGAAAAGACATTGCTTGACTGGATCCCGGTAGATAGCCGAATGTGTGCTGTCCGCCTGAACGGATCAGTAAGAAGGAGGAAGGACTGCACTACTCGCCGATGCCTTTTCGTAATCTCCGCCTACGCCCCCACTGACTGCAGTTCAGATGAAACGAAGGATGAGTTCTACCAAAAGCTGTCTAGTTTGGTGGAAAGGCTAAACGCTCAGACATAGTCGTTCTAGCTGGTGACTTTAACGCTCAAGTAGGGAAATTGTGTCAATCTGAGAAGGATGTCGGTGGCACCTATGGAGCTCCGTGCCAGCGAACCGACAACGGTGACCGTCTCCTACAGTTCTGCTCTGATAATCATTTGTTTCTTGTAAGCACTAACTTTAAACACAAGGAGAGACACTGTTTGACTTGGAGACCCCCTTCATCAAACCAACGCTGGACACAAATAGACCACATAGCAATAAGCTATCGTTGGCGTGGGTCGGTAGGAGATTGTCGCTCCTTCTGGAACACGTGCGTAGATACCGACCATGCACTGGTCCGCGCTCGGGTGTGCTTACGACTGAACGGACGTAGGAAACAGCTGGCGGTAAAACCATCACGTCCCCAGCTCGATCAGGAAACTAAATCCGTATTTCAGGAAGAACTAGCTAAACACATATCTGTGTTCGACAGCTGTGCTCACCCTGAAGAAGCTTGGAAAAATATCCAGGCAGCCATAGATACAGCTGTAAAAGCTGTGAATAAGGTAAACCCAAAGGTGAGTAAAAACCACTGGATCTCCACCGCCTCATCCGAACTGATAGATGCTAGAAGACTTATTCCGGCGAGCTCCGAATTCAATGAGGAGCGAAAGCTGCACAAGAGGAAACTTACGAAAAGTCTCCGCAAGGACCGTGAACAGTGGTGGGCGACAAAAGCCAAAGAGATGGAGAAAGCTTCGAGGATAGGCAACACCAGGCAACTCTTTGGACTCATCAGGGAAACGGGTGGGAGAAGACAAATCATTAGTGAGACAATCTCGGAAAAAAATGGCACTATAATTAGCTCCCAGGATAGACGACTGGATCGTTGGAAAGAGCATTATGAGGAGCAGTTTAATTTGCCCACAGCCACGCTCAACCTTCCGAGCATCCAACACCTCCCTGAATGGGATATAGACACAGGTCCTCCGTCACTAACTGAGGTTACTAAAGCTGTCACCAATCTGAAACTAGGCAAAGCAGCGGGACCTGATGGAATGACTCCAGAGGTATTTAAGTACGGTGGAGACAGCTTACTGTCCGGATTAACTGAGGTACTAGGCAGCGTCTGGGAATCAGAAGAAGTCCCATCGGGTTGGTGTAAGTCACTGATTATCCCCATATACAAGAAGGGAGACAAGTCTTCCTGTGATAATCACAGAGGGATTAGCTTGACTAATATAGTATCTAAAGTCTTAGGCTCAATAATCATGCGTAGACTGAGTGGTGCTCGGGAAGCACAAACACGAGAGAGCCAGGCAGGCTTTAGACCAGGAAGAGGGTGTATTGATCATATCTTCACCCTCCGACAGATTCTAGAACATAGGCATTCCTACCGGCGTCCAACAGTCATTATATTTCTTGACCTAAAGGCAGCATTCGACTCTGTCGATCGGGAAGTTCTCTGGAGATGCTTGGCTGTAAAGGGAATTCCAAGAAAATATATTGCACTGATTAAGGCACTCTACTCGTACTCATACAGCCAGGTGAGGGCTTACGGCGAGCTGTCATCTGAACTGATGACGACCAGTGGTGTCCGTCAAGGATGCCCATTATCTCCTTTTCTATTCAACTTCATCATAGATGTGTTAATGGACTTAACCCTAGGTGACTTCAGCGACTCAGGGATTGACTTGCTACCGGGAATAATCTCGTTGACTTGGAATATGCAGACGATATAGTCCTTCTAGGCGAAGACGCTGACGAAATGCAGAGTCTTCTAAACACCTTGAGCCGCAATCTACGAATGTTTGGCATGCGATTCGCTCCCGCCAAATGCAAGATGATGTTACAGGACTGGACTACATCGACGCCTAGTTTAAAAATAGGAAGTGAAGTGGTAGAGCACGTTGACCGCTTCACTTATTTGGGAAGTACCATCAGCCCCAACGGGCTGATCTCTGACGAAATCTCAGCACGAATACAAGGGGCTCGTTTCGCATTTGTTAGTTTACGCCGACTCTGGCGTAGACGAGATGTTCGACTATCGACCAAAGGGCGGGTGTACTGCTCATCAGTCCGCTCCGTCCTCCTTTATGGTTGTGAGACCTGGCCACTGAGAGTGGAAGACATGAAAAGACTAGCTGTCTTTGATCATAGGTGCCTGCGTTCTATTTCCCGTGTAAAGTGGCATAATAAGGTGAGCAACATGGAGGTTAGGCGTAGAGTTCTAGGTAAACAGGGGAAATCAATCGACGAAGTCGTGAAGCTACAAAGACTGAGATGGTTAGGACATGTGTTACGTATGCCAAGTCATCGCCTCCCTCGACGAGCTATGTTAGCGGATATAGGGTCAGGCTGGAAAAAAGCTAGCGGCGGTCAAACAAAAACTTGGCATCAGTCAATGAAATCCACAACAGTTGGTCTAAGCCACGTAGAAAGGTGTAGACTTCCAGGCTGGGGTCCTCGGGACGGTAAAAATCTATGGTTGGAAACAATTGGTGACATGGCTCAAAATCGTTCTCAGTGGCGCAGATGCATCCACTCCCTGTGACTTATGATCTTCAATGAAACTGTTTTGTATTTCTTTATTACTCCTTTGTCTCACACCTCTGCTCACTGTTTCTATTATGCTTTTCTTGTACTTTCTTCTCTTGCTTCGCGTGCTACACGGAATGTGGCGACTTGAACTTCCGCACATTTGTGCAAAGTTCTATGTCGAAAACAGACAGACAGACAGACAACAACTTCAAGCGGTTCACCCGCAACAGTGAGTGCAGGTACAGGCTCCTGCCAATCTTGTAACAGTACTTTGCACTTAGACGGCGCAAAGCACATACCATACTTACAGACACTGATCGCCAACTGATTAAGTGCGATTTGGGCAGCCTGCATGCTATCGCACAGTAAGACGATATCGTCTGCATACTCAAGGTCTAAAAGTCTATCTCCAGGTAGCAGATCTACACCACCTTCACGCACATCCTTCAGAGCTGACTCCAGAATGTCATCGATGGCAAAGTTAAAGAGAAATGGAGAGATTGGGCAACCCCGTCTAACCCCACTGTTGGTTGGGAACAGTGGTGATAGTTGGTTGTATGCCCTCACTCTACCTGAGGTGTTTCTGTATAGGGCTTTCAGGATGTTAACAAATTTCTCAGGTACACCTCTCTCTAACAGACAGTTCCAGAGCACAGTTCTGTCCAACGAATCGAAGGCAGCCCTAATATCAAGAAACACAACGATCGTTGGCCTGCAATACGTGTGGCGGTGTTCCAACAGCTGACGAAGGGTGAACACATGATCAATGCATCCACGACCTGAACGAAACCCAGCCTGCTCTTCGCGAATCAATCCTTCACGTATTTTGCACAGTCTGCGAAGCAAGACAGCAGCCAATATTTTAGACGCGACTGGTAACAGACTGATACCCCTATGATTGTCACACGAATTACGTCGACCCTTTTTAAAGATGGGGACGATAATGGCTTCGTTCCACATTGATGGTACACTCTCTGTCTCCCACACCTTCCTGAACAACCCAGTTAGAGCCATTGTGAGAGTCTCACCACCATCTTTAAAAAGAGCCGGGGGTAATTTGTCTGGGCCGGGCGCCTTATGGCGTTTCAGAACTTAGAGTTCCTTACGGACCTCCGCTTCGGTGAGTGGGTCGATACTAACCGACCAAGGAGCACTCGGGCTAATGATAGTAGACACTGAAGCTGGTGGCAAGCTGAACTGCTTCCCGAAGTGCTCTGCCCAGCGTTCCAGGCGTCTTTTCAGGCTGGTAATTGGAGTGCCATCTGCCTCACAGACCGTCTCGCTGACACCTTGTTTCTTGCCGCCGGTAGCTCGTATGAGTTGGAACAGCTTCCGACTGTTGCCAGATGCAGCAGCTGACTCCATCTCACACGCACGTTCTGACCACCAGGCTTCGCGGTCCTTACGTAAACACTGTCTAATCTTGTGCGTGAGCGCCTTTCGCTGATTGTTGTATTCGCTGCCAGCCGGAATGGACCGGCGCTCATCCAGGAGTTGTAATGAACTCGCAGAAACCCAGTGGTTGTTAGCGGAGCATTCTTTCAAGCCGCAAGCGGCTACACTCGCCTTTCGCATGGCACCTTGCACATGAAGCCAATGTTCATCTATACTACTTGGGGGGTTGCTGGCAAGCATTGTTTTTAACTCATTCTGATATTTCAAAGAAGTAGCAGGTGCTACTAGTTTGCTCACATCAACGCCTAGACGACGGCTTTTACGAACCCCACCAAATCGCAAGACAAACTTGGCACACACTAACGCATGATCGGAGTCCAGGCATGTGCTCCAGAAGGAGCGACAGTCTTGTATGCATCCTCGCCACCGGAAACTGACCGCGATATGATCAATCTGAGTCCAAGCTTGCTTCGCAGAGGGATGACGCCAGGTAGCGCTACGGCGATGGCTGTGCCGGAAGTTGGTGCTAGCTAGAAATAGGTTGTGATCCGCGCAAAGCTGCAGAAGACGGTCCCCATTATCTGACCTGCGACCATGTAGTCCCCACTGACCACCTAGACGATTCTCCTCTGAGCTTAGACGCCCGACCTGTGCATTCAAGTCCCCAGCCAGCACTACGATATCCCTCCGACCCGCCTGTTTCAAGAGATTGCTCAGTTGGTACCAGAACTCATCCTTAATTGCATCCGGGCTGCAATCCGTCGGTGCATAGGCAGAGACAACAAATAGACACCGCCTATCTGGCCTACTACTCTTAACTTTCGTATAACCCTTCAGCCTCACAGCACATAAACGACTGTAAATGGGAATCCAGTCGAGCAATGCAGCTTCGGCTCTAGTGCTCAGTGAGACACCGACACCAGCTACGCCGGATCCCGATGCCACAGGGTTCCCGGATAAACGCAGATGGTACATACTGCTAGAACTTTCAGATGGAGAGGATAGTCGAAGCACTTCACTGGGATCTTGAATGCGGGTATCCGAAATGCAGCAGACATCGATAGCGAGGCTTTCCAAAGTTCTTGCCAACCCTGCCTGTTGTCCGATTTGCATCAGCGTCCGAACATTGTAGGTAGCCAGCTTGAACGCAGCACGCGGTTTCAGGATATTCGTGTTAGATGTCACATTGGGAACAACCATTTTGAGGACTACTCACTAACATCTCGAAACGACACGGATAGGCTGGGAATCTCGACAAAGGCGAAAGGCTGTCGAAGGTTAAGAAGCCAAGGTTAGAAAAGGTACAATACAGGAAACTATGTATAAAAATAAAAGTAGGGTAGGAAGGAAATAAGTTCCCTGAGGGATCAATATTGCTTGGAATCATTTTTACTAGCGCGCGTTGAGTTTCAATGGGAGTTCGTTGCTTTAATTCATTCATTGTGTGCGGGCTGAGATACTGCCCGGGCGCCCAAACCGAAGCAGGTGGTTTTATTAAGGGACCACCCCCGAGCCTTTGACTTGGAGTCTAATCCGCAAGGCAGCGGAGCAGCGTCAGGAGCTGCATTCCCATGGTTGCCGGTGACCCATGTGGGTTCATACGCCATTTGATCCGATTGGAAACTGGAGCCCATGTACCCCATGGTAACTGCTTTTAGTTTAACCGCTATCCAGAAAACCTTCCTGACATGGTAGGACCTGTAGAGACAGAGTCCCAGTCATTTCAGCTTGTTGGGTCATTGCGGTATTCAAGCCCGACCACCACGACAAGGTAGCAGTTATCGGCAGTTATTGTATGCATAGTTGTTTCTTCCAAATGAATTGCTAGGGCTTCTGCAACGCAGAGAAGATGGAAATGTATTGTCTCTGGAAGGTTTTTCTTCACTTTAAAAATTACTTTGTTTGTTGAGATGGAATGACCAGTGTTGACGAGATGTTCAATTATTGCACTCCTTATACGGCCACTATTCCTTTCTGCTGTCACGCTGGATAGTGTTCTTTGACCCTTTTTGATTGGATGCGCGCTGAACGCCCAATGTATCCGGCTTCACAGCAACATGTGAACTGATATATACATATAGAAGTGGTCAGGTGCGGGATCTTGTCCTTTGGGCTTCTGCAGATTCAGCGGGCGACTGGAGAACACTACTCTCAGTGTTACCGTAAAGAAAGTTCCTCTTAAAGAAGTTGAACTTCTCCTCCTAGGGACATCACTGAGTAGGTCACCCTTGAAGTCAAGGCTCATATACAATATCTTTTTTGGCACAGATGGTGTCTTTTGCTTTTGGAATTTCTGTTTGATATTTTTGTTATCCATCCATTCCTTTACGTTCCTGCTGGAACATAGGTCTTCAAGCTAGAGGCTTAAAGTTTCGGTAGAAGTGGTGTTTATTTTTACAAGGTGAGGTTGCTAGTCTCATGCCCAACCTTTCCTCTCTACCAGTATTATTGCTGGCTTAGCGAGGTAAAGAAGTGCATCGGCCGGGGATCGAACACCGAACCACATGCGTGGTTGGCGAGCATCCTACCACTGCACCACCGACGATGTGCCCTATGCAGTAGGTACGTCTTATTATCACATATAAAAATGTGAGCGGTTACGACTACCATCATACATTTTCATTTCCACAATGGATGGTTGTTATCAAAATATATACCGAACTTGAACCAAAAATAAAGTTTACTGTATTCCATACAAAAGTGGACTAACTCTGCATAGGTGTGCAGCAGTTTGTCGCACTCCATGTAGCACACAGCAAGAGAAGAGAGTACAGAGGTTCCAGAGAGAGATAAAAATTTTATTGGATATTATAAATCACAAAGAGTCAATGCATCTACGCTATGCATTGAGAACGACTTTGAGTCATGTCACTGGCCATTGGGTTTAACCATCCTTAGGACCCCGAAAGGAAGTCTTCACCCACCTACCAAAGTGGAACATTTACTACCAAGAGACACAATCGACTTATATTATGCAGACAGCATAATCACCAGAATTTACTTTCTTTTTACTAAGGGGGGATGAAGAAAAGTAAATCTACTGATTACCATTTATTATTAAAAGAAACTTCGCTCAATGTAGGCACCAACAGACACCCCACAATATGCTTGATTAAGTGTCACCAACTAACAAGAAAAACTCATATGAACTGTGGTCAAGATTTGAGCGAATAGTTCCAAAATAATTGGGCGCCGAGTGTGTAGACATTTGTAAAACGAAGTTTGGACCAGATCGCCAAACGAAACTTTGGAATTCATCATTTCAATTTCTCTGAGATTTTATAAATATAATTTTCTAACAAAAAATTGTAGATGTTTGACATGCATTTCAAACTAAAAGGCGATAACCTTTATGAGTATAAATATGGACAAGAAGGAATTAGCAAATATCTAACTCTCCTCACAACACTCATCAGCAATTTTAAGTACTTGTGTTCATAATAGAAGCTCTTTAGTTGAACTAACTATTTAACTCAGGAAACTGTCAGTATATCTGCGGATAGCCTAATAATACCAATACCTACATGGATTTTGAAAGCTAAAATACACTCTAGTCACACTAGCCATACAAATACTAAATGACCCAGACAACCATCCCCGCTGGGATGTATCTACAGTACTGATGTCGGGATTGAACTGTGAATTTGCCGGGGAAAACCAGAAAAACAAATCACCACTGAACATCGTGACTTGCTCAAATAAATTCAGATTATAAGGATAGAAGGCGCTTTTTGCCTAGGTTAATCCTCGCAATGTTTATCTCTGCAGAGATCCATTTTCTCTTTGAAAGCGTTCACCAATGGAGCTGTTACCACTGAATCAGGTAAGGAGTTCCAGTCGTTGACCACTCTGAGATAATCTAAACTCCAAACGTATTTTATTCGACCCCGGTTTGAGCACCTTGTGGTGACCTCGTAAATGTATTCTAGAGGGAGAGAAAAGGTTCGAAAGGTCAATCCCTCAATTACCCTTGAATATACGGTAAGCCAAAATTACGTCGGCTCTCCTCCTTCGGTAATGTGAAGAGATTTAAATGCCCCATCCTCATGTCATAAGGAAGATGTGAGATACCGCCAGCTAATTTCGTCCCTACCCTCTGTACTCTTCACAGGATATGTGCCTCCTTCTTGAAGCATTGGGTCGCCGCTTGTATGCAGTGCTCTATTACTGTATTAACGTTAATACTACTGCAATTTTAGTTACACATCTGAAAGTGTTGGACCCAACAAAAAACCCCAAATAATTATTACAGAAATACACTAGATGCCTTTGAGTTAGAGCAAAACATTCACCACTTATATCACACCACAGATTTGCATAAAAACATTTATAATTAACTTTATTTTCCACATACACTAAAAATAAACCCGGGCGCGAAAGTCTGGCCTGATTACGAAGTTCTGTTTATTAGACAGAGACTGTTAATAAAATATTTATGACTCAATCTTAACTTACATGTGAGTAGCAACTAACTTGAAATTGCGCTAGAAATCTTAGTTCAATAAACAATAGACTGACAATGACACAATTGAAGAAGATCAAGAAAAAGCGGAGACAATAGCAGACCACTTATCCCAAGACTTTACACAAGATTCATCAGTCCCCATAAGATCTGCTCTGGCTGATCAGAGGAACACGAGATAGATTATATTGAGGTCGACCAAGACAACACGCTCAACTGCCTAATGAAATTAGATGCATGGAATCCAATGGGTCCTGATAATCTTCATCCAAAGCTTCTCAAGGAGCTATCAGCTCACATAGCCGGCCCTTTGACCACGATCTACAAGCTATCTCTCCTAAATTGAATGTTACTGGAAAGATGACATATTAACCCCCATCCACAAAGGAGAATCAAAACAAACCCCATCAAATTACACGCCTCTTAGACCCACCAACACTTTTTTCAAGATAATTGAAAGAATCATCAAGAAAAGTGTCACAGGATATCTGGAAAACAGCTATTTCTGAAAATATCCACTGAGTCATGAGGAAAATAAAAAGCGAATTCAGCGCAGAAAATATTCTTTATCGGGTGGACATCTTCAGAGGCTGTATTGGCGTATTTATATTTCCCGAAAATCTACAGTAGTTTATCATTCATTAATAGGGCGTGACATAATTGATATATTTATTCGGAATTGGTTTAGAAGTAAAAGATAAAACTGTGAATTACGTAGTACTCAATGGCACTAAGTTAGAAATTTGATAGGGTTAAAATTGAAACTGAGTGAGAATCAGGGTAGTTGAGTGTCAATTTAACAAGTGTGAAGAGGGTGGGAAAATGCAAAATAGGAACTCATGAAACTGATAATAGTGAATTAATTATTAGAGTAGAAACAAACTAAAATTGAAATTGAGCATTTTAAAAAATAAAACATTTTTTACAGGAAACGACTGGTAAAGTGGTTAAGACCAAGGTAGAATAGGAGACTGGACAAACTTTTTCTGTATGCATAGTTCGAGGTTATATTGACGAA
This sequence comes from Trichobilharzia regenti, assembly GCA_944472135.2. Taxonomy (NCBI): domain Eukaryota; kingdom Metazoa; phylum Platyhelminthes; class Trematoda; order Strigeidida; family Schistosomatidae; genus Trichobilharzia; species Trichobilharzia regenti. Next base: position 88,915,538 of record OX235270.1, read on the forward strand.
TTGCCAGCGCCTCCGCCATACACAAAACGGAAACCTGAAGCCGTTTGTACCATGTGGCCTAACCTCGTAGGTGTTCGTGAGAGACGGCTATGGTGGAGCTACACGGCCTGAGTTCACCAAGTGCTCGAGAATTGAACTAGTAGTTGTCTTGCATTGCCTCTTGTCAACCATGCCGGATAATGTTCATAGATGCGTTTGGGAAGTGTGCACTTTCTGAGGCCAATATGATCAGCTCCACTGGAGCAGATGAATTTATAAACACATTGAAGTGGCCCAAAGCGGCGATTTATCCTTCACACATCCATTGATTGTTTGTCGGGTGTAGAAATTGATATGTAGCTCAGCGGTAAACAAGGCTTTCCTCAGTGATCTGCATGGGCGAATCTTCAGGATCTCAGCTGTATATCACCTTTAAGTTCAACGCTCATGAATATCAATTTCTTCTGCACCACCTGGACTCTCTCAGGCTTTTCCCCTAACTTCATGTTTTTCTCCATAAATATTGGAAGATATCCATTCTCTATGAGAACTTGTCCGAGTCGCCCCAGTCCCTTGTCGACTGTATCGCTGGAACATATCCTTCTAATTCTTGAGGATTGGGAGTGGATCAAATTTCTCCTTCTTCTCAAGGTGACACAAAAATGAAAATTCGTGTATAGAAAATATCCCCATTTAGACATTTAGAAAAGAGAAAGATTGAGCGAAGAAATATTTACTTTTCAATTAGATCCTCATCTCTGGCTCTACTCTAATATATATAGCATTTTAATTACAATACACAACAATTTACCAATCAAGTGGCGATATGTTTGTTAACAATAATTAGTCGGTGTCAAAATGTCAATGGGGTGATAATTAACGAAGAAAAATTAATATCTATAATTAAGAGGTGGAAATGGTTACAACACGTGGATTGCATAATGCATAATTTTGGAAAAATGAAGAGCAATTAAGGAATAAGCGTGTGCACAGGTTGATTACGTAACAGATTGTTAAAGAAAATAAAACAATTTGGACAATGATAATTTGTAACTAAAGTTGAAGTGGTCATAAGAATAAAATAATTTTTACAAGGATAACACGTAATTAAAGATGAAGTAGTCAGAAAAATAAAATAATTTGGACAATTATAGTTTTTAAAAAGAAAAATTATTCTAGGGGGAGGGTGATGGAGTAGTCCGGTTTATACAGTCATGTAACGATGGCCAAGGTAAGGAAAGTGGCTGTACAAATTTCTTCTGGACACACAAGTTTGGCTTCTTCAGGTGGATTCCTATTGCTTCAGCTGTATGTAGAAGACGAACTCGTAAAGCAAAATTAAGATTAGTAGGAATGCGATAAATAATTTTAAATGCAGTATTAACATCAACCTTATGCTCACTATCTACAAGGTGGGCTAAAATAGAGCTACGAATAGATTTTGTTTGTCCCTTGCTTAACCATGCCGGATGATGTTCGGAAATACGATGATGAACCTGCCTAATTGTTCGCCCGATGTAGCTGGCTCCGCAGCTGCAGTCAAACTGGTAGATACACATAGAAGAGGCGAATTTAGGTAGTTTATCCTTATTACTCGAACGTAGGATAGGTGTGGTCGTGAAGAGACAGCGTACCTCTGCTGCATAATAAGCTCTTTTAACTGCATTCCTCAGTCGCTGCGTTATTATTTCGCTGATGTTGTCGCCGAGGAACTGAAGTTTTATGAACAGTGGTTTTTTCGGAACTGTTGCCATAGTCACTGTCCTAGGTGATGAATTCATATTTTTCTCAATAAACTTATCTGGATAACCATTTTTTCTAAGTAATTCTCTAATAATCTCAAGCTCCTCATTGAAGCAGTCGTCTGAACAGATTAACCTAGCTCTATGAACCAGACACTTTACCAGGTTGCGTTTATATTTCAAAGGTACAAAACTCAAAAAATGAGTGTACTGTCCTGTTGTAGTAGGTTTCCTGTACACACTCCTTCTTAGTGTGCCATCTTCTTTCCTTGCCATGAAGACGTCTAGGAATGAGATACAGTCATTACTTTCTTTCTCTATAGTAAAGTTTATTGCTGAATGGGCATCATTAAACTTGTCAAGGATGTTCATTGCGTCGTCCTCGTTTTTTATGACCAGAAATGTATCATCCATATATCGACAGTAGAAATCCAAGTCACTAATTGCTCCTTTCAGTGGTCCATTCTCTAACTTAGCGAGGAAAAAATCAGCTAGGATTGGGCCTAATGGGGAACCCATAGCTACACCATCAATTTGTCTGTAATATTCCTTATTGAATAAGAAATGAACGTTCATTGTACATCTTAAAATAAGTTCCTTCAAGGTGGATACAGAAATGCCGATGTCTATGTTTCGTGTAGTAATCTCCTCACATATAAAATCCACTGTCTCCATTAACGGTACGTTGGTGAACAAGGAGGATACATCAAAAGATATCATAAACTTGTCCTTCACATTAAGATCTCTTATTTTTCCAACAAATTCAAAACTGCCATTTACGCTATGTTTTACCAACTCATTATGCAGAGGTTTCAGGAGCTTGACTAACCATTTTGCTGTGGCATGGTATGGGGAATTACACATATCTAACACTGGTCGAAGTGGTAAACCAATTTTGTGCACTTTTGGAAGTCCATATAATCTTGGTGTAATCGTGCCAGTAGGCTTTAGAGATTCATATAAACCTTCTATGATGCTACTTTGTTGTTTAAGTCTTTTTAGTGACTCGATTAGCTGTTTCTCTACTTTTTCTGTTGGATCGACGGAAGACGTGATTTTTTGAAATTTTCGATGATCACTGAGTATTCCATTCATCTTATCTATGTATTCAGTCTTATTCATTATTACTACTCCAGAGCCTTTATCGGGTTTCGAAATTATTATATTCTCATTATTTCGGAGCTTATCTAGGGCTTCCCTGTGTTTCTTGGTCAATAAGCTATTCTGTCTCCGTTTACTATTTATATATTTATAACAACAGTCGACGAGAGTTGATTTGAGACTTTCAACTGCCTCAGCTGACGAGGGTGTCAATCCTTCAGTTTGTGCATAAAAGTTTTCAAACTGGACTTGCATATCCATCTTATTAATTCTAACGTGATTATCACAAAACTTAGTGCCTAGGGATAATACTTGCAAATCAGTGTCATCAAGAACAATATCAGAAAAATTATAAACATACCGACCAGGGTTTGGCGGAAATCGCATTTCTGGAGTTTTGCTTTCCAGGCTTTGTAATAATTTGACACGTTTCTTTTCCCTTCTTTTTCCAGAAACCTCATTCACATAATCCAGGAACTGTTTCTTCAAGTGCTCTGGGAGCTCGTCTACAGCATAAAACCTTATCAAAGAATGTAACAGAAAGGTTTTATGCTGTAGACGAGCTCCCAGAGCACTTGAAGAAACAGTTCCTGGATTATGTGAATGAGGTTTCTGGAAAAAGAAGGGAAAAGAAACGTGTCAAATTATTACAAAGCCTGGAAAGCAAAACTCCAAAAATGCGATTTCCGCCAAACCCTGGTCGGTATGTTTATAATTTTTCTGATATTGTTCTTGATGACACTGATTTGCAAGTATTATCCCTAGGCACTAAGTTTTGTGATAATCACGTTAGAATTAATAAGATGGATATGCAAGTCCAGTTTGAAAACTTTTATGCACAAACTGAAGGATTGACACCCTCGTCAGCTGAGGCAGTTGAAAGTCTCAAATCAACTCTCGTCGACTGTTGTTATAAATATATAAATAGTAAACGGAGACAGAATAGCTTATTGACCAAGAAACACAGGGAAGCCCTAGATAAGCTCCGAAATAATGAGAATATAATAATTTCGAAACCCGATAAAGGCTCTGGAGTAGTAATAATGAATAAGACTGAATACATAGATAAGATGAATGGAATACTCAGTGATCATCGAAAATTTCAAAAAATCACGTCTTCCGTCGATCCAACAGAAAAAGTAGAGAAACAGCTAATCGAGTCACTAAAAAGACTTAAACAACAAAGTAGCATCATAGAAGGTTTATATGAATCTCTAAAGCCTACTGGCACGATTACACCAAGATTATATGGACTTCCAAAAGTGCACAAAATTGGTTTACCACTTCGACCAGTGTTAGATATGTGTAATTCCCCATACCATGCCACAGCAAAATGGTTAGTCAAGCTCCTGAAACCTCTGCATAATGAGTTGGTAAAACATAGCGTAAATGGCAGTTTTGAATTTGTTGGAAAAATAAGAGATCTTAATGTGAAGGACAAGTTTATGATATCTTTTGATGTATCCTCCTTGTTCACCAACGTACCGTTAATGGAGACAGTGGATTTTATATGTGAGGAGATTACTACACGAAACATAGACATCGGCATTTCTGTATCCACCTTGAAGGAACTTATTTTAAGATGTACAATGAACGTTCATTTCTTATTCAATAAGGAATATTACAGACAAATTGATGGTGTAGCTATGGGTTCCCCATTAGGCCCAATCCTAGCTGATTTTTTCCTCGCTAAGTTAGAGAATGGACCACTGAAAGGAGCAATTAGTGACTTGGATTTCTACTGTCGATATATGGATGATACATTTCTGGTCATAAAAAACGAGGACGACGCAATGAACATCCTTGACAAGTTTAATGATGCCCATTCAGCAATAAACTTTACTATAGAGAAAGAAAGTAATGACTGTATCTCATTCCTAGACGTCTTCATGGCAAGGAAAGAAGATGGCACACTAAGAAGGAGTGTGTACAGGAAACCTACTACAACAGGACAGTACACTCATTTTTTGAGTTTTGTACCTTTGAAATATAAACGCAACCTGGTAAAGTGTCTGGTTCATAGAGCTAGGTTAATCTGTTCAGACGACTGCTTCAATGAGGAGCTTGAGATTATTAGAGAATTACTTAGAAAAAATGGTTATCCAGATAAGTTTATTGAGAAAAATATGAATTCATCACCTAGGACAGTGACTATGGCAACAGTTCCGAAAAAACCACTGTTCATAAAACTTCAGTTCCTCGGCGACAACATCAGCGAAATAATAACGCAGCGACTGAGGAATGCAGTTAAAAGAGCTTATTATGCAGCAGAGGTACGCTGTCTCTTCACGACCACACCTATCCTACGTTCGAGTAATAAGGATAAACTACCTAAATTCGCCTCTTCTATGTGTATCTACCAGTTTGACTGCAGCTGCGGAGCCAGCTACATCGGGCGAACAATTAGGCAGGTTCATCATCGTATTTCCGAACATCATCCGGCATGGTTAAGCAAGGGACAAACAAAATCTATTCGTAGCTCTATTTTAGCCCACCTTGTAGATAGTGAGCATAAGGTTGATGTTAATACTGCATTTAAAATTATTTATCGCATTCCTACTAATCTTAATTTTGCTTTACGAGTTCGTCTTCTACATACAGCTGAAGCAATAGGAATCCACCTGAAGAAGCCAAACTTGTGTGTCCAGAAGAAATTTGTACAGCCACTTTCCTTACCTTGGCCATCGTTACATGACTGTATAAACCGGACTACTCCATCACCCTCCCCCTAGAATAATTTTTCTTTTTAAAAACTATAATTGTCCAAATTATTTTATTTTTCTGACTACTTCATCTTTAATTACGTGTTATCCTTGTAAAAATTATTTTATTCTTATGACCACTTCAACTTTAGTTACAAATTATCATTGTCCAAATTGTTTTATTTTCTTTAACAATCTGTTACGTAATCAACCTGTGCACACGCTTATTCCTTAATTGCTCTTCATTTTTCCAAAATTATGCATTATGCAATCCACGTGTTGTAACCATTTCCACCTCTTAATTATAGATATTAATTTTTCTTCGTTAATTATCACCCCATTGACATTTTGACACCGACTAATTATTGTTAACAAACATATCGCCACTTGATTGGTAAATTGTTGTGTATTGTAATTAAAATGCTATATATATTAGAGTAGAGCCAGAGATGAGGATCTAATTGAAAAGTAAATATTTCTTCGCTCAATGTTTCTATTTTCTAAAATCCGTGTACTGACGATTCCTGTAGATTGGACTCCGAAGAGAACAATCAGATCTCATTTTTAGAAAAACATCCAAAAAATGGAATTCCGTGTTCATATCTGATCTCGACGTGAATAGGATGGCGTGATGGCAGCTTTTGAACTCATTAGTTATCAGATCGATATCACATATGATGAAAATATCATCCATGTATCTTTGGTGCAGATAGAAACTATTAATAGTAGCCTGCAACATACTATTCTCCAAACTTCCGAAGAAGCCTCTGCGAGTAAAGGCCCTAATGGTGACCCCATTGCCGCTCCATCTCTATGTCTATAAGCGAGCTGTTGAACTTGGATTGAACATTTAGAGTGATCTCCATAGTAGTTCCTTCAAGTAATTTCATTGTCTTTTATTTTCCTCAAAACAGTAATCTGTTATCCAGAGCACAGAATGAACCCCTCGCACCTGTCAAGTCTTCTCACCAGAAGAGAAAACTGAGTCAAATCGAGAGATAAGTGAAGACCCAGCGATGTCGCATTCATAGATTTCATAGCCCACAATTAAGTCTCCCACCGAAGACTACTCAAGAAGCTGCAAAGTCTTGGTATCAAAGGCAGATTACTAAACCGGCTCAGGGAATTCCTCATAGATAGGAGGCAGAGGGTTAGAATTAACTCGAAACTCTCCTCTTGGACAGCAGTGACTAGTGGAGTGCCATGAGGCACGGCACTCGCACATCTATTTATTTTGTATATCAGTGAGTTGTCTCTGCTCACCGACTCCCCTGTGGTCCTATACGCAGATGACTTAAAAATTTGGAGAGAGCTGATGGGCAGCAGTGATACGCTCACTCTGCAAGAGGACCTTAACAAATCGTCGGACTGGTCCAGAGAATAGATGCTCCAGATCAATATAACGAAATGTGCAACGATGCGCATCGGACATGCACGCATCAGCTCTTACGAACTTGGGGGAATTACGCTGCCGTCATCTCAGACTCATTTCGTTTTAGATGTCGCAGTAAGTCACGATTCGAAAACTACAGCACACTGTCGCGTGGTGGCCTCACGTAGTTTCAGATCCATATGGGCCATTCGCAGAGCCTTTACTAGAATCACCAGAGATATGTTCACCTCCTTATATCCATCTCTGGTGAGGTCAAGACCAGTAAACTGCATCCAGGCTGCCAGTCCTTGTCTAAAAGGGGACTCACACATTCTGGAAAGGGTTCAAAGGAAGGCAACACATATGGTTCACGGCATGACTAACTTATCATACGAGGGAAGACTAGACAGTCTGTATCTCTTCTCCCTGTCGTATCGTAGACACAGTGGAGAATTAATCACAATGTTTAGAAGTTTAAATAATGACTACGGACCTGATCTATTCTCTCTTTTCATTCCCACTGGATTGGAACACCTTAGAGGACATAACAGGAGAGTCCAAAATCCAAAGAGCAACCATTTCGCTGTGGAGTACTGCTTCTCGCACCGAGTCAAAAACCCTTTTAACCGACTCCCAGAAGAAGTGGTGTATCCAACCTCAACTGACTCATTCAAGAAAGGTTTCGACAGGCACAGAAATTCACCAGGAAAGGATTGACATAGGCTCCAAACCTTCTCTCCTCAACCAATAGATCTGAAATCTGAATCTGATGAGCGATGTGAGTGCACAGACATCATCAGTATGATAATTAGTATATACACGGGAATCTTTACGATGATTGACATACATAGGATATATGTACGCGAGAGAAGTTAGTGGAAAAATGTCAGCAAACACGGTTAAATACTATATATATGATATAATCTCAGGCACCATCGTTGTGTGAATTAGGCGGAAATGCCCGTAACAACTCAAGTTAGCGTTATGAGTGGTAGATAAGGTAGTTTATTCACAAAAGTACAAAACCAGATTACAAACCTTAGTTCATAATGTTCACAGCAATATCATCTGCAAGCGGCTAACCACAGCATTTAGTGTCCAGTTGAATAAAAATATAAAGAAGCATGGATAAATCATCATGACCAGCGATCGTTGAATTTTCACTTCTTTCCGGCCAGGAATAAGAATGATTGCGAACTAATCCATACAAAATGATAAAATGATGCGTACAGGAGCAGAATATTACCATCGAATGACCCAGCGAGCTTCAAAATACGACTGTCAGTATATTTCGTTATATCTTAGATATCCAGGTTTATTGGTGTTGCACAGGTGGTGATATGGACTTGTCAACATGATCAGCTGTTGATGAATATCCAGGTGTGTGCTACAGCTTGTTCACCGTGCAGATTTTGTTAATTCCATTTCGTGTGGCGTTTGATTTTTCTACAATTTTGAGATATTCTTTAGGAAATGACTGTGATCATGGGAGGTATATATATATATATCTTTCCGTATGATACTCTTTTTGTCTCACACTTCATTAGTCACGATATCCAAGCTTTGACTTGTAGAATGAGTTATGTTAGTTGCTTGGCAAACGCATCGTAGTTTAGCCACATTCATGGGCAAAAGGGTGAAGAAAGGTGGGAGAAGTAAAAACACCATATTCGTGTAGTCTTGTGTGACATATATATTTATAAAACTGTGTAAGTGTCAGCTCAAAATTGTTGGCACTGTTAAGGTTTACCGCCAATGACTTCTAATTGAGTACAGTTAAAGTTGAGTCATCCACTCGTTTGTTTAAGTCAGTATATCAATTAAGACCTCAGAGAGAGGAAATATTGCCAGTTCCAAGGTCGCAGTGTGTTAACGTGCCTACTGGTTGTAATTCTCCGTTCAACAATTTCCCTTTTGAAATTCTGCACGTCCTTATGAGCTTAGGCCGATCGCTTTCACTGGAGAATCACTACACATACACGAAAACCAGTGAAACAGCTTTCAAAGACCTTTGCTGAGTGAAGATTACAGTGTGAGTCTTATAGTTAAATACATTAGATATTACTGTTTCCAGGTGGACAAGAATGGACAAAGTGGTTAAATAACGGTTGAAATTAACAAACTTCGGTCATTTGGTAAGAATAGCAATTTAATGGGCTGAATAACTGCCAGAATGGAAAAATGTAGGTTGAATAGTGATTAAAGCTACGAAACATATTGGTTAAATTACGATCACAATAGGGAAATTTGTCACATGATTATTATTTCTTACTCTTTTCTACAATCAACATTATATTTTTAACCTTTTTATTTTTGATTTTGGTTACAATTTGTTTTTACACTGTATTTTCGGTACGAAATGGAATTTTCAGCATGTGATATCGGTAGCCCAAATTTAGCAGGCTGACCATAGATATCGCGTGTGCATCTGCAGGGCATCGAACCCCGGACCGTGTACATGGCCGGCGAGAGTGCTAACCACTGCGCCACCAACGACCACTATCCATTTATTTTCATTGTACATATGCTGCAAAGGATGTGTATTTGCATGACTTTAATCTCGGAAGCCTGCTGAAATATTTCCAGTGTTTTCAATAATATATATTCAGCCTCAGTTAGTAAATTCGAACAAAGGAGAATATAATGTGGAAGGTATAAGGTAAAATGGCCAGTACAAAATTAAACTTCGCATGATGCGAAACGATTCATAATTATAGTCCAGTGAATTGTCTAGATGCTCACAGGGAACTAGTGAACTATCTTAACAGTCAGCAAGCAGTTAACGTATGTCTACTTTACTGTTGCGTTCCTACGAATACGAATCTAAATGAAGTAATTCTGTGTTAACAGCATTATCAGTCAACTGGAATTCGGACAAATTTATTACAATGACTTTGAAAAACCTAGTAAAATATACCAGTTTCTTGCCAAAATTCAGTCGAGCAGCTCTGCTATATAAACCTATATAATACGGAATTATCTGCTACTATAATCTCCAAGATCTAAATTTAAATTCATGCGTCGGATAATTATATGGCTACCCAGCATAGGATAAACTAACATAAGGTAAGTGAGAAAAAGCGAAGGATGGTGAATTATCAAGCAGTACGAAAAGAGAAAAGTTTGACCTGATCACTTGAAAGAAGTCTCGAATTAAAAACCACATACAGCTAGCACAGAAGCACCGAGAGTAGACACAGAACTACCAGTGAACACAGAATCTCCGACAAAACCAGAAGACTTAGGTGCCAGGCAGTTACTACCACACACAGCCACAGGAGCACACAGAGGAAATTAGCAGAATCAGATAGAATGCCGCCAGAAGCAAGGAATACGGACAAGGTAACTCATCTGAGTGGACTTAGTCACGCCTTGACCTGCGCATGAGCTGTGGAAGCAAGGGAAGTTAGTAGCCTGGCTATTGGGAGAAAGACCATGTTGTCAAACTGTAAAAGAAGAGTGATTACCATTATTATTATTATTATTAGATTTTTAGAAACTTCTCGACCACGTTCATAAACATTACTCATCAAATATGTGATGTTGTTGCCGCATCCCGAATCATTCTCAACAGAAAGCTCAGGGAAACCTTTACGGGTGAAGACACGAGTAAGACACAACTACCTGATATTGCCGACCATGTTCCTGAGTGTGGTGGACTGAATCGTACTACAGACTGTGGGGTTTGGTAAGATAGCCATATACTCCACATTGCAAGAAACCATACAACATCTAGATTTCACGGGTGATTTGTCTTTTTATCACACGAATTCGGAGTTATGCTGTTGAAGACCAACAAGTTAGCAGAAATGTGAAGTTAGACGTCCCCAACTGTTACATGAATTATGTAAGGAGGGAACGAAAGCTTGCAGGCGCTCAGGGGTCCACTTGAACTGAATTGTGTGAAAGCGAGTAGAATGGAGAGATATGCAACTGAAACCCTGTATACCACTCAGAACCCAAGGGAATACTAATCATATTAATAGTCGCAAATGTCCTTTCCCCGTGTGTCTTATGTTTGGCAAATGCAACTGACCGTACTGGATGTAAGCTAATTAATCATTTTCCTGGATGATGCTTCTATCAACATTGTTTTCTGTTTTTCAGGCTGGTGGTGCTTCCCGTCTCATGTCAGCTCAGTTGGCCCCAACGAAGAGACGAAAACCAACTCTCAGTGCACGTACCGCTATAAGGAATCCCATGAACCGGAATACTAAGAAGAAACGTAGACGCCGAAAGCCATGCACTGTAATTAGTTTGGTCACATTTGCGTTTCGTTTATAAATATTTATTAGCTTTAAAACCATGTCACCGCTAGCGTATTCCACGTTTGATATATTGGTAAGATTTCTAGCATCATTTTCCGTTCTTCGTGTGAAGTTCTTTTTTACATGTTGAAACTCTAGATGGAATCATTCACTCCTGTACAGAAGCGCACTGAAGACTAGTGAAACTCATCGTGTAGCAACCTATCATTGCACATCCCTCAGTTACTCACCTTCAGAATTCACTACCTGATTTACTTCCTAGTAGACAAATGTAGTAGATGGAAGAAATCACTACCTCAATAGGCATAAGTTGTTGTGAATACTGATGTACTTCCAGTCGATTAGATAGACAAACTTGTAAAGACATTATTGTGCGGCTGTCATGCATTTCGTCGATATCTCCTGCAAACTTTCAGTTTATTCACGATGCAGTGCCTCATCACACATATGTCTATGTGTGACAAAACCACTTCCACACGACTAACCACTGACGATGTTTGTGTTTGAACAGAACTATATGCGTAGAAACACTTTCATGACACCAGTTTCGATTACAGCTGCGACTTCTGTACTTCCGATAATTTGTAGTACAAAGAAGATACTTTATCTTGTAGGACTGTTAGAAAGCATCAAGTGCGCGAAGTTTAGTCGATTAAGACCCTTTTGGTGGACACTTACACTGAGGCCTAAGCTCAGTCGTATCTCTCCTGCTAAAGGCTCAGTGTAAGTGTCCACCAAACAGTCTTAATCGACTAAACTTCGCGCACTTGATGCTTTCTAACAGTCCTACAAGATAAAGCATCTTCTTTGTACTACAAATTATCGGAAGTACATAAGTCGCAGCTGTAATTGAAACTGGTGTCATGGAAGTGTTTCTACGCATATAGTTCTGTTCAAACACAAACATCGTCAGTGGTTAGTCGTGTGGAAGTGGTTTTGTCACACATAGACATATGTGTGATGAGGCACTGCATCGTGAATAAACTGAAAGTTTGCAGGAGATATCGACGAAATGCATGACAGCCGCACAATAATGTCTTTACAAGTTTGTCTATCTAATCGACTGGAAGTACATCAGTATTCACAACAACTTATGCCTATTGAGGTAGTGATTTCTTCCATCTACTACATTTGTCTACTAGGAAGTAAATCAGGTAGTGAATTCTGAAGGTGAGTAACTGAGGGATGTGCAATGATAGGTTGCTACACGATGAGTTTCACTAGTCTTCAGTGCGCTTCTGTACAGGAGTGAATGATTCCATCTAGAGTTTCAACATGTAAAAAAGAACTTCACACGAAGAACGGAAAATGATGCTAGAAATCTTTACCAATATATCAAACGTGGAATACGCTAGCGGTGACATGGTTTTAAAGCTAATAAATATTTATAAACGAAACGCAAATGTGACCAAACTAATTACAGTGCATGGCTTTCGGCGTCTACGTTTCTTCTTAGTATTCCGGTTCATGGGATTCCTTATAGCGGTACGTGCACTGAGAGTTGGTTTTCGTCTCTTCGTTGGGGCCAACTGAGCTGACATGAGACGGGAAGCACCACCAGCCTGAAAAACAGAAAACAATGTTGATAGAAGCATCATCCAGGAAAATGATTAATTAGCTTACATCCAGTACGGTCAGTTGCATTTGCCAAACATAAGACACACGGGGAAAGGACATTTGCGACTATTAATATGATTAGTATTCCCTTGGGTTCTGAGTGGTATACAGGGTTTCAGTTGCATATCTCTCCATTCTACTCGCTTTCACACAATTCAGTTCAAGTGGACCCCTGAGCGCCTGCAAGCTTTCGTTCCCTCCTTACATAATTCATGTAACAGTTGGGGACGTCTAACTTCACATTTCTGCTAACTTGTTGGTCTTCAACAGCATAACTCCGAATTCGTGTGATAAAAAGACAAATCACCCGTGAAATCTAGATGTTGTATGGTTTCTTGCAATGTGGAGTATATGGCTATCTTACCAAACCCCACAGTCTGTAGTACGATTCAGTCCACCACACTCAGGAACATGGTCGGCAATATCAGGTAGTTGTGTCTTACTCGTGTCTTCACCCGTAAAGGTTTCCCTGAGCTTTCTGTTGAGAATGATTCGGGATGCGGCAACAACATCACATATTTGATGAGTAATGTTTATGAACGTGGTCGAGAAGTTTCTAAAAATCTAATAATAATAATAATAATGGTAATCACTCTTCTTTTACAGTTTGACAACATGGTCTTTCTCCCAATAGCCAGGCTACTAACTTCCCTTGCTTCCACAGCTCATGCGCAGGTCAAGGCGTGACTAAGTCCACTCAGATGAGTTACCTTGTCCGTATTCCTTGCTTCTGGCGGCATTCTATCTGATTCTGCTAATTTCCTCTGTGTGCTCCTGTGGCTGTGTGTGGTAGTAACTGCCTGGCACCTAAGTCTTCTGGTTTTGTCGGAGATTCTGTGTTCACTGGTAGTTCTGTGTCTACTCTCGGTGCTTCTGTGCTAGCTGTATGTGGTTTTTAATTCGAGACTTCTTTCAAGTGATCAGGTCAAACTTTTCTCTTTTCGTACTGCTTGATAATTCACCATCCTTCGCTTTTTCTCACTTACCTTATGTTAGTTTATCCTATGCTAGGTAGCCATATAATTATTCGACGCATGAATGGAACTTGAGAACAGAGTGGATCTTACTTTTGTTGATGATTTTGATGTTCAGCATCCAGTCCATTCAGGTGTCGAGTTGTTTATGTGAATATCGACATCACCACAATGTGCTGTTAACTGAAATTTCACTCCTCGATACGAAATTAATCATCATGTTGTTTTATTGCTTTCTGATATCCCTCTCAGTCGAAGGAGATTTCAATACACACGGCTTCACACATAACTAATCTGACGTGATGATGATGGCACTACTCTTTTTCTTTTATTTACATGTTATATATTATGTGTTACGTTATAATATATATTTCTGTTGTAGAAATATCTGTATTGTTTTCATAATATTTTATGACCCAATTTTTATCATTATTCCTTTTGACTTAATTATATTTATTTATCAATTTACTTGCTCGTGTGGAGCAAAGTGTATTGGCCGTACGCAACGTCAATTCCACAAACGTATTCTGGAACACTTCCCAGCTTGGTTAGCCAGAGGAGAAAAGAAGAATAAAAACAGCTCGATCCTCGAACACCTTGTCATCTCTGGACATCGAGCACCCCATCATGAATATTTCATAGTGTTACACAGGGTCCCTCAATGTCGTACAAAGGCACTTCTCATACACCATCTGTACATAGCTGAAGCATTAGCTATTCGAGATTTGAAACCGGACCTCTGCATCCAAAAGCGATACATACAACCTCTTGCCCTACCATGGCCAGAATAAAGCTCTTACTACAATTTCGCTTCTTTCCTTTATTATTTAAGTTCACTATTATTATTATTCTTAATACTTTTATCATCATTATTATTCCCATCATCCAGATTTTGTTGCCATCCATTACTGTTTATTAATAACATTGCTTTTTCATACAGATTTTATACAAAAACACTTTATAGTCTTCCCACTAGTTCCTATCCATTCTACACGAGCTTATTGATTAGTCACACTTATTACGTCATGTCAACTCCTGTCTCCTTTTTAACTTACAATTAGTCAGCCCTTCTTACACCTTACACTATGTAATACAAGTTTCAAGGACACAGTTTACCAGTATCTGGTTAGTCTAAAGATTTCTTTGTTAATTATAATTACGATTGTACAGCTGATGAAAATGAATCGTCGAAAAGAAAATTTTCTTCGCTGTTTGTGCCTTTTTCTTATGACTGAATCTGGGAATATTTCGTTCATTATATTTATTTGCAAATATCCACTGCATTATTTCTATTTATGTACATGACTCACGGAATAATTTGTTTTATATGTGTCATTGATGCCTATTCGTATGGAACCCGTCGGTTTACATACTCACTTACTTACTTATCAACATTTCACGTATTCTCCATTGTCAGTAATTTTTTGTCTCGTTGTGAGCATAATTAACGTGTCTACTAGGTAGGCATGTTTTGTCGATTGACTTATTTCTGATAGTCTTCCTTCCTTTCTGTTGAGACAACCGTGATGGTTTACATGCTGTATTCAACTCTATCATTTGTCTATGCACATTTGGTTTTAATCAGTCACTACAAAATATTCGTTTGCCTACTGTGTATATGTTTTTATTTGTGAGACTAAGAGTCTGATTAAAGCCTATCCTGATTCCGCTTTTGTTTCCACGATTAATACTGATAACTTGTAATCTATAAAGCACAAAATAATTGAGCAAAGAATATCCTTTTCGATAAATTCGTCTTCTGGCTCTACAATTATATATGTATGTCTATATACACAGAATAATCTAGATTAGTAGGCAATAACAATATTTTTTTCCCTTCGCGTTCCCCAGTGGAACATAGGGCTTCAGGCTAGTGGCTTGAAAGTTCTGTAGCAGTGTTTATTTTACGGGATGGGGTTGCTGGCCTCATGCCCAAACTTTCCTCTTTACCAGCATTATTTCTGGCTTAGCGAGGTAAAGGAGTTCGTCGGCCGGGGATCGAACCACGGACCATGTGAATGGTCGGCGAGCGTCCTAAACGCTATGCCACCGACGCACCAATAACAATATTAGTGTTTTTTAAATAATATCGATTTGTAAAGTATGATCAATGCAATAACAGTTCATTAAAGATACTTAAATAATAATAATAATAATAATAGTCTGTGAAGTGATCAATAGTACTTCCTGTTCGTACTGTTATTTCTTCTTAATTTCAGTTTCAGCCGGTTGGAATACTTACACTATTTTCCAAGAGACCACAGCACACTTTGCGTAGGCGGATACAGTTAACATATAGATGATCCGACATTCAAGAAACAGTCACAAAGATATGCAAGGTTAACTCTCTGTGAGAAACAACCAATCGGAAGACTGTATTTGCTTGCTTGGATAAGCTATAATAATGTACATGAAAATATATAAATATCTGTTGATTTCCTTAATAAACGATCTGTTGACTGGCCCTTGTCTTCTCTTGTCACAATTATACCAAATCAGTTATTGGCTTTCGATTTTCAATCTAACAAACTAGATGGTGGAACATCTCAGTGCAATTTCTAAATTATATAAAGACACACTGTGTAGTGTTTATGCCATTATCTTGGTGGTTTTATATGATGAATTCTGCCAAGAATAAGTTAATCAGCGTCCGAACTCGAATTCATGAGTGAACTCTAGACACCATGTCCAATCGGAGGCTGATATAACGTCATATTGACTAGGGTTGCATTCCTAGTGTCAGATGTCCAGTGTGAGAAGAGAGTACATAACTCATTTCATATCAACAGTTGAATACTTGAGTCGGATAAGTAGTTGAGCCTTGTAGATTACTTGATACTGTACAATCCTGGAAAAGTTAAGGCTTTTGGCTTCACTGATACGCCTAACCAGATTTCTCTCCAATTTAATGCAACATGAGTAGACGTGCTGCACAGTGTAAATAATTGTCCATAGGGGAAAACAACCAAAAGGTGTTTCTTGAGTTTTATATGCATAGAAAATGTCTCCAGTTATTGGATACTTTATTGAACGTCAACGTGAAACGTAACACACTTCACACATGGTAATAAACAACAATGTTAGAAGGAATATAAACTTTTTAAAGGTGCTTTACGACCGAGTTGGCAACAATTTAAATTTGGACATATTCGTTTCATGATAAATGAAATAGCAACAGAAAATTAGTGTAAATGAGCTTCTAGTCTCGGAGATTGGAGTACTTAACGAATACTAAAGTTAACCATTCCCATGGAATGAACTATAAATTCGCCGTTTGAAGCTTTATTTGAATTTAAGGGTAGAGAAATCAGTCGAAAATGTTTATGGAATGAGTTTCAGGAGGAAATCTTCTACTGTTGTGTGCATAAATGTGGGATTTCAAAGGGTCATGGAAATATGGAATATGTCTTTGTTAATAAATATACGATTTGAAGCTATAATTTTGATTAAAATTGGTCAGATTCCACCGCGAAATACGCATAATATTCATTATTGTAAGTAAGTAATTCACTGAAAATCCTGAATACTGAGTGATTCAGATAGAAGTGTGGATAGTTGTTACCTCTTCTCCACTTAGGTGATTACATTAGGATTTTAGCACTCCAAGTTAAATTCTGCAGATGAGCATACTTTATTCATCCTCGTCATGAACATCAAAATGTGCTTCATAGACTGAAAAATCCAACTCATTTTCATGACATGCAGATTGGGGGCCAATAAGTTAGGCAATTACATTCAAATTACGTTGGACTGAATGGATCATGCGATTATTATTTACTTTAGAGGGTGAAGAACAAGAAGTCCAGCAAAGATACCGTTTCGGCGATTTCATTCTCAAAGGCTGTACAACCGCATTTATATACATTAGTTCACAAGGATACAATTATTATTTAATTAACTCTTCATGGTAACGAAGGAGACAATAATTTTCAACTTGATATGAAAGTTTCAAAGTACGAATATAGATTACAAGGGGCTGAGAGACAAGATTACATGGGATTAGAAAGCAGTTATAACGTATGCAAAATTAACTCCATTATGGATAAGATTTTATTTTGATAAATCACACAGTGTTGTACAGTAATATTAACTGATGAGATTTCGAGCACAAACTATTGCCACTCATAATCATATCAAGTTACTCACACAACGTTTTTCCTTCATTTAAATACATGTGTGGAATCGATTAGATATTGGAATAGAATCAATATGAGATAATGTACATTCAGAAATAATAATACGAGTGTTATTGATCAATTACAATTAGATGGGAAATAAGACGAGTGTTTTTATAGGCATAATAATTTACTTGAGAGAATGTTGTGATGTGTTTCAATTGAAAGGTGCGTTAGTATCTTTGTGTTGTAATGACAAGTCGTAACCAGTTGGGTACAGGTTCGAGGTGTGAGGATAAATACTCAATCCGGGAAGATATTGGCTAGTGGTCGCGCTATATTGTGAATTGGCAGAAGTTGGAATTCATTACTTGCCCATTGAATCGGATCCCAGTACCTGAATCGCATACGAGTCCGTCTTGTAACCGCGGGGTCCTGGGTTCGAACTCCTGGCGCTGCGTGCGTACTGATGAAGAGTTCCAAATTATGATGTAGGAAACAACCGTTCGGCATTCCCTGTTGGTTTCCCAATGTTTCTCTAACCTATGTCGACTCATGATGTAACCCTGTAACCAATCAAATCCGTGCAAACCGACACTTGAATATGTTTGTTATATGTTGTCAATGCTAAGATTGTTGGGGCGGCATTGTTGTTGTAGTGTTAGTGTATAGCGTCAAACCTCTGTGATTGCTCTCTTGACTGCTATTTATGGTATCCAGCGGATGACATATTGTGACTGGAATAATTTCTGTTTTTAGAAGAGCTTATGCGGTTCTACGGACAGAATCAAACTGGACACATAGCTGATGAGTTTGGTCCCAAACAAGTGGGACGACCGCCTGGGGTTCAGACGACTTCGATCTAGCTAGCAAACACTACCTTTGGTTGATGTGAGTGTTGGTATGCATCTAGTCATTTCGATCAGTCAGTAATATGTAGCGTCGGGATTGTTGCGATGACGTGTTTTTTATTCACTTGCTAGAAAGAGCACGTATCAAATGAATAAAAATAGTAAAGTTGTTTTGACAAAGTGGGAGTTTTGTTACTGAAATAGTTTTTCACTGGATTATCTTCGGGGAAGTTGTTGCACACTACCGAAAAGTTTCAAACTATATCAAAATAACTATCTGATGGTCCTGGCGTTCAGTAGCTGCTGAGGCTTCAATACGACGCCTCAGTTCACATTATCAGCTCATGAACGTCAACAAGCTGCACTGAAGTGTCGTATTGAAGCCTCAGCAGCTACTGAACGTCGCCTCAAGGAATTGCTCTTACATCAGAAAGACGTGAAACAGGAACGTAATAAACGTCCATCAGAAGCCAATAATCCTAAAAGATGAGTTAGTATAGAAAAAATAAGAATATTAATAGTAACTTGCTTCTGAATAAATCATATCACATTGAAACAGTTAAGAATACAACTTATGTGGCTGAAAAAGCACAAAGGTGGGCGGGCAATCAATGAGTGGCTGCACCTGTATGTATGCGTGTGTGTGTGTGTACTCTGCAGTGGTCGACTCTGTCCTCCTTTATGGCTGTGAAACACTGCCATTTAAAGTGAGAGGTACGATGAGAAGGCCAACTCCCTTTGGCTGCAAATGTCAGCGTTCTACTTCCCATGTTAAGTGGTTTAATATGCTTTCCAGAGGAATTATATTCACTGGACAATAGGTTACATCTCATGTTTAGTAGTTCTGATGATGACGATAAAACCTGGTTATCTGTTATGTACTCGTCGCCAAATTATTGTTATGTACTGGTCGAGAATTTAATAGTCCTGACGCAAGAAAGACGGAAATCAGAAGACCACTAGGTTTGCGATGATACTTCTATTTTCCAAAACACCAGGAGAATCAGTATCACACAAGAGTGTGAGAGCAAAAATATAAGAATGTCCGAACAAGTGTGTGAACACAAGTGTGTGAGCGAATATCCAAAATGAACAAATCAATAGACAGTCTTAACATGATTGGCTAATTATAATGGAATATCGATCCACATATACATAGCAAAATATATCAGACTGTCAAACAAGACACACATTATATGGATATATATATATATATATATATATCATTATCAAACAGAAAGCAGAACTACAAATGACTTAATAGGCCACCTCGCCTGGCTACGGCGTCAGTGACTCCAGGGTAGACTCTTGTTCAGCGACGCAGGTAACCAGGCGTGAAGTCCCGACCGGTACACTTCAAGACCTCAGTAAAGCCTGCCAACTGGTAGAAAGCCCAGAAGGGAGGGAATGTTGGGAATGAAACTTAAAATATGTGTTATTTTTGCTCTCAGGTTCATCTGTTTCAGTAGCATTACAATTGACATGTGAATGTTTATGAATAAAATCAGGTGAACTAATACGGTTATTATTTGTTATGCATCCATTAGAATTTTCATCATCATTAGTATTATTTGATGATAAAATGTATGTACCATTAATATTATGATTATGACATTGTCGAAGTACTGGTGTACCAGGCTGTCGAGAATTCAATAATTCACACTGGAATACAAAACAAAATAAATAAAATAAAAACAACAACGAAAACACAACAATTGTCATCATCTTTGGCAATATAAATTAATACAGAAGAAAAGAGAATATGAATTACACACTAAGAAAGAAGACAGATCCTCGAGTCAAATTCCATTGGATGAGCGATACGATGTAGTTGGCAGCCTGACAGTGACATGGCAAGGATCATGAGATGACGAGATGAAGGAGGAGGAGGAGGATGAGGAAATGGAAGCTGGTTAGCAGTCGTGGAGCAACTAGGTAAAATTGATGACAGGGAATCTAGTATGATGAAGATGTGTCACCCATTCAGAATACAACGAATAAACAATAATGGTAGTATGATTTGAACTGAATCTACTGTACAGATTCTCGTAGTGAGCCGCTAACTTTCTATACCAAAATCCATACTGACATCTGTGTAGACGTGCGTAGTTCATTAGCTCAAGCGTCTAACCATCAACCTGTGGTTCACATGTTCGAATCACGCTTCAGCTATGTTAAGCCAGGGAGTTCATTTAATGGCTGGTAAGGAAGGCTTCGTGTGCTCTTGGAAGTCTGTGGGCGGTTGTTTCTTCCCGGTCAACCGCACCGTGGAAGCTGATCGATTCTTCGGGTACCTGAAACAGAAAGAGGGTTAGTGTTGCGTGACCGCAGAGCTCAGGGGACAACTCCTTGAGACCGGTCACACACGGCCTGTATGAACTGGTGTCTTGGATTGGTTCCGTATTAGTAAACTCACCGCAGGTTACGGACCACTGTAGCCTGAGTCGGAATGTACAATATTTGAGGGCCGACCTCTTCTAACCCTCTCCCCCGAGAGTGGAGAGACAGCATAGTTGCCTGGCATGCCGGTCATCTGAGGGAAACACCATACTGCTATCACATCCCTGTTCCCCAGCAGTACAACTATGACCACAGATCCCTAGAATAGTGTAAAAATAATTCTTACACCATACCGGTAACTGCTTTTAGTCTATTCGCTATCCTAACAATCTTCCTGACATGGTAGGACCCACAGGAACAATAGTTCCAGCCAGTGTAGCTTGTTGAGTCATTGGGATATGCAAGCCTGACCACCACGTCAAAGTAGAAGCTATCGATCGGGTAATGGCTTGGTCACAGGATAGTTTCAAACATGAAACTGTGTTCAAGCACTAAAACTCGAGGGTATGCAATAATACCACTGAAATATTTGAAAGAGAATTCACTATGAAACCAGTAGAGCATACAAGCATAACTAATCAACTTCTTCCAGCCTTTTTCATATACTCACCCTATCAAGTCTCAAAAACTTTGAATTAAAATACAAAAACAAATTGATGAATAGTGCCTAGCAGTGGAATCCAGGATGTGCATTTCATCCTCTTTGGGACTCGTCAGCCAGTGGACGTACTTCCATTCCCCCCATTGAATCAGTGCTGGTGTTTACACCTAGGCTTGAACCCACTACCCGTCGTTTCAAACGCTATGGCACTATACACTAGACCATTTGGGCCACCTATAGGGCGACGAGTGTGAGTCATTATTTTTCAGTTTAATTTTGATTTTCCCATTAATTGATTGCACAGAAATGTTTGGCCTGTGTTGTCAGGTCGGCTCCTAGCTGGAACGCTCCAACGATATCTGAGGATTAACCCGAAGTAATTTGATGGATGGTGGGCACTGAATTCGAGCCTCAGTGGGAACACCAGCACTCACTGGGTGAACTGCAAGTATACCCAGTTGACGAGTCCCAAAAGGACGAAATAAGAATCTTCGATTCCACTGCTACTCACCATCAACCAAGCTTACCTTTGAACACCGTTAAAGGATACGAACCAGAACCTGATATGTCACATATCCATAGCGCGACTGTCAGCAAATATCAACACTCGGTGGACTCCAGTGATCAGTTTTCAAACTACTAGGTGTCTGTGCCCGAACACATGCAGCCAAACCTCAGAATAACTCACACGATAATATTATCGAAAGCAACCAATTCTATGGAAACAGTAATGATTGAATACGCAGAGTTACCTCACATCTTCAGCGCGATTAAGCACCGAAGCATTGCGAACCCGACCTACGAGAAACAGGCCCACTTGGTGTATGTCACCCTAGCTTTCACTAAACGTTTAGAGATCTCGTCCGTCATACACATGCCTCCTCAGACAGCATTAACACACAACATTTATGCTAGCCTGGGGGGGTCGCTTTAACAACATCAACTGACGCATGAAAGTAGATAACACAACCTTAAAACACTACAATTTTAATCGCCTATTTTATGTTTGAAAAACCTTGGTTTAGAAAAACATTCTTCCCGGAGGATAAAATAATTGAGAATCATAACTATAAAACTGTGAGGCAGTACAGTCACTCATTAAAAAAGACACTGCGAAGTGGTCGCGCTATGTCGTGAATTGACATAAGTTAGAATTCATGGGCTGGCCATTGGATCGGGTCCCAGTGGCTGAATGGTCTACAAGCTTGCTAGCCTTGTAACCACAAGGTTCTGGGTTCGAACTCTTGGCCCAGGGTATGTACTGATGAAGAGTCCTAAACTAGGATGTAACAGCTGTCCAATACTCCCTACAGATTTTCCAATTGTTCTCTTATTATTGTCGGTTCATGATGAAATCCTCCAACCAATCAAACGAAATCCCTGCAAAAGCAACACTTGAAACATCATCATCATCATCATCATCATCAGTGTAACTAAGGTATGATAGAATTTATTTGCACTGTATACTGTTGAATATAAAATAATAAATTATACTAAATAGCTAGTCGCTACTTCATCGAAACAGTAGGCGAATAAAATTGACCGGAACTAAGTTCCAAAGAACCTCTCGCGCAAAGTGCATTAGCTTAAGTGGCCAAACAAAAGTAGGGAACATTGATGTGCAAAAATATAGCGGAGAGAACAGTAACACGGAAAGATAAAACAAACAGTGATTGCACCTGCTCCACTGACAATGATTTTGAACCATGCCACACCAATCGTCTCCAATGATTGGTTCGCAGCATCCCCATGACCCTAGTCAGGCAGTTTGGTTGGCTGAAAGCAACTTTCAAAGACTTCATGGTTTAATTCCAGGCTTTGGTTTGCCCAACCCTGACACACTTTTCCAACCTAATAAATCCTATGTCAGTTAACGTTGTTCATCGAGTAAGCCGGCGGCTCAACATGCGCAACACTTTCTCTAGTCACCTCAATCGATATAGCCAATAAAAAACCAAAAGCATTCATTCAATAGCTGTTTCACTTTAATTTCAGACCTTCTCCTCCACCCACCCCAGTTCACATTCATGAATATCACCATGTATTGAATTCAGGACCTTTAGGCGACTACGTGAAAAGAAAGCTACCAAAATTCAGTCATTGGATAAAAATTATCAGTGTGTACAACGGATGGACAGTAGCAAATTGAAATGAAACAGCTGTTCAGTAACTATTGGTTATCTAGCTGTCTATCAGCAGATCTCTTGAAATAAATCGAATGCACTGCCAATCTGTCAAAAACCTTCAGTTAGAAGAAAGAAAAACATATAGAAATTTCACTTACCACAGGGATTCGACCCCCGGCCATAGACTCACTCCTTTACCTCGCTAAGCCAGTAATAAGACTGGTAAGGAGTGAAGGTTAGGCATGAGGCTAGAGAACCAATCCTGTAAACATTATCACCACTGTTACAGAAACTTCAAGCCTTTAGCTTATTTAATTGGCTTACAACTGAATATTATGCAATTCTTTACGAAATAATGAAGAAAAAACTTATAAAATAGGTTCTTTCTTCAGATGCAAGAACGCTTCGTCGTCTGATGTACATTATTACTTTACATGAAAACCGCACATAAAGAGGAAATATTCTGAAAGCAAATACTCTGAAGGTTTCGGCAATATTCAATTAGATTTGGACTTTTCCGTTGATTGATTCTACAGAACTGTCTTTGATCATAGGTGCCTCCATTCTATCTCCCATGTGAAGTGGTATAATAAGGTGAGCAATATTGAAGTTAGGCGTCCGTCGAGTTCTAGGTAGGGAGGGGAAATCGATCGACGAGGCTGTGGAGTTACATAGACTGGGATGGTTAGGACATGTGTTACGTATGCATGCCTAGTCATCGCCTTCCTCAACGAGCGATGTTAGCTAATATAGGGTTAGGCTGGAAGAGAGCTAGCGGCGGTCAAACAAAAACATGGCACCAGTCAATGAAATCTACAACAGTTAGTCCAAGTCACGTAGGAAGGTGTAGACTTCCTGACTGGTTGGGGTCATCGGGACGGTAAAAACCAATGAAGGCTGGAAACAATTGATGACATGGCTCAAAATCGTTCTCAATGGCTGGCTGACGCAGATGCATCCACTCCTTGTGACTTATGATTTCCAATGAAACTGTTTTGTTCTTCGTTACCACTATTCCTTTGTCTCACACCTCTGTTTACTGTCTCTATTATGCATTTCTTCTACTTTCTTCTGTTGCTCTGTGTGCTACAAGGAGGGAGTGTGGCGACTTGAAGTGATGCACATATGCGCAAAGTTCTCTGTCGAAAACAGACAGACAGAGAGACAGAACTGCCCGGCCTCAGGTTGACAAGTTGGTTCCTTGTGAGAATGCTTCGACAACTTCTTATCATTAAACTTGAAGTAAATTTGGTGAAAGATGACTAGCAACGGAATCCAGAGTGCGCATTTCATCCTATTTGGGACCCATCACCTGGGTATACTTGCATTCCGCAGTGAGCTAGTTATGGTGTTCCCACTGGGGCTCGAACCCAGTACTAATAATTTCGAACGAGAAAGCTTTATCCACTAGATCACTCAGGCGAGTAGACAAGTCCCAAATAGAACGAAACGCACGTTATCCTGGATTCCACTGCTAGTCATCGCCCACCAAATTTATTTCAAGTTAATCCTCAAACGCCACTGAAGTATATGAATAAGCAGCTGATATTGTTAGCCTGAGGCCGAACACATCGGTCTAGTCAATCAACGTGAGCGTCCAAATTGAATTCAATAATTACTAACAACCATCGCAGAAGGAGGTGGCTCTCGTGATTCATTTGGTTTAGTGGGTAACGATGTGGCTTTGGAAACTACGGTTACCGGGTTCGAACCTCAGTGGGAACACCGTTACTCACTGGGGAATGCAGGTACATCTAGAGACAAGTCTCAAATAGGACGAAATGGCCGTTGCCCTGAATTCCATCTACTAGTTGTCACCATCCACCAATTAGCTTCTGCACTATTTTTTTCGCATAATGTCTGAAATAAAGCTTTATTATTATTATTCTATCTTTTAAAAGCATTTTTACAGAACTCAGCGAAACTGAAATAAATTATTTCAACGCTTTGCTCAGAAGAATTTTGCACCAGTTTTGACGAACAAAACGTTGGAATGATCAAATTAAATTTCCATAAAAATTATACAAATATAGCTTTTACCTATTTCCACTGAACAAATTTGTCTGAAAAGCTGACACTTTTGGCTAGAGATGAGTAGTTTCAATGTAGATTCAGTCATAAACCGACATCGATTAGCGAACCATCGAAGACTATGAAGTAACGAAATTAGACAACCACAAGTAATTCACATAACAACTTTGTTAGGCTTCGTTATGCCATGTTCCACTTTTGTTTTATTTCATTTCACTTCGTGTTATCATATTCTAACATTTTATCTAGTCTAATATTTTGACAACATTTCAATCATCTTATGTCTCCATCATATTATTTTCATATATTCATATTTCCGAATGTGCTTTTCACACATCTAATCAATTGCTACTCATAATCCCATACACCAATATTATTGACGTACTTTAATATTTCCACTCACTATCATAATTTAACATACACACCAACTCACAAGAAAACTGATTGTTATTGTCTATTGTAATTCATATATGTGTACGATTGTGCAGCAGGTCGGGTGTGAGGACAAATACTCTTCGAAGACATTGGCGAGCGGTCGCACTATGTCGTGAATCTTCAGGACTACTGTTTACGTCATCAAAATGTTTGTTAAATGTGATGAATAACCAAAATTGTTGTAAGTGAAGAACTTGGACACTGTGGTAGAATGTAATACTGCATCGTTTTAACACTGTTATTAATACTTTTATTGTTACTGTTACCAGCATTACTTTTTTCTATTCCTTTACGTTCCCAGTGGAACATAGGGCTTAATGCTACAGGCTTGAAGTTTCCATAGCAGTGGTGATTATTTTTACAGCATTAGGTTGATAGCTTCATGCCTAACCTTCACTCCTTATCAGTCTTATTACTGACTTAGCGAGGTAAAGGAGTGAGTCTGTGGCCGGGGGTCGAACGCAGGACCACGTACGTGGACGGCGAGCACTCTATTGTTGTACCACCGACGCACTGCATTACTATTACTATCAGTACTATCTAGTTCACAATTCTTGATATATACTGAGGTTTTTTCACTCACTGATAACTAATTTTTCAATTAAGTGGTGTAACTGCACCGTGATGCACTTTATCCTAATTTAATATCTCTCCTAGTATTTAGGGTGAGGAGGTCTTCTACCGATATTCGATGAATTCATTAAATCATGCTTTATTAACCCTTTTTGCTTGTTTTAAATCTGTACAGGGAAATAAATGTTTCCAATCTTCCATTGCTTTAAAGAAAATTTCATCTGTGAATATCGTCTGCCGTGGTAATTCTGATAACAATGAGTGGTCACTAGGAAGCAACCAATTGCATGTTTCTGGTTCTTTGTATCAGTTGTGATTCGATTCTATCAGTCAGAGATGCAAAGTTATCACCAAACTAGGCAACCTATAATCATGGCGTAATTTGAACAGGTGCTAGAAGGTTCAAATCTAACACTGGAGTAAACAGTGCATTTATTACAGTCCTAATAGTACTTCGGATCAACCTCTTTGTCCTAGAGAATTACTCATCATACACCAATGACTGATCCTAATAAACTCTTAATATATTTTCAGTCAGTCAGAGTTATACTCGGACATATCTTGACTTCATTTCATGCAAAATCATATCAAAAACAAAGTGTGAATATTCATCACATAGTCTTTTTCTCCTTTTGAGCTGTAATCAGGGATGAGTCAGTCAGTATTACTACTACTTCTAAAATAAATGTATGCATTAAAGGACAGAGGTCAAGTCACGAATGAAACCACCGATGGTTAACATTTCGCTACATACTACAAAAAAATGCATTAATTTACGTTAACCTACCAGTTCAATAAATTCAGGTCACCTAGTCATTACGTAGTCATCCATACCAAAATAGAAGGGTTGAATATGACTAATGTCAATGAGACAGACTGATTCTATTTTCAGATCAGCCCGTTATATTATGTAATACGGAACTGTTTAACTCTTCATACTCTACCGACTAAAATTAAAAAACTACCAACATGTTATCGTCAAACAATTAATCGATAATGCACTCAAGCATAGCTTCACCTAATCCAAAAGACAAATGTAATTTCAGTCAAAATCATATTTAAAAAAGAAAAAAACAAAAGCGAGAGCAAGGTGAATATTCATCACATATTTGCGTAAAAATTGTAACCAGGGTTTAGTCAGCCACCATTATTTTACTATTACATCTAAAATATATTTTCATTAATGGACAAATAATAAATAGTCAGATTTTGTAAAAATGAGTCATGCATAATTGAGGCCGTTGTAAGTGTAAGACACATAACTAATTAATGCGATTAATGCATTCCTAATGATGCTTTTTTATTGAAACCCGACATCAATGACTGACTGGTATAAAGGCTTTACAGTTTCTGTAGAGATTGGATCGATTTCCTGGGGTAGGTTCGCCTGCTTCACTTCCACCCCTCTCCCTTTTCCAGGGTCTAGGATCAACTAGAAAACCAGAGAACTAGTGAATTGAACTTAGAGGCGGAAACCTTCAAGCTGGAGGAAGAAGCAGTCAGCGATGTTAGGACTTCAATTGAACAGGCAAAAGATGGATAGGATGAAGAAAACCAACCAACAACAGTAATAACAACCGGCTCCAGTAACTGTCAACTTGAGGAATTTGAATCAGGTCATTTTCTTCACTTATCTGGCCAGGCAGCATCGTTTCAACTACACATGACAGCACAGATGAGGATGTCGAAACCAGCCAGGATCAGAAGGAGAAGACAGACCTTCATCACTTTGAAATCTTTATAAAAATCTTCTGTACTCGTCCACAGCATAAACAAAAACTTTCAGATTTTCAACGCCATTGTTAAGTCAGTCAGTGGGTCACTTCTCTTATATGGATCAGAAACACTGCCAGTGTGTCGCGAAAAGTATTTCCAAAAGGTTGCTGCAGACTTTTGTCAACACCGGTCTTCTTTGACTCCAAACTGAAGATCAAATGTAAAAAATTATATTTGTAAATTCTCAGCGATATTGAAACGAATAATTCCAACGTTTCGTTCGGCAATCTGATCTGAACTTCTTCAGGGAAATTAATCGAAATCAACATAACAGAGGTTTATATATAAAAGGAACATCTCTTGTTTTTAAAAAACTTTGTCCAATCATGAGTCATAAAAGAAGTATTAACAAGTATAATAAACAAAATTGTATGAGCTATGATCCAAATCTGACCTCGGACTTACAAATATTGGTCTAGCTTTGTTAAACACTTTAAACACAGTGTGTATGTGTGTGTGTGTGTTTGTGCGGGTAAACAGTTGTAAAACAATTTCTTAACGTCTCCATAAGTAGATATAGACAGTCGGGAACTTTGACTAAGTATTATTAGTTAGTGATACATATCCATTCTTATTTATTAATCAGGATTTCCTATGCGTCAGCTAACATCACACCTTCATGTCTGTTCAAACTGTTGGTATCTAGAATTTTATGATTTTCAAAATTATGGTGTTTAGGATTAGAGTTTGGTTGAAGCACCCTGTTAAAGAAGTTCGGACCAGATTGCCGAACGAAACATTGGAATTATTCATTTCAATATCGCTGAGATTTTACAAATATAATATTTTACATAAATGTCTACTTCTCACTCGGCGCCCAAATATTTTAGAACTATTCTGTCAAATCTTGACTACAGTTCATTTGAAGATCAAATGGCTGACTGGAATCAATTAGCAACAACAAATTCTGGGAACGAGCCAACCAAGATCTGATTGCTCAACAAATATGCAGAAGAAATTTTTGTTGAAGCACCCTGTTCCAAAATGGCTCCAGAAACAAATGGAATCTTCGGAACCTATTAACGGTGACAACAGGAGACCTAGTTCTTCTATTGAGAAACATATTATAGAGACAGGACATAAAATTGATGTTAACAGATCTTTTAAACCTATCTATAAAACGGGTTTGGGGCGTAACCTAAAGTTTGTAGAAGCCCTAGCAATTAGAAAGTTCAAGCCACCTTATGCGTTCAAAAGCAATTCGTCATCACATTAAACCTTCCTTGGTAAATTTTGTTTTGATACCATAGCAGATGTACTATCACCTCTTCTATTTAGTTTAGTGGTCTTCATTGTTATTTTGAGCTTGAATATGTCCTTTTAACTTGACCTAAGTCTAGGGCTTCTACAAACTTTAGGTTACGCCCCAAACCCGTTTTATAGATAGGTTTAAAAGATCTGTTAACATCAATTTTATGTCCTGTCTCTATAATATGTTTCTCAATAGAAGAACTAGGTCTCCTGCTGTCACCGTTAATAGGTTCCGAAGATTCCATTTGTTTCTGGAGCCATTTTGGAACAGGGTGCTTCAACAAAAATTTCTTCTGCATATTTGTTGAGCAATCAGATCTTGGTTGGCTCGTTCCCAGAATTTGTTGTTGCTAATTGATTCCAGTCAGCCATTTGATCTTCAAATGAACTGTAGTCAAGATTTGACAGAATAGTTCTAAAATATTTGGGCGCCGAGTGAGAAGTAGACATTTATGTAAAATATTATATTTGTAAAATCTCAGCGATATTGAAATGAATAATTCCAATGTTTCGTTCGGCAATCTGGTCCGAACTTCTTTAACAGGGTGCTTCAACCAAACTCTAATCCTAAACACCATAATTTTGAAAATCATAAAATTCTAGATACCAACAGTTTGAACAGACATGAAGGTGTGATGTTAGCTGACGCATAGGAAATCCTGATTAATAAATAAGAATGGATATGTATCACTAACTAATAATACTTAGTCAAAGTTCCCGACTGTCTATATCTACTTATGGAGACGTTAAGAAATTGTTTTACAACTGTTTACCCGCACAAACACACACACACACATACACACTGTGTTTAAAGTGTTTAACAAAGCTAGACCAATATTTGTAAGTCCGAGGTCAGATTTGGATCATAGCTCATACAATTTTGTTTATTATACTTGTTAATACTTCTTTTATGACTCATGATTGGACAAAGTTTTTTAAAAACAAGAGATGTTCCTTTTATATATAAACCTCTGTTATGTTGATTTCGATTAATTTCCCTGAAGAAGTTCAGATCAGATTGCCGAACGAAACGTTGGAATTATTCGTTTCAATATCGCTGAGAATTTACAAATATAATTTTTTACATTTGATCTTCAGTTTGGAGTCAAAGAAGACCGGTGTTGACAAAAGTCTGCAGCAACCTTTTGGAAATACTTTTCGCGACACACTGGCAGTGTTTCTGATCCATATAAGAGAAGTGACCCACTGACTGACTTAACAATGGCGTTGAAAATCTGAAAGTTTTTGTTTATGCTGTGGACGAGTACAGAAGATTTTTATAAAGATTTCAAAGTGATGAAGGTCTGTCTTCTCCTTCTGATCCTGGCTGGTTTCGACATCCTCATCTGTGCTGTCATGTGTAGTTGAAACGATGCTGCCTGGCCAGATAAGTGAAGAAAATGACCTGATTCAAATTCCTCAAGTTGACAGTTACTGGAGCCGGTTGTTATTACTGTTGTTGGTTGGTTTTCTTCATCCTATCCATCTTTTGCCTGTTCAATTGAAGTCCTAACATCGCTGACTGCTTCTTCCTCCAGCTTGAAGGTTTCCGCCTCTAAGTTCAATTCACTAGTTCTCTGGTTTTCTAGTTGATCCTAGACCCTGGAAAAGGGAGAGGGGTGGAAGTGAAGCAGGCGAACCTACCCCAGGAAATCGATCCAATCTCTACAGAAACTGTAAAGCCTTTATACCAGTCAGTCATTGATGTCGGGTTTCAATAAAAAAGCATCATTAGGAATGCATTAATTGCATTAATTAGTTATGTGTCTTACACTTACAACGGTCTCAATTATGCATGACTCATTTTTACAAGATCTGACTATTTATTATTTGTCCATTAATGAAAATATATTTTAGGTGTAATAGTAAAATAATGGTGGCTGACTAAACCCTGGTTACAATTTTTACGCAAATATGTGATGAATATTCACCTTGCTCTCGCTTTTCTTTTTTTCTTTTTTAAATATGATTTTGGCTGAAATTACATTTGTCTTTTGGATTAGGTGAAGCTATGCTTGAGTGCATTATCGATTAATTGTTTGATGATGACATGTTGGTAGTTTATTATTTTCAGTCGGTAGAGTATGAAGAGTTAAACAGTCCCGTATTACGTAATATAGCGGGCTGATCTGAAAATAGAATCAGTCTGTCTCATTGACATTAGTCATATTCAACCCTTCCATTTTGGTATGGATGACTACGTAATGACTAGTTAACATGAATTAATGGAACTGGTAGGTTAACGTAGATTAATGCATTCTTTTGTAGTATGTAGCGAAATGTTAACCATCGGTGGTTTCATTCGTGACTTGACCTCTGTCCTTTAATGCATACATTTATTTTAGAAGTAGTAGTAACACTGACTGACTCATCCCTGATTACAGCTCAAAAGGAGAAAAAGACTATGTGATGAATATCCACACTTTGTCTTTGTTTTTGATATGATTTTGCATGAAATGAAGTCAAGATATGTCCGAGTATAACTCTGACAGACCGAAAATATATTAGATATGTTGTCTAGTGGTTGTCTAATTTCATTACTTCATAGTCTTCGATGGTTCGCTAATCGATGTCGGTTTATGACTGAATCTACATTGAAACTACTCATCTCTAGCCAAAAGTGTCAGCTTTTCAGACAAATTTATTCAGTGGAAATAGGTAAAAGCTATATTTGTATAATTTTTATGGAAATTTAAGTTGATCATTCCAACGTTTTGTTCGTCAAAATTGGTGCAAAATTCTTCTGAGCAAAGCGTTGAAATAATTTATTTCAGTTTCCCTGAGTTCTATAAAACTGCTTTTTTAAAAATTGAATAATAATAATAATAGAGCTTTATTTCAGACATTATGCGAAAAAAATAGTGCAGAAACTAATTGGTGGATGGTGACAACTAGTAGATTGAATTGAGGGCAACGGCCATTTCGTTCTATTTGGGACTTGTCTACTCGCCTGAGTGATCTAGTGGATAAAGCTTTCTCGTTCGAAATTATTAGTACTGGGTTCGAGCCCCAGTGGGAACACCATAACTAGCTCACTGCGGAATGCAAGTATACCCAGGTGATGGGTCCCAAATAGGATGAAATGCGCACTCTGGATTCCGTTGCTAGTCATCTTTCACCAAATTTACTTCAAGTTTAATGATAAGAAGTTGTCGAAGCATTCTCACAAGGAACCAACTTGTCAACCTGAGGCCGGGCAGTTCTGTCTCTCTGTCTGTCTGTTTTCGACAGAGAACTTTGCGCATATGTGCATCACTTCAAGTCGCCACACTCCCTCCTTGTAGCACACAGAGCAACAGAAGAAAGTAGAAGAAATGCATAATAGAGACAGTAAACAGAGGTGTGAGACAAAGGAATAGTGGTAACGAAGAACAAAACAGTTTCATTGGAAATCATAAGTCACAAGGAGTGGATGCATCTGCGTCAGCCAGCCATTGAGAACGATTTTGAGCCATGTCATCAATTGTTTCCAGCCTTCATTGGTTTTTACCGTCCCGATGACCCCAACCAGTCAGGAAGTCTACACCTTCCTACGTGACTTGGACCAACTGTTGTAGATTTCATTGACTGGTGCCATGTTTTTGTTTGACCGCCGCTAGCTCTCTTCCAGCCTAACCCTATATCAGCTAACATCGCTCGTTGAGGAAGGCGATGACTAGGCATGCATACGTAACACATGTCCTAACCATCCCAGTCTATGTAACTCCACAGCCTCGTCGATCGATTTCCCTTCCCTACCTAGAACTCGACGGACGCCTAACCTCAATATTGCTCACCTTATTATACCACTACACACGGGAGATAGAATGGAGGCACCTATGATCAAAGACAGTTCTGTAGAATCGATCAACGGAAAAGTCCAAATCTAATTGAATATTGCCGAAGCCTTCAGAGCATTTACTTCCAGAATATTTCCTATTTATGGGCGATTTTCATGTAAAGTAATAATCTAAAGTACATCAGACGACGAAGCGTTCTTGCATCTGAAGAAAGAACCTATTTTATAAGTTTTTCTTCATTATTTGCTTGAAGAATTACATGATGTTCAGTTGTCAGCGAATTAAATAAGCTAAAGGCTTGAAGTTTCTGTAGCAGTGGTGATAATTTTTACAGGATGAGGTTGCAAGCCTCATGCCTAACCTTCACTCCTTACCAGTCTTATTACTGGCTTAGCGAGGTAAAAGAGTGAGTCTGTGGCCGGGGGTCGAATCCCTGTGGTAAGTGAAATTTCTACATGTTTTTCTTTCTTCTAACTGAAGGTTTTTGACAGATTGGCAGTGCATTTGATTTATTTCAAGGGATCTGCTGATAGACAGCTAGATAACCAAGAATTACTGAACAGCTGTTTCATTTCAATTTGTTACTGTCCATCCGTTGTACACACTGATAATTTCTATCCAATGACTGAAATTTAGTAATTTTGTTTTCACGTAATCGCCTAAAGGTCCTGAATTCAATATTCACATCTTGAGCCTCCGGCTTCCTCGATGAGCAACGTTAACTGACATAGGATTTATTAGGTTGGGAAAGTGTGTCAGGGTTGGGTAAATCAAGGCCTGGAATTGATCCATGAAGTCTTTGAAAGTTGGTTCCAGCCGACGAAGCTGCCTGATTAGGGTCATGGGGATGCTGCGAACCAATCCCTGGAGACAATTGGTGTGGCATGGTTCAAAATCATTGTCAGTGGAGCAGGTGCAATCACTGTTTGTTTTATCTTTCCGTGTTACTGTTCTCTCCGTTATATTTTTGTACATCAAAGTTCCCTACTTTTGTTCGGCGGCTTGAGCTAATACACTTTGTGCGAGAGGTTATTTGGAACTTAGTTCCAGTCAATTTTATTTGCCTACTGTTTCGATGAAGTTGCGACTAGCTATTTAGTATAATTTATTATTTTATATTCAATAGTATACAGTGCAAATAAATTCTATCATACCTTAGTTACACTGATGATGATGATGATGATGTTCAAGTGTTGCTTTTGCAGGGAT
This sequence comes from Trichobilharzia regenti, assembly GCA_944472135.2. Taxonomy (NCBI): domain Eukaryota; kingdom Metazoa; phylum Platyhelminthes; class Trematoda; order Strigeidida; family Schistosomatidae; genus Trichobilharzia; species Trichobilharzia regenti. The sequence goes on from OX235270.1 coordinate 88,950,380, forward strand.
TTCGTTTGATTGGTTGGAGGATTTCATCATGAACCGACATTATTTAGAGAACAATAGGAATATCGGCAGGGAGTACTGGACAGCTGTTTCATCCTAGTTTAGGACTCTTCGTCAGTACATACCCTGGGCCAAGAGTTCGAACCCAGAACCTTGTGGTTACAAGGCTAGCAAGCTTGTAGACCATTCAGCCACTGGGACCCGATCCAATGGCCAGCCCATGAATTCTAACTTATGTCAATTCACGACATAGCGCGACCACTTCGCAGTGTCTTTTTTAATGAGTGACTGTACTGCCTCACAGTTTTATAGTTATGATTCTCAATTATTTTATCCTCCGGGAAGAATGTTTTTCTAAACCAAGGTTTTTCAAACATAAAATAGGCGATTAAAATTGTAGTGTTTTAAGGTTGTGTTATCTACTTTCATGCGTCAGTTGATGTTGTTAAAGCGACCCCCCCAGGCTAGCATAAATGTTGTGTGTTAATGCTGTCTGAGGAGGCATGTGTATGACGGACGAGATCTCTAAACGTTTAGTGAAAGCTAGGGTGACATACACCAAGTGGGCCTGTTTCTCGTAGGTCGGGTTCGCAATGCTTCGGTGCTTAATCGCGCTGAAGATGTGAGGTAACTCTGCGTATTCAATCATTACTGTTTCCATAGAATTGGTTGCTTTCGATAATATTATCGTGTGAGTTATTCTGAGGTTTGGCTGCATGTGTTCGGGCACAGACACCTAGTAGTTTGAAAACTGATCACTGGAGTCCACCGAGTGTTGATATTTGCTGACAGTCGCGCTATGGATATGTGACATATCAGGTTCTGGTTCGTATCCTTTAACGGTGTTCAAAGGTAAGCTTGGTTGATGGTGAGTAGCAGTGGAATCGAAGATTCTTATTTCGTCCTTTTGGGACTCGTCAACTGGGTATACTTGCAGTTCACCCAGTGAGTGCTGGTGTTCCCACTGAGGCTCGAATTCAGTGCCCACCATCCATCAAATTACTTCGGGTTAATCCTCAGATATCGTTGGAGCGTTCCAGCTAGGAGCCGACCTGACAACACAGGCCAAACATTTCTGTGCAATCAATTAATGGGAAAATCAAAATTAAACTGAAAAATAATGACTCACACTCGTCGCCCTATAGGTGGCCCAAATGGTCTAGTGTATAGTGCCATAGCGTTTGAAACGACGGGTAGTGGGTTCAAGCCTAGGTGTAAACACCAGCACTGATTCAATGGGGGGAATGGAAGTACGTCCACTGGCTGACGAGTCCCAAAGAGGATGAAATGCACATCCTGGATTCCACTGCTAGGCACTATTCATCAATTTGTTTTTGTATTTTAATTCAAAGTTTTTGAGACTTGATAGGGTGAGTATATGAAAAAGGCTGGAAGAAGTTGATTAGTTATGCTTGTATGCTCTACTGGTTTCATAGTGAATTCTCTTTCAAATATTTCAGTGGTATTATTGCATACCCTCGAGTTTTAGTGCTTGAACACAGTTTCATGTTTGAAACTATCCTGTGACCAAGCCATTACCCGATCGATAGCTTCTACTTTGACGTGGTGGTCAGGCTTGCATATCCCAATGACTCAACAAGCTACACTGGCTGGAACTATTGTTCCTGTGGGTCCTACCATGTCAGGAAGATTGTTAGGATAGCGAATAGACTAAAAGCAGTTACCGGTATGGTGTAAGAATTATTTTTACACTATTCTAGGGATCTGTGGTCATAGTTGTACTGCTGGGGAACAGGGATGTGATAGCAGTATGGTGTTTCCCTCAGATGACCGGCATGCCAGGCAACTATGCTGTCTCTCCACTCTCGGGGGAGAGGGTTAGAAGAGGTCGGCCCTCAAATATTGTACATTCCGACTCAGGCTACAGTGGTCCGTAACCTGCGGTGAGTTTACTAATACGGAACCAATCCAAGACACCAGTTCATACAGGCCGTGTGTGACCGGTCTCAAGGAGTTGTCCCCTGAGCTCTGCGGTCACGCAACACTAACCCTCTTTCTGTTTCAGGTACCCGAAGAATCGATCAGCTTCCACGGTGCGGTTGACCGGGAAGAAACAACCGCCCACAGACTTCCAAGAGCACACGAAGCCTTCCTTACCAGCCATTAAATGAACTCCCTGGCTTAACATAGCTGAAGCGTGATTCGAACATGTGAACCACAGGTTGATGGTTAGACGCTTGAGCTAATGAACTACGCACGTCTACACAGATGTCAGTATGGATTTTGGTATAGAAAGTTAGCGGCTCACTACGAGAATCTGTACAGTAGATTCAGTTCAAATCATACTACCATTATTGTTTATTCGTTGTATTCTGAATGGGTGACACATCTTCATCATACTAGATTCCCTGTCATCAATTTTACCTAGTTGCTCCACGACTGCTAACCAGCTTCCATTTCCTCATCCTCCTCCTCCTCCTTCATCTCGTCATCTCATGATCCTTGCCATGTCACTGTCAGGCTGCCAACTACATCGTATCGCTCATCCAATGGAATTTGACTCGAGGATCTGTCTTCTTTCTTAGTGTGTAATTCATATTCTTTTTTCTTCTGTATTAATTTATATTGCCAAAGATGATGACAATTGTTGTGTTTTCGTTGTTGTTTTTATTTTATTTATTTTGTTTTGTATTCCAGTGTGAATTATTGAATTCTCGACAGCCTGGTACACCAGTACTTCGACAATGTCATAATCATAATATTAATGGTACATACATTTTATCATCAAATAATACTAATGATGATGAAAATTCTAATGGATGCATAACAAATAATAACCGTATTAGTTCACCTGATTTTATTCATAAACATTCACATGTCAATTGTAATGCTACTGAAACAGATGAACCTGAGAGCAAAAATAACACATATTTTAAGTTTCATTCCCAACATTCCCTCCCTTCTGGGCTTTCTACCAGTTGGCAGGCTTTACTGAGGTCTTGAAGTGTACCGGTCGGGACTTCACGCCTGGTTACCTGCGTCGCTGAACAAGAGTCTACCCTGGAGTCACTGACGCCGTAGCCAGGCGAGGTGGCCTATTAAGTCATTTGTAGTTCTGCTTTCTGTTTGATAATGATATATATATATATATATATATCCATATAATGTGTGTCTTGTTTGACAGTCTGATATATTTTGCTATGTATATGTGGATCGATATTCCATTATAATTAGCCAATCATGTTAAGACTGTCTATTGATTTGTTCATTTTGGATATTCGCTCACACACTTGTGTTCACACACTTGTTCGGACATTCTTATATTTTTGCTCTCACACTCTTGTGTGATACTGATTCTCCTGGTGTTTTGGAAAATAGAAGTATCATCGCAAACCTAGTGGTCTTCTGATTTCCGTCTTTCTTGCGTCAGGACTATTAAATTCTCGACCAGTACATAACAATAATTTGGCGACGAGTACATAACAGATAACCAGGTTTTATCGTCATCATCAGAACTACTAAACATGAGATGTAACCTATTGTCCAGTGAATATAATTCCTCTGGAAAGCATATTAAACCACTTAACATGGGAAGTAGAACGCTGACATTTGCAGCCAAAGGGAGTTGGCCTTCTCATCGTACCTCTCACTTTAAATGGCAGTGTTTCACAGCCATAAAGGAGGACAGAGTCGACCACTGCAGAGTACACACACACACACGCATACATACAGGTGCAGCCACTCATTGATTGCCCGCCCACCTTTGTGCTTTTTCAGCCACATAAGTTGTATTCTTAACTGTTTCAATGTGATATGATTTATTCAGAAGCAAGTTACTATTAATATTCTTATTTTTTCTATACTAACTCATCTTTTAGGATTATTGGCTTCTGATGGACGTTTATTACGTTCCTGTTTCACGTCTTTCTGATGTAAGAGCAATTCCTTGAGGCGACGTTCAGTAGCTGCTGAGGCTTCAATACGACACTTCAGTGCAGCTTGTTGACGTTCATGAGCTGATAATGTGAACTGAGGCGTCGTATTGAAGCCTCAGCAGCTACTGAACGCCAGGACCATCAGATAGTTATTTTGATATAGTTTGAAACTTTTCGGTAGTGTGCAACAACTTCCCCGAAGATAATCCAGTGAAAAACTATTTCAGTAACAAAACTCCCACTTTGTCAAAACAACTTTACTATTTTTATTCATTTGATACGTGCTCTTTCTAGCAAGTGAATAAAAAACACGTCATCGCAACAATCCCGACGCTACATATTACTGACTGATCGAAATGACTAGATGCATACCAACACTCACATCAACCAAAGGTAGTGTTTGCTAGCTAGATCGAAGTCGTCTGAACCCCAGGCGGTCGTCCCACTTGTTTGGGACCAAACTCATCAGCTATGTGTCCAGTTTGATTCTGTCCGTAGAACCGCATAAGCTCTTCTAAAAACAGAAATTATTCCAGTCACAATATGTCATCCGCTGGATACCATAAATAGCAGTCAAGAGAGCAATCACAGAGGTTTGACGCTATACACTAACACTACAACAACAATGCCGCCCCAACAATCTTAGCATTGACAACATATAACAAACATATTCAAGTGTCGGTTTGCACGGATTTGATTGGTTACAGGGTTACATCATGAGTCGACATAGGTTAGAGAAACATTGGGAAACCAACAGGGAATGCCGAACGGTTGTTTCCTACATCATAATTTGGAACTCTTCATCAGTACGCACGCAGCGCCAGGAGTTCGAACCCAGGACCCCGCGGTTACAAGACGGACTCGTATGCGATTCAGGTACTGGGATCCGATTCAATGGGCAAGTAATGAATTCCAACTTCTGCCAATTCACAATATAGCGCGACCACTAGCCAATATCTTCCCGGATTGAGTATTTATCCTCACACCTCGAACCTGTACCCAACTGGTTACGACTTGTCATTACAACACAAAGATACTAACGCACCTTTCAATTGAAACACATCACAACATTCTCTCAAGTAAATTATTATGCCTATAAAAACACTCGTCTTATTTCCCATCTAATTGTAATTGATCAATAACACTCGTATTATTATTTCTGAATGTACATTATCTCATATTGATTCTATTCCAATATCTAATCGATTCCACACATGTATTTAAATGAAGGAAAAACGTTGTGTGAGTAACTTGATATGATTATGAGTGGCAATAGTTTGTGCTCGAAATCTCATCAGTTAATATTACTGTACAACACTGTGTGATTTATCAAAATAAAATCTTATCCATAATGGAGTTAATTTTGCATACGTTATAACTGCTTTCTAATCCCATGTAATCTTGTCTCTCAGCCCCTTGTAATCTATATTCGTACTTTGAAACTTTCATATCAAGTTGAAAATTATTGTCTCCTTCGTTACCATGAAGAGTTAATTAAATAATAATTGTATCCTTGTGAACTAATGTATATAAATGCGGTTGTACAGCCTTTGAGAATGAAATCGCCGAAACGGTATCTTTGCTGGACTTCTTGTTCTTCACCCTCTAAAGTAAATAATAATCGCATGATCCATTCAGTCCAACGTAATTTGAATGTAATTGCCTAACTTATTGGCCCCCAATCTGCATGTCATGAAAATGAGTTGGATTTTTCAGTCTATGAAGCACATTTTGATGTTCATGACGAGGATGAATAAAGTATGCTCATCTGCAGAATTTAACTTGGAGTGCTAAAATCCTAATGTAATCACCTAAGTGGAGAAGAGGTAACAACTATCCACACTTCTATCTGAATCACTCAGTATTCAGGATTTTCAGTGAATTACTTACTTACAATAATGAATATTATGCGTATTTCGCGGTGGAATCTGACCAATTTTAATCAAAATTATAGCTTCAAATCGTATATTTATTAACAAAGACATATTCCATATTTCCATGACCCTTTGAAATCCCACATTTATGCACACAACAGTAGAAGATTTCCTCCTGAAACTCATTCCATAAACATTTTCGACTGATTTCTCTACCCTTAAATTCAAATAAAGCTTCAAACGGCGAATTTATAGTTCATTCCATGGGAATGGTTAACTTTAGTATTCGTTAAGTACTCCAATCTCCGAGACTAGAAGCTCATTTACACTAATTTTCTGTTGCTATTTCATTTATCATGAAACGAATATGTCCAAATTTAAATTGTTGCCAACTCGGTCGTAAAGCACCTTTAAAAAGTTTATATTCCTTCTAACATTGTTGTTTATTACCATGTGTGAAGTGTGTTACGTTTCACGTTGACGTTCAATAAAGTATCCAATAACTGGAGACATTTTCTATGCATATAAAACTCAAGAAACACCTTTTGGTTGTTTTCCCCTATGGACAATTATTTACACTGTGCAGCACGTCTACTCATGTTGCATTAAATTGGAGAGAAATCTGGTTAGGCGTATCAGTGAAGCCAAAAGCCTTAACTTTTCCAGGATTGTACAGTATCAAGTAATCTACAAGGCTCAACTACTTATCCGACTCAAGTATTCAACTGTTGATATGAAATGAGTTATGTACTCTCTTCTCACACTGGACATCTGACACTAGGAATGCAACCCTAGTCAATATGACGTTATATCAGCCTCCGATTGGACATGGTGTCTAGAGTTCAATCATGAATTCGAGTTCGGACGCTGATTAACTTATTCTTGGCAGAATTCATCATATAAAACCACCAAGATAATGGCATAAACACTACACAGTGTGTCTTTATATAATTTAGAAATTGCACTGAGATGTTCCACCATCTAGTTTGTTAGATTGAAAATCGAAAGCCAATAACTGATTTGGTATAATTGTGACAAGAGAAGACAAGGGCCAGTCAACAGATCGTTTATTAAGGAAATCAACAGATATTTATATATTTTCATGTACATTATTATAGCTTATCCAAGCAAGCAAATACAGTCTTCCGATTGGTTGTTTCTCACAGAGAGTTAACCTTGCATATCTTTGTGACTGTTTCTTGAATGTCGGATCATCTATATGTTAACTGTATCCGCCTACGCAAAGTGTGCTGTGGTCTCTTGGAAAATAGTGTAAGTATTCCAACCGGCTGAAACTGAAATTAAGAAGAAATAACAGTACGAACAGGAAGTACTATTGATCACTTCACAGACTATTATTATTATTATTATTATTTAAGTATCTTTAATGAACTGTTATTGCATTGATCATACTTTACAAATCGATATTATTTAAAAAACACTAATATTGTTATTGGTGCGTCAGTGGCATAGCGTTTAGGACGCTCGCCGACCATTCACATGGTCCGTGGTTCGATCCCCGGCCGACGAACTCCTTTACCTCGCTAAGCCAGAAATAATGCTGGTAAAGAGGAAAGTTTGGGCATGAGGCCAGCAACCCCATCCCGTAAAATAAACACTGCTACAGAACTTTCAAGCCACTAGCCTGAAGCCCTATGTTCCACTGGGGAACGCGAAGGGAAAAAAATATTGTTATTGCCTACTAATCTAGATTATTCTGTGTATATAGACATACATATATAATTGTAGAGCCAGAAGACGAATTTATCGAAAAGGATATTCTTTGCTCAATTATTTTGTGCTTTATAGATTACAAGTTATCAGTATTAATCGTGGAAACAAAAGCGGAATCAGGATAGGCTTTAATCAGACTCTTAGTCTCACAAATAAAAACATATACACAGTAGGCAAACGAATATTTTGTAGTGACTGATTAAAACCAAATGTGCATAGACAAATGATAGAGTTGAATACAGCATGTAAACCATCACGGTTGTCTCAACAGAAAGGAAGGAAGACTATCAGAAATAAGTCAATCGACAAAACATGCCTACCTAGTAGACACGTTAATTATGCTCACAACGAGACAAAAAAATTACTGACAATGGAGAATATGTGAAATGTTGATAAGTAAGTAAGTGAGTATGTAAACCGACGGGTTCCATACGAATAGGCATCAATGACACATATAAAACAAATTATTCCGTGAGTCATGTACATAAATAGAAATAATGCAGTGGATATTTGCAAATAAATATAATGAACGAAATATTCCCAGATTCAGTCATAAGAAAAAGGCACAAACAGCGAAGAAAATTTTCTTTTCGACGATTCATTTTCATCAGCTGTACAATCGTAATTATAATTAACAAAGAAATCTTTAGACTAACCAGATACTGGTAAACTGTGTCCTTGAAACTTGTATTACATAGTGTAAGGTGTAAGAAGGGCTGACTAATTGTAAGTTAAAAAGGAGACAGGAGACTGCTTGATAATTCACCATCCTTCGCTTTTTCTCACTTACCTTATGTTAGTTTATCCTATGCTAGGTAGCCATATAATTATCCGACGCATGAATGGAACTTTAGAACTTGGAGATTATAGTAGCATATATTTCCTTATTATATAAGTTTATATAGCAGAGCTGCTCGACTGAATTTCGGCAGGAAACTAGTACATTTTACTAGGTTTTTCAAATTCATTGTAATAAATTTGTCCAAATTCCAGTTGACTGATAATGCTGTTAACACAGAATTACTTCATTTAGATTCGTATTCGTAGGAACGCAACAGTAAAGTAGACATACGTTAACTGCTTGCTGACTGTTAAGATAGTTCACTAGTTCCCTGTGAGCATCTAGACAATTCACTGGGCTATAATTATGAATCGTTTCGCATCATGCGAAGTTTAATTTTGTACTGGCCATTTTACCTTATACCTTCCACATTATATTCTCCTTTGTTCGAATTTACTAACTGAGGCTGAATATATATTATTGAAAACACTGGAAATATTTCAGCAGGCTTCCGAGATTAAAGTCATGCAAATACACATCCTTTGCAGCATATGTATAATGAAAATAAGTGGATAGTGGTAAGTAAGTGATAAGTAAGTAAGTGAGTATGTAAACCGACGGGTTCCATACGAATAGGCATCAATGACACATATAAAACAAATTATTCCGTGAGTCATGTACATAAATAGAAATAATGCAGTGGATATTTGCAAATAAATATAATGAACGAAATATTCCCAGATTCAGTCATAAGAAAAAGGCACAAACAGCGAAGAAAATTTTCTTTTCGACGATTCATTTTCATCAGCTGTACAATCGTAATTATAATTAACAAAGAAATCTTTAGACTAACCAGATACTGGTAAACTGTGTCCTTGAAACTTGTATTACATAGTGTAAGGTGTAAGAAGGGCTGACTAATTGTAAGTTAAAAAGGAGACAGGAGTTGACATGACGTAATAAGTGTGACTAATCAATAAGCTCGTGTAGAATGGATAGGAACTAGTGGGAAGACTATAAAGTGTTTTTGTATAAAATCTGTATGAAAAAGCAATGTTATTAATAAACAGTAATGGATGGCAACAAAATCTGGATGATGGGAATAATAATGATGATAAAAGTATTAAGAATAATAATAATAGTGAACTTAAATAATAAAGGAAAGAAGCGAAATTGTAGTAAGAGCTTTATTCTGGCCATGGTAGGGCAAGAGGTTGTATGTATCGCTTTTGGATGCAGAGGTCCGGTTTCAAATCTCGAATAGCTAATGCTTCAGCTATGTACAGATGGTGTATGAGAAGTGCCTTTGTACGACATTGAGGGACCCTGTGTAACACTATGAAATATTCATGATGGGGTGCTCGATGTCCAGAGATGACAAGGTGTTCGAGGATCGAGCTGTTTTTATTCTTCTTTTCTCCTCTGGCTAACCAAGCTGGGAAGTGTTCCAGAATACGTTTGTGGAATTGACGTTGCGTACGGCCAATACACTTTGCTCCACACGAGCAAGTAAATTGATAAATAAATATAATTAAGTCAAAAGGAATAATGATAAAAATTGGGTCATAAAATATTATGAAAACAATACAGATATTTCTACAACAGAAATATATATTATAACGTAACACATAATATATAACATGTAAATAAAAGAAAAAGAGTAGTGCCATCATCATCACGTCAGATTAGTTATGTGTGAAGCCGTGTGTATTGAAATCTCCTTCGACTGAGAGGGATATCAGAAAGCAATAAAACAACATGATGATTAATTTCGTATCGAGGAGTGAAATTTCAGTTAACAGCACATTGTGGTGATGTCGATATTCACATAAACAACTCGACACCTGAATGGACTGGATGCTGAACATCAAAATCATCAACAAAAGTAAGATCCACTCTGTTCTCAAGTTCCATTCATGCGTCGGATAATTATATGGCTACCTAGCATAGGATAAACTAACATAAGGTAAGGGGCCAACTGAGCTGACATGAGACGGGAAGCACCACCAGCCTGAAAAACAGAAAACAATGTTGATAGAAGCATCATCCAGGAAAATGATTAATTAGCTTACATCCAGTACGGTCAGTTGCATTTGCCAAACATAAGACACACGGGGAAAGGACATTTGCGACTATTAATATGATTAGTATTCCCTTGGGTTCTGAGTGGTATACAGGGTTTCAGTTGCATATCTCTCCATTCTACTCGCTTTCACACAATTCAGTTCAAGTGGACCCCTGAGCGCCTGCAAGCTTTCGTTCCCTCCTTACATAATTCATGTAACAGTTGGGGACGTCTAACTTCACATTTCTGCTAACTTGTTGGTCTTCAACAGCATAACTCCGAATTCGTGTGATAAAAAGACAAATCACCCGTGAAATCTAGATGTTGTATGGTTTCTTGCAATGTGGAGTATATGGCTATCTTACCAAACCCCACAGTCTGTAGTACGATTCAGTCCACCACACTCAGGAACATGGTCGGCAATATCAGGTAGTTGTGTCTTACTCGTGTCTTCACCCGTAAAGGTTTCCCTGAGCTTTCTGTTGAGAATGATTCGGGATGCGGCAACAACATCACATATTTGATGAGTAATGTTTATGAACGTGGTCGAGAAGTTTCTAAAAATCTAATAATAATAATAATAATGGTAATCACTCTTCTTTTACAGTTTGACAACATGGTCTTTCTCCCAATAGCCAGGCTACTAACTTCCCTTGCTTCCACAGCTCATGCGCAGGTCAAGGCGTGACTAAGTCCACTCAGATGAGTTACCTTGTCCGTATTCCTTGCTTCTGGCGGCATTCTATCTGATTCTGCTAATTTCCTCTGTGTGCTCCTGTGGCTGTGTGTGGTAGTAACTGCCTGGCACCTAAGTCTTCTGGTTTTGTCGGAGATTCTGTGTTCACTGGTAGTTCTGTGTCTACTCTCGGTGCTTCTGTGCTAGCTGTATGTGGTTTTTAATTCGAGACTTCTTTCAAGTGATCAGGTCAAACTTTTCTCTTTTCGTACTGCTTGATAATTCACCATCCTTCGCTTTTTCTCACTTACCTTATGTTAGTTTATCCTATGCTGGGTAGCCATATAATTATCCGACGCATGAATTTAAATTTAGATCTTGGAGATTATAGTAGCAGATAATTCCGTATTATATAGGTTTATATAGCAGAGCTGCTCGACTGAATTTTGGCAAGAAACTGGTATATTTTACTAGGTTTTTCAAAGTCATTGTAATAAATTTGTCCGAATTCCAGTTGACTGATAATGCTGTTAACACAGAATTACTTCATTTAGATTCGTATTCGTAGGAACGCAACAGTAAAGTAGACATACGTTAACTGCTTGCTGACTGTTAAGATAGTTCACTAGTTCCCTGTGAGCATCTAGACAATTCACTGGACTATAATTATGAATCGTTTCGCATCATGCGAAGTTTAATTTTGTACTGGCCATTTTACCTTATACCTTCCACATTATATTCTCCTTTGTTCGAATTTACTAACTGAGGCTGAATATATATTATTGAAAACACTGGAAATATTTCAGCAGGCTTCCGAGATTAAAGTCATGCAAATACACATCCTTTGCAGCATATGTACAATGAAAATAAATGGATAGTGGTCGTTGGTGGCGCAGTGGTTAGCACTCTCGCCGGCCATGTACACGGTCCGGGGTTCGATGCCCTGCAGATGCACACGCGATATCTATGGTCAGCCTGCTAAATTTGGGCTACCGATATCACATGCTGAAAATTCCATTTCGTACCGAAAATACAGTGTAAAAACAAATTGTAACCAAAATCAAAAATAAAAAGGTTAAAAATATAATGTTGATTGTAGAAAAGAGTAAGAAATAATAATCATGTGACAAATTTCCCTATTGTGATCGTAATTTAACCAATATGTTTCGTAGCTTTAATCACTATTCAACCTACATTTTTCCATTCTGGCAGTTATTCAGCCCATTAAATTGCTATTCTTACCAAATGACCGAAGTTTGTTAATTTCAACCGTTATTTAACCACTTTGTCCATTCTTGTCCACCTGGAAACAGTAATATCTAATGTATTTAACTATAAGACTCACACTGTAATCTTCACTCAGCAAAGGTCTTTGAAAGCTGTTTCACTGGTTTTCGTGTATGTGTAGTGATTCTCCAGTGAAAGCGATCGGCCTAAGCTCATAAGGACGTGCAGAATTTCAAAAGGGAAATTGTTGAACGGAGAATTACAACCAGTAGGCACGTTAACACACTGCGACCTTGGAACTGGCAATATTTCCTCTCTCTGAGGTCTTAATTGATATACTGACTTAAACAAACGAGTGGATGACTCAACTTTAACTGTACTCAATTAGAAGTCATTGGCGGTAAACCTTAACAGTGCCAACAATTTTGAGCTGACACTTACACAGTTTTATAAATATATATGTCACACAAGACTACACGAATATGGTGTTTTTACTTCTCCCACCTTTCTTCACCCTTTTGCCCATGAATGTGGCTAAACTACGATGCGTTTGCCAAGCAACTAACATAACTCATTCTACAAGTCAAAGCTTGGATATCGTGACTAATGAAGTGTGAGACAAAAAGAGTATCATACGGAAAGATATATATATATATACCTCCCATGATCACAGTCATTTCCTAAAGAATATCTCAAAATTGTAGAAAAATCAAACGCCACACGAAATGGAATTAACAAAATCTGCACGGTGAACAAGCTGTAGCACACACCTGGATATTCATCAACAGCTGATCATGTTGACAAGTCCATATCACCACCTGTGCAACACCAATAAACCTGGATATCTAAGATATAACGAAATATACTGACAGTCGTATTTTGAAGCTCGCTGGGTCATTCGATGGTAATATTCTGCTCCTGTACGCATCATTTTATCATTTTGTATGGATTAGTTCGCAATCATTCTTATTCCTGGCCGGAAAGAAGTGAAAATTCAACGATCGCTGGTCATGATGATTTATCCATGCTTCTTTATATTTTTATTCAACTGGACACTAAATGCTGTGGTTAGCCGCTTGCAGATGATATTGCTGTGAACATTATGAACTAAGGTTTGTAATCTGGTTTTGTACTTTTGTGAATAAACTACCTTATCTACCACTCATAACGCTAACTTGAGTTGTTACGGGCATTTCCGCCTAATTCACACAACGATGGTGCCTGAGATTATATCATATATATAGTATTTAACCGTGTTTGCTGACATTTTTCCACTAACTTCTCTCGCGTACATATATCCTATGTATGTCAATCATCGTAAAGATTCCCGTGTATATACTAATTATCATACTGATGATGTCTGTGCACTCACATCGCTCATCAGATTCAGATTTCAGATCTATTGGTTGAGGAGAGAAGGTTTGGAGCCTATGTCAATCCTTTCCTGGTGAATTTCTGTGCCTGTCGAAACCTTTCTTGAATGAGTCAGTTGAGGTTGGATACACCACTTCTTCTGGGAGTCGGTTAAAAGGGTTTTTGACTCGGTGCGAGAAGCAGTACTCCACAGCGAAATGGTTGCTCTTTGGATTTTGGACTCTCCTGTTATGTCCTCTAAGGTGTTCCAATCCAGTGGGAATGAAAAGAGAGAATAGATCAGGTCCGTAGTCATTATTTAAACTTCTAAACATTGTGATTAATTCTCCACTGTGTCTACGATACGACAGGGAGAAGAGATACAGACTGTCTAGTCTTCCCTCGTATGATAAGTTAGTCATGCCGTGAACCATATGTGTTGCCTTCCTTTGAACCCTTTCCAGAATGTGTGAGTCCCCTTTTAGACAAGGACTGGCAGCCTGGATGCAGTTTACTGGTCTTGACCTCACCAGAGATGGATATAAGGAGGTGAACATATCTCTGGTGATTCTAGTAAAGGCTCTGCGAATGGCCCATATGGATCTGAAACTACGTGAGGCCACCACGCGACAGTGTGCTGTAGTTTTCGAATCGTGACTTACTGCGACATCTAAAACGAAATGAGTCTGAGATGACGGCAGCGTAATTCCCCCAAGTTCGTAAGAGCTGATGCGTGCATGTCCGATGCGCATCGTTGCACATTTCGTTATATTGATCTGGAGCATCTATTCTCTGGACCAGTCCGACGATTTGTTAAGGTCCTCTTGCAGAGTGAGCGTATCACTGCTGCCCATCAGCTCTCTCCAAATTTTTAAGTCATCTGCGTATAGGACCACAGGGGAGTCGGTGAGCAGAGACAACTCACTGATATACAAAATAAATAGATGTGCGAGTGCCGTGCCTCATGGCACTCCACTAGTCACTGCTGTCCAAGAGGAGAGTTTCGAGTTAATTCTAACCCTCTGCCTCCTATCTATGAGGAATTCCCTGAGCCGGTTTAGTAATCTGCCTTTGATACCAAGACTTTGCAGCTTCTTGAGTAGTCTTCGGTGGGAGACTTAATTGTGGGCTATGAAATCTATGAATGCGACATCGCTGGGTCTTCACTTATCTCTCGATTTGACTCAGTTTTCTCTTCTGGTGAGAAGACTTGACAGGTGCGAGGGGTTCATTCTGTGCTCTGGATAACAGATTACTGTTTTGAGGAAAATAAAAGACAATGAAATTACTTGAAGGAACTACTATGGAGATCACTCTAAATGTTCAATCCAAGTTCAACAGCTCGCTTATAGACATAGAGATGGAGTGGCAATGGGGTCACCATTAGGTCCTTTACTCGCAGAGGCTTCTTCGGAAGTTTGGAGAATAGTATGTTGCAGGCTACTATTAATAGTTTCTATCTGCACCAAAGATACATGGATGATATTTTCATCATATGTGATATCGATCTGATAACTAATGAGTTCAAAAGCTGCCATCACGCCATCCTATTCACGTCGAGATCAGATATGAACACGGAATTCCATTTTTTGGATGTTTTTCTAAAAATGAGATCTGATTGTTCTCTTCGGAGTCCAATCTACAGGAATGGTCAGTACACGAATTTTCATAGTTGTGTCACTTTGAGAAGAAAGAGAAACCTGATCCACTCCCAATCCTCAAGAATTAGAAGGATATGTTCCAGCGATACAGTCGACAAGGGACTGGGGCGTCTCGGACAAGTTCTCATAGAGAATGGATATCTTCCAAGATTTATCGAGAAAAACATGAAGTTAGGGGAAAAGCCTGAGAGAGTCCAGGTGGTGCAGAAGAAATTGATATTCATGAGCGTTGAATTTAAAGGTGATATGCAGCTGAGATCATGAAGATTCACCCATGCAGACCACTGAGGAAAGCCTTGTTTACCACTGAGCTACATATCAATTTCTACACCCGACAAACAATCAATGGATGTGTGAAGGATAAATCGCCGCTTTGGGCCACTTCAATGTGTTTATAAATTCATCTGCTCCAGTGGAGCTGATCATATTGGCCTCAGAAAGTGCACACTTCCCAAACGCATCTATGAACATTATCCGGCATGGTTGACAAAAGGCAATGCAAGACAACTACTAGTTCAATTCTCGAGCACTGGGTGAACTCAGGCCGTGTAGCTCCACCATAGCCGTCTCTCACGAACATCTACGAGGTTTGGCCACATGGTACAAACGGCTTCAGGTTTCCGTTTTGTGTATGGTGGAGGCGCTGGCAATTCGTCAATATAACCTCGAACTATGCATACAG
This sequence comes from Trichobilharzia regenti, assembly GCA_944472135.2. Classification (NCBI taxonomy): domain Eukaryota; kingdom Metazoa; phylum Platyhelminthes; class Trematoda; order Strigeidida; family Schistosomatidae; genus Trichobilharzia; species Trichobilharzia regenti. The sequence continues at coordinate 88,966,326 of OX235270.1, forward strand.
AAAAAGTTTGTCCAGTCTCCTATTCTACCTTGGTCTTAACCACTTTACCAGTCGTTTCCTGTAAAAAATGTTTGATTTTTTAAAATGCTCAATTTCAATTTTAGTTAGTTTCTACTCTAATAATTAATTCACTATTATCAGTTTCATGAGTTCCTATTTTACATTTTCCCATCCTCTTCACGCTTGTTAAATTGACACTCAACTACCCTGATTCTCACTCAGTTTCAATTTTAACCCTATCAAATTTCAAACTTAGTGCCATTGAGTACTACGTAATTCACAGTTTTATCTTTTACTTCTAAACCAATTCCGAATAAATATATCAATTATGTCACGCCCTATTGATCAGTGATAAACTACTGTACATTTTCGGAAAATATAAATACGACAATACAGCCTCTGAAGATGTCCAGCCGATAAAGAAAATTTTCTTCGCTGAATTCGCTTTTTATTTTCATTATGGCTCAGTGAGTATTTTCAGAAATAGCTGTTTTCCAGATATCCCGTGTCACTTTTATTGATGATTCTTTCAATTATCTTGAAAAAAGTGTTGTTGGGACTAACAGGAGTGTAATTTGATGGGGTTTGTTTTGATTCTCCTTTGTGGATGGGGGTTAATATGTCATCTTTCCAGTGACATTCAATTTAGGAGAGATAGCTTGTAGATCGTGGTCAAAGGGCCGGCTATGTGAGCTGATAGCTCCTTGAGAAGCCTTGGATGAAGATTATCAGGACCCATTGGATTCCATGCATCTAGTTTCACTAGGCAGTTGAGCACCATGCCCTTGTTTAAATAAGAGTTAAGATTAGGGTCAAGATTAAGCTTATGGTTACGATTAGGGATAGATTTATAGTGGATTTCACTTATTTTATTCTTTTATTATCGACGTTTTCCTGGTAAGTAGTCTTCTATCCTCTTGCTGGAAACCATAATAATACAATCGCGGGCTTTTTGGGAAGACTACAATCAAGATGAGGGCGATAAACGATTCAAAATAACAGTTTATCTGTAGTCAACTCGATGAATACATGTGTAGAAACTAGTCTAACTTCGCAACTCATTTTCCTTGTTACGACTAGGACGTACTTTTAGGCCATTTCAGAGAAAGATGACCTGTTTCATGCGTTTTCAAGCATTTTCCTGCCAATATATGGCGAAGTTAAACTTTCGACACCACTAACTACCAATCAGCGAATTATCAAATGAGATTCACGAACGATGTCGGATTATCCAATGAGGTTCACGAACGCAGTTCAATGTTGTATGGCGCTTGATTCATTTCAAATGCGTGCCCTTACAAGGTTACGGTTGCAATTCGAGGAGGATAGTGTTTTCCAGTATTGTCTGGATTAAGGGTTGCTGCGGAAGGAGCAAACTTGTTCGTGTGGAGGTATCATGACTTTAAAAAGCTATAGCAGATCAATTGATGGATTTGTTCACCGTTTTGGTATATGTTTGAAGCGCGCTAGTATTAGAGAGGGTAAGCTGATTATTTTAATATTTCGTAGGAACTTTTTTCGCCAGGTCGCATCTCTCCCTAACGCAGATTTTATATATCTGCAACTACTGCGTGCTGAAACAGTCAGTGAGAGCAGCAGCAGCCGAGACGGAGAATAGCCTGGTCTCAACAGTCCAGTGGTACCAGCATTGCAGAGATATCGCATCATGGAAAATGGAGAAAATCACTTGTTTGCTGAGTGGTGAAGACGTTATCGTACATATCGATGAAACAGTGCTGGTAAAAAAGAAATACAACTGTGGTCGTCAGCGTGCGAACAATATTTGGGTAATAGGTTTGTATGACCCCTCCCTCCGAAAGATATTCGTCGAAAGGATAGTATATAGAAAAGCAACTACTCTTATACCTATTATTACCAGACTTGTAAAAAGAGAGCCTATAATACATACCGACAAATGGAAAGGTTACGATTCGCTGTCATCTTTGGGATATATTCATCAGAGAGTCAACCATTTAAATGATTTTGTGGATCCCGTTACGAGGACACATATAATTTCTATTGAAGGGTTTTGGGGCAGGTTGAAAAATAGGATAAGGGCTATAAATGGATCTCAGAAGGATCACATTTATAGTCATTTGGATGAATATATGTACCGGATATGGTGTAACTTCTCCATTGATAGCCCCATGCTAAACCGGGAGATGTTTCTCTCACATGTTCGAGAAAGACATCCCATGTAACTTTTTTATTTTCTGTTTTATGCTCTTTTGTATAAATATACATTTCTATTCATCATATACTTCACATACTTTCTCTTTTTGGTACTCTGCTACTCCTATTCATCTTCTGGTCGAGGTCGAACAACCCTGCATCTAAACTGAAATGAGGATTAATTCCAAACCATCTATCTCATAACCACTGAAATTCCATGAACGATCCAATTCTACCATTTGAAGACGCTGGTGAACATGCTGTAAATGAGTATTCATGATCTGAAATGAAGAAGCAACTGGTTTTCAAACAGTTTTCAACATTTTTCTTAACTTACGAATACAGTCCGCCGTGCAGACAAAAATGAAGCAAATGGAGAATTCTGGAATCGGCCTCAGCACCAATTGATGCAGTAAAACAACTTCACAGTACCTCATCTAGTTTTCGCATCCACGATCAAATTTCTTTCCTGTTATAAAACTACGATAAGACTACTGAAAAGATGGAATAAATATATCACTGATCTCAACATAATTATCAAGTGTATGTATAATCTCCAGTGTACATGTTAAACATATTTTGCTATCGACTGTAAATTGTGACTGAATAATATGGTCCTATTTCTGTAACAATTTGATGATGCCTGTAAACTGGCGTCCCTCATGTACAGTACCATGAGAATAAATCTATTTATTTATTTAAATGAAATGAACATTTCTCTGATTTTCAAATAACACAACAATGAACTATAATTCAAGAATTCTGTACACAACAAAATTATGTATGAAAACTGACTTCAAGCTTTATTCTTTTTCCCAGGCACTTATAACCCATCCACCAAAGACCTGGTTTTTTTGTTAATGCGAAGACAATACTTCTGTATTTTCTGATGTGTTGCACTCACTGACAATCTAGCGGATTTTCCAACTATGCACAGAAACGATTGTACATAAGTGAAAAGGATGTTTTATACTATTGGGATTAACATTTATCAAGTGTATGTATAATCTCCAGTGTACATGTTAAACATATTTTGCTATCGACTGTAAATTGTGACTGAATAATATGGTTCTATTTCTGTAACAATTTGATGATGCCTGTAAACTGGCGTCCCTCATGTACTGCATCATGAGAATAAATTTATCTATTTATAAAAATAATAATAATGTATATTCTCATATAAACATATAAATTTACATGGAAATGCATGCCATTTTTACAGGGACGATCAAGTATGATATAATATCAAATGGTAGATTGTCTACAAGTTAATAATGTTTCAACAGTTAAATATTTGATATATATATATATACACTCATTGTCTGAACTAGGCTGCATAGTTATTGAATTGTACAATTGTCCTCCAGGCTGAGCGGGAAAATCTACTTCGTTTCGTTTTCATCCCGTGGTTGTCTGCATACGATAACCAACCAATACTGAGGTAAGTACAACGTTTACAAGGGATTAAAAGCTGTTTTAGAAAAGTTAAAGTGATAAGGTGAAACATTAAAGCATAATAGATTAAGTGAGTGAAATATATCATTAATAAACACATTGATGTAGAAAACAGAATGGGGAAGTAATTAATCCTTAGGCCGACAACGTTCATTTGCAATGTATAATAGAACCAATATATTTTGTACTATCATGATGTCCACTTTTGGCTTTAATACAATTATTTTCAAGCCAGTTGTTTTTATTTCATGCCTTTTTTCTATTTGGTGCACAACCGTACCCTACAGAGAATAGGAATAGAATAAGTCGAATCAAATTCATAAAGAGCTATAAAATGTTAGGTTTAATGGAATATAATGAGGACCAAGTAAAGACGTTGTTAGAAAATAAGTGAGACAAGATATTTGAAGTGGTATTTAAAGATCTGACAATGGATAGCAAGTTAATTTATAAGATGCCCCATAAATCTGTGCAGATCCCACGCGGTCGCATCTCAACAATAGGCTGAGCGAATGGTATATATTTAAAGGTAGAAGCATGATCTGTCAAGGCGTTCACTGTTATCTTTTTCAAGATAAAGATCTAGGCCGTCATAAAAATCAGAAATATCTCGAGCCTTCAAATTGCGTATTGCTGTTCCCGCAGAATGAGGCGATTCACCTTAGTGACCACCACCATATCTACTGATCAGCTAACGCCACCCTCCCTCCTGTTTTGATGTTAGGCTCTGAGACTATGATTATTATGGCTACCGCAAATATATTGCTTGGTACCAGACATGTTCGTACCTCATATTCCATCTCCCTGGCTTTCTTGATGAGTGCTTCCAATAGGTCTCCACATACATCTTTATTTATTTAATTGGTGTACCCTACATAGCTAGGGAAAAAAATGTACCTTATTATATTATCTTTACTAAATATGCTTATTAATATTATGTGTAAATTATCGAATTGATGATGCCTGTAAACTGGCGTCCCTCATGTAAAAAATATGAATGTATATTATTGTTATAATGCATCAATAAACTTTAAGCCAAGGGTGCTGTTCACAACAAAGTTATGTAAGAGAATTGATTTCAAGCTCTATTTTTCCCAGATATCCGTATTACATTCATCTGATGTCTGGTTTTTTAATGCGAAGACAATATTTCTACATCTCTTTATGTGCTACACAAACAGACTTTATAGCAGACTGTTCCGACTGACTCTCATGTCAGAGAGAACAACCAAACTGTAAATTCATCAAACATGAAATTATGTGTAATTTATATAATAACTTATCCATGCCTGTACAATTGGTATGCTCCTGCATAAACAGGAAGAAATATATTATGTATATGCCTCCAATGTGATTGGTCCATTCAGGGTCGTTTGCTGATTGGTTGTTAGTGGTGTCAAAAGTTTAACTTTGCCCAATATATATTATTTTTTGAGCAAACATTCCTTATTTTTATGATTAATCAGCTGAAGGTCAGCACTCCTGGGACGCTGTTGCTGAACTTTGCCCATAACTATGTAAGACTGTGAAATCTAGAATCTCTTGACGAGACTTAGTCGTCTGTACTACACGGATTATCACCAGCTAATAAATGAATAACTGCCAAATTTTTAGTTACCCTTGGAGAGAATTCCACGGAAGAAAACACGCCTCGAACCAATTATCGATAACGACTGATGTGTTTAAAGAATAGTGGTCATTCAATAGGTCATTCAATATCCAATGACAAGATTAAAATATGAAAAATTAAATTTTACCGCAAGATTACGTTGTCAAGGCTAGGAAAAGGGCACAGAAAATATAAAAACGTTTACGAATCCCGTAATAATAAGTGGAATTATTTCTGAATGACCATTCACATTCGAGCTCAAAGACGTAAATAATAAACTCCAATATTCAAATAATAAGCGCATATTTCTCTATTTCCCGAGTTGAAAGTTCTAAATGACGGTGCAAACCTTGACTCTTCATGACAGGTCTGCTTGCACTGTCGGACAAAACAGTTCTCCCATGGGAGAACCCGACAGGGTACAACCTAAACTGTTGGATTTTCATTATAATATCCTAGTATATTTGACTTATTTAGTAAAGCGCTTTTGTCAGCACTGGAATGGCCGTCTCCAGCACTAGTTCCTACTTTTGTGTGTTCACCACAACCTGCTTTTCATTTGAGTACATAGAGTTAACACTGAACATAGCGTGCAATATTATGATGAACTTATTTTTCAGACGGTTTTTATTTTGGTAAAATATTTAGTTGCTATGGGATTCCGGCTTCACAAACATGAATTAGGTTAATGCGTGAATGGTTATAAGTTTTTCAAAACGTGTGGAAGACTGTGTCTTGCAGATTATTTGTGAAAGTACTATTTCTTATTAAGTTGTTCAGCAACTTTAGTGGAGCAAAATATTGTGAAAGCCTTGCTTCTCTCCTAAGTATAAGAAAGTTAACAAAACAGAGGCATCAATTCCTTAGATTCCTTATATTAAGTGTTGTAGGGACGAATGAGTAATCACAACCGATTCCGATATCAATGGGGTTTTGAAGAAAATGCTCATACCACTGTGACAATGCATTTGGCATGCAGACTTTATAGTAAAACTAAAAGTTTGTTTTATAACATGTTATGCGCCTGATGTATAGAAACGATGTTCAACAAGTGTTTATCTAACAATTGCCGAAACCTGCGGCCAAGCTAAAGAATTAACGAATAATTTTAAAAGCTGTTGCCATTACGAATGGCAATTCTTCACCACCTATTCAAATTACACACCCGCAATATCCGTTTATGATAATGATAATACATTCTCATTTTGTACATGGGGGACGCCGGTTTACAGGCATCATCAATATGATAAATTACACATGTGATTTGTAAGCATATTTAGTAATGATAATATAATAAGTTACATATTTGTTCCTACCTGTGTGCGACACATCTGTTGTGCAGGCTGGATAAGTATTATTTAAATTACATAAATTTGGTTTGTGTCTACATTACATGTCGTTTTCGACTCTGGTTTGTGGAAACAATGTGACAACTAGCATTCAATGGAGCACATCAAGAATTATAGAAATATTGTCTTCGCATTAACAAAAAACCCAAGTATGTTTTGGATGGACTACAGATACTTGGAAAAAATAAAGCTTGAACTCATTTTCCTCATATAACAATGAAGTGCATCTTATAATAATACATTCTCACTTTATGCACATGAGGGACTCCAGTTGACGGCGTCATCAACATGTTAATGATGTATACATGGAGTAAGCATGTTTAAAATTTTTCACTGAAACAAGATATATATATATATATACAAGGGAACGTAATGGAATAAAGGTAGTAAACACACCTTGCATAAGTTAAAACAATTTATATGATATAATCCTAGGCCCCATTATTATTTGGATTCGTCGAAAATGCGCGTAACAGCTAAGTGTTGCGTTGCACTTGGTTGGTATGGTGAGCTACTCACAAAAGTGCAAAAATGGCTTATAAAACACTAGTTGGTTTGCCGTGAACGAAGTTTTAAGTAACATAATCTGCAAGTGGCTCACATTCAATAAAGGAACACTAACTGGGACTTTTGAAAAACTAGTACGTAAGTGTATAAATTTCATGAATTCTATGGAGTGCGCTTTTCACCTAATACTGAAAATAAATTGTCAGGGGATTCACATTTCTGACTATGATATAACTCAAGGCTCATTTCTGCAATTGTAGCCCTGATTTTAGTTTTATTTCATAGTATATGTATACGTTGGATTGGCTGTAACTGACTTCGGACGACATATGATTAGGCTATGAGAGATAGGGTTGAACAAACTAAAACTTGGCATTAAACCGTTAAAGCGTTGATGGTTTGCCTGGACAACTGCTAGAAGAGTGACTCGAAGTACTTGTCAGTAGCATAGATGCGTTCACTTTCTGTGATCTTCCATATCTATTCAACTCTCGTGCCCGCACAACTGGTGTATCCTACATATATGGGAATGAATATATATTAAGACTACTCCTTCTCCCCCGCGTTTCCACTTGTTACAGTTCTCTTTAATTTATTTTATCTCTTTTCTCCGCTTTTGTGTGCTACATGGAATGTGGAAACCTGAGCTGGCGCACTTCTATGAGAAGTTATGCATTTAAATCCGGTCAGTCAGCATTTGTCGTCACGAATGCCCAGTGTTACAACCCACTGGTCTATTAACTGATTTATACGCCTACTGATGCCGTTCCCTGAGCGTCCCTGTACTTGTTCCCCCAATTCCATGACCAATCTAGTGAGCAGTGGATCACAAGCCAGTAACGCGGACATAAGAAGTAGTGGTAATTCAAGTGAATTAGACGACAAAGTGACCTTTCGTAATCCCCGTTGTACGCATTTTTTCGTCTTCTTCATTGCAGTTGGTCGGTCAGTCTCCCTAGGCATCCACAAGACGTCTTACTCAGTCTCAAAGCAGCCTTTTAATACATCCACCTCCGACAAAGTAGTTGGCACGAAGCCTGGAAATTATTTGCACTGGATTATACCTCAATTAATGTGTTTGTATTACTAATGCAGCGAAATGTAGGATTTGTAAATATTACTGTGGGGTATTCCTGTAAAAAAGTTGCCTACATAATCAATACGTTGCATGTGAAAATTACTCCGATAACTTTTCAGTGTTGGGACAGACTATTGCGTTGATAGGTGTGCGCATACATTTCAAAAAGTCAGCCTTGATGCTTTAGATTTTGAAAATATTCCATCAAGTACGTATGCTTCTGCCCATAACTAAGTAATATTCACAATCCATCAAATCCCTCTGTTGGATTTTTCAGTTTATGAAGCACATTTTGATGTTCATAATGAGAATGAATAAAGTATGCTCATCTGCAGAATTTAACTTGGAGTGATAAAATCCTTGTCAGCCACGTCTCGTAAACCGTCAATGCCCAGCTCCTGCTGCACTCGGGCTCACGCTGTTCCTCGAAGCTTCTCAGAAACGCTTAGTACGATAGGACGCAAAAACCAGAACCCAGTTTGGTGACTCGAGAATTATTTATTCTAACACCAACATATAGTCAATGTACAACTAAGGTCTATGATTTACTGACACTTCAGAAGTCAACAGCAGAACTACAGAGACAGTTTGACAGCATTATGCCTCTCACGCAACTGTGTGACCCATCACAAAACATCTGTTTTGAATCACTCATCAAATCCAAGCGCATAATTGACTATTTGGCTGAAGAAGCTACTAAAAGGGTTATGTCTTCATATAACGTCTTGGCCTATAACATTCCAGACAGAGAGCTGATTGCCAAACTAAAGAATTCGTGTCTAAAGGCTTGTAATATGTCTGTCAATGGAGTTCAAGATTGAACGATCAATTCTTGGTTGTTTGCTCAAAATCAACTTCCCCAATTTTCGCGGAGGCATCAATACGACAGTCATCGTCTCATCGGTCGCTGTTCAGAAAGAAGAGTGAAACATCGTCAGAAGTAATACAATGATATATTATTGTAATATTTGTTTTCAGACCTTAGTTCGCTTATTCCTTTTATATGTTGGTGTAACAATAAAGAAATATCAAGCGGCAGATCGGTGTTTTGGTTTTTTCGTCCGTTATAACTAAGCGTTTCTGAGAAATCTTCTAAGAACAGCGTGGGCCCGAGCGTAGCGAGAGCTGGGCATTAACGGTTTATGAGACTTTGCTGACAGTTTCTGACGATAGAAACAGATCTGGCGGATTGAAACAGTTGGTGAAAGTTCGGATAGTCACCGTTCATCTTTCCTGGTGCTGATCAAGTCCTCTTTGAACAAGCAATATCTGGAACGTTTTTTTGGAATTTGGTCAAGTTCAACAATGCCTGGGTCAAAGAAGGGACAAAGCGTCTTGGATACAAACAGGAAAGTAAGTCATGGTGACTTGTCTGTTACTTGTAACGATGGGTCTGATTTTAAGCATGACATGGTTGATGTTACTGTTTCGCCGTTCAGGGATAATAGGAACATCAAACTCCCCAAGTTTGAACCACGTTGTTTTGATGGAAACCCAGCTGATTATTTACAATTTGTAAAGGAGTTTGAGATCATGATGAGTGGATTTTTATTAAATGACGAAATGAAGTTAATGTATTTGATGAGGTATTGCACTGGAATTCCTGCAAGAGCTATACAGTGCTGTAAGTTTATGAAGCCAAAAGAGGGCTACTACGAGGCTATGCGCATACTACGTCAAAGGTTTGGAAGATCTCCGATGATTGCAGGGAAATTATTCGAGGCTGTTAAGGGTAATGGTGGTCAATTACAGGATGACTCCCAGGCACTCACTGAGTTTTTGGATAATTTGCTAATTTACAAGAATGGAATGATTTCGATGAATCGCATGAGTGACCTCAACTCGAGTTTTATACTAGAAGTAATAGCAAGACGTCTACCTACTCGACTGCAAAGGAAGTGGGTGAAGATAAGCTCCCGTATGGAGGATGAGGGTATCGAGCCAAAGTTTGATGATATCCTGAAACTGGTAAATACTAGTGTCAATCAATCTATGAGCAAGTTCGCCAGTCTATTACATCTCACCCCTAGAATAGAGCAGTCTGAGATCAAAATGCAATCATTGATGACGAGTAGGCCTCAGAGAGGTGGATATCGAGAAGGCTCCATGATGTCTAGTAATGCATATAGACCTAGTGAGTGTAACAGGTTTCGTAGTACATCCTCAACAGATAAGTTACAAGATGCAAGACAAACACGGTTTTGTTTTACACGTGTGCAAGAGGTGCATACAGAAGTGAACTGTGAGCCAGTGAGCAAGTTCAGTGATAAGCTAAATGTAAACTCCAGGTCTGACTCCGAATTGTGTGACGATAACGGTGTGGTGAAGAAGTCTGTAGTTGCAACTGGTAAGCCATTGTTGAATAGAGTGTCACAGAATAGAGTTACTGCTTCAGAGTGCAGTTCTGACTCCACAAGTTTACAAGGTATACTAGTCAGAGTGAAGATATAAAACCTTTAATGATTTGTGAGGAGGAACCAAAATTGTCTACTTCTGTTATTAAAGAGTTTGAAAATGATGAAGTTGACGGTAAAGTGAATATTCGTGATAATGATACTTCACAGTTGTCTTTGGTTGATCATGATGAGATGAGGGATATGCCTACTACTGCTAAGTTAAATAAAGGTTCTGTACAACTACAACGTGAAGTAGAATTGAACGCAGATGCAGTTCCAGAAGGTGTGCATACTTGTGAGACAGTCAGTGTAATTGATCAGCGTGTAGCCCACCTATCATCAGATGATAGTGCTAAACCCGAACTAGTAGTGAAAGACAGCAGTGGTGGTAATCTTGCAGTTGGACAACTATCTGAGAGCCGAAAAAGAACAGCTTCTGATCCACCACTAAGTTCATCACCTTGTGTCACTCAGTCATCGTTGGTGTTTTCATCCACAATGAAACAGATGCCCATCAACTCAAGTATCTTGTGCAATGACTATGATAGCATTGGTGCGTTTGAAAAGACGAAAGATATTGGTCAGTTTAGTGAGGATAAGCCAGGTGTAAACGAGAGAGTAATTGTTAAATTGACTTGCATGAATAAAGGCATTTCTAGTTTCAAGTTACTATTTGAATGTTATTATCTTTGGTGTAAATTACTCTGTTTCTACACTTGGTTGATGAGATATGTCGTGTGTTTGTTCGTCATCTATATTCTACGATACAATGACATGGGCGTGTTGCCGTTCAGATTTGAGGATATAGCTGATAGAAGGAAGTTAGCAAATGAACTCTGCGACGATTTTCCAACCTAGGGCGTCAACCTGAGAAGGGTTGTAGGCGTACTGCTGTAAGTCCTACAGTTCTTCAAGGGTAGTTCGTCGTGTCAGAATCCACAACATTTGATGTAGTGATTGTACATATGTCTGTGTCAAATAGTTGTGTGAGTTCCAATAATCGCAATTCTTGGTTAAACTTGTTTGTGTCCGGACATTCCACAACTTACAATCGTCAACCTGAGAAGGGTTGTAGGCGTACTGGTGTAAGTCCTGCAATCCTTCCAAGGAATTCCACCGAGACACGATCTGCGATTTTGTGTGTACTGTTTGTATATACGTGTGGTGTGTCATATCAATCGGTATTTTTTGGATTCATTGTGTTGACTCGTTGTTTTCGTACCTTGTTGTTATTGCATAATTTTGTTAAAATTTTCGTCGCGATTACTTCTGAAGTTGTGTCCACTCTTCTACATCCGTGAATGAATTGATTGATGTTAAGGACAGCAGATGGGTCGTATACGCCAGGGAGGCTAGGCTATTGCTGAGAATGAAATGCATACGGAGATAATTGTTAGCTGCGGTCCGACACGCCAGGGAGAAAGAGTGTAAACGACTGAGGCTCGCATGCATCACCGTTACTAGAACTGAGGCAGAATGAGTGACAAGCGATTTCAGTGGTAATTGGTAGTGAGTAGATAAGACGATGTGCGTAGAGTATCATGAGTTGGTGCTATGGTCACGTTGCATTATGCAAGAGTCATTCTAGTAAGTGGCGATTGTGTTGCAAGATGATGTGTCAAGAGGAGGTCTCTGTCTGGAGGCGCAGGTCGTCAGCGATGTGTGAGATTGTGCTGTGAGTATGCTTGTGGTGTGTTGGCTTTTCTGTTTGTTTTCCATTTCAGCTCTGTCCGTGTGACCCAGGTTCTCGCAATGGCATCCAAGTCAACGTGCATTGATCGTGAAGGAAAAGAGGGTTGGATCCGTATTTTGCCGGGGAGTGTCAATGGAGTTGAAGATTGAACGATCAATTCTTGGTTGTTTGCTCAAAATCAACTTCCCCAATTTTCGCGGAGGCATCAATACGACAGTCATCGTCTCATCGGTCGCTGCTCAGAAAGAAGAGTGAAACATCGTCAGAAGTAATACAATGATATATTATTGTAATATTTGTTTTCAGACCTTAGTTCGCTTATTCCTTTTATATGTTGGTGTAACAATAAAGAAATATCAAGCGGCAGATCGGTGTTTTGGTTTTTTCGTCCGTTATAACTAAGCGTTTCTGAAATCTTCGAAGAACAGCGTGGGCCCGAGCGTAGCGAGAGCTGGGCATTAACGGTTTCTGAGACGTGTGTCAGCAAAGTCTCATAAACCGTTAATGCCCAGCTCTCGCTACGCTCGGGCCCACGCTGTTCTTAGAAGATTTCTGAGAAACGCTTAGTAACAACGGACGAAAAATCCAGAACACCAATTGTTGACTTGAGTATTATGTATTGTTACACCAGCATATAAATCAAGTATCACTAAGCAAACTAAGAAAACTAAGGTCTGTAAACAAATATTACAATAATAAATCGTTATGTTACTTCTGACGATGTTTCACTCTTCTTTCTGAACAGCGACCGATGAGACGATGACTGTCGTATTGATGCCTCCGCGAAAATCGAGGAAGTTGATTTTGAGCAAACAACCAAGAATTGATCGTTCAATCTTCAACTCCATTGACACTCCCCGGCAAAAAAGGGATCCAACCCTTTTTTCCTTCACGATCAATGCACGTTGACTTGGATGCCATTGCGAGAACCTGGGTCACACGGACAGAGCTGAAATGGAAAACAAACAGAAAAGCCAACACACCACAAGCATACTCACAGCACAATCTCACACATCGCTGACGACCTGCGCCTCCAGACAGAGACCTCCTCTTGACATCTTGCAACACAGTCTCCACTTGCTAGAATGACTCTTGCAGAATGCAACGTGACCATAGCACCACCTCGCGATACTCTACGCACATCCTCTTATCTACTCATTACCAATTACCACTGCAATCGCTGGTCACTCATTCTGCCTCAGTTCTAATAGCGGTGACGCATGCGAGCCTCAGTCGTTTACACTCTTTCTCCCCGGCGTGTCGGACCGCAGCTAACAATTGTCTCCGTGTGCATTTCATTCTCAGCAATAGCCTAGCCTCCCCGGCGTATACGACCCATCTGCTGTCCTTAACATCAATCAATTCATTCATGGATGTAGAAGACTCGAAACAACTTCAGAAATAATCACGACGAAAATTTTAACAAAATTACGCAATAACAACAAGACACGAAAACAACAAGTAAACACAATGAATCCAAAAAACACCAATTGCTATGACACACCACACGTATATACAAATAGTACAAACAACCTCGCCGATCATGTCTTGGTGGAATTCCTTTGAAGAATTGCAGGACTTACACCAGTACGCCTACAACCCTTCACAGGTTGACGATTGTAAGTTGTGGAATGTCCAGACACAAACAAGATTAACCAACAATTACGATAATTGGAACTCACACAACTATTTAACACAAACATATGTACAATCAACACATCAAATGTTGTGGATTCTGACACGACAAACTACCCTTGAAGAACCGTAGGACTTACAGCAGTACGCCTACATTCCTTCTCAGGTTGATGATCCAAGTGGAAGTCGTCCGGACACAAACAGAATTACCAACAGCTAGATGATAAATGATATCAATTCAGTATATACAATATGAACATATGTACAAAATCACACACCAAGCACATTGTACTGCTCATTGATGCGCTACCCTTTGAAGAATTGTAGGACTTACAGCAGTACGCCTACAACCCTTCTCAGGTTGACGCCCTAGGTTGGAAAATCGTCGCAGAGTTCATTTGCTAACTTCCTTCTATCAGCTAAATCCTCAAATCTGAACGGCAACTCACTCATGTCATTGTATCGTAGAATATAGATGACCAATAAACACACGATATCTCTCATCAACCAAGTATAGAAACAGAGTAATTTACACCAAAGATAATAACATTCAAATAATAACTTGAAACTAGAAATGCCTTTATTCATGCAAGTCAATTTAACAATAACTCTCTCCTTTACACTTGGCTTATCCACACTAAACTGACCATTGATATTCGTCCTTTCAAACGAACTGATACTACCATAGTCATTGCAGAAGATACTAGAGTTGATGGGCATCTGTTTCATTGTGGATGAAAACACCAACGATGACTGAGTGACACAAGGTGATGAAGATAGTGGTGGATCAGAAGCTGTTCTTGTTCGGCTCTCAGATAGTTGTCCAACTGCAAGATTACCACCACTGCTGTCTTTCACTACTAGTTCGGGTTTAGCACTATCATCTGATGATAGGTGAGCTACACGCTGATCAATTACACTGACGGTCTCACAAGTATTCATTCCTTCTGCAACTGCATCTGCATTCAATTCTACTTCACGTTGTAGTTGTACAGAACCTTTATTCAACTTAGCAGTAGTAGGCATATCCCTCATCTCATCATGATCAACCAAAGACAACTGTGAAGTATCATGATCATTATCACGAATATTCACTTTACCGTCAAGTTCATCATTTTCAAACTCTTTATTAACAGAAGTAGACAATTTTGGTTCCTCCTCAAAAATCATTAAACGTTTTATAACTTCACTCTGACTAGATATACTTTGTAAACTTTTGGAGTCAGAACTGCACTCTGAAGCAGCAACTCTATTCTGTGACACTCTATTCAACAACGGCTTACCAGTTGCAACTACAGACTTCTTCACAACACCGTTATCGTCACACAATTCGGAGTCAGGCCTGGAGTTTACATTTAGCTTATCACTGAACTTGCTCACTGGTTCACAGTTCACTTCTGTATGCACCACTTGCACACGTGTCAAGCACAACCGTGTTTGTCTTGTATCTTGTAACTTATCTGTTGAGGATGTACTACGAAACCTGTTGCACTCACTAGGTCTATATGCATTACTAGACATCATGGAGCTTTCTCGATATCCACCTCTCTGAGGCCTACTCGTCTTCAATGATTGCATTTTGATCTCAGACTGCTCTATTCTAGGGGTGAGATCTAATAGACTGGCGAACTTGCTCATAGATTCATTGACACTAGTATTTACCAGTTTCAGGATATCATCAAACGTTGGCTCGATACTCTCATCCTCCATACGGGAGCTTATCTTCACCCACTTCCTTTGCAGTCGAGTAGGTAGACGTCTTGCTGTTACTTCTAGTATAAAACTCGAGTCGAGGTCACTCATGCGATTCATCGAAATCATTGTATTCTTGTAAATCAGCAAATTATCCAAAAACTCAGTGAGTGCCTGGGAGTCATCCTGTAACTGACCACCATTACCCTTAACAGCCTCGAATAATTTCCCTGCAATCATCGAGGGTCTTCCAAACCTTTGGCGTAATATGCTCATAGCCTCATCGTAGCCCTCCTTTGGCTTCATAAACTTACAGCACTGTATAGCTCTTGCAGCATCTCCAGTGCAATATCTCATCAAATACATTAACTTCAATTCATCACTTAATAGAAAACTATTCAACATGATCTCAAACTCCTTTACAAATTGTAAATAATCAGCCGGGTTTCCATCAAAACACCGTGGTTCAAACTTGGGGAGTTTGATGTTCCTATTATCCCTGAACGGCGAAACAGTAACATCAACCATGTCATGCTTAACATCAGACACATCGTTACAAGTAACAGACAAGTCACCATGACCCTAACCAAGAATTGATCGTTCAATCTTCAACTCCATTGACAACGTGATTGACAATGTCGTTGACAGAATGTCAGGTTTTGCGTCTTCGTAAGAAATCTGCAAACCACCCGTGTCCTGTGCTTTTCAAGTTTAGGTCTACTGAAGAAGCCAGGAATTTTCTGAAATCGGGTAAGACAATAGGCTCTTCAACACCATACACTAACATTAGGGTTGCACCTGATTTAACACCATGCCAAAGGCGATGCCGCTCAGGAACAGTGAACCCTGATAACTCTAATAGGATAACTGTAGATGATGTTCCGTGCGTTATTCCGTCTATTGAAATATCTGATCACGGCATGCAACAGACATTTTCGCAGGTAGTGGCTAATGTTAGCCAAGCATTATATAACGATATTGATGCTGACACTGAAATGGTGGACATAGATGAGTCAACGGGAAATAATGTTGAAATACATCGTTTTCACACTGACGCAAAAGTCAAGACACCGAAACCATCAAAACCCATCCCACTGGTGGTCCAACCATTGCCTTATAAGTCAGTTACTCCTCGTCTGACAATCCACACTCTGAAGCACCAGTCGAATGTAGCCACCCAAGTTGGCAAGTTTTCTAGGCGTTATGACAAACGTCCCATTTCCATTAAGAAAACTAAAGCTCATGAGGTGTTCAAGCCACAGAAACCCTACATAGCATGTGCTGACTGCCCTGTTAGCCATCATCAGCCAGTTGATCATAAGATAGGGAAAAAGAAGTAAATAAATTAAATACTAAACCCGGAGCAAGAAAGCCCTTTGATATGAAAGAGACGAAAGCACCTGTAGGCCTTCTTTGTAAGAGAAAGTCAAATATGGTAGACGAAGCTCCTAGGGGTAGGCCTAATTGGTGCCAAGTGGAAAGCCAATTTTATCGAATCCCTAATTCTAGACAAACAGCACAGCAAAGTAGTAGGTATTGTTCTGCACATCCACTACGTAAACCCCTTGTCAACCAGCCCACTTCTAATATTCTGTCGACTGAAAGTTATAGAAAATACCCCAAACATCGGCCACAGACCACATTTAGCAAGCCAACAGAACCCATTCATATATCTTATGTGTCTAGTGGGGAGCATGTGCCGATTTCTGCACAAAACTTGCCATGGTCTGATGAATACCAGAAACAGATACCAACACTTCATTCTTATACTGGCAACAAATTACCGAATACACATATCGGTTATACCTTAGGGCAGGATTTTCACCAGCGTCAGTTAACAGAAACACCTGGAATCATGCATATAGCACGCATGATATCGGATCAATTCCTTGCTGGCATAGCGAACAGTCTACAGCTAGGGCAAGGCATATTTCCCGGGAGATAGCTGACACAGTGTCGACACCAAACGCGGATACTAATATCTCTAAAATATTAATATCTGATTATCACACAGGTGTCTCTCACTGCATACCATATCCAAACGTAAGCCCATCCCTGACTACCACCTCAAAAATCTACCTGAAGTCTTCCTACGATCCAAAGATATTGGTAAATGAGTCTGATAACATGTATATAGAGGATACTCACGGATTATTTTACCAAGATGTTGTCCGCTCACTGAAACCACATAGCCAGTGTTTATCTATTATCCTAGTAAATACGAGATCAGTTCTAAGCAAACATTTAGCACTAAGTACAATAGCTTCTATATGCAGACCGTCATTGATTATGATCACCGAAGCCTGGTGCACAAGTGAAATCTCCAATGACAGCCTAAGGATTGATAAATACAACCTTTTTCGCGGGGACAGACGGACAGGTCGTGGGGGTGGAACACTAATTTACTGTGAACAATCCATGTGTGCAACCCAGTTTAGTAACCCAATTCTGTCACAACTCAATGACTCGATCTGGGTCGAAATAAAAGTTGTCAGAAGTAAACCTATACTTGTGGGTTGTGTGTACCGGCCCCCTTCATCCAGCAGGGAATATGATAATATGCTTAGCAATATCTTTAATGTTACAGCCAATCTTCCTTTCAGTTATAAAATTATCGGAGGCGATTTCAACTTGCCAGAAGTATCATGGTCTTCACTCCGAGGACCCCAAAGGTACGATAATCTCATAAATTCCATCGTCACAGGAGGGTGGACACAACACATAAATTCACCCACTAGATCCGCAAATATCCTAGACCTTATTTTCACGAACAACATAACGCCATCTACCGTACATGTTGGACATGAATTTCCAGGTAGTGACCATAGAATAGTAGTTTGTTCTTTTGACATCTTTCCTGAAACAAAACGCAGAGATGAAGCTGGCCAGATACCTATGAGATTGTACACACATGCTGACTGGGACTTGTATCAGCACCTAATTAGATGTTCTAATTGGGACTCGTACTTTTCGAACCAGTCCTTAGATGCAATTCTTAACAACTTCTATCAGAATATTAACTCAATTCACGACGTCATTGCACCCGAGAAGATTCTTAACTTCAGATTCCCCCAAAGTGATTATATTCCGACATCGTTTAGAAGAAGTCTACGTAAGCACTCAATAAAATACTACAGATATCATGACTTATCGTCATTAATTGCCATAACGTCCCTTCTCAGTAGAATTGAAGAGTTGAGAAATATAGGCCTCAGAAACAAAGAAATGCAGGCCATTCATGCACCGCATAACTCAGGAGAAATAGCCAAACTTTTTAAAAGTAGGTTGATGAACTCCAAAACACCCTATCCGAAAATAATATACTTAGACGGCATTGCTTACGAAAATAATGAGGCGATATGTGAACTGTTTAGCAAGCACTTCGCCAGATTATACACCTTAGAGAACGATGAAGTCGTGGATTTCCCACGTAAAACAGACGAATGTTTAAGTGACATAATTTTCACCACACATGAGATCGATAAAGCTGTCGCAAATCTTAAGCTTAGTAACACTACTGGCCCAGACGGTATATCTTCCGTTCTGCTGAAAAAAGGTGGTAATGACATGAGTTTACTCTTACTCAAGTTATACTCAATTTCATTAAGCGATGGGACATACCCTAACTGCTGGAAGAAGTCTTATATTGTACCTATCCATAAATACGGGCCTATAGCTGATATCAACAACTACCGCCCCATCAACATCACGTCTGTAGTTTCACGTGTAATGGAAAAGATAGTTAAGACTCAAATCATTCAGTACTTGCTGTCAAATGACCTACTATCCCCATCCCAATACGGTTTCTTAAGTAGAAGGTCGTGCATTACTTGCCACTTAGATTATTTTGACTACATCACACAAAGCATTGATAATGGGCGTTCGGTAACAACATTGTTTCTTGACGTTAGCAAGGCCTTCGATAAAGTCCCACATATCAGACTCCTAACAAAACTCCAATCCTACGGAATAACCGGAAATCTTCACAAATGGATAAGTTCTTTTCTCACAGAAAGACAGCAATTAGTCAAAATCAACCACCAGTTGTCTTCCTCAAAGCCGATAACCAGTGGTGTAATACAAGGTAGTGTTCTTGGCCCTATTCTATTCCTCTTATTTATAAATGACATAGTCTCTGTAATCAAGTATGGCAAGCCATACCTTTTTGCAGATGATCTCAAGATAGTATATGATTATGGGTACGGTGATATGAGCGTCGAAAGCAAGATCCAACAAGACTTAAATGATCTAGGCGATTGGAGCGAAAAGTGGCAACTGACTTTCAACCCAGACAAGTGCGGTATAACCCACCTTGGACGCTGGAAACCGATAATGTGCCTATATATGTACGGTAAGCTCCTCTCAAAACTGAACACAGTCACAGATCTCGGGATAACATACTCAGATTTATCCTTTTCCGATCATGCAAATAAGGTTGTATCTGACTGTAAACGACTTACTGGCTTTGTACTGCGTAACTTCTACACCCAAGAAGCAAGATTAGCTATATATAGGACATGTATCCGTCCCAAACTTGAATATTGTGCTCTCCTATTTAGTAACCTCAGGACTGTAGACAGAAAAAAAATCGAAAGTGTCCAGAGATTCCTCACGAAACGCATAATAGGGTTCGACCAACAAGTGGAATATGTTGACAGGTGTGTACGTCTGAAATTAGAGCCTCTGTGGTTAAGGAGAGTGAAGTGCAACCTATTTCTACTCTTCAAAGTCATTAGGAAACACTGCTACAGTAACTCATCCATAACTTGGGAAAATATTAAATCATATCAGCTGCGAAACCACGACTACCTTGTCAAGGTGGCTACCCACAGAAAATCCATTAGGGCAAACTTTTTCACCATAAAATATTGCACTCTTTGGAACCAACTACCACCTGAAATAAGATGTTGTGAAAACCCTGATGGGTTCAAACGGAGCCTAGAAAGACACTTTAACATGTCCACCCTAGCTCGTCTAAAAGACCACAACTGTTGGTAGAACGCAAATTAAACGCCAGTCCAGTTGTCAATGGAGTTGAAGATTGAACGATCAATTCTTGGTTGTTTGCTCAAAATGAACTTCCCCAATTTTCGCGGAGGCATCAATACGACAGTCATCGTCTCATCGGTCGCTGTTCAGAAAGAAGTCAGTAGCAAACCATCAGAAGTAATCTCGTGATTTATTATTGTAATATTTGTTCACAGACCATAATAGAAATATTTTTTATATGTTGGTGTTACAATAAAGAATTCCCAAGCGGCCAATCGGTGTTTTGGTTTTGCGTCCGTCACTATTAAGCGTTTCTGAAAAACTGCAAGGAACAGCGTGGGCCCGAGCGTAGCAAGAGCTGGGCATTGACGGTTTATGAGACGTGACTGACAGTTTCTGATGGAAGAAACAGATCTGGCGGATTGAAACAGTTGGTGAAAGTTCGGATAGTCACCGTTCATCTTTCCTGGTGCTGGTCAAGTCCTCTTTGAACAAGCAATATCTGGAACGATTTTGGAATTTGGTCAAGTTCAACAATGCCTGGGTCAAAGAAGGGACAGAGTGTCTTGGATACAAACAGGAAAGTAAGTCATGGTGACTTGTCTGTTACTTGTAACGATGTGTCTGATGTTAAGCATGACATGGTTGATGTTTCTGTTTCGCCGTTCAGGGATAATAGGAACATCAAACTCCCCAAGTTTGAACCACGTTGTTTTGATGGAAACCCAGCCGATTATTTACAATTTGTAAAGGAGTTTGAGATCATGTTGAATAGTTTTCTATTAAGTGATGAATTGAAGTTAATTTATTTGATGAGATATTGCACTGGAGATGCTGCAAGAGCTATACAGTGCTGTAAGTTTATGAAGCCAAAAGAGGGCTACTACGAGGCTATGCGCATACTACGTCAAAGGTTAGGAAGATCTCCGATGATTGCAGGGAAATTATTCGAGGCTGTTAAGGGTAATGGTGGTCAATTACAGGATGACTCCCAGGCACTCACTGAGTTTCTGGATAATTTGCTGATTTACAAGAATGCATTGATTTCGATGAATTGCATGAGTGACCTCAACTCGAGTTTCATACTGGAAGTAATAGCAAGACGTCTACCTACTCGACTGCAAAGGAAGTGGGTGAAGATAAGCTCCCGTATGGAGGATGAGAGTATCGAGCCAACGTTTGATGATATCCTGAAACTGGTAAATACTAGTGTCAATGAATCTATGAGCAAGTTCGCCAGTCTATTAGATCTCACCCCTAGAATAGAGCAGTCTGAGATCAAAATGCAATCATTGAAGACGAGTAGGCCTCAGAGAGGTGGATATCGAGAAAGCTCCATGATGTCTAGTAATGCATATAGACCTAGTGAGTGCAACAGGTTTCGTAGTACATCCTCAACAGATAAGTTACAAGATACAAGACAAACACAGTTGTGTTTCACACGTTTGCAAGAAGTGCATACAGAAGTGAACTGTGAACCAGTGAGCAAGTTCAGTGATAAGCTAAATGTAAACTCCAGGCCTGACTCCGAATTGTGTGACGATAACGGTGTTGTGAAGAAGTCTGTAGTTGCAACTGGTAAGCCGTTGTTGAATAAAGTGTCACAGAATAGAGTTGCTGCTTCAGAGTGCAGTTCTGACTCCAAAAGTTTACAAAGTATATCTAGTCAGAGTGAAGATATAAAAACTTCAATGATTTGTGAGGAGGAACCAAAATTGTCTACTTCTGTTAATAAAGAGTTTGAAAATGATGAAGTTGACGGTAAGTTGAATATTTCTGGTAATGAACATGATATTGCAGATTTGTCTTTGGTTGATTATGATGAAATGGAGGGAATGCCTACTACCGCTAAGTTAAATAAAGGTTCTGTACAACTTGAACGTGAAGTAGAAATAAATTCAGGTGCAGTTGCAGAAGGCACGCATACTTGTGAGTCCGTCAGTGTGATTGATCAGCATGTAGCCCACCTATCATCAGATGCCAGGGCTAAACCTGACCTGATAGTAAAAGACAGCAGTGGTGGTGGTCTTGCAGGTAGACAAACTTCTGAAAGCCGAGCAACAACAGCTTTTGATCCACCACTAACTTCATCAACTGATATCAATCAGTCGTCGTTGGTGCTGTCATCCACAATGAAACAGACACCCATCAACTCAAGTATCTTGTGCAATGACTATGGTAGTATCAGTTCGTTTGAAAGGACGAATATCAATGGTCAGTTTAGTGAGGATAAGCCAAGTGTAAATGAGAGAGTAATGGTTAAATTGACGTGCACGAATAAAGGCATTTCTAGGTTCAAGTTATTATTTGAATGTTATTATCTTTGGTGTAAATTACTCTGTGCCTACGCTTGGTTGACCATATACGTCGTGTGTTTGTTCGTCATCTATATTCTACGATACAATGACATGGGCGTGTTACCGTTCAGATTTGGAGATATAGCTGATAGAGGGCTGTCAGCAAATGAACTCTGCGACGATTTTCCAACCTAGGGCGTCAACCTGAGAAGGGTTGTAGGCGTACTGCTGTAAGTCCTACAGTTCTTCAATGGTAGTCAGCCGTGCCAGAATACTTAACATTTGATGTGTTGATTGTATATATGTTTGTGTTAAATAATTGTGTGAGTTCCAATTATTGTAATTGTTGGTTAATCTTGTTTGTGTCCGGACATTCCACAAATTACAATCGTCAACCTGTGAAGGGTTGTAGGCGTACTGGTGTAAGTCCTGCAATTCTTCAAAAGAATTCCATCAAGACATGAACTGCCAGTTTTTGTTTACAGTTTGTATATACGTGTGGTGTGTCATATCAATTGGTGTATTTTGGATTCATTGTGTTTACTTGTTGTTTTCGTATCTTGTTGTTATTGCGTAATTTTGTTAAAATTTTCGTCGTGATTATTTCTGAAGTTGTTTCGAGTCTTCTACATCCATGAATGAATTGATTGATGTTAAGGACAGCAGATGAGGCGTATACGCCGGGGAGGCTAGGCTATTGCTGAGAATGAAATGCACGCGGAGATAATTGTTAGCTGCGGTCCGACACGCCGGGGAGAAAGAGTGTAAACGACTGAGGCTCGCATGCGTCACCGCTACTAGAACTGAGGCAGAATGAGTGACAAGCGATTGCAGGGGTAATTGGTAATGAGTAGATAAGAGGATGTGCGTAGAGTATCGCGAGGTGGTGCTATGGTCACGTTGCATTCTGCAAGAGTCATTCTAGTAGGTGGCGATTGTGTTGCAAGAGATGTGTCAAGAGGAGGTCTCTGTCTGGAGGCGCAGGTCGTCAGCGATGTGTGAGATTGTGCTGTGGGTATGCTTGTGGTGTGTTGGCTTTTCTGTTTGTTTTCCATTTCAGCTCTGACCGTGTGACCCAGGTCCTCGTAATGGCATCCAAGTAAACGTGCATTGATCGTGAAGGAAAAGAGGGTTGGATCCGTATTTTGCCGGGGAGTGTCAATGGAGTTGAAGATTGAACGATCAATTCTTGGTTGTTTGCTCAAAATGAACTTCCCCAATTTTCGCGGAGGCATCAATACGACAGTCATCGTCTCATCGGTCGCTGTTCAGAAAGAAGTCAGTAGCAAACCATCAGAAGTAATCTCGTGATTTATTATTGTAATATTTGTTCACAGACCATAATAGAAATATTTTTTATATGTTGGTGTTACAATAAAGAATTCCCAAGCGGCCAATCGGTGTTTTGGTTTTGCGTCCGTCACTATTAAGCGTTTCTGAAAAACTGCAAGGAACAGCGTGGGCCCGAGCGTAGCAAGAGCTGGGCATTGACGGTTTATGAGGCGTGACTTACACCAGTCTTCAGTATAGTCACATACGTATATCTCTACTCTAATACTCACGCAGCGAACGTTAACTAAATTACTGATTTATATTCTCTATAATTGTCACTAAGTTGTGTTGGTAACAGTAACTGGAAAAAATTGTAATAGCATCCACACGTTTAACGTTTTACATATGTATATACTAATATAATAATACTTATTAATCATGCATGTTCAATTCTTAAATTTGATTGTCATTAAAATACTTAAAATGATTAAAATATTTATGCCTCAAATGTTCTCTTGGTTTACCACGCTTGTTTCCCTTATAACACTCAATTATTGAGCCTAATGTATTATTTGTTATACGAATTATATTATTGATTATACTCTTATCATATATGGTTTGATTTACTCTACGGCTCCCTGTAGACTAACTACCATTCTTCAGTATACACACACTGCAGTATTGTTAACCAAATGCCAAAATTTTGTTGGTTCTATGTTAATATCTTTTTATAATATGTCTAGACACGTTACTTTGCAATGTCAGATGTTTACTATATATAAGTACACTGAGTCCTGCCAACCGACCTTACCTTCAGTCCATACTACCTAAATTGAACCTTAACTATAGTGTTCTGCTAAATCTTGTTCCACTATTCACAATACCTATTCGTTTTACTCTTTAAGTTTTTGACTTCTAATAAAGTAATCTGTTCATTAGGATGCATGCACACATATATAAAATGTTCGTAAAGATGTACATGGAGACCTATTGGAAGCACTCATTAAGAAATCTAGGGAGATGGAATATGGGGTACGAACATGTCTGGTACCAAGCAATATATTTGCGGTAGCCATAATAATCATAGTCTCAGAGCCTAACATCAAAAAAGGAGGGAGGGTGGCGTTAGCTGATCAGTAGATATGGTGGTGGTCACTAAGGTGAATCACCCCATTCTGCAGGAACAGCAATACGCAATTTGAAGGCTCGAGATATTTCTGATTTTTATGAGGGCTTAGATCTTTATCTTGAAAAAGATAATAATGAACGCCTTGACAGATAATGCTTCTACCTTTAAATATATACCATTCGCTCGGCCTATTGTTGAGATGCGACCGCGTGGGATCTGCACAGATTTATGGGGCATCTTATAAATTAACTTGCTATCCATTGTCAGATCTTTAAATACCACTTCAAATATCTTGTCTCACTTATTTTCTAACAACGTCTTTACTTGGTCCTCATTATATTCCATTAAACCTAACATTTTATAGCTCTTTATGAATTTGATTCGACTTATTCTATTCCTATTCTCTGTAGGGTACAGTTGTGCACCAAATAGAAAAAAAGGCATGAAATAAAAACAACTGGCTTGAAAATAATTGTATTAAAGCCAAAAGTGGACATCATGATAGTACAAAATATATTGGTTCTATTATACATTGCAAATGAACGTTGTCGGCCTAAGGATTAATTACTTCCCCATTCTGTTTTCTACATCAATGTGTTTATTAATGATATATTTCACTCACTTAATCTATTATGCTTTAATGTTTCACCTTATCACTTTAACTTTTCTAAAACAGCTTCCAATCCCTTGTAAACGTTGTACTTACCTCAGTATTGGTTGGTTATCGTATGCAGACAACCGCGGGATGAAAACGAAACGAAGTAGATTTTCCCGCTCAACCTGGAGGACAATTGTACAATTCAATAACTATACGGCCTGGTTCAGACAATGAGTGTAATTATATATATATATCAAATATTTAACTGTTGAAACGTTATTAACTTGTAGACAATTTAAGATTTGACATTATATCATACTTGATCGTGCCTGTAAAAATGGCATGCATTTTCATGTAAATTTATGTTTATATGCAAATAAAATTATTATAATTACGAACAATTATTACAATAATTAATCACAATATTACTTCTGACGGTTGTCTCCTGACTTCTTTGTGAACAGCGACGGTTGAGACGATGAGTGGCTGATTGATGCTCACGCGAAAATTGGGGAAGTTGGTTTTGAGCAAACAAACATGAATTGATCGTTCAATCTTTAACTACATTCACACCCTCACTCCGTAATTGTAAATAACTATGAAACTAAAATTAGTTTGTAAGTACAATCTGCTAGCTAGTCATTCAATGGAGCATATTGATAAATATAGAAGTATTGTCTTCTCATTAACAAAAATCCCAAGTATGTTTTGGACAGTTTACAAAATATTTGGGAAAAAATAAAGTTTAAAGTAAAGTCCTCCATAAAACTTTGTTGTGTGCGACACTTGGAATGAGTGATTGATTTGTATGATTTTGTCATCATTTTTATCGTAAGTAACACCAGGTGTGCATTCTTCTGAATGCAGATTAATATTGGTTATTGTCACTCAGATTTGTTTCACTGCACCCATGTAAGCCAACACTGCCATTTGTCACTGCATGGTTGTTCCGTACGAGTAAGTTGATTAAAACGTAGAAGGCTATATGTAAGCCATTTTTGATCATTGATAGTGCTTGTATAGGATGCCGCACTGCGTCTTGTTATGGTGACAGTGGATTTCATCAAGAATGTTAAGTCATTACTAGCCAAACCTTGAAGGACGATTTATGAGTAAGTCATTTCAATCCATTCTCAGCTTCAGTCTGGATGTAGATCTGTTCAGCTTCTACTACAAGGCGAATAGAAGAGAAGAGGCAAGCAGCAACGTACCAGGGAGCAAAGAAAAAGTATTTGGAGTTGAACACATATTTTTCTATTCGTTGTACATAGTTGTAGACTATTTAAGATTTGACATTATAACATACTTGATCGTGCCTGTTAAAAAATGGCATGCATTTTCATGTAAATTTATGTTTATATGAAAATAAAATTATTATTATTTAGTAAACATACATGTTTATTTCTACTTAGTCTTTTTATGCATCCATGCAACCAGCTTATTTATCGTTTATAGAGTAATAAGGGTATTTGAGCGCGTTTTTTAGATACTACAGAAAAATAATAATTGACTCGTTAAAGGAATAAACAGATTCTTAATTTAATCAGTAGAGTGAAACAGTCTGTACAGAGAGCGTTTGAAACTTGCAGGTTCTGACATCTAAGGGTAGGGTGTTCCATCTTATCTACGCTGATGAGCTCAAAGGTAACCTTAATGATCAGATGTTCATTTGTATTGTTGGTGAATAGTTAGTTGTCCTCTGCTTAACTTCAATTTCCTACCAGTAAAAACTCCCTAAATCAACATCCAGTTTTCTCCATCTTTGATGCTTGGTGATCCAGTTAGGTTTGTTACGTTGAGGATTGAGAGACCATTTGACGAAGTAATACACACATTTCGGGGTCAAACACGAATGAACCTAATTACCTACAGGCATATTACTTCTCATTACTACTCAGCCATAGCATTGCAGTGTTTGCATATGAGCACAGTATCTTTCCTGTGATATGTTACGGATTAGGTATCCCACTCATTCTTCCTACCTCAAACCTATCTCCTATAATGTTGCTAGCAAAATGTCCAAAAACAATGTTTAGTTGCATGTGTACAAGCAGAATTCTCTAACGCAGCACAGACCGACGAGATAAGCAAGCTGACTGCTCAGTTTAAGGAAGACTGCACACTGAATGAATGGTAATGAAGGCAGCAATGAAGCTGGGAAAGTGTGGAATTCAATTAGCAGGAAGGCCACCTGTCAGTGTAGTTGAAGATTGAACGGTCAGTTCATGGTTGTTTGCTCAAACCCAACTTCGCCATATTTTTCGCGGGAGTCATCAATCCAGAAGTCATCGTCTCATCGTTCGCTGTTCAGTGGAAGAGAGAAAACTATCAGAAGTATTGTCGTGATTTGTTGTTCTAACCGCAATCATAAAGGACAAAGTCGAGACACAAATCAACACCAGCGAAAAGGTAAGTGTTGAAAAGCACTGGGACAACTTGAAAACGTTGTGAAGTCAAACCTGCATGAAAGCTCTAGGCAGAAAGAAGAGACAGGACAAATAGTGGCTCACTACGGACACTTGGAAACTAATAGAAGAGAGAAGGACAGTGAAACAAAAGATTATCCAGTGCACCGACGAGCAACAAAAACAAAAGCTGAATGCAAATTACAATACACTTAACAAAAGAGTAAAGAAGAGTGTCAGGGAAGACGAAAGAAAATATTATGAAACCATGGGAAGTAAAGCAGAACAACCTGCAGGCAAAGGAGACCTCGCCACACTCTACCAAACAACCAGACACCTGTCGGGCAAAAGTTCGACACGGATTGAGCCAGTAAAGGATGACAATGGAAAGTCAATCACCAAAGAGGTGGAACAAAGAAAATGCTGGGCTAAACACTTCAAAAGACTTCTAAATCGACCGCCACCTACAACGCCCCCAACAATACCAACAACGGAAGCAGAATTACCAGTGAAGATTGACCCCCAGGGGAAGCATTGAAAACGGACCCAGAGACAACAGCGGACTTGATGACGCCATTGCTGGAGAGGGTGTGGAAAGAGGGCAAAGTACCTGAAGACTGGAAGAAAGGATACTTATTCAAACTACCAAAGAAAGGAGACTTAAGTCAATGTAAAACCTAGCGCGGAATTACGCTCCTGTCCATTCCAAGCAAAATACTAAGCCGCATCATCCTGGAGAGAATCAAACAAGCCCTGAACAAAAACTTTGACCGGAACAGGCCAGATTCAAGAGGAACAAGTCATGTATTGATCAAATCGCCACTCTACGGATCATCATTGAACAAAGCTTGGAATGGCAGTCACCTCTCCACTTCACTCAACTTTATCGTCTTTGTAAAGGCCTCCGACAGCGTCGATCGAGAGGTGGTTTGACAGCTACTTCGCTACTACGGGTCCCATCGACAATTATACATCTCATCCAGCAGTTATACGACAATGCTGCATGCCAAGTAATCCACAACGGGAAACTTATGGAAGCCTTCGAAGTGAGGGCGGGAGTGAGGCAAGCTGGCTGTCTACTATTGCCAACGATCTTCCTGATTGCAGTAGACTAGATAATGCGACAGAAAACGGGAAATGAGGAAACAGGCATTAAATGAACTCGCACAAAAAACTTGGAGGATATGGACTTCGCCGATGGTATATGTCTGATTTCTCACAAACTGGAAGATATGCAAGTGATGAAAAGCAACAAGTTGGCAGGAGAAGCATCCAGAGAAGATAGGACTTCAGGTGAACATAGAGAAAACAGAGGTGATGAAGATTCCTGGCCAACACCAACAACAACAACAACAGACAACAATCAGTCAGCATAAATGGGAGGAACCTGAAAGAAACCACCTCCTTCACCTAACTGGGAAGCATCGTTTCAACTACAGGCGCACGGAACTGACGAGGATATCAAAGCCAGAATCGGAAAAGCAAGACAGGCTTTCATTATCCTTAGGTCTGTGTGGAAGTCAACATCACTCAGAATCAAAAATAACATCCGGATTTTCAACTCCAATGTGAAGTCAGTGCTACTGTACGGATCAGAGACTCGCACTGCGCGTCATAAAGAGCATCTCAAACAAACTTCAAACCTTCATCAACAGTTGTGTTCGCTCAATACTCAAGATCAGATGGCCGGCCAGGAAAGATGAGCAACAGGGATCTCTGGCAATGAGCGAACCAACCCAGCAGGAACCGATTGTGAAACAAGTTGACAGGAAGAAATGGAGATGGATTGGCCATACACTGAGGGAACCTGATATGTATCCATATATATGTGTGTGTATGGTGATCTCTCTTTCTATTGCTCTCTTAGTCTGTGACCATTTCACTTTGATAAACCTGTCTCCTTTAACAATGTATATTCTCCTTATATTATATATAATATAATATGTGTGGTTGTTGACATGTCTGCTATATTTTGCTATGTATATATGGATCGACACTCCATTATAATTAGCCATTCATGTTAAGACTATCTATTGATTTGTTCACACACTTGTCTGGACATTCATATATATTTCGCTCTCACAATCTTGTGTGGCTACTTTGGTGTGATACCACTTTTGCATTCTCCTTGTGTTTGGAAAATAGAAGTATCATCGCAAACCTAGCGGTCTTCTGATTTCCGTCTTTCTTGCGTCAGGACAATTAATTTCTCGACCAGTGCACAGGAATAATTTGGCGACGAGTGCATAACAATTTGGCGACGAGTACATAACAGAACCATCAAGTGACATCACTAGACAAGCCATTGCTCGAGTGGAACCCAAAAGGGAAGCGGCGAGTAGGTCGTCAGTGTGAGGGTGACTTGGAGGAGTTCATGAGAGGAGGAGATGAAAGCATGTGGGCAGACTTGGAGTGGGGTGGAAAAGTTGGCAGAAAACAGAAGGCGATGGAGGTGCACAGCTGAAGCCCTATGTTCCTCTAGGAACTAAGGGATATATAATAATAATAACGGCTTTATTCCAAACGGTATTTGTGGTACAGGTATGGAATTTTCAGCGTGCATTACAGTATATTGCATCTAATTACCTCATAAATTATATAAGATTTTTAAAATCAAAAGTAAATAAATAAATAAAAATAAAATAAATAATTTATAAATAAATAAAATAAATAAAAATTAAGAAAAAACAGCGTAGAGTATTTCATTTCAAACAATGCACCACAGGATTTGAAATATAAAGTTGATGTGTGGTAGAAGATGAGAACAACAGTGTGATAGTAACGAGGAAAGGAAAACAAAAACTAATGGACTATTTGTTAGAGTGCCGCAGTAAGTTTATCGTGTCATACCTAACGGATTTCTCATCACATAACAGCTGTGCCAGATATGGTATTGTGGAGTTTTTGTATTTGGTAGTCCTAGCATATAGCCTCCTATAGCTGCTTCTAGTTCTTCCAGATGAAATGCAAGGAGATAGATGCGTATAGAGAGGATGCTCGGGGTCCGACAATATTGTATTCGCTAGTTTCTTACATGACATTATATGTCTATCTACAATAGTGTTCACCAGTTGGTTTAACGATATCCCACTTGCCCTACTAACAGCTTTTAGTGCCCTTCTCAGCGAAGCAAAGTCTTTCTTAAGTAGTCCAGGAAAGACTAATGGGGAGCAGTAAAGGAGGATGGGTAGAATACAAGAATTTACAAACTGAGAAAGTAAAGACTGCTTTATGCCAGACTGCCTAAATTTCCTAATGTAGAACGTTAAGCGAAACATCTTTCTAGTAACTAGCAAGATGTGGGAAGACCAGGAAAGATCGGTGGAAAAACTCAGCCCAAGGTACTTGACATTAGATGTATTTTCAACCTCTGTGCCGTCAATGAGAGTGGGGCCATGTGAGCTAACTAGTTGCTGTAGGTCACATTTACGTCTGAAAGTGAAATTGACTACCTGACATTTAGACGGATTAAGCTTAAGTCCGTTTGAAGAGGACCACTGACTAATTTCCGACAGAAAGCTATTTAATTTGGAACAATCTGACTGAGAGTTGACAGGCATAGAAACCGAGAGGTCATCGGCATACTTAACAAAAGTGGCTACATCAGAATGAGGCAAGTCATGTAAGAAAAACGAGAACAGAAAGGGAGAAAGAACAGCACCTTGAGGAACACCAGCTAAAGTAAGTGAGGTAGTGGAGGATTTTCCATTGTAGACGGTGTACTGCTTCCTTTCAGAAAAATAGGAATGCAACCACTTATTTGTCCAGCTTTCAGCCTGTGTTGCAGCAAGCTTACTTAGCAAGAGAGACCTGGGAACAGAGTCAAATGCAGATGTGTAATCAAGGAAGGCACAGCGAACGTATTTAGCTCCTTTATCTAAACTAGAGACTATGCTATGGTGGAGGACGACAGCGGCATCTAACGTACTCCTACTATGTTTATAAGCAAACTGGTTGGGGTCGTTGAAAGGTTTTAAAGAGGGATCAAGATTAAGTAAAATAAGTCTTTCCATAACTTTCAAAAAGGGTGAGGTAATTGAAATGGGTCTAAACTTAACATTAGGTCCACTTGTAGATTTAGGCACTGGAACGATCTTGATGTTTTTCCATGATTCAGGTATAATACTTTTGGAAAACGATTCGTTGAAAATGTCAGTTAGCGGGGAACACAAGATGTCGGCACACTTCTTAAGGATAACAGCAGGAACACCATCAGGACCGAGGGACTGAGTAGGCTTGAGAGATTGAAGACACTTGAGGACATCATTCGTGTTAAAGCATGAGAAGCAGTCATTGTTTACACTATTTGAGTTAGGAATCATAACATTTGCTGGGATACATATGAAGGATTCATTAAGCATGTTAACATCTACAGAAATATCATTCAACATTTGCTTACCACCTGTGATTTCCTTTAATAACTTCCACATATTTGATGGGGATTTACATGAAAGAAACTTCTGGTTATAGAGAGCATTCAATCTTTGTAATTCAAGCTTAATCAAAGTGTTCATTCTCTTAACACCAGATTTGTTTTTCATTTTGAACAACCTTTCTTTTTCACGGCGGAGCTTTTTGAGTTGAGAAGAGGAGAAGCGATCGAATTTTAAGAAGATTGTCTCTTTTGGACAACAAACATCAAGACAGAAATTAAGATAATGTGTTATGTTGGCAATTGTGTTATCAAGAGCTTGTTCAGTAAATAGATCCCAGTTTGTGTCTTTTAACATGGACCTTAGGTTCAGTATGTTGTCATGGGAATAACATCTGTGTTGTGTTTTCTTTCCAAGGTATGAGAAGACCCTTTTGTGCTGCTTTCCATATACTTTGGGCAATATTCTTATGATACAGTGATCTGAATTTAGTAGTGGGGCTCTTTTTCGAGCTTCAAATATTCCTGCATCGTTTGTAAAACAAGGTCAAGAGTGTTGTCCATTCTAGTCGGGAAGTTGACAATATTATCGTGTCCAAGTGAAATTAGGAAGCTGTGGTCACTAGAATTAAAATCACCAGTAACTATAGACAAGGAATTTCCGAAGGAGGTGGCAGCAAGGGAAGTAAATTCATCCGCAAATAAAGATAATTCTGTGGAGTTGCATCCAGGAGCAATATACATGTTCGAGATGTAAATGTAGTTGTATTTTGACAAATGTTTAGGTCGACACTTAACGGTGAGACAGTCAATATTGTCACTAGAGAATTTGAAACATACATTATTAGACGTACACCATTGTGAATTGATGAAGATGGCGACACCGCCACCGCGTTTCTTCCTGGAACTACACCGATCTTGTCTGAATAGTTTGAAATTATTTAGATACACTAGATTGTCA
Source organism: Trichobilharzia regenti (assembly GCA_944472135.2). Classification (NCBI taxonomy): domain Eukaryota; kingdom Metazoa; phylum Platyhelminthes; class Trematoda; order Strigeidida; family Schistosomatidae; genus Trichobilharzia; species Trichobilharzia regenti. The sequence goes on from OX235270.1 coordinate 88,999,935, forward strand.
TCATATAGATCATGAAGCCATGTTTCTTGAAGTGATATGATCCCAGTATTATGATATATAATGGAAGACACCAGCGATTGAAGACAGTTAATTTTAGCCGGCAGGGAGCGACAATTGGTACTCATAATTGCGGGAACAGTCATGAATTGAATAGGGGTATTTTTTAATGCTCTCTGCCAGCCGGCATGATGCTTTATAATAATAATATTGCCATAACATTTATTCTCAGATCTTGTGTATAATAACCTTATTGTTGGTTACACATTGGCGTAAGAATAAAAGATTCTTGAGTCGCCAAACTGTGTTCTGGTTTTTCACGTCGGTTATTGCACGTTGTTACTGAAAGTCTTCGAGGTCCGGCGTGAGGTCCAGCGTAGTAATACCTGGAAATTGACACCACCTACTGCTCTTCTCTTTGTCGCCATTGAACCTACACCCACATCTTGTTGATGAATGATAAAAACTAATGTTAATCGTTCAAAGTACTCTCAACTGACCCGTTCAACCGTATTGATGCAGGTGTGTGTTTTCTGAGCCGTCCACAAAGAAAAACTGATTGTCGAAAGACTGCCAGACTGATTTCCCTCCCGTCATGTGAATGCAGGCAGACAATTAGGGACATCAATTTAATTGGGGGAATGTACAAATCGGCGACAAAAGACACCGAAAATGTCAGGGAATTCCTGCAAGTCATTTACGTTGGGTCTTCGAGATAGCAAAGACTTATGACGTAGTTAGTTGTACACTAACGGCAACTTACCACTTGTCAAGTAACGGAATAAATAATACATGCGTCTCATTTATCACTCGAATTTTGTTTTGAATACTATTATAATCCTTTGGTGGAACCGATATGAGTCAAGTCCGAAAGATCAACTAAATCAGACCGGTGATTGCATGTTGTGAATATATCTGCGAAGATATTCAGTGTCATCCAGTTCGGTGGATGTACTATAGAATTGCAGCAGGAAAGAGTTGGCTGGCATTCTGTTATGCGTTTGATGGTGGTACATATCTTTGCAATTTCCTTCTCTCATGACTTACCTTTACTGAATTCAGCATCTCGTTGGTGAAGTCTTCCATCGGAGGCATCTTGTAATCTCTATAGGATGATGATATCGCTTAGAATTTTGGCTGAAGGAGGAAGGAGCGTGATATCATGCGAGTTATTATATAGACTAAAGTCACCCTTTGTCAGTCACGTCTCATAAACCGTCAATGCCCAGCTCTTGCTACGCTCGGGCCCACGCTGTTCCTTGCAGTTTTTCAGAAACGCTTAATAGTAACGGACGCGAAAACCAAAACACCGATTGGCCGCATGGGAATTCTTTATTGTTACACCAACATATAAAAATAATAACTGAACTAATGTCTGTGAACAAATATTACAATAATAATTCACGAGATTACTTCTGATGGTTTGCTACTGACTTCTTTCTGAACAGCGACCGATGAGACGATGACTGTCGTATTGATGCCTCCGCGAAAATTGGGGAAGTTCATTTTGAGCAAACAACCAAGAATTGATCGTTCAATCTTCAGCTCCATTGACACTCCCCGGCAAAATACGGATCCATCCCTTTTTTCCTTCACGATCAATACACGTTTACTTGGATGCCATTGCGAGAACCTGGGTCACACGGACAGAGCCGAAATGGAAAACAAACAGAAAAGCCAACACACCACAAGCATACCCACAGCACAATCTCACACATCGCTGACGACCTGCGCCTCCAGACAGAGACCTCCTCTTGACACATCATCTTGCAACACAATCGCCACTTGCTAGAATGACTCTTGCAGAATGCAACGTGACCATAGCACCACCTCGCGATACTCTACGCACATCCTCTTATCTACTCATTACAAATTACCACTGCAATCGCTTGTCACTCATTCTGCCTCAGTTCTAGTAGCGGTGACGCATGCGAGCCTCAGTCGTTTACACTCTTTCTCCCCGGCGTGTCGGACAGCAGCTAACAATTATCTCCGCGTGCATTTCATTCTCAGCAATAGCCTAGCCTCCCCGGCGTATACGACCAATCTGCTGTCCTTTACATCAGTCAATTCCTTCACGGATGTAGAAGACTCGAAACAACTTCAGAAGTAATCACGACGAAAATTTTAACAAAATTACGCAATAACAACAAGATACGAAAACAACAAGTAAACACAATGAATCCAAAAAACACCAATTCATATGACACAACACACATACATACAAACAGTACACACAAACTCGCAGTTCATGTCTTGATGGGATTCCTTTGAAGAATCGCAGGACTTACACCAGTACGCCTACAACCCTTCACAGGTTGACGATTGTAAGTTGTGGAATGTATGGACACAAACAAGATTAACCAACAATTACAATAATTGGAACTCACAGAATTATTTTACAAAAACGTATGTACAATCAACACATCAAATGTTGTGGATTCTGACACGACAAACTACCCTTGAAGAACTGTAGGACTTACAGCAGTGCGCCTACATTCCTTCTCAGGATGATGATCCACGTGGAAGTGGTCCGGAAACAAACAGAATTACGAACAGCTAGATGACAGATGATATCAATTCAGTATATACAATATGAACACATGTACAAAATCACACACCAAGCACATTGGATTGCTCATTGATGCGCTACCCTTTGAAGAATTGTAGGACTTACAGCAGTACGCCTACAACCTTTCTCAGGTTGACGCCCTAGGTTGGAAAATCGTCGCAGAGTTCATTTGCTGACTGCCCTCTATCAGCTATATCTTCAAATCTGAACGGCAACATGCCCATGTCATTGTATCGTAGAATATAGATGACGAACAAACACACGACGTATATGGTCAACCAAGCGTAGGCACAGAGTAATTTACACAAAAGTTAATAACATTCAAATAGTAAATTGAAACTAGAAATGCTGTCAATGGAATTGAAGATTGAACGATCAATTCTTGGTTGTTTGCTCTAAATCAACTTCCCCAATTTTCGCGGAGGCATCAATACGGCAGTCATCGTCTCATCGGTCGCTGTTCAGAAAGAAGAGTGAAACATCGTCAGAAGTAATATAACGATATATTATTGTAATATTTGTTTACAGACCTTAGTTTGCTTATTCCTTTTATATGTTGGTGTAACAATAAACAAATCTAAACCGGCAGATCAGTGTTTTGGTTTTTTCGTCCGTTATAACTAAGCGTTTCTGAGAAATCTTCTAAGAACAACGTGGGCCCGAGCGTAGCGAGAGCTGGGCATTAACGGTTTATGAGACGTGATTGACAGTTTCTCACGATAGAAACAGATCTGGCGGATTGAAACAGTTGGTGAAAGTTCGGATAGTCACCGTTCATCTTTCCTGGTGCTGGTCAAGTCCTCTTTGAACAAGCAATATCTGGAACGACTTTGGAATTGGGTCAAGTTCAACAATGCCTGGGTCAAAGAAGGGACAGAGTGTCTTGGATGCAAACAGGAAAGTAAGTCATTGTGACTTGTCTGTTACTTGTGACGATGGGTCTGATTTTAAGCATGACATGGTTGATGTTACTGTTTCGCCGTTCAGGGATAATAGGAACATCAAACTCCCCAAGTTTGAACCACGGTGTTTTGATGGAAACCCGGCTGATTATATAGAGTTTGTAAGGGAATTTGAAATCATGTTGAGTAGTTTTCTGTTAAGTGATGAATTGAAGTTAATGTATTTGATGAGATATTGCACTGGAGATGCTGCAAGAGCTATACAGTGCTGTAAGTTTATGAAGCCAAAAGAGGGCTACTACGAGGCTATGAGAATTCTAAGTCAAAGGTTTGGAAGACCTCCGATGATTGCAGGGAAATTATTCGAGGCTGTTCAGGGTAATGGTGATAAATTATAGGATGACTCCCGGGCACTCACTGAGTTTTTGGATAATTTGCTGATTTACAAGAATACAATGATTTCGATGAATCGCATGAGTGACCTCGACTCGAGTTTTATACTAGAAGTAATAGCAAGACGTCTACCTCCTCGACTGCAAAGGAAGTGGGTGAAGATGAGCTCCTGTATGGAGGATGACGGTATCGAGCCAACGTGTGATGATATCCTGAAACTGGTACATACTAGTGTCAATCAATCTATGAGCAAGTTCGCCAGTCTATTACATCTCACCCCTAGAATAGAGCAGTCTGAGGGTGAAAAACGCACTCATTGATGACGAATAAGCCTCAGAGAGGTGGATATCGAGAAGGCTCGATGATGTCCAGTAATGCATATAGATCTAGTGATTGTAACAGCTTTCGTAGTACATCCTCAACAGATAAGTTACAAGATGCAAGACAAACACGTTTGTGTTTTACACGTGTGCAAGAGGTGCATACAGAAGTGAACTGTGAACCAGTGAGCAAGTTCAGTGATAAGCTAAATGTAAACTCCAGACCTGACTCCGAATTGTGTGACGATAACGGTGTGGCCAGGAAGTCTGTAGTTGCAACTGGTAAGCCGTTGTTGAATAAAGTGTCACAGAATAGAGTTGCTGCTTCAGAGTGCAGTTCTGACCCTACAAGTTTACAAGGTATTACTAGTCAGAGTGAAGTTATAAAACCTTCTATGATTTGTGAGGAGGAACCAAAATTGTCTACTTCTTTTATTAAAGAGTTTGAAAATGATAAAGTTGACGGCAAAGTGAATATTCGTGATAATGATCATGATACTTCACAGTTGTCTTTGGTTAATCATGATGAGATGATAGATATGCCTACTACTGCTAAGTTGAACAAAGGTTCTGTACAACTTGAACGTGAAGTAGAAATAAATGCAGATTCAGTTGCAGAAGGCACGCATACTTGTGAGTCCGTCAGTGTGATTGATCAGCATGTAGCCCACCTATCATCAGATGCCAGGGCTAAACCTGACCTGATAGTAAAAGACAGCAGTGGTGGTGGTCTTGCAGGTAGACAAACTTCTGAAAGCCGAGCAACAACAGCTTTTGATCCACTGCTAACTTCATCAACTGATATCAATCAGTCGTCGTTGGTGCTAATATCCACAATGAAAAAGACACCCATCAACTCAAGTATCTTGTGCAATGACTATGGAAGTATCTGTTCGTTTGAAAGGACGAATATCAATGGTCAGTTTAGTGAGGATAAGCCAAGTGTAAATGAGAGAGTAATTGTTAAATTGACGTGCACGAATAAAGGCATTTCTAGGTTCAAGTTACTATTTGAATGTTATTATCTTTGGTGTAAATTACTCTGTGCCTACGCTTGGTTGACCATATACGTCGTGTGTTTGTTCGTCATCTATATTCTACGATACAATGACATGGGCATGTTGCCGTTCAGATTTGAAGATATAGCTGATAGAGGGCAGTCAGCAAATGAACTCTGCGACGATTTTCCAACCTAGGGCGTCAACCTGAGAAAGGTTGTAGGCGTACTGCTGTAAGTCCTACAATTCTTCAAAGGGTAGCGCATCAATGAGCAATCCAATGTGCTTGGTGTGTGATTTTGTACATGTGTTCATATTGTATATACTGAATTGATATCATCTGTCATCTAGCTGTTCGTAATTCTGTTTGTTTCCGGACCACTTCCACGTGGATCATCATCCTGAGAAGGAATGTAGGCGCACTGCTGTAAGTCCTACAGTTCTTCAAGGGTAGTTTGTCGTGTCAGAATCCACAACATTTGATGTGTTGATTGTACATACGTTTTTGTTAAATAATTCTGTGAGTTCCAATTATTGTAATTGTTGGTTAATCTTGTTTGTGTCCATACATTCCACAACTTACAATCGTCAACCTGTGAAGGGTTGTAGGCGTACTGGTGTAAGTCCTGCGATTCTTCAAAGGAATCCCATCAAGACATGAACTGCGAGTTTGTGTGTACTGTTTGTATGTATGTGTGTTGTGTCATATGAATTGGTGTTTTTTGGATTCATTGTGTTTACTTGTTGTTTTCGTATCTTGTTGTTATTGCGTAATTTTGTTAAAATTTTCGTCGTGATTACTTCTGAAGTTGTTTCGAGTCTTCTACATCCGTGAAGGAATTGACTGATGTAAAGGACAGCAGATTGGTCGTATACGCCGGGGAGGCTAGGCTATTGCTGAGAATGAAATGCACGCGGAGATAATTGTTAGCTGCGGTCCGACACGCCGGGGAGAAAGAGTGTAAACGACTGAGGCTCGCATGCGTCACCGCTACTAGAACTGAGGCAGAATGAGTGACAAGCGATTGCAGTGGTAATTTGTAATGAGTAGATAAGAGGATGTGCGTAGAGTATCGCGAGGTGGTGCTATGGTCACGTTGCATTCTGCAAGAGTCATTCTAGCAAGTGGCGATTGTGTTGCAAGATGTCAAGAGGAGGTCTCTGTCTGGAGGCGCAGGTCGTCAGCGATGTGTGAGATTGTGCTGTGGGTATGCTTGTGGTGTGTTGGCTTTTCTGTTTGTTTTCCATTTCGGCTCTGTCCGTGTGACCCAGGTTCTCGCAATGGCATCCAAGTAAACGTGTATTGATCGTGAAGGAAAAAAGGGATGGATCCGTATTTTGCCGGGGAGTGTCAATGGAGTTGAAGATTGAACGATCAATTCTTGGTTGTTTGCTCAAAATGAACTTCCCCAATTTTCGCGGAGGCATCAATACGACAGTCATCGTCTCATCGGTCGCTGTTCAGAAAGAAGTCAGTAGCAAACCATCAGAAGTAATCTCGTGAATTATTATTGTAATATTTGTTCACAGACATTAGTTCAGTTATTATTTTTATATGTTGGTGTAACAATAAAGAATTCCCATGCGGCCAATCGGTGTTTTGGTTTTCGCGTCCGTTACTATTAAGCGTTTCTGAAAAACTGCAAGGAACAGCGTGGGCCCGAGCGTAGCAAGAGCTGGGCATTGACGGTTTATGAGACGTGACTGACAAAGGGTGACTTTAGTCTATATAATAACTCGCATGATATCACGCTCCTTCCTCCTTCAGCCAAAATTCTAAGCGATATCATCATCCTATAGAGATTACAAGATGCCTCCGATGGAAGACTTCACCAACGAGATGCTGAATTCAGTAAAGGTAAGTCATGAGAGAAGGAAATTGCAAAGATATGTACCACCATCAAACGCATAACAGAATGCCAGCCAACTCTTTCCTGCTGCAATTCTATAGTACATCCACCGAACTGGATGACACTGAATATCTTCGCAGATATATTCACAACATGCAATCACCGGTCTGATTTAGTTGATCTTTCGGACTTGACTCATATCGGTTCCACCAAAGGATTATAATAGTATTCAAAACAAAATTCGAGTGATAAATGAGACGCATGTATTATTTATTCCGTTACTTGACAAGTGGTAAGTTGCCGTTAGTGTACAACTAACTACGTCATAAGTCTTTGCTATCTCGAAGACCCAACGTAAATGACTTGCAGGAATTCCCTGACATTTTCGGTGTCTTTTGTCGCCGATTTGTACATTCCCCCAATTAAATTGATGTCCCTAATTGTCTGCCTGCATTCACATGACGGGAGGGAAATCAGTCTGGCAGTCTTTCGACAATCAGTTTTTCTTTGTGGACGGCTCAGAAAACACACACCTGCATCAATACGGTTGAACGGGTCAGTTGAGAGTACTTTGAACGATTAACATTAGTTTTTATCATTCATCAACAAGATGTGGGTGTAGGTTCAATGGCGACAAAGAGAAGAGCAGTAGGTGGTGTCAATTTCCAGGTATTACTACGCTGGACCTCACACCGGACCTCGAAGACTTTCAGTAACAACGTGCAATAACCGACGTGAAAAACCAGAACACAGTTTGGCGACTCAAGAATCTTTTATTCTTACGCCAATGTGTAACCAACAATAAGGTTATTATACACAAGATCTGAGAATAAATGTTATGGCAATATTATTATTATAAAGCATCATGCCGGCTGGCAGAGAGCATTAAAAAATACCCCTATTCAATTCATGACTGTTCCCGCAATTATGAGTACCAATTGTCGCTCCCTGCCGGCTAAAATTAACTGTCTTCAATCGCTGGTGTCTTCCATTATATATATAAAACTGGGATCATATCACTTCAAGAAACATGGCTTCATGATCTATATGATAACAGTCTAGTGTATCTAAATAATTTCAAACTATTAAGACAAGATTGGTGTAGTTCCAGGAAGAAACGCGGTGGCGGTGTCGCCATCTTCATCAATTCACAATGGTGTACGTCTAATAATGTATGCTTCAAATTCTCTAGTGACAATATTGACTGTCTCACCGTTAAGTGTCGACCTAAACATTTGTCAAAATACAACTACATTTACATCTCGAACATGTATATTGCTCCTGGATGCAACTCCACAGAATTATCTTTATTTGCGGATGAATTTACTTCCCCTGCTGCCACCTCCTTCGGAAATTCCTTGTCTATAGTTACTGGTGATTTTAATTCTAGTGATCACAGCTTCCTAATTTCACTCGGACACGATAATATTGTCAACTTCCCGACTAGAATGGACAACACTCTTGGTCTTGTGTTTACAAACGATGCAGGAATATTTGAAGCTCGAAAAAGAGCCCCACTACTAAATTCAGATCACTGTATCATGAGAATATTGCCCAAAGTATATGGAAAGCAGCACAAAAGGGTCTTCTCATACCTTGGAAAGAAAACACAACACAGATGTTATTCCCATGACAACATACTGAATTTAAGGCCCATGTTAAAAGACACTAACTGGGATCTATTTACTGAACAAGCTCTTGATAACACAGTTGCCAACGTAGCACATTATCTTAATTTCTGTCTTGATGTTTGTTGTCAAAAAGAGACAATCTTCTTAAAATTCGATCGCTTCTCCTCTTCTCAACTCAAAAAGCTCCGCCGTGAAAAAGAAAGTTTGTTCAAAATTAAAAACAAATCTGGTGTTAAGAGAATGAACACTTTGATTAAGCTTGAATTACAAAGATTGAATGCTCTCTATAACCAGAAGTTTCTTTCATGTAAATCCCCATCAAATATGTGGAAGTTATTAAAGGAAATCACAGGTGGTAAGCAAATGATGAGTGATATTTCTGTAGATGTTAACATGCTTAATGAATCCTTCATATGTATCCCAGCAAATGTTATGATTCCTAACTCAAATAGTGTAAACATTGACTGCTTCTCATGCTTTAACACGATTGATGTCCTCAAGTGTGTTCAATCTCTAAGAGTGAAACATCGTCAGAAGTAATATAACGATTTATTATTGTAATATTTGTTTTCAGACCTTAGTTCGCTTATTCCTTTTATATGTTGGTGTAACAATAAACAAATCTAAAGCGGCAGATCAGTGTTTTGGTGTTTGCGTCCGTTATAACTAAGCGTTTCTGAGAAATCTTCTAAGAACAGCGTGGGCCCGAGCGTAGCGAGAGCTGGGCATTAACGGTTTATGAGACGTGATTGACAAATGCCTTTATTCGTGCAAGTCAATTTTACAATTTCTGTCTCGTTTGCACTTGGCTTATCCTCACTAAACTGACCATTGATTTTCGTCCTTTCAAACGAACTGATACTTCCATAGTCATTGCACAAGATACTTGTGTTGATGGGTGTCTTTTTCATTGTGGATATTAGCACCAACGACGACTGATTGACATCAGTTGATGAAGTTAGCAGTGGATCAAAAGCTGTTGTTGCTCGGCTTTCAGAAGTTTGTCTACCTGCAAGACCACCACCACTGCTGTCTTTTACTATCAGGTCAGGTTTAGCCCTGGCATCTGATGATAGGTGGGCTACATGCTGATCAATCACACTGACGGACTCACAAGTATGCGTGCCTTCTGCAACTGCACCTGAATTTATTTCTACTTCACGTTCAAGTTGTACAGAACCTTTATTTAACTTAGCGGTAGTAGTCATTCCCTCCATTTCATCATGATCAACCAAAGACAAATCTGCAATATCATGTTCATTACCAGAAATATTCAACTTACCGTAAACTTCATCATTTTCAAGCTATTTAATAACAGAAGTAGACAATTTTGGTTCCTCCTCACAAATCATTAAAGTTTTTATATCTTCACTCTGACTAGTTATACTTTGTAATCTTGTAGGGTCAGAACTGCACTCTGAAGCAGCAACTCTATTCTGTGACACTTTATTCAACAACGGCTTACCAGTTGCAACTACAGACTTCCTGACCACACCGTTATCGTCACACAATTCGGAGTCAGGTCTGGAGTTTACATTTAGCTTATCACTGAACTTGCTCACTGGTTCACAGTTCACTTCTGTATGCACTTCTTGCAAACGTGTGAAACACAACTGTGTTTGTCTTGCATCTTGTAACTTATCTGTTGAGGATGTACTATGAAACCTGTTGCACTCACTCGATCTATATGCATTATTATACATCATGGAGCCTTCTCGATATCCACCTCTCTGAGGCTTATTCGTCATCAATGAGTGCGTTTTTCCACCCTCAGACTGCTCTATTCTAGGGGTGAGATTCAATATACTGGCAAATTTGCTCATCGATTTATTGGCACTATCTTTTACTAGTTTCAGGATATCATCAAATTTTGGATCCATATCCTCCTCCTCCATACGGGAGCTGATCTTCACCCACTTCCTTTGCAGTTGATTAGTTGGGCGTCTCGCTATTACCTCTAGGACTGAGCTGGAGTTGAGGTCACCAATGCAGTTCATAGAAATCAAGGTATTCTTATAAGTCATAAGATTATCTAAAAACTCAGTAAGTGCCTTGGAGTCATCTCGAAGTTGGCTGCCATTACCTTTGACAGGTTCGTATTCGTTCCTTACAATCATTGAAGGTCTTCCAAAACTTTGACGTATTATTCTCAAAGCCTCATCGTAGCCCTCTTTTGGCTTCATAAACTTACAGCACTGTATAGCTCTTGCAGCATCTCCAGGGCAATATCTCATCAAATAAATTAACTTCAATTCATCACTTAATAGAAAACTACTCAACATGATCTCAAACTCCTTTACAAATTGTAAATAATCAGCTGGGTTTCCATCAAAACACTGTGGTTCAAATTTAGGTAGTTTGATGTTCCTATTATCCCTGAACGGCGAAACAGTAACATCAACCATGTCATGCTTAACATCAGACCCATCGTCACAAGTAACAGACAAGTCACAATGACTTACTTTCCTGTTTGCATCCAAGACACTCTGTCCCTTCTTTGACCCAGGCATTGTTGAACTTGACCCAATTCCAAAATCGTTCCAGATATTGCTTGTTCAAAGAGGACTTGACCAGCACCAGGAAAGATGAACGGTGACTATCCGAACTTTCACCAACTGTTTCAATCCGCCAGATCTGTTTCTATCGTGAGAAACTGTCAATCACGTCTCATAAACCGTTAATGCCCAGCTCTCGCTACGCTCGGGCCCACGTTGTTCTTCGAAGATTTCTCAGAAACGCTTAGTTATAACGGACGCAAAACCAAAACACCGATTGGCCGCTTGGGAATTCTTTATTGTTACACCAACATATAAAAATAATAACTGAACTAATGTCTATGAACAAATATTACAATAATGAATCGTTATATTACTTCTGACGATGTTTCACTCTTCTTTCTGAACAGCGACCGATGAGACGATGACTGTCGTATTGATGCCTCCGCGAAAATTGGGGAAGTTCATTTTGAGCAAACAACCAAGAATTGATCGTTCAATCTTCAACTCCATTGACACATTTCTTTTAGAGTTTCACAACGTAATCTTTCTGCCAATACCCAGGCGACTATCTTCAATCGCTTCCTCGACTCATGGCGTGAGTAGGTCTACTGAGATGAGATACCTTGCCCGTATTCCTTGCTTATGGCGGGATTCCATCTGATTTAGCTAATTTTCTCTGTGTGCGCGTGTGTCTGTGTGCGTTAGTTACTTAAGACTTGCACTAAAGACTTCTGCTTTTGGAGTAGATTCAGTGTTCACTCGTAGTTCTGTGTCTGCTGTTGGTACTTCTGTACGAGCTGTAGGTGGTGGTTAATTCGAGGGTTCTTTCAAGTGATCGGCTCAAACTTTCATCTGTTCGAACTCCTCGAAAATTGGCCATCCTTATCTTTATTTCACTGACTTCATGTGAGTTGATCCCATCCTGCATAACCATATGGTTATCTAGTGCATAGATGTAACTGTACAACTTTCACACTGTTGTAGAATGTGATTCCATATTATGTAAATTCACATAGTGGAATCGCGCGACTGAAAAAATATGATTAAAAGCAATGAATTGTGCTCGAAACGTCATCTAGTTATTAATACTGTGTCATTTGATCTTTAAAACAAGCTTATCTAGTATTTGACGCAGTGCTGTAGGCTCCTTGATACCTGTTGTCTACTGTACCCAGTCTTCAGTGTAACGTTAAATCGTATTCTCTCTTCTCCTAACTCTTTCGCTCATTGTGCTGTAGATCAAACTTAGATTCTCTCTTTTTCTCACTGATGTCCTGATTCATCTTATTCTTTATTATCCTCCTCTCCGCTACCAGCTTCCATGTTTCTGTAGTCCTCTCATTACCTAAGATATCTGTCTGTACAGGTTTCTTTTCACGTCGCTTTCGGAGAGCTCTAGTGTTCTTCCCCGCGCGTTTCCGCGTTAATTTTGTCTAATGACTCCGACTCTGTTCTGAAGACTGTCGTGAAAATGTACTTTGTATCTCCATCCGTCAGTTTACGAGGGTTGATCTTGAATTGTTATCTAATTTCAGCCTAATTGTAGCCTTCAGAATGGTCTTGAAAGTTCCTTGTATTAAGTGGGGATCTTAGCCTACATCTGATAATTTTCTTGATCTGGTGTCCAGCAGGCTGTCCCAACCTCTTCGAAATAATAATAATTTTTGCTTTATTCCAAAAATAGCGCTAGTGATACAGCAAGGAATTTTCAGCATTCAGTGCAAAACTGCGTCTAATTTACTCGAAAACGACAAAACTTCAAACATTACATAATAATATACAATTGGTGGATGGTGGCTAGCGGTGGAATCCAGGATGCGCATTTCGTCCTATTTACGACTCGTCAGCTGGATGTACCTGCATTTCTCAGTGAGCGATGATGTTCCCACCGAGGCTCGAACCCAGAACCCATAGTTTCAAACGCCAAAGCGTTATCCACTAGTCCACTTGGGCCACGAGAGCCACCTCTTGTGCAACGGTTCATATTAATTATTGAACTGAATTATATAATAATAACAACAAAACGTTGTTATAGCAGCTATGTAGCAAAAACATTATGCGACACGGAGAAAAATATGCATAAAGTATAAAATTATAGTAATGCAAATGTCCAGGTCTAACTACACTTGGCTTCCCACTGTCCTTGGAAGACTTCCAGATACAATGTGTAATAACCAACGCGAAAAACCAGTAGACAGATTGGCGACTAGAGAACCCTTTATTCTTAGGCCAATATGTAACAAACAATAAGGTTATTATACACAAGGTCTGAGAAAAGATGTTATAACAATAAATCACAACAATACTTCTGATAGTTTTCTCTCTTCCACTGAACAGCGAACGATGAGACGATGACTGCTGGATTGATGACTCCCACGAAAAATATGGCGGAGTTGGGTTTAAGCAAACAACCATGAATTGACCGTTCAATCTTCAACTACGCTGACAAGTAATAATAGTAACAACAACCAAAATAAAATAAAATAGTTATGATTAAACGATAGAAAGTGTGACACCATAAAATTACAGAAGGATGAACAATGAAAGGGTTGATTCAGTTTGCTAATTTTATGGAAACTTATATGTTTTACGTGTAACAGTGTCTTCATTACATAAAATACGGGCTAAATACGGTATTGTGGAATTTTTGTACTTAGTGGTTGGGGCAAATAACTACTTATATTGGTTTTTTGTCCCACCTGATGACATGCAAGGGGATAGTTGTGAATAAAGTGGGTGCAGAGGGTCTGAAAGTACGGCCTTTGCCCATTTTGTACAGGAATTTATGTTTCTCTCGACCATAGTATTGGCGAGCTTACGCAGTGGCGCACTACAAGCCCTACCCACAGCATCTAATACCTTTCGTAATATGATATAGTCTTTTTTGAGAAAGCAACGTAACCATAACCTCGCCAGATACTAGCTTACTAGTTTTCTCACCGGTCCCAAGCCCGGGTAAAGAGGGAGAGATAGGGCGTGGTGCTAGCAACTCCAGCCTGTAAAACAACCAAAGCGCTACAGAAACTTCAACGAATAAATATGATAGGATCCCACATATTTTGGTATTGACTGTTTAAACTTGCATATATGGTATGTTATCATTCTCACACATTTTGGTAGTGACTGCTAATTTTGTATATTATCATTCTCACGCATTTTGGTAGTGACTGCTAATTTTGTATATTATCATTCTCACGCATTTTGGTAGTGACTGCTAATTTTGTATATTATCATTCCCACACATTTTGTTACTGACTGTCAATGTCGGACATATGGCATATTCTCATTTCTCACACACTTTGTTATTGGCTATTAAGGTCAATTATTTCAAATGCTGTTAGCTGTCCATATTGTTGTAAAATGTATAAATACCATGGCTTTCTTTATCGTTGTTGCACCTCAATACACAGTCACAGTCCAGCCTTTGTCTTTTGATATTTGCGTGCTTTACCAAGTCGGAAGGTACGACGAGCAGATAGACAGATTAGTTCAGGCGCAGACAGAATAAGGTGAAAACGTCTATCATTCAATTCCCCACAGTTATAACAAGCAAACGACTACAGTTTTTATTCTGTTCAGCGCAACTATATAACATATAAGTTCAGGCGCAGACAGAGCAAGATATAACAAATTGGCGACCGGGTCTTACTTTAATTCATCGCAGTTATAGCACGCAACGACGACAGTTTTTATTCTGTTCAGCGCAACTATATTACATTTTTGACTGTGTCAATTACAACCCAATTATAATGTCTATCTCTCTGGACGATCTTCCGGTGACTGCAGTTGAGGTTGCCAAACACACACTGCGTGATCCAGTTTTACAGCAAGTATCAAAGTTCATCCGATTTGGCTGGCCTCCACATGTTCATTCAAATGTTTTAAAACAGTTTTACCAGCGACGCAAATCCCTATCCATCGTAAATGGATGCATAATGTTTGCTGATCGTGTTGTCGTTCCAGCTAATCTTCGTGACCATGTGCTTCGGCAGCTTCGTATATCACATCCTGGTGTTGGGAGAATGAAGGCGATCGCTCGCAGTTATGTTTACTGGCCCAACATCGATGACCATATCGAAGACCTCGTTCGCAAGTGTAGTAAATGTGCTCAAGCATCAAAGTGTCCACGCAAGACAGAACTATGTTCCTGGCCACGACCGGACAAACCATGGTCCCGTGTTCATGTTGACTTCACTGGACCGTTCAATAGTATGCATTTCTTAATATGTGTCGACGCGTTTTCCAAATGGCCAGAGATATTTCCTATGCATTCTGCCACATCAATTGCAACAGTGTCCCTCCTACGTCAACTATTACTGAACGTTTCGTCGACACCTTTAAGCGTGCTTATGCAAAAGCGAAGGGGGAGGGAACAACAGAAAAAATTTTGGATAAATTCTTGCTGCATTATCGTACGAATGAAAAAGGACAGTTATGTGGCAGACACACAGATCACGCTCTATCCAGTACCACGCAAAGGTCAACTCGACAAAGAAGAGCTCCGAAACCTTTTCAAATAGATCCAAAAAGCAAGTCCTACACTCTTTACGGGGGGAGGTGATAGGATCCCACATATTTTGGTATTGACTGTTTAAACTTGCATATATGGTATGTTATCATTCTCACACATTTGGTATTGACTGCTAATTTTGTATATTATCATTCTCACGCATTTTGGTAGTGACTGCTAATTTGTATCATTTTGGTAGTGACTGCTAATTTTGTATATTATCATTCTCACGCATTTTGGTAGTGACTGCTAATTTTGTATATTATCATTCCCACACATTTTGTTACTGACTGTCAATGTCGGACATATGGCATATTCTCATTTCTCACACACTTTGTTATTGGCTATTAAGGTCAATTATTTCAAATGCTGTTAGCTGTCCATATTGTTGTAAAATGTATAAATACCATGGCTTTTTTTATCGTTGTTGCACCTCAATACACAGTCACAGTCCAGCCTTTGTCTTTTGATATTTGCGTGCTTTACCAAGTCGGAAGGTACGACGAGCAGATAGACAGATTAGTTCAGGCGCAGACAGAATAAGGTGAAAACGTCTATCATTCAATTCCCCACAGTTATAACAAGCAAACGACTACAGTTTTTATTCTGTTCAGCGCAACTATATAACATATAAGTTCAGGCGCAGACAGAGCAAGATATAACAAATTGGCGACCGGGTCTTACTTTAATTCATCGCAGTTATAGCACGCAACGACGACAGTTTTTATTCTGTTCAGCGCAACTATATTACATTTTTGACTGTGTCAATTACAACCCAATTATAATGTCTATCTCTCTGGACGATCTTCCGGTGACTGCAGTTGAGGTTGCCAAACACACACTGCGTGATCCAGTTTTACAGCAAGTATCAAAGTTCATCCGATTTGGCTGGCCTCCACATGTTCATTCAAATGTTTTAAAACAGTTTTACCAGCGACGCAAATCCCTATCCATCGTAAATGGATGCATAATGTTTGCTGATCGTGTTGTCGTTCCAGCTAATCTTCGTGACCATGTGCTTCGGCAGCTTCGTATATCACATCCTGGTGTTGGGAGAATGAAGGCGATCGCTCGCAGTTATGTTTACTGGCCCAACATCGATGACCATATCGAAGACCTCGTTCGCAAGTGTAGTAAATGTGCTCAAGCATCAAAGTGTCCACGCAAGACAGAACTATGTTCCTGGCCACGACCGGACAAACCATGGTCCCGTGTCCATGTTGACTTCACTGGACCGTTCAATAGTATGCATTTCTTAATATGTGTCGACGCGTTTTCCAAATGGCCAGAGATATTTCCTATGCATTCTGCCACATCAATTGCAACAGTGTCCCTCCTACGTCAACTATTACTGAACGTTTCGTCGACACCTTTAAGCGTGCTTATGCAAAAGCGAAGGGGGAGGGAACAACAGAAAAAATTTTGGATAAATTCTTGCTGCATTATCGTACGAATGAAAAAGGACAGTTATGTGGCAGACACACAGATCACGCTCTATCCAGTACCACGCAAAGGTCAACTCGACAAAGAAGAGCTCCGAAACCTTTTCAAATAGATCCAAAAAGCAAGTCCTACACTCTTTACGGGGGGAGGTGATAGGATCCCACATATTTTGGTATTGACTGTTTAAACTTGCATATATGGTATGTTATCATTCTCACACATTTTGGTATTGACTGCTAATTTTGTATATTATCATTCTCACGCATTTTGGTAGTGACTGCTAATTTTGTATATTATCATTCCCACACATTTTGTTACTGACTGTCAATGTCGGACATATGGCATATTCTCATTTCTCACACACTTTGTTATTGGCTATTAAGGTCAATTATTTCAAATGCTGTTAGCTGTCCATATTGTTGTAAAATGTATAAATACCATGGCTTTCTTTATCGTTGTTGCACCTCAATACACAGTCACAGTCCAGCCTTTGTCTTTTGATATTTGCGTGCTTTACCAAGTCGGAAGGTACGACGAGCAGATAGACAGATTAGTTCAGGCGCAGACAGAATAAGGTGAAAACGTCTTCATTCAATTCCCCACAGTTATAACAAGCAAACGACTACAGTTTTTATTCTGTTCAGCGCAACTATATAACATATAAGTTCAGGCGCAGACAGAGCAAGATATAACAAATTGGCGACCGGGTCTTACTTTAATTCATCGCAGTTATAGCACGCAACGACGACAGTTTTTATTCTGTTCAGCGCAACTATATTACATTTTTGACTGTGTCAATTACAACCCAATTATAATGTCTATCTCTCTGGACGATCTTCCGGTGACTGCAGTTGAGGTTGCCAAACACACACTGCGTGATCCAGTTTTACAGCAAGTATCAAAGTTCATCCGATTTGGCTGGCCTCCACAAGTTCATTCAAATGTTTTAAAACAGTTTTACCAGCGACGCAAATCCCTATCCATCGTAAATGGATGCATAATGTTTGCTGATCGTGTTGTCGTTCCAGCTAATCTTCGTGACCATGTGCTTCGGCAGCTTCGTATATCACATCCTGGTGTTGGGAGAATGAAGGCGATCGCTCGCAGTTATGTTTACTGGCCCAACATCGATGACCATATCGAAGACCTCGTTCGCAAGTGTAGTAAATGTGCTCAAGCATCAAAGTGTCCACGCAAGACAGAACTATGTTCCTGGCCACGACCGGACAAACCATGGTCCCGTGTCCATGTTGACTTCACTGGACCGTTCAATAGTATGCATTTCTTAATATGTGTCGACG
Source organism: Trichobilharzia regenti (assembly GCA_944472135.2). Lineage (NCBI taxonomy): Eukaryota > Metazoa > Platyhelminthes > Trematoda > Strigeidida > Schistosomatidae > Trichobilharzia > Trichobilharzia regenti. The sequence continues at coordinate 89,018,350 of OX235270.1, forward strand.
CGTTTTCCAAATGGCCAGAGATATTTCCTATGCATTCTGCCACATCAATTGCAACAGTGTCCCTCCTACGTCAACTATTACTGAACGTTTCGTCGACACCTTTAAGCGTGCTTATGCAAAAGCGAAGGGGGAGGGAACAACAGAAAAAATTTTGGATAAATTCTTGCTGCATTATCGTACGAATGAAAAAGGACAGTTATGTGGCAGACACACAGATCACGCTCTATCCAGTACCACGCAAAGGTCAACTCGACAAAGAAGAGCTCCGAAACCTTTTCAAATAGATCCATAAAGCAAGTCCTACACTCTTTACGGGGGGAGGTGATAGGATCCCACATATTTTGGTATTGACTGTTTAAACTTGCATATATGGTATGTTATCATTCTCACACATTTTGGTAGTGACTGCTAATTTTGTATATTATCATTCTCACGCATTTTGGTAGTGACTGCTAATTTTGTATATTATCATTCCCACACATTTTGTTACTGACTGTCAATGTCGGACATATGGCATATTCTCATTTCTCACACACTTTGTTATTGGCTATTAAGGTCAATTATTTCAAATGCTGTTAGCTGTCCATATTGTTGTAAAATGTATAAATACCATGGCTTTCTTTATCGTTGTTGCACCTCAATACACAGTCACAGTCCAGCCTTTGTCTTTTGATATTTGCGTGCTTTACCAAGTCGGAAGGTACGACGAGCAGATAGACAGATTAGTTCAGGCGCAGACAGAATAAGGTGAAAACGTCTTCATTCAATTCCCCACAGTTATAACAAGCAAACGACTACAGTTTTTATTCTGTTCAGCGCAACTATATAACATATAAGTTCAGGCGCAGACAGAGCAAGATATAACAAATTGGCGACCGGGTCTTACTTTAATTCATCGCAGTTATAGCACGCAACGACGACAGTTTTTATTCTGTTCAGCGCAACTATATTACATTTTTGACTGTGTCAATTACAACCCAATTATAATGTCTATCTCTCTGGACGATCTTCCGGTGACTGCAGTTGAGGTTGCCAAACACACACTGCGTGATCCAGTTTTACAGCAAGTATCAAAGTTCATCCGATTTGGCTGGCCTCCACAAGTTCATTCAAATGTTTTAAAACAGTTTTACCAGCGACGCAAATCCCTATCCATCGTAAATGGATGCATAATGTTTGCTGATCGTGTTGTCGTTCCAGCTAATCTTCGTGACCATGTGCTTCGGCAGCTTCGTATATCACATCCTGGTGTTGGGAGAATGAAGGCGATCGCTCGCAGTTATGTTTACTGGCCCAACATCGATGACCATATCGAAGACCTCGTTCGCAAGTGTAGTAAATGTGCTCAAGCATCAAAGTGTCCACGCAAGACAGAACTATGTTCCTGGCCACGACCGGACAAACCATGGTCCCGTGTCCATGTTGACTTCACTGGACCGTTCAATAGTATGCATTTCTTAATATGTGTCGACGCGTTTTCCAAATGGCCAGAGATATTTCCTATGCATTCTGCCACATCAATTGCAACAGTGTCCCTCCTACGTCAACTATTACTGAACGTTTCGTCGACACCTTTAAGCGTGCTTATGCAAAAGCGAAGGGGGAGGGAACAACAGAAAAAATTTTGGATAAATTCTTGCTGCATTATCGTACGAATGAAAAAGGACAGTTATGTGGCAGACACACAGATCACGCTCTATCCAGTACCACGCAAAGGTCAACTCGACAAAGAAGAGCTCCGAAACCTTTTCAAATAGATCCAAAAAGCAAGTCCTACACTCTTTACGGGGGGAGGTGATAGGATCCCACATATTTTGGTATTGACTGTTTAAACTTGCATATATGGTATGTTATCATTCTCACACATTTTGACTGCTAATTTTTTATCATTCTCACGCATTTTGGTAGTGACTGCTAATTTTGTATATTATCATTCTCACGCATTTTGGTAGTGACTGCTAATTTTGTATATTATCATTCCCACACATTTTGTTACTGACTGTCAATGTCGGACATATGGCATATTCTCATTTCTCACACACTTTGTTATTGGCTATTAAGGTCAATTATTTCAAATGCTGTTAGCTGTCCATATTGTTGTAAAATGTATAAATACCATGGCTTTCTTTATCGTTGTTGCACCTCAATACACAGTCACAGTCCAGCCTTTGTCTTTTGATATTTGCGTGCTTTACCAAGTCGGAAGGTACGACGAGCAGATAGACAGATTAGTTCAGGCGCAGACAGAATAAGGTGAAAACGTCTTCATTCAATTCCCCACAGTTATAACAAGCAAACGACTACAGTTTTTATTCTGTTCAGCGCAACTATATAACATATAAGTTCAGGCGCAGACAGAGCAAGATATAACAAATTGGCGACCGGGTCTTACTTTAATTCATCGCAGTTATAGCACGCAACGACGACAGTTTTTATTCTGTTCAGCGCAACTATATTACATTTTTGACTGTGTCAATTACAACCCAATTATAATGTCTATCTCTCTGGACGATCTTCCGGTGACTGCAGTTGAGGTTGCCAAACACACACTGCGTGATCCAGTTTTACAGCAAGTATCAAAGTTCATCCGATTTGGCTGGCCTCCACATGTTCATTCAAATGTTTTAAAACAGTTTTACCAGCGACGCAAATCCCTATCCATCGTAAATGGATGCATAATGTTTGCTGATCGTGTTGTCGTTCCAGCTAATCTTCGTGACCATGTGCTTCGGCAGCTTCGTATATCACATCCTGGTGTTGGGAGAATGAAGGCGATCGCTCGCAGTTATGTTTACTGGCCCAACATCGATGACCATATCGAAGACCTCGTTCGCAAGTGTAGTAAATGTGCTCAAGCATCAAAGTGTCCACGCAAGACAGAACTATGTTCCTGGCCACGACCGGACAAACCATGGTCCCGTGTCCATGTTGACTTCACTGGACCGTTCAATAGTATGCATTTCTTAATATGTGTCGACGCGTTTTCCAAATGGCCAGAGATATTTCCTATGCATTCTGCCACATCAATTGCAACAGTGTCCCTCCTACGTCAACTATTACTGAACGTTTCGTCGACACCTTTAAGCGTGCTTATGCAAAAGCGAAGGGGGAGGGAACAACAGAAAAAATTTTGGATAAATTCTTGCTGCATTATCGTACGAATGAAAAAGGACAGTTATGTGGCAGACACACAGATCACGCTCTATCCAGTACCACGCAAAGGTCAACTCGACAAAGAAGAGCTCCGAAACCTTTTCAAATAGATCCAAAAAGCAAGTCCTACACTCTTTACGGGGGGAGGTGATAGGATCCCACATATTTTGGTATTGACTGTTTAAACTTGCATATATGGTATGTTATCATTCTCACACATTTTGGTAGTGACTGCTAATTTTGTATATTATCATTCTCACGCATTTTGGTAGTGACTGCTAATTTTGTATATTATCATTCCCACACATTTTGTTACTGACTGTCAATGTCGGACATATGGCATATTCTCATTTCTCACACACTTTGTTATTGGCTATTAAGGTCAATTATTTCAAATGCTGTTAGCTGTCCATATTGTTGTAAAATGTATAAATACCATGGCTTTCTTTATCGTTGTTGCACCTCAATACACAGTCACAGTCCAGCCTTTGTCTTTTGATATTTGCGTGCTTTACCAAGTCGGAAGGTACGACGAGCAGATAGACAGATTAGTTCAGGCGCAGACAGAATAAGGTGAAAACGTCTTCATTCAATTCCCCACAGTTATAACAAGCAAACGACTACAGTTTTTATTCTGTTCAGCGCAACTATATAACATATAAGTTCAGGCGCAGACAGAGCAAGATATAACAAATTGGCGACCGGGTCTTACTTTAATTCATCGCAGTTATAGCACGCAACGACGACAGTTTTTATTCTGTTCAGCGCAACTATATTACATTTTTGACTGTGTCAATTACAACCCAATTATAATGTCTATCTCTCTGGACGATCTTCCGGTGACTGCAGTTGAGGTTGCCAAACACACACTGCGTGATCCAGTTTTACAGCAAGTATCAAAGTTCATCCGATTTGGCTGGCCTCCACATGTTCATTCAAATGTTTTAAAACAGTTTTACCAGCGACGCAAATCCCTATCCATCGTAAATGGATGCATAATGTTTGCTGATCGTGTTGTCGTTCCAGCTAATCTTCGTGACCATGTGCTTCGGCAGCTTCGTATATCACATCCTGGTGTTGGGAGAATGAAGGCGATCGCTCGCAGTTATGTTTACTGGCCCAACATCGATGACCATATCGAAGACCTCGTTCGCAAGTGTAGTAAATGTGCTCAAGCATCAAAGTGTCCACGCAAGACAGAACTATGTTCCTGGCCACGACCGGACAAACCATGGTCCCGTGTCCATGTTGACTTCACTGGACCGTTCAATAGTATGCATTTCTTAATATGTGTCGACGCGTTTTCCAAATGGCCAGAGATATTTCCTATGCATTCTGCCACATCAATTGCAACAGTGTCCCTCCTACGTCAACTATTACTGAACGTTTCGTCGACACCTTTAAGCGTGCTTATGCAAAAGCGAAGGGGGAGGGAACAACAGAAAAAATTTTGGATAAATTCTTGCTGCATTATCGTACGAATGAAAAAGGACAGTTATGTGGCAGACACACAGATCACGCTCTATCCAGTACCACGCAAAGGTCAACTCGACAAAGAAGAGCTCCGAAACCTTTTCAAATAGATCCATAAAGCAAGTCCTACACTCTTTACGGGGGGAAGTGATAGGATCCCACATATTTTGGTATTGACTGTTTAAACTTGCATATATGGTATGTTATCATTCTCACACATTTGGTATTGACTGCTAATTTATCATTCTCACGCATTTTGGTAGTGACTGCTAATTTTGTATATTATCATTCTCACGCATTTTGGTAGTGACTGCTAATTTTGTATATTATCATTCCCACACATTTTGTTACTGACTGTCAATGTCGGACATATGGCATATTCTCATTTCTCACACACTTTGTTATTGGCTATTAAGGTCAATTATTTCAAATGCTGTTAGCTGTCCATATTGTTGTAAAATGTATAAATACCATGGCTTTCTTTATCGTTGTTGCACCTCAATACACAGTCACAGTCCAGCCTTTGTCTTTTGATATTTGCGTGCTTTACCAAGTCGGAAGGTACGACGAGCAGATAGACAGATTAGTTCAGGCGCAGACAGAATAAGGTGAAAACGTCTTCATTCAATTCCCCACAGTTATAACAAGCAAACGACTACAGTTTTTATTCTGTTCAGCGCAACTATATAACATATAAGTTCAGGCGCAGACAGAGCAAGATATAACAAATTGGCGACCGGGTCTTACTTTAATTCATCGCAGTTATAGCACGCAACGACGACAGTTTTTATTCTGTTCAGCGCAACTATATTACATTTTTGACTGTGTCAATTACAACCCAATTATAATGTCTATCTCTCTGGACGATCTTCCGGTGACTGCAGTTGAGGTTGCCAAACACACACTGCGTGATCCAGTTTTACAGCAAGTATCAAAGTTCATCCGATTTGGCTGGCCTCCACATGTTCATTCAAATGTTTTAAAACAGTTTTACCAGCGACGCAAATCCCTATCCATCGTAAATGGATGCATAATGTTTGCTGATCGTGTTGTCGTTCCAGCTAATCTTCGTGACCATGTGCTTCGGCAGCTTCATATATCACATCCTGGTGTTGGGAGAATGAAGGCGATCGCTCGCAGTTATGTTTACTGGCCCAACATCGATGACCATATCGAAGACCTCGTTCGCAAGTGTAGTAAATGTGCTCAAGCATCAAAGTGTCCACGCAAGACAGAACTATGTTCCTGGCCATGACCGGACAAACCATGGTCCCGTGTCCATGTTGACTTCACTGGACCGTTCAATAGTATGCATTTCTTAATATGTGTCGACGCGTTTTCCAAATGGCCAGAGATATTTCCTATGCATTCTGCCACATCAATTGCAACAGTGTCCCTCCTACGTCAACTATTACTGAACGTTTCGTCGACACCTTTAAGCGTGCTTATGCAAAAGCGAAGGGGGAGGGAACAACAGAAAAAATTTTGGATAAATTCTTGCTGCATTATCGTACGAATGAAAAAGGACAGTTATGTGGCAGACACACAGATCACGCTCTATCCAGTACCACGCAAAGGTCAACTCGACAAAGAAGAGCTCCGAAACCTTTTCAAATAGATCCAAAAAGCAAGTCCTACACTCTTTACGGGGGGAGGTGATAGGATCCCACATATTTTGGTATTGACTGTTTAAACTTGCATATATGGTATGTTATCATTCCCACACATTTTGGTATTGACTGCTAATTTTGTATATTATCATTCTCACGCATTTTGGTAGTGACTGCTAATTTTGTATTATCATTCTCACGCATTTTGGTAGTGACTGCTAATTTTGTATATTATCATTCCCACACATTTTGTTACTGACTGTCAATGTCGGACATATGGCATATTCTCATTTCTCACACACTTTGTTATTGGCTATTAAGGTCAATTATTTCAAATGCTGTTAGCTGTCCATATTGTTGTAAAATGTATAAATACCATGGCTTTCTTTATCGTTGTTGCACCTCAATACACAGTCACAGTCCAGCCTTTGTCTTTTGATATTTGCGTGCTTTACCAAGTCGGAAGGTACGACGAGCAGATAGACAGATTAGTTCAGGCGCAGACAGAATAAGGTGAAAACGTCTTCATTTCAATTCACTACAGTTATAACAAAATATATTAATAATTCTAAAAACTTAAGCATTAGCGTTACTTTTCGCTGGAATCGGGGAGGTGAAATGACGCAGGCTGGTGTAAGCCTTCGTGAAGCCAGTCAGCCGATGTGCCTTCTTTCGATGAAAGCAAAAGTAAGGATGGGTACCTGGAATGTTCGCACAATGTACGAAACTGGAAAGGCTGCCCAGATAGCCGCTGAAATGAGAAGGTACAGAATAGAAGTGTTGGGAATCTGCGAGAGCAGATGGAACGGAACTGGAAGGTGCCAACTACCTACTGGAGAGACAGTAATCTATTCCGGCCACCTAGAGGACAACCATGAGCACACCGAGGGAGTGGCCATCATGATGTCACCAACAGCAACCAAAGCTCTCATGCAGTGGGAACCAATCTCCTCCAGGATAATGACAGCCAGGTTCAACTCAAAAGGAAGGAAAGTTACAGTCATTCAATGCTATGCGCCTACAAACGTCTCAGAACAAGAGAAGAAGGAGGCGTTCTACAGACAACTACAAGCAATAATGGACAACGTCCCAAATGGCGATATCAAAATCCTGATGGGCGACATGAATGCGAAGCTGGGACGAGACAACACAGGAAGAGAACTCACCATGGGTCGTGAGGCCCTCGGTGAAATGAACGACAATGGTGAACTCTTCTCAGACTTCTGCGCCTTCAATGATTTGGTGATTGGCGGTAGTGTGTTCAAACACAAGGATATACACAAGACGACATGGATTTCACCAGATGGAAACACCAAGAATCAAATAGACTTCATCTCAATTTCAAGAAAGTGGAGACGGAGCCTACTGGACACAAGGTCAAGGAGAGGAGCAGATGTGGGTTCAGACCACTATCTAGTACAAGGGACTTTCAAGGTGAAACTAAAAGCCTCGAGGATAGCTGGGGATAGGCCACAATGCAAGTTCAACACTCAATTACTGAAGGACACAACCACAAAAGACACTTCACTGCAACTGTCAGAGCAAAGCAGGAAACACTACGCGACATCACTGAAGAATCATGCGTGGAAGAACATTGGAAGTCTCTGAAGGCGATTCTCAACGAAACGTGTTCAACGGTTCTAGGAAGAAAGAAGAGACAAGACAAGGAATGGCTCTCAACGGACACTTGGAAATTAATAGAAGAGAGGAGAATGGTGAAAGAGAAAATGATTCAATGCAAGGACGGACAGGAGAAGGAGACGATGAGCTCAACTTACAAAGCATTGGACAAAGAAGTGAAGAAAAGTGCTAGGAAGGACAAAAGACGATTCTACGACAATCTAGCTACTGAAGCTGGAAAGGCAGCAGGCAAAAGGGACCTGAGGACACTATATCAGATAACCAAATCTCTATCCGGGAAGAGATCAACACAAGCGAAACCTATAAAAGACAGCCAAGGGAACCCAATTACCAAGGAAGAAAAACAGATTAAACAATGGGCGGATCACTTCAAAGGACTCTTGAACCGACCATCACCTGCAACCCGTCCAGAAATACCAACAACAGCGCGCACACAACTGCAAGTTGACACCAATCCTCCAACGAGAGCTGAAGTCTTGAATGCAATCAAACTTCTGAAAGCTGGAAAAACAGCCGGACCAGATGGAATACCCCCTGAAGCACTGAAAGCAGACCCAGAGACGACAGCAGACATGCTGACTCCATTATTGCAAAAGGTCTGGAAGGAGGGAAAGGTGCCTACTGACTGGAGGAAAGGTTACCTCGTGAAACTACCAAAGAAGGGCGACTTCTGCCTCACTCTGCAAGAACTGGCGAGGAATCATGCTCCTATCGACGCCAAGTAAAATCCTGAGTCGCATCATCCTGGAGAGATTAAAGGACGCACTGGAGACAGAACTCCGACCAGAACAAGCTGGATTCAGGAAAGGCAAATCATGTACTGACCAAATTGCAACTCTACGCATCATCATCGAACAAAGCATGGAATGGCAATCAAACCTCTACCTCAACTTTATAGACTTTGAGAAGGCCTTCGACAGCGTTGATCGTGAAGTAATTTGGAAATTACTCGAGTACTATGGCGTACCCCAAATATTCATCAACCTTATTCAACAGCTGTACGACAACGGCACCTGCCAAGTGATCCACAACGGAAGACTCAGCGAGGCGTTTGGAGTAAACACAGGAGTCAGACAAGGGTGCTTAATATCACCAATGATATTCCTAATTGTGGTGGACTGGATTATGCGTCAGACCGTGGGAAACGAGAAGACAGGAATATCCTGGACCGACGTGAAGAACCTAGAAGACCTGGATTTCGCGGATGACTTATGTTTGATGTCACACACAATCGAAGACTTACAAGCGAAAACCGACAAACTGGTCGAAGAAGACGGGACTCCAGGTAAACATAGACAAGACGGAGGTTATGAAAATAACCAACCAACAACAGCAACAACATCCAACGTCAATCACCATCAACGGGAGGGATTTGAAAGAGGTTACTTCATTCATCACTTATCTAGGGAGCATTGTCTCAACTACAGGCGGAACGGACGAGGATGTCAAATCAAGCGAGAATCGGGAAGGCGAGAAACACATTCATCAACCTGAAATCAATCTGGAAATCTTCGTCACTCAGCATCAACAACAAAATTCGGATTTTCAATACAAACGTAAAGTCAGTTCTTCTATACGGATCAGAAACTTGGCGGGTCACAAAGAATATTTCCAAAAGGCTGCAGACCTTTATTAACAACTGTCTTCGCTCAATACTGAAGATCAGATGGCCGGAAAGAATCACCAACAAGGAATTATGGGAACAAACAAAGCAAGAACCAATCGCCCAACAAATATGCAGGAGAAAGTGGAGATGGATCGGACACTCGCTGAGGAGACCGCTGGGTGACATCGCGCGTCAAGCCCTCGAGTGGAACCCGAAAGGGAAGCGGCGTGTGGGACGTCCAAGGGTGACATGGAGGAGATCGTGTGAAGAGGAGTTGAAAGAATATGGATTAACATGGATGAAATCGAAAAGTATAGCAGAAGACAGAAGAAAATGGAGACGTGAAGCTGAAGACCTATGTTCCACTAGGAACACAAAGGAGCAGTAATAATAAATAATAATAACGTGACCATAGCACCACCTCATGATACTGTACGCACATTCTCTTATCTACTCACTACCAATTACCACTGCGATCACTTTTCACTCATTCTGCCTCAGTTCTAGTAACAGTGACGTATGCGAGCCTCAGTCGTCTACACTCTTTCTCCCCGGCGTATGGGAACTCAGCTTAAACAGAAAAACCCGTCCTCAGACATTGATTCCACAGCTAATCATTATCTCCGTATGCATTTCATTCTCAGCAATAGCCTAGTCTCCCCGGCGTATACGACCAATCTGTTGTCACTAACATCATTCAATTCATACACGAAAGTAGAAGACTAGAAACAACTTCAGAAATAATCACGACGAAAATTTTAACAAAATTACGCAATAACAACAAGATACGAAAACAACGAGTAAACACAATGAATCCAGAAAACACCAATTGATATGACACACCACACATACATACAAACAGTACACACAAACTCGCAGTTCATGTCTTGATGGGATTCCTTTGAAGAATCGCAGGACTTACACCAGTACGCCTACAACCCTTCACAGGTTGACGATTGTAAGTTGTGGAATGTACGGACACAAACAAGATTAACCAACAATTACAATAATTGGAACTCACACAATTATTTAACAAAAACATATGTACAATCACTACATCAAATGTTGTGGATTCTGACACAACAAACTACCCTTGAAGAACTGTAGGACTTACAGCAGTACGCCTACATTCCTTCTCAGGTTGATGATCCAAGTGAAAGTCGTCCGGACACAAAAACAGAATTACGAACAGCTGGATGAGAGATGATATCAATTCAGTATATACAATATGAACATATGTACAAAATCACACACCAAGCACATTGTACTTCTCATTGATGCGCTACCCTTTGAAGAATTGTAGGACTTACAGCAGTACGCCTACAACCCTTCTCAGGTTGACGCCCTAGGTTGGAAAATCGTCGCAGAGTTCATTTGCTAACTTCCTTCTATCAGCTAAATCGTCAAATCTGAACGGCAACTCACTCATGTCATTGTATCGTAGAATATAGATGACCAATAAACACACGATATCTCTCATCAACCAAGTATAGAAACAGAGTAATTTACACCAAAGATAATAACATTCAAATAGTAATTTGAAACTTGAGATGCCTCTATTCATGTAAGTCAATTTAACAATTACTCTCTCGTTTACACCTGGCTTATCCTCACTAAACTGACCAATATCTTTCGTCTTTTCAAATGCACCATTACTATCATAGTCATTGCACAAGATACTCGAGTTGGTGGGCGTCTTTTTCATTGTGGATGACAACACCAACGGCGACTGATTGACACAAGTCGATGAACTTAGCGGTGCGTCAGAAGCTGTTGTTGTTCGGCTTTCAGATAGTTGTCTAACTGCAAGATTACCATCACTGCTGTCTTTCACTACTAGTTCGGGTTTAGCACTATCATCTGATGATAGGTGGGCTACACGCTGATCAATTACACTGACGGTCTCACAAGTATCCATTCCTTCTGCAACTGCATCTGCATTCAATTCTACTTCACGTTGTAGTTGTACAGAACCTTTATTCAACTTAGCAGTAGTAGGCATTCCCCCCATTTCATCATGATCAACCAAAGACAAATGTACAATATCATGATCATTGTCAAAAATATCTACTTCGCCGCTGTTTGTATGATTGAATTCATCATTTTCAAACTCTTTAATAACAGCAGTAGACAATTTGGGTACTTTGTCACAGATTTTTGAAGGTTTCATACCTTCACTCTGACTAGTAATACCTTGTAAACTTGTGGAGTCAGAACTGGACTTTGAAACTATAATTCTCTTCTTCTGCACAAACTGCAGTGTCGTCTGTGACACTCTATTGAAAAATGGCTTACCAAGTTGCAATTACAGCCTTCTTCACCTCACGATTATCGTCACACAATTCGGAGATGGACCTTGATGACGTCAACTTCCCATTTAGCTTACCACTAAACTTGCTCACTTCTTCACAGTTCGCGTTTGTATGCATTTCTTGCAAATGTGTAAAACTCAACCGTGTTTGTCTTGCAGCTTGTAACCTATTTGTTGGGGACGTTCCACGAAAGCTATCACACTAATTATGTTTGTATGGGTTACTAGACACTATAACGCTTTTTCTATATCCGCTTCGCTGAGACCCTTTCGTCATCAATGATTGCATTTTGCTCTCAGACTGCTTTATTCTAGGGGTGAGACGCAATAGACTGGCGAACCTGCTCATAGATTGATCGACACTGTCTTTTACCAGTTTCAGGATATCATCTTCATCCTCTAAACGAGAGCTTATCTTCACCCACTTCCTTTGCAGTCGAGTAGGTAGGCGTCTCGCTATTACCTCTAGGACTGAACTTGAGTTCTGATCACTCATGCAATTCATGGAATTCAACGTATTCTTGTAAGTCATCAGATTATCCAAAACTCAGAGAGTGCCTTGGAGTCATCTTGTATTTGACTACCATTAACTTTAACAGGCTCGAATACGTGGTGTACAATCATCGAAGGTCTTCCAAATCTTTGACGCAGTATACTCATAGCCCAAGAGTATCCTTCGTTAGTTGGCATGAACTTACAACACTGGATAGCTCTTGAAGCAACTCCAGTGAACTTTCTCAACAAATAAATTAACTCCATTTCTTCATATATTGCAGACTCACTCAGAATGACTTCAAACTCCTTTACAAACTGTGGATAGTCGGCTGGGTTTCCATCAAAGTAGCGAGGTTTAAACTCAGAATTTTTTAATTTGTATTATCCCTATACGGCGAAACATGAACAACAGACTCATCATGCTGAGCACCATACATGTAATGTAACAGACAACTCAACATTACTTACTTTCCTGCCTGCTTCCAAGACGCTAAGTCCCTTCTTTGACCCAGGCTTCATTGAACTTGACCGAAAATTCCAGAAAAGTTCCAGATAACACTTGTCCAAGAAAACTTGCAGGCACCAGGAAAGACGAACAGAATCTATCATTATCTATCAGAATCTGCCAGCCAACTCTCATAAACTGTCAATGTCCAGCTCTTACTACGCCGGACCTCACGCTATCCCTGGAAGACTTTCAGAAAAAATGTGTAATAACCAACGCGAAAAACCAGTAGACAGATTAGCGACTAGAGAACCCTTTATTCTTAGGCCAATATGTAACAAACAATAAGGTTATTATACACAAGGTCTGAGAAAAGATGTTATAACAATAAATCACAACAATACTTCTGATAGTTTTCTCTCTTCCACTGAACAGCGAACGATGAGACGATGACTGCTGGATTGATGACTCCCACGAAAAATATGGCGGAGTTGGGTTTAAGCAAACAACCATGAACTGACCGTTCAATCTTCAACTACATTGACGGACAGAATAACCGCCATCTCAGCTAGGTGTCTCATTCATTATATGATTTTTCGATGAGTTATGGAGAATTTCATTCACCACGGATGAAAACAAAAATTCTCGCGCTCCTCAGAACAGACATATAACTTATTTCTGTAGGCTTTTTCTCTATCAAAAGCCTGGACTTTATAAATAGACTGCTATGACATTAATCATTGCCTCTAGTCTCTTTACAGCCTGGAATTCTAAAAATCACCAGCAAATACTGAAATTTAATGGCTCTTAAACAAAAACAAAAGACATTTCTATGCATAATTTCTCTAAGTGGATGTCTTTCTTTGTAATAATTCGTTTGGGATATGAAGATACTTATACTCATAACCACGAACATAACACAAAGAAATATCGCTTCTTTGACTGCAGAAGCCCAAAACTAATTAAATATGCTTCATTTTTACAAAATTTAACGCCAATAACTCCTCTGTAGGCACGAACACGATAACCTGAGCTGTGTGCGAAAATACATCACAATAGCATTCATCGTCACGCTACGGCGATAGCATTTGGGATTTAGTTGAAACTGGAATACAGAAGTAGTCTTAGCACTAAAAAGTGCCAGGTTCCAAAAAAAAATCCTGAAAAGTTCTCACCGGCACTAAGAGGAGGGTGAAACAAAACAATAGCAGAAATACCCAGCATATTATAATGTAAAGTATTTTGTAATGGATTTCGATAAGAAGGATCAGTCCCGGTGTCAATGTAGTTGAAGATTGAACGATTAATTCATGGTTGTTTGCTCAAAATCAACTTCCCAATTTTCGCGGAGGCATCAATCAGCCACTAATCGTCTCATCGGTCGCTGTTCAGAAGGAAGTCAGTAGCAGACCGTCAGAAGTAATATTGTGATTTATTATTGTAATATTTGTTCATAGACCTCAGTTTCAAAGCTTAATTTTAAAGTTGGCTATGTGTTGGTGTTACAATAAAGAATTCTCGAGTCGCCAATCGGTGTTTTGGATGTTGCATCCGTTATTACTAAGCCTTTCTGAGAAGCTTTGAGGAACAGCGTGAGTCCCAGCGTAGCGAGACCTGGGCATCAACGGTTTACGCGACGTGGCTGACAATTTTTGAAGGCTTGCAGTAAGTTTCTGACGGATTCAGACAGTTGGTGACAATTTGGATAGTCACCGTTCATCTTTCCTGGTGCCGGTCAAGTCCTCTTTGAACAAACAATATCTGGAACGATTTTGGAATTGGGTCAAGTTCAACAATGCCTGGGTCAAAGAAGGGACAGAGTGTCTTGGATGCAAACAGGAAAGTAAGTCATTGTGACTTGTCTGTTACTTGTGACGATGGGTCTGATGTTAAGCATGACATGGTTGATGTTACTGTTTCGCCGTTCAGGGATAATAGGAACATCAAACTACCTAAATTTGAACCACGGTGTTTCGATGGAAACCCGGCTGATTATATAGAGTTTGTAAGGGAATTTGAAATCATGTTGAGTAGTTTTCTGTTAAGTGATGAATTGAAGTTAATGTATTTGATGAGATATTGCACTGGAGATGCTGCAAGAGCTATACAGTGCTGTAAGTTTATGAAGCCAAAAGAGGGCCACTACGAGGCTATGAGAATTCTAAGTCAAAGGTTTGGAAGACCTGCGATGATTGCAGGGAAATTATTCGAGGCTGTTCAGGGTAATGGTGATCAATTATAGGATGACTCCCAGGCACTCACTGAGTTTTTGGATAATTTGCTGATTTACAAGAATACAATGATTTCGATGAATCGCATGAGTGACCTCAACTCGAGTTTTATACTAGAAGTAACAGCAAGACGTCTACCTACTCGACTGCAAAGGAAGTGGGTGAAGATAAGCTCCCGTATGGAGGATGAGGGTATCGAGCCAAAGTTCAATGACATCCTGAGACTGGTAAACGATAGTGTCAATCAATCTATGAGCAAGTTCGCCAGTCTATTACATCTCACCCTAGAATAGAGCAGTCTGAGTGTGGAAAAACGAAATCATTGATGACGAATAGGCCTCAGAGAGGTGGATATCGAGAAGGCTCCATGATGTATAGTAATGCATATAGACCTAGTGAGTGCAACAGCTTTCGTAGTACATCCTCAACAGATAAGTTACAAGATGCAAGACAAACACGTTTGTGTTTTACACGTGTGCAAGAGGTGCATACAGAAGTGAACTGTGAACCAGTGAGCAAGTTCGATGATAAGCTAAATGTAAATAATAATGTATATTCTCATATAAACATATAAATTTACATGAAAATGCATGCCATTTTTACAGGCACGATCAAGTATGATATAATATCAAATCGTAGATTGTCTACAAGTTAATAATGTTTCAACAGTTAAATATTTGATATATATATAAATACACATTGTCTGAACTAGGCTGTATAGTTATTGAATTGTACAATTGTCCTCCAGGTTGAGCGGGAAAATCGACTTCGTTTCGTTTTCATCCCGTGGTTGTCGGCATACGATAACCAACCAATATTGAGGTAAGTACAACGTTTACAACGGATTGAAAGCTGTTTTTAGAAAAGTAAAAGTGCTAAGGTGAATCAATAAAGTGTAATGAAATGGGTAAGTGCAAGTATCACTAATAAATGCATTAATATAGAAAACTCCCTAGGCTGACAACGTTCATTTGCAATGTATAATGCTACGCGTATATCTCGTACTATCATGATGTCCACTTTTGGTTTTAATACATTTTTTCCTTATGTCGGTTTTTTTATTTTATGCTTTTTTGTGCATTTGGTGCACAACCGTACCTCACAGAGAATAGGAATAGAATAAGTCGAATCAAATTCATAAAGAGCTATAAAATGTTAGGTTTAATGGGATACAATGAGGATTAAGTAAAGACGTTATTAGAAAATGAATGAGATAAGACATTGTGAAGTGGTATTTAAAGATCCGACAATGGACAGCAAGTTGATTTATAAGATGCCCCATAAATCTGTGCAGATCCCACATGGTCGCATCTCAACAATAGGCTGAGCGAATGGTATATATTTAAAGGTAGAAGCATGATCTGTCAAGGCGTTCATTATTATCTTTTTCAAGATAAAGATCTAAGCCCTCATAAAAATCAGAAATATCTCGAGCCTTTAATTTGTATATTGCTGTTCCTGCAGAATGGGGCGATTCACCTTAGTGACCACCACCATATCTACTGATCAGCTAACGCCACCCTCCCTCCTTTTTTGATGTTAAGCTCTGAGAATATGATTATTATGGCTACCGCAAATATACTGCTTGGTACCAGACATGTTCGTACCCCATATTCCATCTCCCTAGCTTTCTTAATGAGTGCTTCCAATAGGTCTCCACATACATCTTTATGAACATTATATATGTATGCATGCGTCCTAATGAACAGATTACTTTACAAGAAGTTAAAACCTTAAAGAATAAAAAGAATAGGTTTTGTGAATAGTGAAGCAAGATTCAGCAGAACAATATAGTTAGGGATCAATGTAGGTAGTATGAACTGAAGGTAAGGTCGGTTGGCAGGACTTAGTGTACTAAATTATCATGACAGTCTTGTATATAGTAGACATCTGACATTGCAAAGTAACGTGTCTAAACATATTATAAAAGATATTAACAGAAATACTACATAGCTTTAACATTATGAATTTTAGAAAATTATATGAGAATGGGTAACTGTTGACTGAAGATAATCAATTCAACTCAAAAATAGTGCAGTGTATTATGCTAATAATATAAGTATATTCGTAAAATATTAAAAGATATGGTTGCTAATGTAATGGTTTTCGGAAATAATTATACTGACGAACTTATTGAAGATTACAGTGAAGAGGAAACCAGTGAGTTAGTTAAATGGCTACTGTGCAGTTAGTAGTTAAAACGTCTTTTTTAAAAAGTAAAGGGTAGAAGAGTTTTGAGCACCGGAGCAAATTAAGTCATATTCTACTGAGTAGAGTGTAGTGAGTAGTGGTACGATTAGGGATAAGGGTAGGTTGAATGAACTTGGGGAAAATGGTTGGTTGGTTGAGTTTGTTATTGCTAGGTATTCCTGGCCACTTTTCATATGGCATGCTTTAGACATTACAAAGTACCAGTTTGCTTATATTATGGGAGAACTATCACAACTAATTTGGGATTATACATCCAGGAGAGTCTAATGAGTTTATAAACCCGATTGAAGAAATATCGATAGGATCTCTAGTAAGCTGAATAACCGGACCTTAGGTAAAGGCATGTGGGAGAGATTAGGTTGGTTTTATCACGTTATAGATGAGGTACGGTTGCCGGGGCAAATGAGTTTCCTCAAATTGGGGGTATTGCACTGGGGTCTGTAGTACTAAAGCTAGTTGAGCGGCCCATATGGATAAAGTATGGATAAGTAGACCGAAGCTCTTTTGTTGATAGGAACTCGTTAAGTAGACGCTGGAATTCAGTAGGAGATCGGCAACTACGTACAGTAAGTGGAAGTTCGTTCCATAATGCACTGTACTGTATTTTAAAGAAACGTGATCGCAGTTTTGTCCGGAACCGGCTTATGGATAGAGTATTTTCATGATTCCTAAGAGTATATATGGGTAAATTATTGAAAGCTATTGGATTACTGCTTTTGGTGTAGCCGTGTAAAAGGCGAAAGAGGAATGTAAGGTTGAGTTTCAGGCGCCTTAACCAAAGTGGCTGAAGTCCATACATTTTGCACCTATCAGCGTAAGTCAGTCCTTCATGTTTGTATAATAGGCGTCGAGTAAAACTTCGCTGAATATTTTCAATACGAACCCTGTCATACCCATGCATGAAACCGAAGACAATTGTGCAGTATTCAAGTACTGGACGAACCATGACTTTGTATAAAAGGACTTTAGCCTCATTTGTGTACATTTTTCGATGTAACAAGCCTGTGAGTCTTCGGCATTTAGAAACAAGTGCTTTTGCGTACTGACTGAATGTTAAGTTTTGTGAGTAGGTAACTCCCAGGTCTTTTATGGAACTGAGGGTTTGGAGAAAAGAGTTACCTAGGTGTAACCTGAAATTCGGATGGGAGTTATTGAAATATAGGACACCACATTTATCAGAATTGAATGGCAGTTGCCAGTCATTGCTCCAGTTATGTAACCTATCCAGATCATCTTGAATATGTGTGAATCCTTCGTTTAGTGTAGAATGGGGGAAGCTGTATACAATCTTTAAGTCGTCAGCAAAGAGGTATGGGGTACCATGCTTGATTACGCTGCAGATGTCGTTAATGTAGATTACGAAAAGCAGTGGACCTAGTACACTACCCTGAATCACTCCACTTCTTATAGGTCTGGGTGACGAGTAATTATTTGCAAATTTCACAACTTGGGAACGATCTTCCAAGAAAGAAATGAGCCAGGATAACAAGGGGTCTTGGAACCCGTACGACTTTAGCTTAAGGATTAGTCTCTTGTGTGGGACTTTATCAAAGGCTTTTTTGAAGTCAAAGAAGAGAGTTGTGACATACAAACCATGATCACGCTTAGCGGTAACATCATCAAAGTAGTCAAGTAGGCAGGTGGAGCATGATCGATTTTTCAAGAAGCCGTGTTGTGCTGGAGTAAACACTTTGTGAAGGTGGAGGTATGAAGCAATATCTTGCCCTATAACCTTTTCCATAACCCTGGAAACTACTGACGTGATATTAATCGGTCGGTAGTTTTCGATGTTAGAAGTTGGTCCTTGTTTGTGCCTAGGGGTTATAAACGACAGTTTCCAGCATTCTGGGTAACTGCCATTATTTAAGGACAGAATGAAAAACTTTAGTAGGATAATGGGTATATCCTCACCACCTCTTTTCAACAAGATAGATGGAATTCCATCGGGCCCAGCGTTATATGATGTCCGGAGGGATGCTATAGCGGAGGAAATCTTTTGTTGGGTGAATGTTATATTACCCAAAAAGTGATTTGGTATTGTCGGAACTTCAAGACTATCTACTGTTTCTTCGATAGTATAGTAGCTAGAAAAGTGGGAGCTGAATAACTCACATATCTCCTGCGGGTCTTCGTGTAGTTTTTCTCCATCTAGTAATAAGTTAGGGATACTTATTCTGTTGTTGTTGATTCGTGACTTAATTAGTTTAACTAATGCCTCTGTATTATCAGGTCGTGAGTGGAGGATGCGTTCTAGTTTGATGGACTCAGATAACTGATTAGATTTGTATGAATCATAAGTTTGCTTGAGTGTAATGAGTGATGAAAAGTCATTATATCTGTAGAATTGCCTAGCATGCTTACGCAGTCGGTTTCGAATCTTTACGGGGATGAAGTCGGGCTGTTTAGGCCTCGTTTTCACAAGTCTTACTGGAGCGATGAAGTCATGTGCAAATCCTAGGTTCTCATAGAGTAATTTGTTTGTCTCTATAGCCGAGCTGCACGTAAAGTATGGCTCCCAGTCTAGGGTGCGTATGTATGGTTTCAGTTCATCCCACTGAGCATGTCTGTAACCCCTGAGTAATACTTTGTTGGCGTTTATTGTCGAACTCATGCTAGTGCAAATATTAAATGTACCGAATACTACTCTGTGGTCGCTGCCAGGAAACTCTTTACCTACTCGAAGGGTAGTGGGGATGATACCATTAGTGAAAACTAGATCTAAAATCTTAGATAGCCTGGTAGGATACTGTACGTGTTGTTGCCATTCTTTTGTTTCTATTATGTTGATAAATTCATTGTACCGTTTTGGTGAGGAAAGTGGTTGCCAGACTACATCGGGCATATTAAAGTCCCCACATATAATTTTAGCCGTGTGAGGTAGTGAAGTGGCGTAAGCGAACGTGCTAGCAAGCTTCATATTACCTTCAACGGTTGAGCACGGGGGGTGATAGATGCAACCTATAAGATAGGAACTGGAGTGAGACAGTCTTAGAATAGCCCACACTGAATCGTTATCTGTGATGAGCTCTGGGTAGAAGCACTGTGTGGCCTTAATATCAGACCTGATATACATAGCACATCCTCCTCCTCTACCATAGTTTCTGTCGCCTCTGAATACATAATAGTTATCAATAGAAATATCTTTATCGCAAATCTGAGGAGTGCACCATGTCTCAGTAATCATTATGAGAGACGGATTGCAAATTAGGGATAATGTCGTGAAGTCGAACATTTTGTTGAGTAAGGAGCGAGCATTGATAAGACAGAATGAGAGAGAGTTAGGGGTGACGGTGAAATCGCATATATCTTTAAAAATATTCTCTCCAAGGTTTATGGCGTCTAGAACAGATTGTTTGATGGGTGCTAACTCAGATGGTGGCCACTTACTAGCAGTGCTGGAAAAGTGCCCTACACCAGTATCAGCACAGAGAGATGTGCCATCGTTTGTTACCCCGGCGGGTGTGAGGTGTTCATAATACCGTGCCTCCAATGCATCGCCCTCCCATCCGGTGATAAGTGGCTTGACAGTATGTGTGCTATTTGCGTCAATATTGAGGCTGAAATTTCGTGTTGGCTGAGAAAATTTAGATTGGATGGGGGGGAGGTAGGTATTCCTTGTGGATAGTATGCTGGGGTAGAGTTACGTGTATCGCAGTTATGACTAATATTTTGTGTGTTTAAGTTATTTTCGTAAATATTAGTCCATTGACGGTCTTGGGTGGTCTGTATGCGATGGTTTTCGGGGATGTGGTGAGTCAAAAGGCCACCTTTAGGAAACATGCCTAGCGCACTTGTTCCTTGTTGTAGAGGTCCCTGGATCAAACTTTTGTCTATAGTAGCCATAGATTGGAAAGTTGTGTCGGGGTAGGTGTATGCCTGCCCGTCGGGCTTCGACTTATTTTTAGGGTGCCCAGACATATAGCGTCTGTTGTGTCTATCGGACGAAGACTTGTTTGATGTTGGATGAATCGGCGGGTTACCTCTCTTTTCATTGACGTTAGATTTATGGCGGTATGAGGGCTTATTCTGCTTCCCTGGTTTAGTGGTATGATTGGGGTCGCTTAAGTTAATGTTATCTGGTTCGCTGCTGAGAAACCTATCAGTGATGTGTTTGAGTACAGGTATTCTGGATGGCAGGGTTATTTTACTTCGTTTTGTATGCTCACTAATCTGAGTGCTGCTCGGGGAGGATATGCTTAATGCTACATGCTCGAGCTTAGTCTTTTGCTTAACGTTGGTAGTGGTATTAGCGGCTGATGGTGATGTGGCTAGCGAGCATAACTCTGAAGATGCATCTAAGTCTATGACCGTAGTTGCTTCATCGTTGAGTTTACTAGGTAAATTTTTATTATTTAAGAGTATTTCATGTATGTCTGTACCATTAGGTTTACTCAAGTTTAAGGCGACAGAGTCTTCTATAGGACATTCTGCTGTTACGTAAGTTTTTGCGACACTTGGTACACTTGCGCGGCTACGTCTTTGACATGGCGTTAGGTCATGGGCAAGTTTAATATTACCATAAGGTGTGGATGAACTAATTAACTTATTTGACGACTGAAATTTCCTAGCATCATTAGGACTACTGAATTTAAACAGCACAGGGCAAGTATACTTTCCTGATTTTTTCCTGAGTCTGATTAGGTGGCAATTCGCTGATGGCATGCCACACGCTTGGAGACATGTCACTTTGATTTTGTCCAGAGGCGTCCGATCAGGCAGATTGTAAGCGAGAACGTTGTACGAGGACATGATTCGTTTAGTAACTTCACTGGCTATAAAGTCTAACATACGCTCAGATTTCAGCAGACTTTCCGGATTAGCATCATGAGTTGGGTTACAAAGAAGCAGTAGTGGCTTAATGGTGTTTATATTCTCATTTAATTCCTTCACAGAGTTTCCTAGAGATATAAGGTCCAACTTATTTTGTTCAGCAGTTGCATATACCTCTGACAACAAGTCGGGAACAATGACTTCGGGGACATTGTTGAGGCTACGCGGAACGCACAGTGATGTACGTATCTTCTTAGCTGAGTGACCCAAACTATTCTTACGTATGGAAAGTACTCGTTTATTACGTTGTGCCATTGCTGAAAACTAATCAATATGGTTTAAAGTTAAAGCCGAGCTAAATCGAAAACGGGTATATGGAAAAATAGTATATCGAGTGGATATACAGATTAAGTACTACTATGGATACCGTATGGAATTTTATTGCTTATAAATAAACAATAAATTTACAAAGTACTAAAAAGTAAGATACAGAGTATATAGAAACCAATTATCCTGTAAATTGATCCTGGTATGTAAACCAAAAAATGATGAACTTCTCTACAGTTTTCTTTTCTGTGACGTTGTTCTAAAGTTACAATAAGGAGGATGAGCCCTGCGAAAGAGTGGATCCAAACTTGATAACTGGCGGTGATATATCTGCAGAATTGGAAGCTAGAGTAGCAGCCAATATAAGTTATAGTTGAGCAGTGGTATAATATCCACTACAATATTCCAGAAATCGACAAAAATATATCCCCGTTATGGGGAGAGATTGTAACGTCCGATCACAATCGCGCGCTTCTCGATATAAACTCCAGGTCTGACTCCGAATTGTGTGACGAAAACGGTGCGGTCAGGAAGTCTGTAGTTGCAACTTGGTAGGCCATTTTTCAATAGAGTGTCACAGAATAGAGTTATTGTTTTAGGGTGCAGTTCTGACTCCACAAGTTTACAAGGTATTACTAGTCAGAGTGAAGGTATAAAATCTTCAAAAATCTGTGACAAAGTACCCAAATTGTCTACTGCTGTTATTAAAGAGTTTGAAAATGATGAATTCAATCATACAAACAGCGGCGAAGTGGATATTTTTGACAATGATCATGATATTGTACATTTGTCTTTGGTTGATCATGATGAAATGGGGGGAATGCCTACTACTGCTAAGTTGAATAAAGGTTCTGTACAACTACAACGTGAAGTAGAATTGAATGCAGATGCAGTTGCAAAAGGAATGGATACTTGTGAGACCGTCAGTGTAATTGATCAGCGTGTAGCCCACCTATCATCAGATGATAGTGCTAAACCCGAACTAGTAGTGAAAGACAGCAGTGATGGTAATCTTGCAGTTAGACAACTATCTGAAAGCCGAACAACAACAGCTTCTGACGCACCGCTAAGTTCATCGACTTGTGTCAATCAGTCGCCGTTGGTGTTGTCATCCACAATGAAAAAGACGCCCACCAACTCGAGTATCTTGTGCAATGACTATGATAGTAATGGTGCATTTGAAAAGACGAAAGATATTGGTCAGTTTAGTGAGGATAAGCCAGGTGTAAACGAGAGAGTAATTGTTAAATTGACTTGCATGAATAGAGGCATCTCAAGTTTCAAATTACTATTTGAATGTTATTATCTTTGGTGTAAATTACTCTGTTTCTACACTTGGTTGATGAGATATGTCGTGTGTTTGTTCGTCATCTATATTCTACGATACAATGACATGAGCGTGTTACCGTTCAGATTTGACGATTTAGCTGATAGAAGGAAGTTAGCAAATGAACTCTGCGACGATTTTCCAACCTAGGGCGTCAACCTGAGAAGGGTTGTAGGCGTACTGCTGTAAGTTCTACAGTTCTTCAAGGGTAGTTTGTTGTGTCAGAATCCACAACATTTGATGTAGTGATTGTACATATGTTTTTGTTAAATAATTGTGTGAGTTCCAATTATTGTAATTGTTGGTTAATCTTGTTTGTGTCCATACATTCCACAACTTACAATCGTCAACCTGTGAAGGGTTGTAGGCGTACTGGTGTAAGTCCTGCGATTCTTCAAAGGAATCCCATCAAGACATGAACTGCGAGTTTGTGTGTACTGTTTGTATGTATGTGTGGTGTGTCATATCAATTGGTGTTTTCTGGATTCATTGTGTTTACTCGTTGTTTTCGTATCTTGTTGTTATTGCGTAATTTTGTTAAAATTTTCGTCGTGATTACTTCTGAAGTTGTTTCTAGTCTTCTACTTTCGTGTATGAATTGAATGATGTTAGTGACAACAGATTGGTCGTATACGCCGGGGAGGCTAGGCTATTGCTGAGAATGAAATGCATACGGAGATAATGATTAGCTGTGGAATCAATGTCTGAGGACGGGTTTTTCTGTTTAAGCTGAGTTCCCATACGCCGGGGAGAAAGAGTGTAGACGACTGAGGCTCGCATACGTCACTGTTACTAGAACTGAGGCAGAATGAGTGAAAAGTGATCGCAGTGGTAATTGGTAGTGAGTAGATAAGAGAATGTGCGTACAGTATCATGAGGTGGTGCTATGGTCACGTGGCTATCTGCTAGAATCATTCTGGCAATTGGAGATTGTGTTGCAATATATCAAGGGGATACCTTTAACTGGAAGGCGCAGGTCGTCATATATGTGTGATATTTTGCGGTGGGTATGCTTGTGGTGTGTTGGCTTTTCTGTTTGTTTTCCATTTCAGCTCTGTCCGTGTGACCCAGGTTCTCTCAAATGCATCCGAGTCAACGTGTGTTGGTCGTGATGGAAATAGTTGATGGATCCGTATTTTGCCGGGGAGTGTCAATGTAGTTGAAGATTGAACGATTAATTCATGGTTGTTTGCTCAAAATCAACTTCCCAATTTTCGCGGAGGCATCAATCAGCCACTAATCGTCTCATCGGTCGCTGTTCAGAGGGAAGTCAGTAGCAAACCGTCAGAAGTAATATTGTGATTTATTATTGTAATATTTGTTCATAGACCTCAGTTTCAAAGCTTAATTTTAAAGTTGGCTATGTGTTGGTGTTACAATAAAGAATTCTCGAGTCGCCAATCGGTGTTTTGGATGTTGCATCCGTTATTACTAAGCCTTTCTGAGAAGCTTTGAGGAACAGCGTGAGTCCCAGCGTAGCGAGACCTGGGCATTAACGGTTTACGAGTCGTGACTGACACCCGGCTTACGCTATTTTCTCAAAGATTAGCAATACAATCACCACTTACCGCATCTGTGTTTGGACTAAGGCCTCTCTGGTAATATTTTTTACTTTCCTCAAATATATCTACTGACAGCAGAGAATAGGGTAGACTTCCTTTTACATGCATGCACATGCCATCATCTTCATCAGGGAATATTTCGATAGGATTAATATACTACATGAAGCCCAACATGGTGTCAGAAAAGGCAGATCCTGCGTTACTGACCTACTGTCAGCTCAGGACGACTGGACCTCATGCTGGGATATGAATGCACCAGTCCATGTAGTCTTCCTAGACTTTGAGAAGGCGTTTGACACTGTTCACCATGACCTTCTTCTACATAAAATAAGCCAGGCAGGCATAAGTGGGCCACTTCTGTCATGGTTAAAGGACTACCTAACCGACAGGCAATTTTGCACTAGGGTTAACCGAGTCCGATCATCTTGGCACAGATCGTCATCAGGAGTGTCGCAGGGTTCTATGTTAGGACCACTGATGTTTTTGATTTTTATCGATGTTCTACCATGCCGCCTGAGCTGCCCGACTCTCCTATACGCTGACGAGCTAAAAATATGGAGGGCAATAAAGTAGCCGGAGGACTCAGATAGGCTACAGGAAGACCTAAACATTCTGGAAGACTGGGCGGTGGCCACTGGCATGACTTTCAACTTGAAAAAGTGCAAAGTAGTTAAGTCGAGCACCTGTAGACTGCAGAATGCCAGTTACGCCCTATGCAATGAAAGCTTGTCCTGCACAACGTCGGAACGCGACTTAGGTCTAGTTCTAACGGAAAAAATGGACACAAGCTTAGATTACACGGGGGGTGTAGCGAGGGCATATGCGGTCATACACTTTACTCATAGACGGTTAGGTGCACTCACTCCTGAGCTATTTCTAATGTTGTACAAAACATACGTCAGGCCACACCTTGAGGTGCATAATATTATTGCCCCCCCAATGCTGAGAAGAGACGCCATCCTCTTGGAAAGAGTCCAACGACGGGCAACAAAAGGAGTGGTTGGTCTCCGAAACAAACCATGTGATGAAGGGCTGAAGAAATTAGGCCTGTTCACACTTAGCTACCGCCGGCTTAAGGGGGATTTGATTACTGCCTACAAAATAGCAAATGACCATAATCACCCAAACAAAGGTGTTCTGCCATTGAATGGGTATCGGCTCCCACTTGGAAATCCCAGAAGGATAGCTCACCAGAGGGCAAGGACCCGGGTGCGCTCCCACTTCTTTTCACTGCGGGTTTGCCGTTCCTGGAATTCTTTACCGGCAGATGTAGCTATGGCACCGTCTTTGGACACCTTTAAGCGAAGGCTGGACAACCATGCAGCGACACAAGGACTGCATCCAAATGGCCTATCTCCTTAAAATCGCATACACCATTCAGGGGTGGACAATCAAACTCGTCGTTTTACTTCTTTACATCCTCTCCCGTCTTACTCTCCTGACAACTTATTAATATTATAATTACTAATATTATTGTTATTATTATTACCAATATATATTATTCTTCAAACTTAATGAGCTGACTGCTGTTACGTTTTCCTATTTAAAGGTTGACGGATATTAAAGGTTTGACGTGATATCTCGTTCAACAACTTCTAATTAATTTATTCTCGCGTACCAAAGACAAAGCAAAAGCCAATAATTGATCGTCCAAACCAAGCGATATATTTAGAAGCCAAAACAAGCCGTTAGACGAACGCTTAGCTAGCTAGTGATCGTGCACGTGACACGACGAGGTACCAAATGGCGGGGATGCTTGACCGGAAGCCTTCAGCTAAACAAGTCGACTTAAACAGTGGTGGTCAGCATCCAATGAGTGATTGCTGTGGTCAATAATTTTGGGGAATTATTTACCGCTACAGCTCACTCCCCCCTAGTGGGGTCGTGAGGACCCTAAGACAGAACCAGCCGGAAGTAAAAAAACTCGATGGTTCCCTTTCGGGTGAAAAAAATCTTCCGAGCGGCTTGGTCTTATGCCTACTGGTTTGTCTGCCTATGCTAATAGGGTGTTTGTACATAGCTTCCTGGTGTTGTTCGTTGGATTCCGTGCTTCGTTTGTTTCCCGTCCAGTGCCCGTCGCACCTGGAAAAGAAAACAAGAACGCTAAGAACCATGTCGAGGAAAATGTACGAAATGAGCTTTTTGGTTAAAAAAAATTATGTGCATTTACTATACAGTAAAATAATGCTAAGTTCAGAACATCGAAAAAAAATACATCTAATTAATTTTTTTGTGTATGTTACATGAACTGTTGAAAAAAAATTTTTGTGTTCGGTGGTACTGTATATAAAAAAAATTTATACGTCAAAAAAAATAGTTAGTACCACAAACGAGTGAGTTGCGTGAATCACACGAATTCGTTAAGTCAAATAAGTGTGCAGATATTCTGGGAACCTTACGGTGCGTCCAGAACGGGTTTTCTTGGGAGGCTCGATAGAAGGTTCGGTAGCTGTCGCTGTGCTAGCGACTTCATCGATGTCTACACGATCTTCTGTTACTTGTGGATTTTGGGGTACGTTCAGCTCTATGCTAATAGGATTACCCTCCAAGTAAGCCGGTTTCAGACGGTCAATGCTGACGGTGTCCTCGCGGCCGTTTTTGTCCAAGACAAAGAATTTATCAGAACGTTTAATTACCTTATAAGGTCCGTCATATGGGGGTTCCAGGGGTCTGCGCACAGAGTCGCGACGAACAAATACATGTGAAGAAGTTTTCAAACACGGATGAACGAAAACATCAATGGACTGTGGACGAAGGGGAGCAGGTTTAACTGAACGCATTGCGTTTGTAAGCCTGCTGACGTATGAAGCGTGATCTACCACTGGTGGGAAGCTCGAGGGAGAAACAAATTCACCAGGCAGTCGCAGTGTCGTGCCATATACTAGCTCGGCGCTAGTACAACCAGCATCGGTTTTCAAGGCGTTTCGTATCCCTAGGAGAACTAACGGAGGGATTCAGTCCAATGGGTGGTGTTTGCAGCTGACAGACCAGCTTTCAGCTGTCTGTGTAGACGTTCTACCATACCATTAGCTTGAGGATGGTAGGCTGTTGTTCGAAATCGCATGCAACCTAATATTTTAGTCAGGGCAAAGAATAAGCCACTTTCGAATTGCCGCCCGCGATCAGTTGTTATGGAAGATGGGCATCCAAAGTTAGCGATCCATCTTTCTACGAAGACGCGTGCGACTGTTTCAGCAGATACGTCCTTGATGGGTACTGCTTCCGGCCATCGTGTGAAGCGATCGATGCAAGTTAAAATATAAGTATATCCATGTGATTCAGGAAGGGGACCAACCAAATCTATATGGACGTGTTCGAAACGAGCGTCAGGGAGAAGAAAGGTGCCAAGTGGGCTTTTGGTGTGTCTTATCACCTTGCACTTTTGACAAGCTAAGCACGTTTGTGCCCATTCCCTTACTTCTTTATTAATGCCAGGCCAACAAAACCGACTAGTTACGAGCTTGACAGTAGTTCGAATACCTGGGTGAGATAAGCCATGCAACGTATTGAAGACGTTACGGCGATAACTTTTAGGCACGATGGGGCGAGGAGTACTCGTGGAAATGTCACATAGAATAGTATCTCTTCCCATACCTAAGGGTTTCTCAGCTAATTGTAGAGTTGTTTTCGACAACTCATGTTGAAGTTCGGCATCTTCTTTTTGAAGACGAGCCAGTTTTACTAGGTCTATGCCGTCGATTTGGGTGAGGGAACAAACGCGCGACAAGGCATCTGCCACAGTGTTGTTTACTCCGGATACATGGCGAATATCTGATGTAAACTGTGAGACGTAATCCAGTTGTCGTGATTCCCTGGGTGAATACTTATCTGAAGGTGAGTTCAGAGAGTACGTCAGAGGTTTGTGATCCGTAAAAATTATAAATTCACGACCCTCTACCGAATGTCTAAAATGTCGTATAGCACAGTACATAGCCAGAAGTTCTCTGCCGAATGTGCTGTACTTCGTTTCAGCTAATTGAAGGCGCCGGGAGAAAAAGGCAAGTGGTTGCCACTCATTGTCAACTAGCTGTTGTAGAACTGCGCCGATTGCAGTGTTTGATGCATCAACCGAGATACTTAACGGTGCCGTTGGATCCTGATACATCAGAAGTGTGGCATTCGCAATAGCTTTTTTAATCTGGGTAAAAGCATTTCGAGCAGACGCGTCAAGTTCTATGGACTTGTTATTCCCTCGAAGGAGGTCTGTCAATGGCTGAATCAAAGAGGCACAGTTGGGAATAAAGCGTCGATAATAACTTACTAAGCCGTTAAAAGTGCGGAGACTTTTCACCGTCTGTGGCTCTGGAAAGTTCAGTATAGCCTCGACCTTAGTAGCCAGTGGGCGAATGCCCTTGCAGTCAA
The DNA here is from genome assembly GCA_944472135.2 of Trichobilharzia regenti. Lineage (NCBI taxonomy): Eukaryota > Metazoa > Platyhelminthes > Trematoda > Strigeidida > Schistosomatidae > Trichobilharzia > Trichobilharzia regenti. The sequence goes on from OX235270.1 coordinate 89,047,874, forward strand.
TAGTGTGACCCAGAAAGTCGAGTGAGTCAACACCGATTTGACATTTTTGAATATTAATGGTAACACCATGTTGGCGTAACCTGTCAAATGCCAAGTCCAAGTGCCTAAGGTGAGTTTCCTTGTCTGGACTGGCAATGAGGCAGTCGTCTAAGTATGCGTATACAAAGTCGAGACCGCGAAATACTTCGTCAATGAAGCGTTGGAATGTTTGGGCTGCATTCCGGAGACCGAATGGCATACGTAGAAATTCAAAAAGTCCGAAAGGCGTAATGATAGCCGTTTTCGGGATGTCTTCTGTTGCCATCGGGATTTGGTTATACGCTTTAACCAAGTCGATTTTGGAGAATATAGTCGCGCCGGATAAGGTTGCCGTCAAGTCGTGTATATGAGGCAACGGGTAGCAATCAGGGGTTGTTTTGGCATTCACTCGCCGGTAATCACCGGTGGGTCGCCAATCATTGCTATCCTTTTTCGGAACCATATGAAGTGGGGATGCCCATGGGCTATTCGAAGGTCGAATGATGCCAAGGGTAAGCATATGGTCAAATTCATTCCTGGCGATTCTCAGTTTGTCAGGAGCTAATCGTCGTGCTTTAGATGTCACAGGTTGTCCTGTGGTAATGATGTGGTGCATAACATTGCTGGTTATGCACGGTAGGTCGTTCGACGGGCAGTTAAGTTCCGGATACTTGTCAACATAGGTTGAAAAGTTGGATCAAGAATTGCCTTTATCTTAACGGGTGACAACTAGGGCCTATGTAGGTGATGCCTTTGATAGACAGACTAGTAGTATTGTCAATCAGTCGTTTTCGGCGGACGTCTACGAGTAAATCATGATGATTAAGTAGGTCCGTGCCAATGATGGGCATTGTAACGTCAGCGAGAAGGAAAATCCACCGAATAGGTTTGCGTAAACCTACGTTCAGATAGACGTATTTCCTACCAAAGGTTGCGATTGGTTTTCCATTTGCAGCCTGTAAGTTGAAGGTAGGTTCCTTCTGTCGATCTGCTGCTGTAGCAGGAAGGACGCTGACTTCGGCGCCTGTGTCGACTAAGTATCGAGTCTGGCTTATCACATCATGGATGTAAAGTAGGCGGCTAGTGCCACCGGCGACGGTTGCCGCTAACGCGTGCCGGCGGGATAGTTTCCCGCAGACTTTGAGACATTTCCGAAGTTACAAGGCTTACGGCAACACTTCGCTTCTTGGCCATAGGTGTTGTGGTACCAGCACCAGTCAGGGTTTTTCAGTGAACGTGGTTTGGACTTAGATCGACCACGCGAGTTCCTGCGTTGAGGAGATTTAGGACGACGGTCGGAGGAGTTAGAAGGCATGTTTGACCTAAACATCTGCTGGATGGAGTTGCATAACTCTATCATTGCAGGATCCTTACTCGAAGTCTGCTTAGTCATCGAGCATATTTCGGGAACAGACCGTTTAGTTATTTCTAGAATCTTATCTGCAGTAATAGCTAAGTTCTCTATTACAGTACCCTCAAGTGTCACAAGTACGGTCTGTACAGATTGTGGCAACTTGGTTAAGAAGAGTTCTCTAAACAGTCCTTCGTCGAACTGACTTTGGCCGACGACTTGTTTCATTCTTGTCAGCATGCTCACGGCTGACTGATCTCCTAACTCGATGTTGCGAAATAATTCATCTAGACGTTGTCTGTCCGTGAGAACGTTTCTCCTGAGGAGGGATGCTTTGAGCAACTCGTACGAGTTACTTACCTCGGGACTCAACATCTGTGATGTTACGTACTTGCTGAATTCCCGCGGTAGGGCGTGAATAACTGCAAGTAACTGTGAACGTTGATCGGTTATCCCATGCTCACAAAAATCTGCTTCAGCTAGCAGAAACCACGTTTCAGCATTATCTGGCCAGTATGGTACGAGCTGAATGGTTTTAGGAGTTGAGCGGATACGGATGACCTTGGGACTAAGATCACTCATGACGAAAATTATGTCGAATAATATATGGTACAAGAACAAATACAAAATGGAACGAACTCACCGGGGTTATCTGCGTAATTTTCGTGGATGAAGTTCGCGGTTGGGCTCACCAGTTTAAAGGTTGACGGATATTAAAGGTTTGACGTGATATCTCGTTCAACAACTTCTAATTAATTTATTCTCGCGTACCAAAGACAAAGCAAAAGCCAATAATTGATCGTCCAAACCAAGCGATATATTTAGAAACCAAAACAAGCCGTTAGACGAACGCTTAGCTAGCTAGTGATCGTGCACGTGACACGACGAGGTACCAAATGGCGGGGATGCTTGACCGGAAGCCTTCAGCTAAACAAGTCGACTTAAACAGTGGTGGTCAGCATCCAATGAGTGATTGCTGTGGTCAATAATTTTGAGGAATTATTTACCGCTACACCTATTTCCGTTTCTGTCTCTTAGTCTGAATAACTTCACTAATTATATCCTTTATTATTATTACTACCTCTTTTCTCTTGTCGACGATACCGAAGGACTAACTGGCGAAAGGATCAACTCCAATCACAGTAGTAACAGTCTTAACATACCTCATACTACAAACCACATATAATTAATCCCAGCACTACTCCCTTTGGAGTCAACCAAAGCTACGACAGTCGAGTGGCGGGACAAGCTACGCAGAAGTTTACCGAAGATCAGGAATCTATACCTTACAATCAAGAAGCGAGCACAAAGAAATCAAATTGGTTTATGCTAGCTCGTAAAAACGATATTGGATATTGGATCATCGAGGAGTTTGAAAAGAACGGTAAATAGCACATTTGAATAACAAAAAATAAATTTGGAAACCATCTCTCAAAGTGAAGAACTATACCAGGGGTATATATCACAATACAGCACTTTGTTTTAGTTCTTGAACAGTCAAGGTGTTTTGTGCTGATTAAACAGCACTTTTTCAAATAGTGCATTGCGTTTGCATGGCCTTTGCTTTTTTCTTGCAGTTTGAGTCATATCAAGCTTCTGTTTATGTTGAAAAGAAGTTTGAGCTTAGTGATATTCATCTGGCAGCGGCTGAATTTGTCAGAAAGCTGGTAAATCCCTGAAATATGCTGTTTTATATAATAGGTGTCTGTTTGCAATAATGCCGAGATAAAGGATAATATTACACTCTTCTGTAACAAAGAAAACACTGTTGACGGTTTTATTCCCGTTTCAAGCTCCGCAGACATTATACCTGGTTGTATTATTCAGATTTTCCTAAACGGTAATTAAATTTTCATCAAATTACTTATATATATTTTTCCTGCAATGGTATTTTTTTGTTATTAAATTGCTTTAATTCGTCTTTACTGACTGATTAGCAGGTATGACGTCTCTTGTTGGCTCATATCCTTACTCTCAGTGCATTTAATAGTGGGCTTCCGAATGAACACAACGTAATGAACAGAATAAAACGTCTATTTAATGGGGTCACCAAACGCTTAATAAGATCATCATGAGTGGCAGTTAAAATTGAATGCCTTACCTCTTATATTTATTGAACGGGCTGTTTTATGAGGACACGGAAAATGGCGCACACCCGATATCTATGGTCGGCCTGCAAAATTTGGGCTACCGATATCCATGCTGAAAATTCCATACTTGTACCAAAAATACAGTGTGGAATCAAGCTGTAAATCAAAAAAAAAAAAAAAGTTAAGAATTTATCCCGTTCAGGGTGAGGGAAAAGTGGAATTAAGTGGTGTATTTTCGGTACTTGCATGGAAAAAGTGGTTGAAAAGTTGTAATAAGTGCGAAAAGTGTAAAAAAATTGGTCACTGGGCTATAGTCCTGCATTTTACGTACGTTTTCAAAATTTCCACTTACCGAATGTTCTAGTAACTTTCTCCATGTGTATCCTCCTACTATGTTTGTGTGCTTAAACCATATAATTTTGAACTTTAAATAAAAACATGCTAGAGCAGTTGTCAGTCAAATCCAAATCCTAGCTGAATCTTGATTTTTGCTTGCTCTGAACCTATTGCCTGCATAATCTGAACCGAGTTCCATACCGTGATGGTCTTTGTACACCTAGCTATTTTTTGTCGGCATCAAACAGCCTTCATGTATCCTTACGAATCTGACATCACTGTGGTTGTCGGTTTATTCTTGAATTCACCAAACGAAACGTGGATAGGTGAACAGAACTTCAATTCGAAAAATAGAAGTTTTTTATTTTCAGAGTGCTGTTAGAAGAGGCACAATTAATGCAGGAATTTAATTACTATCACTGATTAAGCAAAGTTTGGCGATAAATTTTGACGTTTGCGGATGAAAGCCTTAAATTAATTGTCGCAAAATCGCTTGTCTTATCATTTTGTGTTTTGAAGCGTATTCTATATATTTCTCGGTGAAGAATTCACATGTAGTTGTGCTTCTGAAGTGTTTCGCTTTGGATCACTACCATGAGTACTTTTGACTTAGTGTCTTCAGAACATATCACAATTTATTACCACTTTTCTTGGAGAGATGGAATATCCATAAATTGACAGGCACGAAGAAGGCTGTACTTTGTACATCTATTGGCCAAATATGTTAGATCAAATAGTAGCTTTTACAAACAACTTGCATCTAAGTGAAGTAAAAAATGTATAGCTGCTAAAGTTGAATTAATACTTCATAATGCATCTTATCGTTGGCACTGCCAACCAAATCACATATGTCACTGTTTGATGGCATTTTACTCAGGCCTGTGGAAAATGAAGGTAATACTGAAGTAATTTAGGCTAATAAATGGTGCTTTAAATACCTAATGTACATTGGCGATCTAACTGATACAATGATGAAATCATTACCGCCTTCTGGTACGATTAATACTTCCAGTCTTTCATTTTAAGTTTATACCCGGGAAGTTTTCTCTACAGAAAAGCACTGTTATCTCCAGAGAGCATCAATGCATAGTGCTTATCTTTTTCATTCAGCCGGCTGGCACTTAAATGGAATTATAAAGCTAATACCATATTGCAAATTACGGAAGTTCACTTCTTCAAGACTTAAATATATTTTGTTTAGAGTCCAGGTCAAATTTAAACTGAAAAAATGCCTAATGTAGCTGCTTTAATTAGTCTAAATGATTTAGTAACCGAATTACTGCAGAAGAATCATCGCAATACCTTACACTCTCAGTCGTCATAAGTTGTAATTCCTTTTTTGGAAAGACGGCCATATTTTGATCATTTATATGAATTATGAAAAAAAATTACTGACGTTCAGGGACTCCATAATTTTTTAAATTTCTTTGCACCTAAAACTGTAAAGCAAAATCTACCTACATATAGTGCAAGTTAATAACATTTCAACGCGCAAGTATGTCAAAATAACAGAATGAAGGTTCAAAATGCCACTTTAGAAAATGTTTCTGTCCTGTGAGGTGATATAATTTAGATACTTGGAAGCCTGGATATTTACAAGATGGGAGACAAGTTATGATACTATTTACCACTGATTTCTTGACAGAGTAGACAGGTAGCTAATTTTAGAGTTAATAAAGTTTAAATTCTCTGTAAAGAATTCTTTGGAACCAAAAGATGTTTCATGCAGAGCCATATATGTAACAAGCATCAGTATATTGAAATAATACAGTTTTTCAGTCTCATTCCCAATATATTTTGAAAAGTACTGGTGTTTTATCTATTGGTTACTGGTGGTAACTGACATTTTCTACGTGTGACGGAAGATAATTAGTTCAAGAATCTAAGCATTATTTACTTAACAACAGTATTAATAAAAGCACAACGAAGCGTAAATCTCAACGGATTTTAATGTTAATACAAAATAAGTATATACGATTGATCATGCATCTCTTTCGTTAAAGACGGAGAGGTTTAGCCCTTTTATTTTCTATCTAAACTCAAATGCAGATTGTCTGATACCCATGTGATATATCTAAAACATATATAGGGTCAGCAGAGAACATTATTTTCGTAAGTCCTCATTAAAGCTGTGAGGTAAGGTGCCAGTGGTCTTCACTAAAAATTTAAGCATCTGCAAGTAGTTGGATTATTCAGAGGGTAAGAGATTCAGAAAATATATGAAATATAAATTTAAAGTTGTGAGCTTGGTTACACACAGAATTGCTGTAAATTCAATGGAATTTTAGAGGTACAGTATTGTAAACGATTGGGCAGACTGCTCATGTATAGTCGAATCAGGGCACTTTTGCATGTAGCGAGCCGTCGCGCTGTAGACAGAACATATGCCAGGAAACCATTGAAACAGTTTGGCCTTACCTTCAAATGATTCCTCTGTTAACACATATTGATGGGTAAGAATATAGTGTTCTGTTAGCAAATGACATCTTTAATTAACCCTTATTAGCATTTTCTATGACCTTTCAGAAACATCATTTTACTGTATAGATTTGTTGAGGTGTTATGAAAAAATATTCCTTGGTGACCTACTTTTCTTAATTACAGGATATGTCGATTTCTGTCATCTAATTTATAAATTTTTCAAAATTACAAATGTCACTTTGGTAAAATTTTTCACCAAATTTTATTGGTTTTCGCTTCATAGTTGACAGTTAAATATTTTTTCTGTTTCGGGGTTAACATTGGATTTTCTGTGGCTGAACTTTAAAAAGGTGATGAATGTTAAGGACACTGACAAATCTCAAAACATGTGACACTTAAACCATCATTGGTTTCTTTAGTTATATTTCCGGTTTTGAAGAAAATGAATGGCAAAGATTGAGATTTCTCGAAAAATTTCCTTGATATTCACCTTTAGAAATAAGACCTACGGGTTTTGAAATTTCTTTTACTGAGACTATCCTACTACTACTACTACTTTAAGTTGAAATATAAGCCTACATTATTTTCTTTACTGAATTTGATAAAAATGAAACATCTAAAGTAAAATGACTTTTCCTCAATATAACTGAACTAGAAACGTTCACATACTTTCATTGGAATATATGCAAATGTTTGCTAGAAAGTCTTCGACTAGAGATAAGAGTTTTTTGATTTCAGCTTGATTTCACACCATATTTTTTGGTACAGGTATGCAGTTTTCAGCATGTGATATCGGTAGCCCAAATTTTGCAGGCCGACCATAGATATCAGGTTTTCATCGGCAGGGGATCGAACCCCGGACCATGTGCATGGTAGGCGAGAGTCCTAAAAAGTGTGCCACCGACGCAAATAAGAATATATTACTGAGACTAAGCAAATTGTATTTGTTTATCAATTATTTGAAGTTTCGGATATGTCAGTCAAGATGAGGTTGGGACAGAAAAGTATTGATAAAATATAGAATTAAGTGTATCTGTGCATAGCGCAGAGGCGGAGGCACTAGTCTAGTCAGTAAATAATTGAATTTCGCCAGTGCTCAAGCATAACCAGTATAAGATGACTCAAGTAGCACTCAAACATTAGAAATTTCGAGTTTGAATGCAATCACTAATGAAATTATATCAAGCATAAAAATTTCCTAAATACTTTGTCGGTGTGATAGTATTGTCCCCGTAGTTAGTAGTAGCACGCATCTTAACTGTACAAAGTTATAGATTTGTTTTCGAATTGTTAAAACGTCATACACCCAATCTGAGCTTTTATGAGAAATCACCTTAAAACCAAGAGAGCAAAAAGTCCATTGGAAGTATAGAAAATATCAATTTTATCAATTCCGAACTTCATTTTTGTCTGTAAGCAATTCCATTGTCATGTAATATGTAGTAATAAGTTAAGAATTGCTGACCCTCGGGTTGACTACTTGCAAGTAGTAGAAGTGAGTTTTTCAAATTTAAAAACCAAAATAAATGGTTCCTAGGGTATTTAAGCATTTCATGTATGATGGTGAACGTCTTCTGTTTTCATCTGAGCGTTCTATTTCAGTTATTTTACAAGATATATGACCAGTCACTGCGTAGACTTATCAGAGACCAGCCTATAAGTCAAAACTCTAGAGTAATTCACTTTCAAGGGTTTGTTTGTAGGGACTCGATTTATTTAAAGTTTGATCGCGAACTGATATCAGTTAGAGAACCATTGAAAGCCAGAAGTGGAGTACTGGATAGCTGTTTCGCCATAGTTTGGCACTCGTCGGCAATACGTATCTACCGGTTTCCGAACATAGGATCTTCCATTCAAAAGACTAGCGCGTACACCATTCAGTCCTATTGGAGTCCAACTAAATAGCCAACGCATGAATTATAATTTCTACCAATTAGTGATTTTAGCACGATAAACCAGCCAATGTTATCGGCAAGTATTTGTAATCAATCCGGACCAGGTGGACGCTACTGCTTACGACGTTTCAAAAGAACTCCAGAAAACTTCCTCTTACAACCAGTCACTAACGAGTATTAGACCAGTTTTCAAGAGTTTCACTTTCTTCCAATAATTGGTCCTCTTTATTGCAGGATAACTTATCCCCATGTTGATATCTAAATGTTGCGTGTTAACAAAGCACCAAAATCACTGTCGAAATTTATTTTTCTCAATACGATAATATTTAAGTTGTTAAAAAGCTACATTTACTAAAACTTTTTTTGGTCTGTTGTGAGTTCATGTGGACTGAACTAAATATTTGAAAATGGCGTATGTATCCATATATTGATCGGCAAGAAGAGGGAACGGATAACGATGTCAGGACAGATGTTAGTATGAAACTAGGAATATGAAGATCCCTAATTTACCACAAGGCATATGTTTCAGAGACACTTAAATTAGTCAAGACATAAATTATATGTGTTCCACGTATTTTTTACATAGTTTTTGTAATAACAACATAACATTACTTTTCATCTGAAGTAGCTGCAGTGAAGAAATTGTCTTGAAGCGTTTATCGTAATTACAATATAGGTTTGTGCTGGGACGATCTGTTTCACGCTGGGTCTCATAATAGACTAGTGTTGGCTACGGGAAACCATCAAAAATCGAGAAGCAATAAACCAACATTTTATTCTAGAATACTAATTATTCTCCAACTAATTAATTGAAAACTGTGATCATGGGCTACTTCATTTCTTCCGAGCAGACAAAGTGTTTTGGGGTCGCTTCATCCCATTTTCGATCTCTCATATCCCAAAACTAAGACAAGATGGAAGTAACCTGCGCTTCTTGGTACCTATAATAACAGTTGCTTTGTAAAAAGTTTATAAATACCGCAACATAAAATCCAGGCATTCATAGTTTTCAGGTACTGGTTTTGTAGGGATTTCGTTTAATAGGTTGGCGAGTTTCATCATGAGGTGATGACATCCTTTAGAGAACCATTGGAAAACTTGCAGGGGATACTGAAAAGCTGTTTTGTCCTAGTGCCTGGGACTCTTCATCAGTACGCACCCACACCACAGGATTCGAACCCAGGACCTTCTGGTTACTAGGAGACCCCGTAGACCATTAAGCCACCGGGACCTGATTCAATGGCCTATGAATTCTAACTTCTGCCAGTTCATGACACAGCACATCCACTTTGTAATATCTTCTTCGATGAGTTACTGCCTCACCTTCAACCTGCTGTATCCTACTGGTCACGGCTTCCCGCTAGAAACCCAGGTTAACTGCCTGAATAGGGCAAGTCGCTAGTGGGCATCAGATAAATTCTCAAGTACTGGTGTTGTGGTGATTTCGCTTGATTGGTTGGAGGATTTCATCTTGAGCTGACATCAGTTTTGACACTATTCCACTTGTTGGATAAGTAAATGTTCTGGAAACAAGTTTCAAATGTAAATATAAATGTTCCAAAAGAGGAACCGGGCTTTAGCCATCCGTCAAAGAATTTGTATTCGTAGTGCGAAGGCATTTTTGTACTGTCCAATTTCTATCTAAAAGCTAAATTACCTTCGTTCACAATAGCAACAAAAAAAAACTTTCATTTTTTTAATTTCTAGTTCACCAATATGATAATGGATGATTTAAAGTGAAGTGAAATATTTAAACCAGATTTCTTTGTACTTCTAGCCCAGCTAAGTGACAAGAGTCATTGACTAACAAGGTTATAATTTCGCAGCAAACATCCTGTGTTTGTTTTTCCTCATCGAAAGCTGTCCCAGGTAGTCTTACGAAGAGACTAACAATAGCTAGTTATGACTGAACACTATAATATTTTGTTTTATAGCTCATTTAATTAAGTAGAAGTGCAAAGCAAATCAACAACTCAACGATATCTGATTCAAACAGTATCGTGATTTGAAGTTCCCTCATAAATCCAACAGCTTTTACTCCTTAGTAAAAAAAAAGCTTCACATTTAAATTCGATTTTTTTCGACGTTTCTCTGCATAGCACAACAGCTTTTTCAATAGAATTACTCAGATTTCAATAAAAGTCAAAAATTTGCATTTTACACACACATGGTTGAATTATTTTGACTAATTTAACAAAGGTTCAGTCAGGTTTGTAGCTCATACTGCCCTAAGAAATTAGTAACAACCATAGTTTGGATATTTTTGAACGTTGCTTCCCTGTTTAAGTTGAGACATAATTACCAAACCTTGCGTCTAGAATTCCACCTAAGATTTGTTTTTTGAATAAAATGTAGGTTTTACAATTCCACTCTTCTAAGTTATCAATTCAAGAACCCCTAACAATATAAATTAGATCACTATTGAATGATGAGTATATTAAAAGTCCAAGGAATGACCACATTTCATTAGTGCTAATTTAAGCCGATGTTTTTTTTTAAGAGGAGAAATGACTACCCATCCTTAGCTGTTAGGAAAGTAACTACTCTCTCTGCCCCGCTGTCTTATTGTCATAATTTTTATTTGTTTTTCTGGTTAAAATACTTTTAAAGCTAGTAGGGTATCAAGAAAATGAATTCGTATCCTATCATAACCACACGGCTGAAATAACACCTTTCTGTGTTTATAAGAAAAAGCCTTTTCGACTCGCAGATAAAGAAACATATTCTATATTATGATAAGTTTATCTAGTATAATATACATTGATAAACTATTAATAGATGTATGGTGTTTCGATGCTCTGAATTCCACTATTATTTTTATAATTTTCGCTACTAATATTAATACTCTTATTTTTATTGTGGGCTATCAAACATTTTTCAATAAAATCCTATGCATAGTTAATTACCAGTAACATTTCCCTTAATAGTTTGATTTCAATATTTAAATCTCCTAATTTGCCTCAATAGTATTGCCATATAAAGAAGGAACATTAGATACTCTGTGTCGGATTCTTTATAAGGCTGAATTTGGGGTGGTAATTAAACCCATCAACTTATTCAGAGGTAAATTTTGTTGGCTTAAGAACCCAAAAGATCCAATAAGGTGAGATAATTTAATTAACCAAACACCATGTAACAAATATGAGGTGAAACTAGTATCTAGGGTTCATTTAGATTATCAGAAGATAGAAATTTAGCTGGGGGTAGAATGACCCGCCCTACTAAGCCAAATAACCTAGAAGAAAGGTGGATCCAGTGCAGTGCATTCACATGCATGCAATCACACAATAGGGTGGAGCAGGGTGAAAGTATTAAGAAGTTATGTTTATAGGAGAAGAGGTTGGCTAATCACTTAATCTTTGTTCAGCTAGTCAACACCAAATACGTGCATCAGGAATGATGCAACACCTATCCTGCATTTACAGAAAATCGCAATAAAAAACAGGATGCGGTGGGGGCTATAAAAGGATAGTTATCAAGTCGTGTGAATACCTAGATAGGTGATTGTGAGGAATAAACTGCGTTCGAAACGTCTTCCAGTTATTAACACTGTATCATTCACTGTGTGTTGTAAGAAATAAATTTACCTAATATGGAATTAAATTTTACCTCAGTGATCAAATACTCTGCTAACAATCAAAAGGACTGCATGCATAATATGCTGGATGGAAGATATTCTTCTGTAAAGGTAGTTAAAATACTCAAAAATTATATGGAAATAATAACAATAACAAGTAATATTAGTAGTATTGACAATAATTGTTGGTAGGATATGTCTTTCATCACTCGAAGTTATCGGACTAAGGATGTAACATTTTCACAGGTTTTCCTCTTCATGTTTAAAGAAGAACGATGGCTGTTTTTTTTTGAAAGTGTCTTTGTATCAGTATATACCACGTTTGTTTTAAAACAAAATCCACACTTCCCAAGTAGATAAACTGGCTTAACTTTATGGTTAGTAACGGAATTTATAACAAATGACCTTCTGATAAAACTTCTTGTCATCACTAGTTCTAGTCACCATATAGAGTGAGACAACTGTCTTCCTTGCCAACTGAATATCTGTGGCTAGTTGTGTTACATTGGGTTTTTACTTTCCTCTGCCATTAAAGGAATAACACCAAAAAGAGATTTAAGACAGTATTCAGGGATCCGTCTAGCGAGTTTGTATGATAACGGCGACTCATAATTTTAGTCTGTAAACATCAACAGTGAGGAATTATATGTGCAAACAAACAATTTTCTTAAATGTATTCATAATATACGCAAAGTTAGGATGGTGTACTGTATTTTAGAACCTATATAGGTGCTGAAAAATTATCCACCTGATGGCGGTGTCTAATCATACTCTTCATTGGAAAGTTTAGACTGGAATTTGTAGTACCTGAAGTTTTAAACTATCAGCTCTTCATGGAATCCCATCTAGTCTATAGGTGGGTTGTTAAAAGAAAATCAGATCAGCATAGTGTAAAACATTAGCGGTGATAGTCCCTTCTTCAGACGGTGCAGGACTTTGAAAGGGAAGAAGGTTATTTAGTGTCTTATCAAGCATGCAAGGTGAAAAAATACTATTGATAATGATAAGAGTGATAGATAAACAGAACGATAGAAAAATCTGGAAACTAAATTAAAAGCATCAAATAAGCACAAAGAGGCGAGATTCGACCAGGAAACGTTTAACAGAAGTGTTGCTTTGAATGTACAATCTTTATTAAAATAGGATAAGGTGTTGAGGATATTAGACATTTTACTGAGTGATTATAACAGCAGAATCTTTATTTAGATTAAGTAATACACCTCAATTTGTTGCATCAGTATGGAACTAGAGGCAGGACACATTTTTATTCAACCATTTCATGTTGGTAAATGGCATTTAGCGAGAATTGCAAAGGATATTGCAAACCAATTAACGGTAGCTGACAACGAGAAAATAGTTCATTTTATTTATATTTTATGGTTTTAGAAAGTTAATTATCCCTATAGATCTCTATGAGGGTCAACACTTCAGCTCGTCCTTGCTATGCTTACTGAATCTACCGTTATCTAGACCCAGATCAGTTATTTGTAATTTAAAATTGATTACTGAGTTTAAATAAATGCTGTCTGTTCAACTAATGTTGGTTGGAATAAAATGTGGAAAATACCTGGATATAGTCTTGAAACAGATGTTGGAATCCACTGTAAACGGCTGTTAGACATTATCAGTGGAGAAAATTGTGTTTTACATGCGTAAGACATTTCATAGACCAGTTTTCATGATTATGAATAATAATAAGAACTGACTAGAAGTTGAAAGCAATCAGTCACATGAAGACTGCCTTTTAAAAGTACTCCATCAATCAATTTGTAGTGAGAAAAGTTATCATAAATGACTTCACACAACACACGATACTTACTATTATATTAAATGGTTGTATGATGATGAGGATAGTTGGATATTATTTACTTTCAATTCAATTTTGCTTTTCCCTCGATTGACTGAATAGTGTTCAGCCTCAGCTCCTTGTGCGGATGCTCCGGCAAGATTTGAGGAACAACCTGAAGTAATTTGGTGGATGATGACTAACAGTGGAATCTAGGATACGCATTTCGTCCTATTTTGGAGTCGTTAGGCGGATGCACCTGAGTCCCCCATTGAGCGATGGTGTTGCCACTAGGACTCGGACCCAGTACCCGTGGTTTTAAACTTCAGAGATTTATCCACTTAATATCCAGGGACGGAGGAAGTTCAGATCGCAGGGTTTACAAGTGTGTGGCAAACTAACCACCTATGGATTTTAACTTCTGGAGATTTACTATAAGGCGCTCATTTACTCAAATTTCACTGGTGGGTATCTTTCCTCACACTGAACTTTGATGATTCCACTGACCATGTCTTTTCATTAGAATGATATTGGTCCATGGCAAAATGTACACTTAAATTAGACAGTTGGGAATGCTTCGTATTTATCGATAAAAACCATATACAACTGTCTCTGTAGTGTTAACGAAAATTCATAATGTTAAATCATTGCAAACAGTCAGCAGGAAGCTGTGGACCTAGGTTTCCAGCTTGTTGACACTTATCAGCAAGGCGTATTTGAAGTCTTGGAGCAAATCATACCCATTTTCAGATTCGAACCTGCGTCACCCAGGGCTTCTGAAGAGTGCCAAAGAGCACGAAACTCAGGTCCAAGGCTTCCTGCCGATTGGCTTCAACCATCTAATAACAAGAAATCCGGGTGCACTGCGATGAACAGCGACCTACCATATGACTAGAGGCATGACACTCGTTACCAGCTAGTTTCCAATCAAGGTAATAGTCATAATGGTTTCAGAATTTCAACATCTATCCTCCATCACATAATGCGAAGTCACTATAGCAGTTAAAGCAGGTAGGATTCGTGGTAGTTGAAGAACAATTCCCAGAAATATTTATTAATTGTTATCCTTCTTTTTCCATTGTCAATATTTATCTCACCGATATGCTCTACTCCACTTATATCTTCGTCACAGAAGTTATTATTTAACCCAGGAATAAAATATTCATAGTAATAGTAGTAATAATAATGATAATAAGTCCGTGTAATATCCGTAAAACAGACTACTATTATCACATCTGTACCTACAAATTTCTTTACAAGTCTTTTCTTATATCAACTGTGAATACATTGCTCCAGAAGATCATGTAATTTTGCGCTGAACAGATAAGAACGTGATGAGTTTTAACAGATTGTAATGAAAAACGTATGAATAATACTGAATGATGAACACATATTAAATTACAAAAAGACACGTCTGTATGCATTTAAATTTCATACTTTTTATTCAAGTTAATTCACTGCAGATAGTTAAAATGTTACCCTGCATACCGGTGATAAGTCAGGAGTTTCAAACAAAGGAGAGGAAGAAACTTGACTGAAGATCTCATGCAATCGTGATGTTATAGATAAAGCACACTAATTAATTTAGCAGCTTTTTACTACTATAGTCAATAAGTAGTATATGCCAAGTTTTTCTTTGGTTTTTGTGGCTGGAATCTTCCGTTTCTTTGTAATACAACAATGAAAGTTATTCATATATGTGTACAACTTGGGCACTGTTGTAGTAAGTAATTCCATATTAGTTTGTTTATTAGATGTATCACACAGTGAAACAGTATTATTTACTGGATGACGTTTCGAACAAAATTCATTGTTCATAATCATATCAATTGTAATCACACGACTTTGAAACATGAGTTTTATAGTTTTCTTTGTCTTCTCCTATTTGTCGTCGTAGGTGTAGTAGAATTTTCCAGATATCCGGCTGGACAGGTGCTGAATCATTCCTATTACATGTATTTGCAGTTGATCCAATAAACAAAGCTTCTGTTATCAATCTTTCCCTCCACCCTGTGACAATAGGTTTTAAAACGGTCGTCCTATTATATCTTATTGTATGGTTGTGTGTAACTGCATGTAATGCTATAGCTGAACTATTCTCTAGATTTCTTACCTTATTTGGGTCACCCAATCCAGGTTTTTATGTTCAGCTATTCTGACGGCCCCTGTTCTAATAGTCTGACCTATGTATTTGACCTGACAAGCATTGGAGACAGGGTATTGGATAAACTAAATTGTTTTGTTTTAAAGGCTCCACATGGTTCCTTAACCGACAAAGCTTGTTTCTAATTGAGTTTTTGGGTCTGAGTGCCAGCCACTTTTATTCCTGCCTTGTTAAGAATTCTGTGTAAGGCTTCTTCCTTGTATGGGATTACTGTTGATGATCTAGATTCCTTATTGTTGGTGTCGTTATTAATATTATTATTATCATCACTACCGATACTATTATTATTTATTTTATTTTTACGTTTCCTTACATATTTCCTGACTAATTTACCCTGATATATATTAAGTTTCAAGGCTTCTTTTATGTGTTTCACTTCTTGCCTTAGATTTTCCTTGGTACTACCTAGTTTTTCTGCCCTATTACTTCAATATTTCACCAATCCTATTTTTACTGACATAGGATGGGATGATTGAAAGTCCAAATATATGTTTGAATGTGTGGTTTTCATGTAAACACTGGTGTTTAACTTCCTATCTTCTTTCCTTTTTACGTTGCAATCTAACATTGGAAGCTCCCCTTCGTGACTTTCCAATTCATAATTGAAACAATGAGAGTTCATATGGAGGAGAGGGGAAGAGGAAGTTTCATTAATTCTCACAGTTTTCATTGGAAATACTCAATTTGTCGAGTATTCTGTGAAATCATGTGAAACAAGACATGCAGAGGTTAGTTTTTTCGTAAAGCTCTATCAGATCAACGTATATGAAGTAAAGGAACTGCATAGAATAAGTTAGACGGGAGGATTATTCTCTTGGTCAACACAGAGACTAAAGTGGAATATCGGCACATTTACACTTAAGTAAAAGAATCCGCAACTATGAAACAGAGGTTTTAACGGAATACCTTTTAAGAATGTTAGTTTTCAGATATACTATTTCATTAATGATGGAGAAGATTTGTACCTCAGGTGGATGATTCTGATGTAGTTGTGTTCTCTGAGCTGGATAGTTTATTTGCAAAGCTTGCATTGCCCTACTAGGCGACATCTTCAACGCATACTTCAATTTGAAGTGAGCTTTTAGATTTCTCCACAAGTTTATTAATCATCTCTCCGGTGACCATAGACGTGATTGGTTGTTTTTGTGTATTTTCACGCCGTCTAGGCTATTTCTATTGGAACTGATTGTTTCTTTGGCTTGAACTTTAACCAACAGACTGCTTTATACTCGTTGGGCAGTTATTGGAAAAGCAATAAATATTGCAATCACAGCAGATATTGAAACAGTGACCCTGAATCATCTGACTGATGACCTGGTGAATAAAATTTTAAAAACCATAGTAGTCACATGTAAATCCATATTAGTCTATTTATTCCGTTGAGGATATAAAAATATCATACAATAGTACTTACTGGATGACATTTCCAGCACAAGTGATTGCTCACAATTGAGTATACAACCAAGGCTGAGCCTATCTGCTTCCTCCTCGATCATTATATTGGCAAAAATTCTTGTTATACCAGAAGTAAATATTTTTTCCCCTTCTTCTCTAGTTTATACAGTAAAAGTGTACAACCTAACAAATCTAACTATTGAAATTAATTCAAATTCCCACAAATCCCACAATCTCAATATCAATCGCGAGCATATTGATGGCTACTGAAGATGTATGGAGACGACGTGACCGATGGGGGTCACCATGTAGAGGTGAAGGGGACGCTTATCAAAGACACTGTTGAGAGTAGCTCCGTATCACAAATTGACAAAGTTAGAATTCTGAGGTCGTTGAATCCAAGTCTAAGTGGCTGAATGGTGGTCAGCGACCTCGTTTTGTAACCTCAAGATTCAGGGGTTCGATCCATGGTGACGTGGTAGGTTCATACTGCAGAAGAGTTTCCATATTATGTTGAAACTGCTGTCTACTGTCCCCTGGTTTCCAGGGAACTCCATAACTGGTGTTGGCTGGTGACCGAGTCAGAGACTTAAAAAGTCTATAACCTAGTAAAAAGCTTGATGATTGAAATATGTGCATCACTAGGTAAAATGGGACGGAACCACCTAACTCCGAGTTAGTTAGGTGAAGAGATAAAGAAAGTGTGAAATATTAAATGTTTGTTTATCGAGTCAACACACAATGAACCCGATAAGAATGATTTAAAGCATGTTAATAATGCAAGTGTAGAACTGAGGCATTTTGGTAGAATGTAATTCCATACTACATGAGTTTATTTTAAACATCACACAGCAATACAGTTTAACAAGTGGATGACGTTTCAAGCACAAATTACAGCTCATAACCATACCAACTTGGTGACACCTTTTCACAGTTTGCCTTATATATTTTTTTCTCTCTTTCTTGATACAAGAATGGAACTTGTGCACTGTGATACAGTATAATTCCATTGTGGGTAAAGTATATTTTTGTTAAAGGCTTACAGCGTTATACAGTAATATTTAATGATGACGTTTTGAGTAGAATTTATTGCTCATAATCATATCACCTTGATATGATATGCTTCAAACGTCATCAGTAAATATTACTATATAACACTGTGAGACTTAAACAAAATAAATTTACCCACAAAGGAATTTCTCTCTTTCTCTCTCTCCAACTTCCGTTTGTTGTTTGTTGTCACTTACCATATCTCCAGCATAGTCCGCGTGGTGTTACTCCGACTGCAAGTGTGCGGTGTTGAATTGACAAACAAAGTTTCAGTGATTAACTTCTCTGCCTTTCCACCTAACAAAATTACTTTTTAGTACTCTCACCCTGTTCCACCCTATTTCGTGGTTACATGTCAGTGATCGCAGGACAATGGCTGATCTTTTTTCTAGGTTATTTAAGTTACTTATCAGGGTCATTTATTCTAGGTCTAGGCAAATTTTTATCTTCCAATAATCTCAACTTCATGGACTTTGAAAAGGCCTTCGACAGCGTCGATCAAGAGGTGATTTGGTAACTACTTCGCTACTGCGGGTCCCATCGACAATTATGCATCTCATCCAACAGTTATACGACAATGCTGCATGCCGCCAAGTAATCCACAACGGGAAACTTACGGAAGCCTTCGAAGTGAGGACGGGAGTGAGGCAAGGCTGTCTATTATCGCCAATGATCTTCCTGATTGCAGTAAACTGGACAATGCGACAGAAAACGGGAAATGAGGAAACAGGCATAAAATGAACTCACACAAAAAACTTGGAGGATCTGGACTTCGCCGATGACATATGTCTGATTTCTCACAAACTGGAAGATATGCAAGTGATGAAAAGCAACAAGTTGGCAGAAGAAGCATCCAGAGAAGACAGGACTTCAGGTGAACATAGAGAAAACAGAGGTGATGAAGATTCCTGGACAACACCAACACAACCAACAACAACAACAGAAAACAATCAATCAGCATAAATGGGAGGAACCTGAAAGAAACAACCTCCTTCACCTACCTGGGAAGCATCGTTTCAACTACAGGCGCACGGAACTGACGAGGATATCAAAGCCAGAATCGGAAAAGCAAGACAGGCTTTCATTACCCTCAGGTCTGTGTGGAGACCAACATCACTCAGAATCAAAAATAACATCCGGATTTTCAACTCCAATGTGAAGTCAATGCTACTCACCATACGGATCAGAGACTTGGCCAGCGCGTCATAAAGAGCATCTCCAACAAACTTCAAACCTTCGTAAACAGCTGTCTTCGCCCAATACTCAAGATCAGATGGCCGGCCAGGAGAGATGAGCAACAGGGATCTCTGGCAATGAGCTAACCAACCCAGCAGGAACCGATTGCGAAACAAATAGGCAGGAAGAAATGGAGATGGATTGGCCATACTCTCAGAAAACAAACCATCAAGTGACATCACTAGACAAGCCATAGATCGAGTGGAACCGGAAAGGTGAGCGGCGAGTTGGTCGTCAGTGCGAATGTGACTTGGAGGAGGTCATGTGGGGAGGAGATGAAAGCATGTGGGCAGACTTGGAGCGGAGTGAATAAGTTGGCAGAAAACAGGAGGCAATGGAGACGCGCAGCTGAAGCCCTATGTTCCTCTAGGAATTAAAGGATATAATAATAATCTAGTTGATGTCAATCTACTATTTTGTCCTATGTAGCTGACTTCACAGTAATTACATGGTATTTGGTAAAATATTTTATTTTTCTTAATTAGATCTATCGAGTCCTATTGGGGATATTGGTAATCTCACTGGCACCCCATTCGTTTGTTTACATAGTTCATTTTGAAATTTGAATGGAGTGAAATTTAGGCATAATTGTACACCTAATTTTATTTCATCAACCGAGAGCTTAGTCCTGCTTTTGAGTTCAGGGACGATGTTCAGTTCATTCCTAACTGCCTCTAGAGCTGTAAATAAACTGGCGATGCTGGTACTAATCATTTCTTCATCTTTTTCTAAGTGAATTTCCTCTTTACTCTAATTGAGCATAATACTCATGTTAAATATTTAGGTAACCCGTATGTTGGAGTGTTCCCAAAGGCGACTATTTGCCTAGTGGGGTATCCTGCTTTATGAATTTTGTAGTGCCATACATTTTACCAGGATTATTAGTTTTGGACATAAGATTAAGCTATTTTGATTCACGCAAAGATGATTTCATACGGCGTACTAGATCACTAGTAGATTTTTTGATTTTATTCATTATAGTGTCCATGGGTTTTTGAACTCATTCATATGGTGCTGTTTCAATATGTCGACTGACCTTGTTTATGTAGTCTGATTTGTCCATGACTACAGTTTTACTTCATTTTTACGATTTTGCATATTCCTGATATTTTTGAAAAATCCCACTACGAACTAAAGTGTGTGAATAAAAGAGAATCTCCAGGATGATATATATATATATATACATGTATACTCTGGTGAGATAACGGAAACTGAAGTTCTCCAAGAAACATTCGCCAGAACTTGATCACTTTGCACCATATTTGAAATAAAAAAATTAACATGAAATTGTCATCGTAGACGTATCCTCATTTCTATCCTCTGGTTGCCTAACCAGTGTCTCTCAACTGTGTACTTGATCCGACTAATCTGTCTGGTTGATCAAATTATTTTCATCTGTTCTCAGCAAAACAATCTCAAAAGTCAATAAATTTAATCGCCCTGGAAAATTCATTGATTTAAATATGTAACACTTGAATTTCTCCCACTTAGGATCCCTGCAATTACTCCTCCATATTTAATAATACTATGGAAACTTTGGATTTCGGCCTAGATTTCCGCCCACTGATATTACTGTTTTTAGTATCATGTAGGTTTAGATCACTCAAGCATATTACATATATATATATATATAATATGCTTGATTCATTGGGATTGGCGATTATGATGCGGACTTTCTAAACGTTCTTTACTCCTTCATAACTTTCTATCGAAACCGAAATAATTTAACGAACCCACAGTGTGTCAATGGAAACGCTAACAGGCAAATAATAAAACAAAATAATAATAATAATAATAACTGATGAATAGATAAAACCAAAAAGCAATAAAATAGATTTTCAATTGTTAATAATTCAGTATTTGTTTGTATACTACTTAACTGTTTTTATTTTTAGAAGAAAACGGAGGAAAAAAAAGAGGCACTTCTTATTCTGATAAACACACTAACACAGGGGGAAATAAAATTTGAGTAGAATAATGTTGTAATGACATTTATATCCTTAGAAAATTTTACACTTTGACGTGACATTTCACCACAACAGTGTGAAGTGTGTGTGTGATTCAACTCTGTGTGAAAGGTATCAAGCTGCATACACTTCTGATGAGTTCTGTTCCAAATGTCTGAGACGCAGGCATTCGGTGCTTAGGTAAGACTGGCAGTCACCACTCTTAGCTGCATATGGGTTTTCAATCGCTTCTACTGGTTACTAGTATGTGTACTTGAATGAATTTGTTTCCAATTATTCCCAACAAATGTTTCAAACTGGGAATAACTGTTTCCACGTCTAACAATGCATAAATAAGCCAAAATGTTTAACTGAAAGCTCGTTTAGTCTTGAAAGCAAACAGAAATCAGATATATATACAATAAAAAACTGTAATAACTAAGTATATAAGTTAACAAGAGGCTTAATAAATATTTTAGGGGCTTGTAACCCCTTGACTCCTTCAAAACAACCGCCACTTTATTTTCATTTCTTTTAAAATGCTGGATGGATATCAAAAGCACCAACTAGCACTAAGGTCTTGATTTCCATGGTAATAGTCAATCAATTAATCTGCAGTTTGCCTTGAGACATCCGTGACATCCGGTTATCAACCAAGGGACGTGTGTACTGCTCAGCAGTTCGCTCCGTCCTTCTCTATGGCTCTGAAACATGGCCAATACGCGTTGAAGACATGAAAAGGTTGACTGCTTTCGATCACAGATGTCTGCGATCTCTGTCTCACGTTAGGTGGTTTAATAAGGTAAGTAATGTTGACGTTAGGCGTAGAGTGTTGGGCAAAGAGGGAAAATCAATCGACGAGGCTATAAAGTTACATAGATTGAGATGGCTAGGTCACGTGCTGCGCAGGCCTAACCATCGCCTCCCCCGATGGGCATTACTAGCTGATATAGGTGCAGGTTGGAAAAGAGCCAGTGGTGGCCAAACAAAAACTCATGGTCTCATCAATCTATGAAATAAATCCTTGACAGTTAAACTGAGTCGGTCAGGTAGGGAGATGCAGACTCCCGGGTTGGGGCCCTCGGGACTCTAGGAATCAATGGCTGGAGACAGTAGGTGACATGGCTCAAAATCGTTGTCAATGGCCAGCGCAGATATATTCAGTCTCTGTAATCTTTCATATTCCTTTCTACCATTACCCATTCTCTTTCACTCTTATACTTGTCAAACTCTATTGATTCTCTTCACTCATCTTCTTGTCTACTTCTGTGTGCTATTTGGAACGTGGCAACTCGAACTGTTGCACTTCGGTGCCAAGTTTTATGTTGAATCCAGACAGACAGACAGACAGACTCGAGAATACAACTTCGCGCGTAGATCAGTTTAAAAACAAAACAAAGAATCCTGTGTAGGACGTGCAGAAGTCTGAAACAGAAAACATTTGATACTTTGTTTGCTGAAATGGACTGAGCATATTTAATGACACCCAAGGTGTTGCAGAAATAAACGGCTGTTTCTTTTTATTAAGGAAGTGAGCAAAAAGAAACCAACATTTGGAATTGAGAATATTAAGGATTTCCATTGTTGGAAATAAGACAAGGCATACGATAGATTCAGAAAGACCTGCCTAAGGCTTCCCCGCCGCATCGATATTTTTCAGTATATATATATATATATATATATATATATATATATATGATTTATAGGAGCTATTGGTTGACTCGACTGGTCTTCAACTGCTCACACTAATCACCAGTATTTAGAGCCTTAGTATGAAGTCGAACTATACTAAATGAGTAACAGCAATGTTCCAGGGTTTTTTTTGATGCCTCCTACATTCTGAAAAATTACACGAATACTTATGATTAATACTTTTAGGAGACTTTTTCACAAATGGGTGAAGAGAAACACTTAGCTACCGGAAACATAATTGTCCATTTGTTTACAGAAAAGAGAAATAGCAAAATGCATATTAAAAAGTTTTGCTTTGTGAATGAAAACTAAATTTCTAGACAGTGTAGCTAGCCGAGAGTCTGTTTCTCTGTCTTGCTGATGATTATCGAAGCAAATAAGGAATAATAAAAGAGTTGTGTTGTAGTGGAAGCTTGTCTAATTAATAATTTCGTCTTGAAAAAAATGTGTTCGCTTGTAGGGATTCGTGTGGTATGAAATATGCGTGCCTTACTTTCCTCTGGTTCCTTCTTTAAATAATGATCATTGCATTCTTTCACAAAGGATGGGGTATGTTGTTTATGACATCCTGAATTAATTGGACTCAGTGAATAAAAACTGATTCATGTATAAACAATAACTCGTAAACGTTTTTGACTTCATGACACATGGTACCTCTTCTACAGATATTTCTCTCTAAAGCAGTTTTCAAGAGTCTCTTTTACATTGATTTGACTGACTGCTATTCACATCGCGAATTAACATCGGTTTGAGAATCCCTGAAAATCAAGGAGTGTTAGACAGTTGTTTCGCCCTAGTTAATGGCTCTTCAACAATACTTAGCCATAAATTGAAGGAGAGGGAACCAAAGATCTGCAAATTATGAAGTGAAGTCGTTGAACATTTAGTCTTTGGAAACGAATGAAATGACCTAGAAATTCTAGCGCCATTTCCCGTCAGTATCATTAGTGAGTATAAGATCGACTTGGTGGAATCCACCATTCATGACTCCTGACTAAAACTCCAGGAATACTATGCTGTAGTCAGTCACTCATGAGCATTAAATTTATCTTTAAACATTAGTTTGGAGAGATTCGATGGACTTAAGGTTGGCTACCAAGAAAATAAGAGATCAAACAGCTGTTTGATTTCACACCCTTCTTTTTATAAGTTTTCGAATGGTCACTGAATGGCCGGTGAATACTGATACTGAAATTATTCGGTTTAGTCAGGTTACTTATACAGTAGGTAGTCACATGCTGTGAGTTCTAATCAAATTTGAAAACTAAAGATAGCATCCTGCTAATAAAAATATTGTTTGTAATCTATGAAATTGATATAATAATAATAATTTTTCCTTCACGTTCCCAGTGGAACATAGGGCCCCAAGCTAGTGGCTTGAAGTTTCTGTAGCAGTGTTTAATTTTTACAGGATGGAGTTGCTAGCCTCATGCCCAACCTTTCCTCTTTACCAGCATTATTTGTGGCTCAGTGAGGTAAAGGAGTGTGCCGGCCGGGGATCAAACCCCGGACCATGTGCATGGTCGGCGAGCGTCCTAACCACTATACCACCGACGCACATGAAATTGATATTGTGTTCACTTTTGCTACCCAGCAAAATAACCTCCACTAATGAAACGATTTTCCCAATAAAAGGTTATTTGGCAGAATTTCCAGAGAATTTTTCGAGCGTGAACGTTATAAATGACTACGGTGGTCAGTCTAAGAGGAAGGAACAACTGAGGTAAACATGTACGTTAGACAATCTGTGTTAAATCAAGAGGACGGTAGAACTAATAGATTAGTCAAAAAGGCTTAATAACAGGTGTAACTTAACAAGACAAGTGTTCAGAGTATTTATAGTTAGCTGTTAAAGTACCTTTTCTCTGAGAGCTTATTCTTCCAGTATGACTTAATGAGTATATTTAATTTCGACTGTTTCGTCAGAATTATGAAAGTTAGGATTCAGATCTGCACAAATTTATTCAATCTTTATGAATACAATTCATTTTGTTAGAGTTATTGAATAATATTGTAGCGATTAATTTTTCTTAGAATTTTTACTTGTCTGACTTTTTACAACTGTAAACTATAAAAATACTGACACAGTGTCTAAAGGAAGCCATGAATTCCCATTTGAGAATTGGCAATATATTATGGAGAAACGTTTTTAAGAATTCCGTTTTCTAAAGATAATAAACAGCAGCTCTAGTTATGCCATTAAACTATCGAGTAGAATACTGGTTGTGTTTACAAGAGACTTATACTTTATTTTATTGTGCTTATTCTTGAGTTTTACTTCTTAGATGACAGTTAAATTCCTCCAAAATCTTACATGGGGAAGATAAACATGTATCGCTAATGTTGGTTTCTTCCAGTCCACACGTTTCAGTTAGCTTACACAGCCTTTATGATTTGTGGGAATTTCGTAATTTCTGTTGATTAATTAGTTTAGATCAAAATGTTTGATCTCTGATGGTATGCCAGTCTCAGTTTGAGGCTTAAAATGATGTATGTTTCGTCCTGTGTAGGGCTAGTCAGCCAAATGTGCTTGTAATCCACAAAGTAACCAAACAGTTCGGTCCAATACAGTCAGTTAGAGGGAGATACAGAATTCACATAAAAGGACAGTAACTGATATCCGTAACACTAAAAGTTGCTCTCCTGGCCCACTGAATAACCGTTAGGAGTCTAAGACGTTGGGTGTATGATTCTAGTCTCGGTACGTATACCATCAGCCACTGGGGTGTGTAAGTGTATCCAAACGACGAGTCCTACACAAGAGGAAATGCTCATTATGGCTTCCACCTCTAATCAATAGCCACCTAATACCTTTCATTGTAATCAGTGACAAAAATACTGCAGATGACCAACTTTAAATTAATGGAAATCTTTACAAGTAAAATATATTGTCAGTTAGATGGTTGGAAGTGAACCTTCGGTAGGCCTAGACCTAGGTATCGTGCTCGTCGACAATTTATCGGCAAGGTGTATCTGCAAACTTAGTCTGAGACGATACCACTGAGCTATCCAAATACATGTGCGGCCTCTTGTAAGGCTTCAATAGATACTCATGGCAAATCATATAACTTGGTGACTATATTGCAAACACGATGCAATTCAGTCAGCAATAACGTCAAGAACTAGACAGATCGTACAGATTGCTCCCTGGTAACCAGTCACTGTAAAAAATACTGTCTGTTAGAATAAAGTGGATTGAGGCAGGTTATACTGAAGCAGCATATTATCATATCGTATAAGTGAACATAATGGTTGGAAGACTTTCAGCGATCATCGCTTGAAATTAAAATAGCCAGAACAAAATAAAATATTTTATTTCGTAAAGAATCCTAAGAGCTCAGAAGTTTTCAAATTTGACTTTGATACTTTTACATGTAAGGACAATGAAACAGTGGAACAGTTTAACTGTATGGAGACAATAATTTGAAAATCCCTCCGCCGAGTTAAATGAGTTAATAGGATTTCCTTATGAGCTGACATTGCTTAAAGAACCATTGGAAAACCTGGGAGTGTTGGACAGTTGTTTCGTCCTAGTTTGGGACTCTTCATCAGTATGCACCCACCGGGGGTCGATTCCAGGACCTTCTGGTTACAAGGCAAGCTCGTATGCCATTAAGCCACTGAGTTTATGATTGTTTTAGAGTGATTATCTGTTTCTTTTCTGTTATAGGCCGAATGAATATTCAAATCCATTGTTATTTAAAGTTATCTAGGATTCCATTGCATATTTGATTTTAATTCATTCAAACCTCATACTTTACAGCTGTTATTCAATCTTTGCATGTGTGTGTGTGTCCGTATAATCTCGTCTCTGTAATTCTGACTAGCGAGTAGTTTGACTTTCTCTATAAGTGTGAATTAAGAAAAGACGTTGAAAAAGCAAGACAAAGTGTGTCAAAACTAGTCGCTTTCGTTATTGTTATTAATTATTATTGTTATCATTGTTGATGAGTTTACGTGACTGTTGTATTCCACATAATCAGACATGCTTAATTTGTTGTTTGCAATTAACGCAGAGTCCGATATGATCAATAAGTTTTTGAAAATTATTCATGAAACAAAATCTCGGCAAAAATCAATAATAAGTACTTTTCAGACTTGCTTTAAAATCTATTCATCTGCATGCATCTTTATTTTCTGTTATTGTATTATTCACGGTTTTCTTTTTTCAATCTTCTGAGTCTTTAGTAGAGCGCAGGACTTCAAGTCTCCGCTTTGACATTTCAGTAGCAGTGGTTTTTACAGGATGGGGTTGCAAGCTTCACATCCATTTTACGAGACTTATTAACGGCAAAGTAAGCTTCATCAGTGGGTCGGCCGGGATTGGGATCCGGACCATATGGGTGGTTTGAGACCAATCTCCCACTAAACCGCGGTTCAGGCTAGAGACTTTTAGTCAGAATAGTTGAAAACAGTCAGAAAGCGGACTCAGTTTGATATGATTATATATTTGTTCCTAAATTATTACATATACAGCCCGTTATGGATACCATCATGAAGCTGTAGATTATAGATAAAACCTCTACAAAAACAACATTCTAATTTACATGTATCAGTAAGCATCATTATTTAATTTGATTTTGCTTTCCCTCCGATTGATTGGACTGGAATTTCTGGCCTCAGGTTGACATATCAGCTCCTTTTGCGGATGCTTTGACGAGGTTTGAGGAACAACTTGAAGTAGCTTGGTGAATGCTGACTAGCAGTGGAATCTACGAGGCGTATTTATTCCTGTTAGAGACTCATCAGATCAATGTACCTGCATCTCTCAGTGATTGATGGTGTTCCCACTGATATGAATTAAATATTTACTGATACGCGCTACACAAGATGTGGTTATCCTGGCTTTGGTGTTTGAAACTGTGGGTACTGGGTTTGACCCTAGTGAAAATACCATCACTCACTGGGGAATACAGGTATGTCTATCTGACTAGTTCTAATAGTGCGAAATATGTATCCTGGATTCCACTTTTAGTCACCATAGACCAATTTATTTAAATCATTTATACTAGCCTATTGATGATGAAATCAGATTTTTAAGGACGGAAACTTATACATCTTGTATCATCATCTCACAATACACAATTAGATTTATACTGTTTTTTTGCACACTACTGCGGTGCCACCAACTTTCATAATAAATGTGTATTATGCATGTCAGCTTTAAATTACTAATAGACATATTGGAGTTTCTCCCGCGGACTGCTTGATTCTAAATCAGATGTGTTGATCGGGACTTTGAATTATAATCAAGATAGTAGTATGTAATATTGTGAAGTTTCATAATATTACATACCACTATCTGGATATTGCGACAGAAAACGGGAAATGAGGAAACAGGCATAAAATGAACTCACACAAAAAACTTGGAGGATCTGGACTTCGCCGATGACATATGTCTGATTTCTCACAAACTGGAAGATATGCAAGTGATGAAAAGCAACAAGTTGGCAGAAGAAGCATCCAGAGAAGACAGGACTTCAGGTGAACATAGAGAAAACAGAGGTGATGAAGATTCCTGGACAACACCAACACAACCAACAACAACAACAGAAAACAATCAATCAGCATAAATGGGAGGAACCTGAAAGAAACAACCTCCTTCACCTACCTCGGAAGCATCGTTTCAACTACAGGCGCACGGAACTGACGAGGATATCAAAGCCAGAATCGGAAAAGCAAGACAGGCTTTCATTACCCTCAGGTCTGTGTGGAGACCAACATCACTCAGAATCAAAAATAACATCCGGATTTTCAACTCCAATGTGAAGTCAATGCTACTCACCATACGGATCAGAGACTTGGCCAGCGCGTCATAAAGAGCATCTCCAACAAACTTCAGACCTTCGTCAACAGCTGTCTTCGCCCAATACTCAAGATCAGATGGCCGGCCAGGAAAGATGAGCAACAGGGATCTCTGGCAATGAGCGAACCAACCCAGCAGGAACCGATTGCGAAACAAATAGGCAGGAAGAAATGATTTTTTTTTATTTTTTATTTACAGCTTGATTCCACACTGTATTTTTGGTACAAGTATGGAATTTTCAGCATGGATATCGGTAGCCCAAATTTCGCAGGCCGACCATAGATATCAGGTGTGCGCCGGCGTGGGCTCGAACCCCTGACCATGTGCATGGTCGGCGAGAGTCCTAACCACTGTGCCATACACTGAGGGAACCATCAAGTGACATCACTAGACAAGCCATAGATCGAGTGGAACCGGAAAGGTAAGCGGCGAGTTGGTCGTCAGTGCGAAGGTGACTTGGAGGAGGTCATGTGGGGAAGAGATGAAAGCATGTGGGCAGACTTGGAGCGGAGTGAATAAGTTGGCAGAAAACAGGAGGCAATGGAGACGCGCAGCTGAAGCTCTATGTTCCTCTAGGAATTAACGGGTATAATAATAATATTGTGAAGTAATGGAATAATGTAAAACGCCTGTAGGAAATTGGAATGGTTTAGTCTGAAAGGTTGCCAATTAAAAGTATTCATAAAGATATTGCACTCTTGATCATTCATTAATCATAGCATTAGGTATTCAAAAATTCTGATTTCTTTACCAACATATTATTATTATTTTATTCACACACAAATAGTTTCATGTTTCTAGAAGATTCGAGAAAAGATGTTGGCTAAGTGAATGGTGTCCTATTTAGGGATTCACTTAAAACCTTACAATGAACCTTTCAAATGGTACTACTGATTTTGAGCGAAATTGAGAACACAATCAGTCAATCATTATTCACTCATTAGGTGACCGGTTTTTGTTGATGATGAGAATAATATTATCTCTGTCCTGTTTATTATTGCTACTTTAGGCTCACAAATTCTGTTACTTGCTATACACCCTAAGAATACTGATGGACAAGTGAGCAATATATGCAGTAGATTGAATCGCGTGTAAGAGATACCACTCACCTAAGCTACGTTTTTCTCCTACTCTGTGAGACTGACCAACTCGTTGGTTAATTATACGAAACACTTGGATCTTTTATTTTTACTTATCGATAAATTATCGTAGTGTACCTACAAAATCGAACAACAGGAAGGTGAGTATTACATCCATAATAAAAAGGACTTTTTTCTAACACTGGGAAAGATAAACGAAAACAAATATTGTTGATGTGGGATATGACTGACACGAAATCAAATTTTGTCATATTTGTGGTCATTACATATTGAAGCATGAGTCTGTCTAATAAATCGCTACGTGATAAAAAGAATTTTCCTAGTGATTTCAAGCATTCAACTTTGCTTCCATTTGCTAATATAACAACTAAAGGACGGTTGCAGGACACGAATCTGGGTTCGATTCCCTGCCGATGCACTCTTCAACCTAAACTAGTGGTTTGTAAGCTTGGAACATGGAATTGCATATTACAATTATTATATTATTTGTAGTTATTATTATTGTACTCTTGGGTCCTGGGTGGAACATAAGGTTTCATACGTACATCCTCACTATAACTTATTTTCCTAAGTCCTTTCTAGCTGGCCCCAAGATTTCATATAATTTGTCATCTCTTCTTTGCACTATCTCCTCCATGTCATCCTTGGATGACCCACTCGTCATTTCCCATTTGGATTCCAATCGAGCGACGGCATGGAGCGCGACGTCGTTCGATGGTCTTCTCAGTATGAGCCCAACCCACCTCCATTTTCTTCGGAATATCTGCTGAACGATAGGTTTTTGGTTAGGCTGTTTCTAAGGTTTCTTGTAGCTAATCCCTTCTAGGCAGTCGATAGAAGTTTGTAGCAGGCTGTTGAAAATGCTTTTCGTAACTCGCGTTCCAAGTTTATAACCCATATAAAAGGGCTGACTGATAGCTTTGAGGTTAGAAATCCGGATTCCATTATGGGTAAATTTTGTTTTGATACACACTCTACCACAGTGCACAAGTTTTATTCTTATATCAATGATATAAATCCGGATCTTCTTATT
The DNA here is from genome assembly GCA_944472135.2 of Trichobilharzia regenti. NCBI lineage: Eukaryota > Metazoa > Platyhelminthes > Trematoda > Strigeidida > Schistosomatidae > Trichobilharzia > Trichobilharzia regenti. The sequence goes on from OX235270.1 coordinate 89,078,770, forward strand.
TTCGCCAACTGGGTACCAAAGATTTCAAAACTGGCTTCAGATCAATAAATGTCTATTTCGCCCTTCCGATTATGGTCTTGACATCCTCATCCGTTCTGTTGCCTTAAGTTGAAACGATGATATCTAGATTAGCGAAGGAAGTGATCTCATTCAAATTTATTTCTCTGACAATGATTGATGCTCGTTGTTAGTTGATTATTTCCATCACCTTCGTCCTCTCAGTGTTAAGCTGCAGTCGCATTTGCGCTACTCCTTCTACAGACTTGTTGGTTTTCCCCTGTAGGTCTTCGAGATTATATGACATTAAACATGAATCGTCCTCAGAGTTCAGATCTTCTGGAGCCTTCTTATCACTCCATCGTATTTCGGCCATCTCGCTCTTCTCAGTTTGACTATTAGAATTAGTGAAAAACTAATTTTACGTTGCAAAGATGAATACTCACTAGATCTCTTAAGTTAACTTTGCGTTGTATTGTCCATCCGTTATCTTTCTGATAACTTAAAAATCTCCATTGAGTCATTTGAAAAAAGAAGACGTTCGGCGAAGAGACTCTTTTCGGCGAACTCATTCACATGGCTACACAATTGCATCTATATATAATTATTTTTTCTTTTATGTGTGTGCACATGAGGTTTGTTACGGTAAGATAATTAATAAGTTAGTGCAAGAATGATCTATTATAGAAACAAGATTAATTAGACAACAACTAAAGTAAGATTGAGTTAGTAAGTTAGATGACGTAATATAATTGTTTCAAATGTTTCAACTTAGGTCAGGATAGCGACAGAGGTAACTACTGATAGAGACTGAGTAGAGGTGGGGTAGAGAATAATGCCATTTAAATTAGGACTAAAACTGAGCAAATAAATTGAATGACGTAATATAAATGATTAGAAATTGAGCTTTAGTCGAGTCAGTAACAGAGATAATGAGGTGTAGAAATTAAATCGGGTGTGAATAGAGAACAGGAAGTTGAAAATGTAAAATATTACAACTGAAAGACAAAGTAATACTAATGAATAGATAGAAAAAAATCGGATAGAATTTACTTGTCGGGTAACAAGATAGATTACGTCCATTGCAAGTATAATGATTCAACGAACTTCTTTCTTTATGCAGAGTTCAGGACTTAGCTAGTGATTTGCAATTGCTTCTGTAGTTTGAAGAAGTCTGATTCGTACACTTTTAAGAAGACTGCTGCGTATTCTGTAGAAGACTTTGTAGTTTGTATGGGGTGTAGCTTGGTGCCAGGAATCTATCAGATGTTGTAATATAGAGCTGCGGGGGCATCGTTTTTCTCCTTTGTAAAACCATGCTGGTAAGTATTTAGTGATACGTTTGGATAGCGAACGCTGGGTACGGCCAACATACCTGACTCCCAACGAGCAGATGAATTGGTATATACACATTGATGAGGCCAGAAGTGGTAGCTTATCCTTCACGTTCACATGAATCATAGGTTTTGTGGAGAAGGTTAGTCGTAGTTCATCTGTGAAGAACGTTTCCTTAAGTGAACGGGACATTCGATTTCTCAGTGTTTCCACGGATTAGTCACCAGTGAATTGTAGGTTCATGTTGGGGTTTTTTCGGGATGTTAAGCATGGGTGGCTTTTGCGGTCTGGGATTCACTGATTTTGCAGTAAATCGTTCTGGATAACCATTCTCGACAAGGATTCTCCTGAGATTGTCTAGTTTGTCTTTTATGGCATCCGCGGTGAAGATTCTGCAAACTTTGTAGCTGAGTGAACGGATGAGGTTTCGTTCGGTGTATAGAGGTACCCAACTTTAAAAGTTAGTAAGCTGTCCATTCCGCTTCTTGTTCTCGTCTTGTTAGTTGAACGTCAAGAAAGGATATTTTAGAGTTAGACGCTTCCTCTAACGTGAACTGAATTGCGGGGTGGCAGTTGTAAAAGGAATTTAAGATGTCGTCTAGATTTTCTTCATTGCTGACGATAATGAAAGTATCGTCGACGCATCTTTTGTAGAATTCGAAAGTATCGATTTTCTTCTTTTTGATGTAATTTTAATATTGTCAATAACAATGAATGTTTGCTGAAGACATGAGTTTTAATGAACCAAAATTTTAGGGGTCGCAAGTTTAATAATTTTTTTATTATTCCCTTATATTCCCAGTGGAACGTAGGGCCTCAAGCTAGAGCTTTGAAGTTTCATTGGCAGTGTTGTTTATTTTAACGGGATGAGGTTGTTTGCCTCGTGTCCAACCTACTCTCTTAACCAGTGTTATTACTAGCTTAGCAGGGTTTGAGAGTGCGTCAGCCGGGGATCAAACCCTGAATCACATGCGTAGTTGGATAGCATTCTACCATTGTACCACTGATGTACAATCCGCAACTTAATCATCAGAGCCTGCTTCTTATGTCACAAGAGTAGTGAGAATGTTTTCCAAAGTAGTTATTATAGAGATAACTAAATAACTGGCTGAAAGGGTATTATGAACTTTGACCATAAAAGAGGAAATTTATAATTCTAAAGGACTTTCAAATTATTCTCTCGATTATTTTATCTGTAGGAATGATGATTATTGGCTTTAGAGACTGTCTATTTATATTTAACATTTGAATTGTTGCACAGTATTCAGCTTTTCTGCATATTCTTGCTTAATCTACTCCTCATTCTTCCAAACGCTTTAGTTGATACGGTTGCGTGAACAAGATAAACTTAGCCAGGGTTGACTATTTTCCAGGTCAGCTAAGCACACCTGATTGAAAGTTTATTTAGCAATAAGATGTGTGTACTGGAGCATGATTAAGTCTTTTATAGTCTCACTTTGATTTATTTGTGGATTATTTTTGACCTGAATATAAAAATTATTTAAATTGATATAAATATAGGTAATCTTTGAGGAACTGATTACTTTTTGATTTAGTTGTGTTCTCTGAGCTGTTTGATTTAATTAAGAAGCTTTCATTGTTCTTCAAAAACAACATCTTCAGCGCAAGGTTTCATATGAAGTGAACTTCTTCGAACTTCTTCATCGGTGACATAGTTGTATCTCCTGCCAACCACTGTCGTGATTGGTTGGTCATTTACATTGGTCATTTTTATTGAATCGGAACTAGAAATTTCTTGCCATTTGACTTATTTTTCATTAGTTGGTGAATTTGACCTACAGTAATTTGTTTATTAGTTCTGATTCACTCTTTACTTGGCATTTTGGCATCTTCCATTTAAAATTTCTACATTCCCATAATCGAAGTGTTGTCTGTGACTATCCACATGGATTCATATGAAGGAATACATATGGTGCCTTTTCACAGTTAATTTATTGTCTTGGATTCTGATTTGGAGGGAACACCCACTTTGAGTGATGTAGTGTTTATTTCAGTTTTGTTTACTTTGTAAAGGGTAGTGATCTTATCTTCTCTTGTTGTTGGATCATTTAGTCTGCACAATGTTGAATGAAGCGATTGTGTTGCCTTGCGCGCTTTGTTTACTTGAAATGATCTCAGTATACTAGCCATTATTTCAAAGATATTGTTTATATATGGTAGAGTGAACCTTTCTTGTGGTCTTTGATGGATGGTTGCTTGGTAATATTGCGATTTGAGTATAAACACTTTTTGATGAAATTATATCGACATTCACTCTTTTTAAAAACAGTTGGTAGACCTTTGTGTTCTATTCTCCTCAGCACTAGAGTGCTACAGTATTTTTGAACTTTCTTAAATATTGTCTGCACACAGTTTCCTTTGTCAATCATTGGGTTATTGCTGTAATAGATGAGTATTTGATGTATGTATGCTAATTTTGTGTTTACATATGTTTCAAAATTTCATGTGTTATTTCGCTTTATTATGGCATTTAGGAATGGAGTTTTGTTATCTGATTCTTCTTTTATTGTGAATTTAATGTCTTCAGACATGTTGTTGATTAATTTGTGGGTGTATTCCAAATAATTCTTTTTTAATCATTACAAATGTATCATCGACATAACGCATTCAGATTTTTGGTTTGATTATGGATAGGTGGGGCTATTAATTCTAATCTTAGCATAACGGCTTTACTTGAATTTAAAGCTTGCACTGAAAGAATTGCTTCACAAATAAATCAAGCAGCTCAGCGAACACAACTAAATCAAAATTACTCACTTGAGCTAAAAATCTTCACTACTATTTCGGAAATGATTAATACTGTGGCAAGAAGACCACTTATTGAGTTCTAGCCAGGAATCGTTTGATTAGCGATTTCTTTACAGAATTGATAGGTCTCTATCAGACTGATTTGTTCTATGTGAAATTTTATCTGTCTGTCATAGATGAATGAAATTTCCATAGTATAATAGTTAAATGTACAATATTCGACGAAGAGACTCTTTTCAACGAATTTATTATCAAGCTATACAATCGTATAGATATGGCTTTTAAAAAACTATATCCAATGAGGAAATTAGATCAAATGTGTGAATACATGCAATAATAATAATTGTATGAAATGCAGTTAAAATATTTGTGATTGTAATCATGGTTAGATGTCAAGTAGCAAAATAATTAAAGTCATTTATAGAATAATACATAAGATGTTGAAATGGGTCTCTTCGTTGAATATTGTGTTCTTAATGCTACACGGGGAATTATTAAATTATTGAAAAAATATGCATGTGACACAGTTAAAAGACAAACATTAGCAAAACATTCCCACTGCTACGCAGTTATGAGAACTAAAAGATCTAGATGATAGAAACTGTAAGTCTAGACATCGATACTCTCGCAAACATCTTGTAGATATGAGGCCAGATGATGAAAGTCATTAAACAGTCAAGCTAATTATAAGTCAACTGAATCAGTTTAAAATTCTCGTTATCAAGATCGATTCTAATTCAACTCAAGTCCCAGTGGTTTACTGAGTAACTCTTTGGTGTGTGTGAAACGATATGTGCTGGGTTCGAGTCTCGGTGTGAACATCAGCATTCGCTTCATATGCAGGTATATCTAGCTGATGAGTTCGAGATGGGACCAAACACGCGTCCGGGATTCCACTGCCGGTCACCATCATCAATGTAACATCAAAATGGGCATTTATTTAATTCATAACAGAAGTTATCAGCACCTTAAATCCAGATGGAACAAATTTTTTTAATGTGAGCACATTTTTATCACCTATTTTGAAGAAATTTTCAAAAATTTGAACTTTTCATGGTTACTCTGATCTACAAAAGACCAAAATGAAACAACCCAATAAAAACCTTGACACATCTCTATCGACCAGTTAGATGCGTCCTAAGTAGAACTGCGTAATTTGGAAAAAAAGTTACTATAAATGTAATGCAATGCTAAAAAGTAGTTGCTTAGTATAACATCTTTGTACATGTTCCCAGAAAACCTCTCAGTTTCGCATCACAGTCCCCATAGCTGTACATAAATTCGTTGAGGTGAATGTAAATTTTCGTGTTTCTTGACCCACTCACCTCTCTGATCCTCTTTTCTAGGTGACTTCGGAAACTTTCGATGGGATTTATGTGAGTGCCGTAGAAAGGATTGAAGAAATCGTCCGTATGGTTTATCACATTATGAATGTAGCTCAGGGACGACAGTTGGCTGTAGCTACTACATTAGTCTGCATGGATGGTTGTGCCGCATTGGAACGAAGATTAGGGATCATCTAGATACAATCTTTCCACAGATTGGGGCAAGATAATTGGAAAACCCACTTTTGATTAGCACTGGATTCTACCATTTGTTCCCTCTCCTAAGAGCGTTTTATCTAAACAGTACCTAAATACTAGATACGGATGAGACTCGCTACGTAATTCGTGTACAGCATGCGTATTTGCGTCTGTATACCACGGACTCATCTATTTGGTCGCTGAAGGTCATCAGCCCATTAGTTGGATAGTTTTGTTCTTTCAAGTCCTCATGACCACTGGCATTATGTGTATCACCTATGGAAACGGATTTTCATTGCGTCGAGTTCTTGTTAAACACATTGGGACACTAATCTCAAGATCTACTTGCTGATAAAGGCTTGAAAGTGAAGTTCTAGAAAGAGTAGTTCATTTTTTATTTTTCTTCTCAGTTTCGAAAGTTCTTGCATCAGAAAAGTAACCGTGAATTCATCCACTTCTTCCTGTAACTCACCAATTAAGTGATTGAATGTTTGTATTTCTTTTGAATTTAGTTTTTTTTATTGTTTTTGATTTCAGTCACATACGTTTTATTTTTTATTCCAATTTTGTCAAAGCAAAAAACCAACCAACCAACCAACAAACAAACAAACAAAACAGAACACCTTGGTTATTGTTTCAGTGCTCAAATTAGTGAAGCAAACACCAACAAAAAAGAAATAGGGAATATTTCTTAATCTGATATAAAAATGCCCAAAATTATTTTTTTCTTTGCCAACGAAAAAGAAAATGAGAATAATAATAATTATTATTATTTTGTTATTGCATTTCTGGGACAAATTTAATCATATTTAGTAAAATGAAAAATATTTTTGGGCAAACGACAGAAAAACATCAAAACAAAACACGTACACATTCATACAGGCACAGGCACAGACACGTACACACGCACACACACGTAAACATAAAGGATGATGACAAAGAATTACAGACAAAGTTGAGTAATGCACAAAAGTCGATAGGCGAAAATAAAGTTGCGTATGTATATATCGTCAATCGAATATTACCTTCTCTTTGGTCACATCACTGAGTGGTAGTAATTTCCGATAAACAACAAATACATACAGGAGGTAAAAATGAAGACAGAAGTATGTGGAAATAAGGCAGCACGAAAGTCTGTTCATTAAGTATGTAAGCAGACGGAAGGAAAACAAATAAGGAGTGAAGGATAACTCAATGGTAATAACGTCTTTGACTGCAGAGTTGGGCGATGTGGGTTTGGATCTCAGAAGGAGTGCTCATCTCCTTCAAGATTTCAGATACATCGCGCTGACGAATGCTAACCTACGTTTAGGACTTCCTGTCGAATCCCTACATCTGTCTGATGTCAGTAATCGAAAATATTTTTTCCAGCACTGCTGGTTTTCATCAACAGGCAGCTGAAAAACGTGCCTCTTCCATGTTATCTACGTGTACTTTAGGAAAATGTAATTTTTTGTTTTCAGTAATAAAAAGGGAAACTTAAGTCACGACCAGTGATCATAGTTATTTATCTAGATCATGGGATTTTCGGGGATTCGGATTAATTTGGCTTCAATTACTAGATAAAATCACAAATCCTCATCAGTTAAAGACGCCATTAAAAACTAGGGAATACTGGAAAACTGTTTAAACATATTTGGAGACTCTTAAGGAGGATAAGGCCGGAAACCCTTCACGCATCTAACCTGAGATGAGATCACTCTTTGTGACCATTCAGCCACTTGGCCTAGGATCCAGTGACTTCGCGATATAGCGCCTTCGATGACGGTCCACTTCCCCTTGATTTGGTGAACAACTCTGGTCAGGAAATTTCACTACAGCTTCAGGACATCCATTCAGCAGCCACGAGTGTGCTGGTGACTGATTCAGATTGCCGGATTTGTGGAAATTCGGATTAATTTAGTTTCAAATGCTAGAACGAAATACCTGTCCAGTGCTCTCTTGTTTTCAGTGATCTTCACAAATGATGTTGGTTCATGATGATATCTAACATTCAGCATAGGTATACATGCTGCCATTTGGTTTTCGTAACTAGAATTAACCTCCTTTATAGTCACAGAATTTTCAAAACACATGAAGTTTCATGCATTAGCGTATAAGAAACACTATTTTAGGGGACCTGTTCTCATCTCAAGCGTTTATCAGTAGAGAAAATCAACTTTGCTATAGTTACAGCATTTCATCATGAGCTGACACTAGTTAGAGAACCATTAGAGAACCTGCAGGGAGTACTGAAAAGCTGTTTCGTTCTAGTTTGAAACTCTTCAGTAGTACCCACCCACCGGGATTTGGACCCAGGACCTTCTGGTTACAAGGCAAGCTCGTAAACCATTAAGCCACTGGGACCCGATCCAATGACCTGTGAATTCTAACTTCTGCGAATTCACGACATAGCCCGACCCCTAGCCAATGTCTTCGGCGAGTATTTGTCCTCCCTGTAGAGAAGATTTATATAAACTGGCTGGAGACAAACTCCTTTTTTAATCTAGTCGTCAGAGTTAATTATTTTTAGCTAATATATAGACCACTCGTGAAAATGAAATAATTATCCCAGTAAACTAGCTTACACGCACAACAGTTTTCCACTTTTACTATTATGAATTGGGATTGTAATTAAGGATGAAAGTAGAACGATGAATAATAACAAACTTATTGGTTTCAATACCAGTATACTGTGGTTAGTCGACAGTAAGCAATCATACACAATTAAAAAAACAACAGAAAACATATACCAGTTAGTAATTGAATTAGTTAACATGATGGATTTCCATAATCCAGTACTGTATGAATACATTTTCCTTTATTCATCCTACCTAGAATTATAAAACAGAGAATTTCACTTTTAAACCCATTTATGATACAAGTCTTTCCACAAACTGACATCAGTTAGAGAAACATTAAAAAACCTGGGAGTCCTGGACTGGGATTCTTTAGTAGTATGCATCCAGCACCGGGGTTTGAGCCTAGGCGAGCTTATAGACCATTCAGCCAATGAGACCCGATCCAGTGACCAGCTCTTGAATTCCAACTTGGGCCGATTCTCGATATATATATGACTGTTCTTCTACGTGACATGGTAGACCCGCTAGTTATGACTACTCACTAGATCTTCAGCTAACTTCCTATATAGAACCAGTCACTAATGAGCATCACATTAATTATCAGGTGTGATGTACAGGGATTTGATTGATGGCGATTTTGATCACGGGTCTGGCACTCCCAGGTTTTCTGATGTTTCTATAAATGATGTCGATTCATGGTTAAAATTGTATAAAATGAATGGGTTTTAAAATGAAATCTCTCCCAAGAAATCTGCTGCTTAATAATTCCCTATAAAACCAACAATTTAAGTTTATGCTAATCAACACCGCTTGCAGCGAATATCTTTCCCATTTTTTATAACCATTTTAGACACAACTTTATTCAGATCCACTATTGACTATTTTAATTTTAAGTAATATTGGTTCATTTAAACACCTTTGAAATCATTTCATTTGACAGTGAAAGTGTCTCAGATAGATACCTTGTTTATTTTCTTTATAATTTAATATGACTGAGATCGTCAACAGAGAACTTAACTGGCCCCATTTTGTTTCACGATAAACTGATAGCGATTTGTCATCCGTTTACATGACAGCTGGACAGTGAGAATTGATGACCCAGTTAACAGTATGGTTGTATAGTTCAACTGATAGGGCGCTGACCAAGTAACCCTCAAAGGTGTCTAGTTCGAGCCCAACAGCGATCCGGATTTCCATTTCACCTTCAGTTATCATTCATTACACATGTTCATTTGTTCCACGTATGGATCGACGAGGTACGAATGATCTATATTGACAATATGAAAATAATAGATTTAAATCCAGATTTCCTTTTGTACTAAATTTCTTCACATTATTACTATTACTACTACTAAATTATAGCTAATCTGCTGAGTTAAGATCAACTGAGATGAGTTATCTGATAAACGAAAATATCCATTAGGTTAGCTAGATTAGTGCTTTCTTATCTAGTTAACATATTCTAGCTCTTTTTCATCATGTAATTAGATGTCTGTTTCAGAAGAAGAATTTTATCTATCATTATTTTCTATACAGTGTTAAAGGAAACGACAGCCTACGCACTCATTCGTTATTATTATTTCAAGGCCTAGATGTTATGCACACGAGTATTGGTAGTACAAGAGGAGGGGGGGATAAACTACGGAAAAAAGTGACGAAATAGTAGTAGGGAGTTGAAAACAAATCAGTTTCTTATTTTAGTTGAGATAAATTGCTGACTGTCTTGCAAAATAAGTAACAAAAAGGTTAACTATTGTATTGAGACAATGTGTTCAGTTTTTAAAGGAATTTAAACGTGACAGTTACTAGTTCGGGTTATTTGAGTATTTTTCATCAATTTGTTGATAGTGTTATGTGTTTATTTACGATGTTCAGCTGTTTTTTTAGCAAGGTACTTATTCTTACTTAACTAGTATAAATATCGTACAGTTGATTGCCATGGCTTCTACTTGTGCGTCGGTGGCACAGTGGTTAGGAATCTCGCCGACCATGCATATGGTCCGGGGTTCGAGCCCACGCCGACGCACACCTGATATCTATGGTCGGCCTGCGAAATTTGGGCTACCGATATCCACGCTGAAAATTCCATACATGTACCAAAAATACGGTGTGGAATCAAGCTGTAATCAAAAATTTAAAAAAAATAAATACTCATTCACATTTTTAAGAAAAGACTTGCCATCACTTTGAAGGAAACTCATGTCCTGTCTGGGCGTTTGAATACCCAAAGCATGAAGTTCAATGTTTGTTTTGTTTTGGGTGGGCCAGGCTCTGGGAAAGGCACAGTGTGTCAGCAAATAGTACAAGAGTATGGATACACGCCAGTGGATTATTGCGACAAGCTTGTGACTCATCAGACTCTGAGTCTGCTAACAAAATACAAATGCATATGAAGAATGGAACAGTAGTACGAGCGAAAATAACTTGCGGCTTGTTACATCAAGAAATGACAAAAACTTCTCAGAAATCTGGTTGTGTAAATTTCCTCGTAGATGGCTTTCCACGTAATGATGATAATTGATTGTGCTGGGAAGAGGTTATAGTTTCTTTTACAGTTTTGAAACGTGTCATCGTACTAAAGTGTCCGGATGACATTTGTATACAACGTTGCCTTGGACGAAAGTCGAATCGAGTGGATGATAATGAAGAAACTTTACAGCATCGTATCAAACAGTTCAAGGAACAGTGTGTGCCAGTGATTAAATTTTATGATGCACAAAATCTATTGACAATAATTGATGCAAAGAAGTCGATACCGGAGCAAAGCAAAATGATTTACTCAACAGTGAAAAAAACTTTCGCGTAGACATACCTCTCTTCCTCTCACTGGCAGCAACGAAATTGATTACTGTAAAGTGCGTCGGTGGCACAGAGGTTAGGACTCTCGCCGACCATGCACATGGTCCGAGGTTCGATCCCCTAACGACGCACACCTGATATCTATGGTCGGCCTGCAAAATTTGGGCTACCGATATCCATGCTGAAAATTCCACACTTGTACCAAAAATACGGTGTGGAATCAAGCTGCAATCAAAAATAAATAAAATAAATAAAAATAAAATAAATTTACTTCATTCACTACTGAAATCAGTAGTTTTAAGAACAAGTTTCTCAAGCCGTACTTGAATTTTTTGTGGAAGTTGATTACGCAGCCAATATAAGTTTAAGATGCCTAATATGTGACAAGTAATAACCTAACTAACGTTAACGTGATGCCATTTATTACTCGACCCATGTTTGTATCTAAAGTGCATTGAGCTAAAGTCTGATAATGAGGACATTACAGATGATAGCTTTGTGAAAATAAGCATTATTTTTCTAAGTTTTTAATTTTTCAGGCAGCCACGTAAATACATCTTTCGTTTCTTATTCAGTAATATTGCGAGACAGAACCGGAAACAGGATTAATGACGCAGGAACTGAAGGCTTTTGCTTTTTTTAGTTATAAATTTCATGCGTTAATTATAAAAACATGATATCTGGAATCTGTCGTTCATGTTGATCCTGAGTTTGACCTCACGCTGGCTCAGCTGCTGAAACTTCACGAAGAATGATTGTCTAGATTCTTACCTCATCGACAGGTCTTATTTTAGTCTTAACCATCATCCAACTCCATCGAAAATATAAACAACAGTATGTTCTACTAGGGCCGTTCACATGATTTTACTAGGAGTCTGTTCGGTATCAAAACTGCCATCAAAATCATTCCAATTAGTAAAACAATCATAAAGGCGAAATGCTTCACTTTAAAGTATAGATCTGTCTTAATTAGGGGAGAATGATTACATTTCACTTATTGCTTTAATTTTTTATTGCCTGAGGTGGCAATTAAGTTCACCATATCTAGACTTTCATGTTTTATTTTTTTAGAAATAATAATTATCATGAAGACACCTCAAAATTAATATTTCCTTGAAAAGGATGAATGAATAAATTAATAATGTTGAACCATCCGGCTCAAAGAATGCAACTACTACAAAATGACAGATAAATTTCCATAATTCTTATTATAAGATGTGTGGAGGCAGTCGGCAGGAAGCAGTGGATCCAAGTTTCGTGCTTCTTGGCCTATCTGCAGTCTTAAGGGAACCGATGTCCTTTCTGAGATTCGAACTGGTGTCACTCAGTGCTGCAGTTAGAGGCATCATCACTGAGCTATGTCCTGGGCTTCCTGTCGATTGCCTTCAACCATCTAATATCAACATTTCAGAGTGCACTATGGTGTCAAAACGCCCAGCACGGTGGCCACATTACAAACTTGACTGACAGAATTCAGTCTGCAGTAAACAAACGACTAGACGCTTGGAACTAGTTAGTGTCCGATCAGAACTTTCGGTATTTGTATTCAGTTAAAGTCAAGGTCTATGAATAATTCGAAAGCTCACATAAATTTAGAGTGGTTGCCATAGAAGCCTGTGCTACAGATAGTGGTGAAATGAAAGGCGAAAAAGAATAGTGATTATCTTCAGTTTAATAGTCTGTTAATCAAGTCAGTGGTTACTGATTTTCTAATCACTCAAATGATAAAAGTATCAAATATTAGTCAGTTTCTTCATCTGAGCAGGAAGTGACTGAATGAAAAAGAAAAGAATAATCTCTTCGATTAACCTGTCAATATAGTAAACAGGTTTTTGTACATCGAGAAAACAGTATGCATAATCGAAACACCACTACTTGTTTAAGCTGCAAGTACATCCAAAACTTGTATCCTTGATTCCACTGTTAGCCATAATCAACTGTATGTCAAGAATGACAAACATTGTGATTTTTCTAAAACAATCACGCCGGAGATTTCTTCAGGTCTTACACAAGTGATTCAGTCATGCTCTGTCAACTCATTCCTATCTATTTGCTAGTCTTTAGGTAAAGGATTTTTGTAAAACTTTTGTCCAGTTACGTATTGGTTAGCTCTATTTTTTAAAATTTGATTATGGCTGGAAACCACACTGTATTTTTGGTACAAGTTTGGAATTTTCAGTATCTGATACCGTAGCTCAAATTATGCAGGTCGACCATTGATATCAGGTGTGCGTCGGCATAGGGGCGAACCCCGGACCATATGTATGGTTGGCGGCAGTCCTAACCGCTGTACTACCGACGCATAAATCTGACTCATAATCAAATTTATTTACAGTTGGACGCCGATTCTACATGAGGTGTTTGATGAAATTTTATACAACCCTCCATATTACAAATTCCTGCATGAAAGGGACTAACGCAAGCATTCTGAAAAGCATTATAAGAGTACTCTAATGTGTAAATTTACAGCTGGTGGTTATCAGGCGGTTCAGAAGACCGAGTTTATTCCTGGGAGAGCTAGATAAACAAGATTGTTTGCAGAAATTACTCTTGAAATTTAGAAAAAGAACTACACGTATTATTCTCTACACGACCGGTGGTGCTACCTCCACCGAAAGATGAAGTACCTAGACTAACCACTTCTAGTTGTATCTATCAATTCAACTGCGCTTGTGGAGGGAGTTATATTGACCGTTGCTCTAGGAACTTGATTTTTCGTCCTCACTCGAGAAAATATCCCACTATGGCTAAGTAAAGGTGTAGTTAAAACCATCAACAGATCGATATTGGACCATCTGGTGCAAACAGGCCACAAAGCCAGTGTTGAAGAATCCTTCTGCATCATTTACCGGGTGCCAAATAAATTGCCAAAATCATTGAAGCACTGCATGCTCCAAACAGAAGAGGCTATTGCAATTCGCCTCAAACAATCAGTGCTCTGTGTTCAAAAGAAGCAAGTTCAGCCCTACTACTGTTCTGGCCAGCCTTCAGTAGAGACCATAAACTCATGAAGTTGTAATATTATCTCTCCTAATTTTTCTGACATTCAGCTTATTTTAGATTGACACTATTGAGCAGTAATTTATCAATATTATTGATTCGATGTTATTTAAACATTAATGTTGTTCACAACACTAATTCATTCATTCACAATAATGAATGAAGTTATCGAAAAGAGTACTTTTTGTTCAGTATCCATTCTTTTGAAAAGAAATTCTGCCAAATTTGATGAAGAATTCTAGAAATTTATCCAGTGGAATAAAGACGTTCTTATTGTATTTCTTATCAACGCCTTGTCCAAGAGGAATGCATCATCTGCATTTACTCTGTACGAAGACTAAAAATCGAACACATCTATAGTTGCTTCAAAAAAATTAACTCGGTGTTAGGGTTAGAGGTACAATTTACACTTAAGTTACAAAAAAAATGAAAATAGAGAATTAATTGTGTTAAAGTGTAAGAGAAAACGGACAGAAGAAGGAATATTATGCACCAGTGTTTATAAAACATCCCGTCACACTCTAGTAGATATTTAGACTCTAGGTTATCTCATGCGTTATCAGTAAAAACAGGCTGAGTTAAGTGTCTAATCAGTCAGGCGAAAATTCTAACTAACACATCAAAATACCGAAGTAATCAAATGAAACTGATAGAAGAAGCACTGATACCGAATAACTGTCTTGTAAAATTCTTTAGCAAGTTCAATAATGCTCACAATAAACGAAGAAACAATGAGGTGAAACTGTTAGCCATAACATAAAATGAAAGAATTTAAGACATCCACAGTTATGCTATACAAGTAAAGGACACCTGGAAAACTGCATAGGATTCCTAATAAATCAGGAATTTGAGAGTGGTATTCACACCCATACACTTATTCAAAGAGAAGCTCTAAAAGCCAGAGAATTCTACTGGCTTGATTTAACTAAATAACTTGGTTTAAAAAATACTTCGGAATCACTGTGACGTTAGCCACATACGTTAAACCAATGGAGCAGCCTCAGTCAGGTTGTCAGAAAATAGCTAAGTGTAGAATGATTAACCCTAGAAAGATTAATAGCTGAGACAAAAACTCAGCAGTCGCAAGGCGACCTCGTAGACCACTGAGTCAGTGAGACCCGATCCAATGGTCCTTGAATTCTAACTTCTGCCAGTTCATGACATAGCGCGACCATTTTGCGATGTCCTCTTCGATGAGTTACTGCCTCATCTTCAAGGACCATTGGATTGGGTCCCAGTGGCTCAGCGGTCTACGAGGTCGCCTTGTAGCCAGAACGTCCTGGGTTCGAACTGCAGCCGGGTGGGTGCGTACTGATGAAGAGTCCCAAACACTAGGATGAAACAGCTGTCCAGTACTTCCAGATTTTCCAATGGTTCTCTAACTAATGTCAGCTCATGATGAAATTCTCCATGCAATCAAACGAAATCCCTACAAAACCAACAATTGAATATATAAACAGTGTTTGAAAGTCACCTAAACGTAATTATGCGGAATAAATCCTGGAAGAACAGTCAATAATCAATCAGTAAATACTGTCCAACACTGTCGTCTAAGAGGAAGTGTACTCTACTACAATAACCAAAAATACACCTTACAATTCATAGTGTGGATTTTCTTAGTCACTTGATTTTATACACCACTGAAAAATAAGCCGGTTAAGCCAAAAATTGAAGAGTAGGCTTCGTACTGTTTAAAGAAAATTAGTAACAAGAATGATCAGTTTTAGGAAATAATAAAAAGACAGTTCCAGTGAAGAAAATTTTCTTTTCGACGAAGTCATCAACTAGGCTGTACATTCGTCTGTTTATAATAAATGCGTGGGAAACTTCCGGAATAATTTCCTTTTAAGGGTCAAATTAATAAAATTACAGTTAGGAATTAAAATGCTATAATAAACAGAGGGTGGGGAGGATAAAACTCAAACAAAGCAATATCATAATTATTGGGAAGATTAACATATTGTGTAATTAGGGGTTAGACATGTAGAAATAACAAAGTAGACATGGTGTTTGTATAAGAAATCTAGAGGGATCATAACTAATTTGACGAATAATTGTATAAGCGATTAGGGATTAAATGTGTAGAAATAGTAAAATGACAAAATAGACAGGAAGTCCGGATATGAAAGTGTGGTATTGAAAATAGGGATTAAGAAAATCATGAATAAACAGGGAGTTTGGATAAGAAAGCCAATGGGATGATTATTACTAAAAGAATTACCTGTTTATGATGGCCGTGGCAGGGAAAAGGATTGGACGTATTTCTTTTGGATACATAGCGTGGGTTTGAGCTTTTTGGTGGCTAGTTCCTCGGCTATGGCCAGATGTCTTAATTTTACTCCCTTTGATAGGTTTGATCAAATCTTGTATATTATTTTGAAGGATTTTTCGAATGGCGCTGAATGTCCTAAATTGACCAGATGTTCTGTCACTGAACTGTATACACGTTTTCATTCTCCTTTTACTAGCCAGGCTGGATAGTGTTCACGAGCGCGGCTTTCAAGTTGGCTCATGGTATGGCCAATGTACTCAGCTCCTCAAGAGCAACTAAACTGGTATATGCACGTTGAAGTGGCCCAATGTGACAGCTTGTCTTTCACGTTCTGGCTGAACAGTTTCTTGCAGGAAGACGTCAGTTGCAGTTTTGCGGCGAAGTATGTTTTCCTTAGAGATTTACAGAGGCTTTTCTGAGGGATTTATGCTTCACTGTCACCTTTGAGTTCTAGACTAAGCAGAAGCATCTCCTTCGGGACGGATTGGACTTGCGCAGAAGTCTTCTTTGATTTGAGATTATTGTCTATGAACCTAGGCAGAAAACCATTTTCCATCAAGGTTCCTTGGATATTACTCAGTTCTTTGTCAATCGCTTCCTCGCTTCATTTCTTCCGAATCCTCGAGGAGAAATAGAGTATATAAGGTTTCTCTTTCTGCTTAGGGGCACGAAGCTTTGGAATCTGATGAATTGCCCATTCCATGTAGGCCTTTTGTATATGAACCTTTTCAGAGAGTTGTTGGTGTTTGATGTCAGATGGGCGTCGAGGAAGTGGAACATTCCTTTGGATTAATATACTATGTCACTAAGTGAATTTATTAAAAGATGGGCCTAGTATAAATACTTGTGAACTAATGTTTCAAAAACCAAAATGACTCGAATAGCATTGGGTTGGTCGACTACTACTGGTGTTATGATTGAAGAATAAAGTTGGGATTCAGATTTTTATTTTACATTCAAAAAATTGATGGTGTTTTTTGAACTGCAATCTAAACATTCAGTTCTTTTGTTTTATATCTTTCATAATTTAGATAATGTTCAGGTTGAAAGACAAATACAAGTTGTTGGTCACAACTTTCAAGTACATAGTTATCAATCACCTCATTTTGTGATTATTGTGGGGAAGTGTTGTTTGGTTTGGTACGTCAAGGTTTACGCTGTGCGGGTGAGTACACGACTAAGCATTGTTTTCACGTTTTATTTATTCCTGCCTTATGTTTAACATACATTTATGTCTAATTTTAAGTTTCTGCAGAGATTGACTTGATTTCCCTGAGTGGGGTCAGTAGTCCCATGTCTAAACTCCCTCCTTCTCCGGGTTTAAGACTGACTAGTTAGTTAGCGAACTAGCAAACAAAGTGAAGTTTTACGGCTTATCCACTAACTATAAACGGAAGAAATTTGAGGGAAGTTCATTCTGTCACTTATCCAGACAGCCTCTTCTCAATTTAAGCAGCCACAGAAGAAGACGCCGGAGGTCAGAAGATACACAGAATCACAAAGGAAAAACGCACCTCCTGTCATCTCAAATCAGTGGGCAAATCCAATCCACTCAGAATGCACAATAAGATTCAGATTCAGATTGTGAACAACATTAATATCAACCAGTTCCTCATTTGTGATTCAGAGATGTCATGTGACTCCAAAACCATTTCAAACAGTCTGCAGCTGACTTTCATCAACACATGTCTTTGCCAGCTCAATGCTCTAATCCAAAAGGCCAAAAAGGACTGGTGACAAAGAACTCTGGGAACGGACCAGACAAAAACCTGTCGCCCAACAAATATGTGGGAGAGAATGGAGACAGATGGGACACACGCTCAGCGGTTGTCGAGTGACATCACGTACTGAGCAGGCCATCGAGTGGAACTCGAATGAGAAAAGTGAGTTGGGTGTTGGTCAGCAGGTGAAGTGGTTGAGACTGTGAGAGGCTGAGATTACAGGTGGTAGGGCCATTGTTGACTCAGACGAGGGGTACTTCATAGATCAGGATGAAACTGAGATGTGTTGTTGAAGCCGTGTGTTCCACTCGGAACCCAAGAAAGTAAACATAATGGCATTAAAAATCAGATTTTACTCATAGTTTTCACGCCTCATCTGCTTTGGGAAATTACGACATCACTCATGTATTTCCTATGCAGAATAAAAGCCTAACAATCAGAACTTACTACGACTGAGCTATTTTTTCATTATAAGTTTTTGATTTTCAGATCCATCTGCTAAACATCAATAGTAAGTGACGATATGATCCAAGTAAACCAAACACTGCAATTATGTTGAAGTTCGAGAATTTCGCCAGTTGCTAATATTAGCGAAATACTACGCTGTCCAAGTTGACTTTGTTGTTATTTTTGTTTGAAAGTTGTAGTTTGACTGCTGAATACGACTCACAAGTTATGTTAACTTCAAAAAAATTGTACTGGGCAACACGCCGATAATCTTTGCTTTCAGAAATGGTCTTTGGTTTGTGGTCATTGTCTATTTCACCTTTCACTGTCACTAGTTGGCATGGTACATTCTTCGGTGGCAGAAAACGCTTGTATAAAGCTTGCATACCAAAACAAGGAAGCCAGCCATGGGGGAGGGAAAGGAATGACTGACAATTTCTGGGACATCTTTTTTCATTTTTTTTATGCTAATTTCTGTACTTTTTATTCAGATATGGTAGTGTTCTCTGAGCTAGATTGTTTGGTTGCAAAGTACAACCACACCAAAATCACCCACCTGGATATTTTGTATGCTGTTATGAGAATAGCAAAAACAATTATCATTTATATACTGGGATAATTTGTGTGTGTGTTTGTGTTTGGGGTGGTTAATGCCACTTTTATTCCTGTATTCTTAAGAATTCTGCGTAAGGTTTCTGACGTTACTGCTTTGTATGGAAATATCACTGATGATGTGAATTACTTACCTCTGGTTTTTCATTACCATGAGTATGTGGGTCTGAATACCACTTTTATTCCTGCATTGTTAATAATTCTCGGTAGAACAAAGGAACCTCGAAAACGTTATAGAGATCCCTTAACATTTCAGAAATGAAATGGCATACAAACCTACAAACTCTTTGTGTTTAAAAGAAGTAAGTTCAGCTAGTATTGCTACCCTGACCTGCTATCCAGTCTATAAATTCATAAATTCTGCATTACTTTTTTTCCTTGATTCATCTGATGTTCAGTTTAGTGTTTTAATTTGGCGCGTATTATCACTAGAAGATATCAATACTATTGATAGAATGTTATTTAAAACCTTAATATTGTTAATAATCATAATTCAGTTATTAAGATCATTTATTTAACTGCAGAACCTGATTAGGAAGTTATCGAAAATAACAGTTTTCATTAATTAAGCAGTCTTTAAAAATTTAAAATGGGCATCTTTGATAAACCAAAATAAAACTAACTGAGTGGGAAAATTTGATAAAATCTGTCAAGAGTTATTTGGTAAGGATTTTGATTTGTTTCAAGCTTCACCACGGATCGACATCAGTTAGAGAAACATAGAAAAACCATGGAGTACTGGACAGTAGTTTCGTAGTAGTTAGGGGCTCTTTAGCAGTACTCACCAACCACTGTGGTTCGAACTCAGGATCTTCAGGTTACAATGCAAGCTCATAAACCATCCAGTCGCTGACACCCGAGTCAGTGGCTCATGGAATCTTACTTCCACCAATTCCTTATTTCAGAGCGACCACCAGCCAATTTCATCGGCGAGTATTTCTCATCAGTCCTGACCGGGAAATATTTCCACTGTCGATTACCAGAAAAACTATGTAGACATGCAAATATAACAGAGTGAAATCATTCCCATAGTAAACAGAACTTGATTAGGCAAAACGTTGATTTAAAACATCATTTCACAAGGAATTTTTCACTTAACTCACTGTTCCTCTCAACATTTTAATTCTTTGCCACATAATCAATTTTTAAATCCCTTCATAAGTGTCAGCGACAAATAGACACCTGTACTTGGTGATCATTTACTAAAAATGTATGCATAATTAGTAGAATTTCTAATATAAGCATTTCTTTCTTTGTGCGTCGGTGGCACAGCGGTTAGGACGCTTGCCGACCACGCACATGGTCATGGGTTCGATCCCTGGCCAACATACATCTGATATCAATTTCGGCTACCAATATCACATGGTGAAAACTCCATAGTAGTACCGAAATGCTGTGTGGAATCAAGTTATAATAAAAATTAAAAGAAAATTCACTTATCTCCACTTGAAACAACAGTCAAATTTCTAATCACTGTTTCAATTATTTATCTAGAATCCAGTATTTCCTTTTTTCTTACGGTACACTGGTCTGGATAACATTTCATGTGATGCCTTAATCACACTAACCAAAAGCCGAATGCACAGGAAGCTATTATTTCCTTTAGGCTAGTTCAAAACTAGTTTTATCCACTCGTCTTGTAATTGTGCATCTGAATTAGTGAAGATTTTTTGTCTCTATTGCCTTCACTAAACATAATTCCCTTTCTCTTACTATTTCGCTGCTTCTTTTCTTTCCATACTGAGTTTAAATGCTTTCATAGACATAAAAATGAGAGATATGTAAGAGTGCTTTTAACTCCATATATATTGTAAGCAATTATGCCAGAAATGGGGAATATCAACAGTGAGATAAATGTCATTAAATAACGTAAAAGTTTTATCAATAAGACCAAAAAAAACAGCTTATCCAATCTGCCCTTATTAAAGTTGCTTTAAGAAAGTTAAGCGTCAAAGAGAGGTAAGCAGTTTCGGTCAAAAAAGATATTTGAATAGGCTCTATCTCGCGCAAGGAAACATTGCCAGGCGTCTAAACCTATGAATAATTGACAACCATGACAGTTTCTATTGCCATTCAAATTCTGGTCATTAAAATAACAAAATTCAATTGCTGTTTAGGCTTTCATTTGAAAACTATTGGTTTGTAACAAGATTTTGTCAGCAGAGTTCAGTAGTGATTACTCAAAAGTCCCTGGTCGAATATCTTATTCTCTCAGTGCAGATCACCATTTAATTTAGTTTGTAATCCACACTGGCTTATATGCACATTGTAGGCCAGAGATATTTTAATATGATGGAGAAGATTTGTAGGTCAGGTGGATGATTTTGATGTGGTTGTGTTTTCTGAGTTGGATGGTTAATTTGCGAGGCTTTCATCGCCCTACTAGGCGACATCTTCAGTGCACACTTTAATTTGAAGTGAGATTTTAGATTTCTCCACAAGTTTATTAATCATCTCTCCTGGTGACCTGACATCATCAAAAAACCAATATCATCTACAACTGCGAAAAAACACTACATTGGCCAAAGTGGACGTTCCCTACGTCTTCGCATCCACGAACATAAACTAGCCATCAAAAGACATGACATCCACTCCCTCATATCACTACATACAGACAACAACGGACATCAATTCTACTGGGACAACGTTCACATATTAGACATAGGAAACAACAAGAATTCTAGAGAATTTTTAGAAGCCTACATGGTGTTCCAGTGAATCATCAATCAATAGACACATCGAGATCGACAAAATTCATCAACTGATAAGAAAAAACTTCACACACAAAGGGTCAAAGTTCAAGCCGAAGAAACAATCAGTTCCAATACAAGTAGTCTAGAAGGTGTGAAAACACACAAAAACAAACAATCACGTCCAAGGTCACCAGAAGAAAGGACTAATAAACGCGTGGAGAAATCCAAAAGCTCGCTTCAAATTGAAGTATGCGCTTAAGATGTTTGTTGCCTAATAGAAAGATGAAAGCTTCAAAAATGAACCATCCAGCTCGTCGGTGGCACAGTGGTTAGGACTCTCGCCGACCATGCACATGGTCCGGGGTTCGAGCCCACGCCGGCGCACACCTGATATCTATGGTCGGCCTGCAAAATTTGGGCTACCGATATCCATGCTGAAAATTCCATACTTGTACCAAAAATACAGTGTGGAATCAAGCTGTAAATCAAAAAAAAAAAGAACATAACCACATCAAAAAGATATTTTAAGCATTTTCCAGTTCCTGTGGTGTATATTTAAAGAAAGAAAATTTCAATGTCCAATGGATGTGATTACGAACAATTCCGGTGATAGTTGTCACAAAAGATAAACAGAAATTTCATTAATCGTCAGAACCAAGTCACTAAGGCTGAAAGCAATAAAATTATTTGACAGGATAAAAAAATAACCAGTTTTTTGCTGTGGTGACAGATTTTTTCTGGGGTATTTCAACACTTTCCGTCTTCGGTTTAGTGTCACTTCACATAGAATCGTTAGAAGTTGGTTGGTTTCCTTACGGAAACAAAGAATATTTCCACTGGAAACAGATTACACTTGTCAGATGAATGTCGCATAATGTGAAATAACCTTAGTATAAATGAATAAGTAAATTCCACCTTGGGAAGTTCACTTCTACGGAAGTTACCCACACAAAAAAAACAGAAAACATTCTATCCTTTTCTTGTCTTTCTGTTTTTATAGTTTTCTAATTTACGGGTAGGCAGATTTGAGTATAGTTGGCTTCTCGTTAGTGCACCGTCTTTTATAAGTCCCAATTTGGACGTAAATCAATGAATGAAATTAATTGAACCATGAGTAAAGTCACGTACATATGTTCTTCCAATAAACATGTGCATGGATCCATCGTGTGCTTTTTAAGGAGATCGCATGAAGGGAGATTGTTCCTAGAAAAGCAGACTAAAACAACATCTCGCAGACAGACACAAAAACACGAATATTACTCCCACAACTAAGAAATGCCTTGAATTCATTTCATAAACAAGTCGAATAAGCACTGGCCTAACCTCCCAAAAAATGAAGCTTAAAATAAGTCCGTTCAATAGTGAAAAATCTTAAACCAATCATATCAACTAGTGTCTGGAATGTCTGGTTAACTTACATGCCCCACAGGCCTAAAATAATAAATTAAACTTAATATTATTACGATTCCTTTAAGGTCATAGGAGAACATATAACTTCAACAACACATCTCCTTTGTGATTCTGTGTATGTTCTGAGCTACGTCATCTTCTGTGGCTGCTTAAATAGAGAAGAGGCTGCCTGGATAAGTGAAAGAAGTGACTCCGTTCTAATTTCTCTCGCCTAGTTGGCTAAGTATCTTCATAACCGTCTTATTTGTGCTCACTTGTAGTCCTATCTTCTCTGTAACTCTCTTCTTCCAGAGTGTTGGTTGTTGAGTTTGTGTGACACTAGACACGCGAAGCCCTATTCTTCTACAGTTTCCTTACCGGTACGACGTAACACTCTCTACTCGCTACGTAATCCAATTCACCACAGTCAGGAATATGAATGGTGATAATAGGCAGTCTTGTCTGACTTCTGCCCTCACTTAAGAGACTTCACTGAGGTTTCCGTTGTGGATCACTTGACACATGGCATTATCACATACATGTAGAATGAGGTCAATGAAGATTTAGGGCGCTCTGTCGTGCTGAAGTAGTATCCAAACCACCAAACAGTCAACTCTGTCAAAAGCCTTTTCAAAGTCGATGAAGCTGTGGTGAAGATCTGACTACCATTGTAAGTTTTGTTAGATGGCGATCTATATAGTTGATCAACATATGATCTGCTTTTCCTGAATGCAGATTGTTCTGGGCGGAGTACTGTATCCAGAACATCCTTCAGTCTCTCCATAATGACGAAACATATTAGTTTCCCTAGCATGGATAACGGCATCGTTGCGTGCCAGATCTTAAAATGACTTAAGTTACTATTCTTTGATAGTTTGGAAAGACAGCCTTCCTTCCTTTCCTTAATTCCAAACCCTTTGCAGCAATGACGTCAGCATATACATTGATGTCTCTTGTTCCGTTTTCAGTTGTTCAGGAGGAAATTCTTAGGATCCTGCTGTCTCCTTGAACTTGAGTAGCTTTATTTTATTTAAAACTTTTACTTTTACAGAAGGATTGGCGTGCACTGGCGGTTATGTACCCGCTGTTGGTAGTAGTATTTCTGGATGCGTTTCAGTGGATAATTGGTCAAGGTTTCTTTGAAGTGATCAGCCCATTGTTTGATTTGTACCTCTTCTTTGGTAATTAGGTTCCTTCGAACATCTTTTATTGGTTTCATTATCTGAGTTGATCTCTTCTTGGATGGGGACCTGGTTATCTGATATAATATCCTTTAGTCTACTTGGCCTGCGACCTGCGTGTTCTGCGTCAGTCGCTGACCAGTGTGTCGTAGAATTGTTTTATCTTTCCTAGCAGTCTTATTCTCTTCTTTCTTGATTCAGTGCAGTGCAAATTACTGTGAACTAAGCTTCTCCTTCTGTTGTCCATCTTTAGATTGAGTCGTTTTCTCTTTCACCATCCTCCTGTCGTTGATTAACTTCCAGGTAGGCGTCCGTTGAGAACCATTTCTTGTATTATCTCTTCCTTCTTCTTAGAACAGCTGTACACCTTTCCTTGAACATCACGTTCAGAGAGTTCGAATATTCTTCCATGCAGTGCACCAGTGTTGTCCTCAGTGCATCCATGCTGTGTCTCCAAATTCACTGTGATGGCTGTAATAAAAATGTCCTCTGCAATCTTACCTTTCAGTTTCTGAATGCTGAACTTGAATTGTTGTCTATCTTCAGTTGTTCTGATGGCTTTTAGTATGATCGTGAAGATTTTCTTGCACTGGATGGTGGTTTGAGGCCAAATCTACTCCCCCTGTCGACATCGTGTCCAGCAGATTGCGCCGCAACTTTTTTGATGTTGAGACGAAGTCTATCTGATTTTCGGTATGTCAGTCGGATGAAACACACGCCAGTTGCCTATAGAAATCTTACTTTTTCTCTTGTTCTGACTTGCTTTCCGGCGAGTAGAATGGGAGGATTGTAACTTTCCTTCATTGTGAGTGGAATCTTACAGTATTTATTCTGAAGGCAACTGGTTCCCACTGCATAAGAACTTTGAATATATTTTGTGACATCTTGATGTTCACTCTTCCCTCAGTGTGGTCGTGGTTATCGCCTGAGTAACCCGACTAGATGAGTGACTCTGCAGATAACAATTTGGAGAGTACATACTCACTCCATCCGTTCTTATCAATCCGTAGCATTTATGTAGTGTATCTTCCCATATCTTTAACAACCTGGGCAGCTTACCCAGCTTCCTACACTGTGCGAACATTCCACACACCCATGCTTATTTTTGCCATCATCGAAAGATGAGATATCGCCAAACTGGTTTTCCGAAGCCATTCATACATATATATATATATATATATTTAGCGACAAATAAAGTACAATTATATTTCACTAGATTGCACACAATGATAAGTTTTGTTCTTGGTAATATTTTGAGCAAAATTACGAATAACAAAACTTATCACTGTGTGTAAACCATTGAAATATAATTATACTTTGTTTGATCTAATACACAATGCTCAAACTTTTTACTGACATTAATTTAGCAACAATTTATACAACATTTCCGTGCGTTGAATACAATTCTGACGGTCATTTGATTTCATTTAGCTACTTTCAGCTTTAATCAAAATAATGACATTTGACAGTTTTATTTCATTTCATATTGATGAATTGATGACTCTAAGGTGTGTAGTTTTATTTGAATCCCGTCCATTAAGCAGGTACGGCATTATAAATACACAGTAAATAATGAGGATGGGTATTAATCTACAACGGAAGATTACATCATTTTCTACGTGTGCTTTGGTATAGTGACGAAGTAGAGGAGATCTAGTGGGGCGAAGGTCAAATCTAACGGACGATCATGGAGCCAGGTAAAAAAAACATTTGAAGAGGACAGGAAGAAATCGTGACGTGCTGCTGAAGCCTTGTTGACACTTTATGGTGTTAATAATTGTTAGAAATTAGTCAATGATGGTAATCTAACAGTAACAGCTAGTTTCGCTTTAGACGAAAAGGGGTGTCATATACTGAGTAGCATTCTTTTCTCTGTATGTTTTAACTTATTCAGAGAACAGTAAACTTAACTTGAGCTTCTGTTGAAATATGAATAAGTTCGTAGGAAATTGTGCATCCAGATGTCGCGCCTATAAGTATTCGCAACCAAGAAATATGTCAGCATTCGTTTTCCCCGGAAGACCACTTGTTATTCAAAGCTAAAAACACTGCTTTTCATATGAAAATCTTCAGTTTACAACTACTTTTGAATAGGATTTTATAACATATCCTAGTTAGCAACTGTAAAGTAAATGAACTCTGATCACAGTTTGTCGAATAAGACCACGTCGAGAAAGTGTAGTGCTAATTTTATGGTGAGATTTAAGTTCCTAATAGCATAGAGTATCACTGCTAAAGTCACTTTTGTTTTTTAGTTTTGCATGACTAGTCGTTTTTTCATTATTTATTGTCTGTTCCTTAAATTTCCAGTGGAAAAATGGAGGTTCAAAAACTAAGATATCTTTCACTCGGTTCTCAAACTTTCCTTTCAGCATGCTCTATGACTGCCTATAATCTGCCATTCCCCTCTTCGATGTAATTATGTGACCCACTACCAATTGATCACTTGTAATTCTGGTTCCACTAAAGTGTCCGTGAGAAGTATAGGGTCATTCAACGGCCACCTCAAAGACCATACAATCCATCATCAATTTCTTTTGTAGATTTGTTGAGAAACATGTTCTTGACTGGCTTACAGCCTGCCAGAGTTTGCTAATGATGGTCTTTCCTAGCTAGTCATTTGATTTTTGATGTGAAGCCATCAAAGGTGCTGGTTGTTGGAAATGGCTTGCAAAGTGCAAATGTCACGTCTATGAACCATTATAAATGCATTAACTTGAAGTCAGTATTGAAAAATTCAGGTTTCGTTCGATATGCAAAATGCTGTAGATTTGCACGAGAACTTCATAGTAATGAACTCCTTTCTCGCTCTCCATCCGATCCCTATTTGAACTTTGAAATCTTCTTCAGTTTCATTCGCCTGTAGTTTAGACAATACTCCATAGGTATACAAGTGAAGGGAATGACTTTCTTCAGATTCCTTCCTTTGGTAGTAGTTAGTGTTTGTTGTTACTGTCGTTTATCTTGTCAATGTTCACCTCAGTTCTTCTGCTAACTCGATTTCGCTTACGAGATATCAGTCATCTGCGAATTGTAGACAAATTAGTGTATTGTCGTCAGTCTCATGTATGCCATAATTAATCTTATAGGGACGTAATCAGTAAGTTGATTCGTCTTTCTCACCTCTCTTAAACAAAAATAATAATAATAACGCAAATATGCTGTCTCTTAAATGATGAATACGTTCCTCTTTGCATTAGTTCATATAATCATGGGAATTTTCACTCATCTATTGCTCACGTCTTTTTGCTGTTCTTTCATGCATATGAAAACCTTTCACTTCTTTGTTATTAAAAAAAAACAGAACAAAAAAAACAACAACAATAAAAACTCACGACTGAAAGCGAATAAAGAGAAAAGTTCGAGTTAAAAAGACTCAAGCAGCCTCTTATCCTCTTCGTTTGTTTTTTAAACTATTATTGTCATTATTCGTTTATCCTCATTCATAGGAAACTCTATTTCTCTGTGGGTGTGCAGTTAATTGTGAGTCTTTACACAAATTGGAATTATGTAATTTTACATAGATGTTAATTTGGATATATATATATATATATATATATATATATATGAGTATGTCTTTGTCTGACGTTGAGAACAAAATTTTTTAAATTATAGCTTGATTCCATACTGTATTTTTTTGTACAAGTATGGAATTTTCATCATGTGATATCGGTAGCCCAAATCTTGCAGGCCACCCATTGATATCAGGTGTGCGTCAGCAAGGGACCGAACCCCAGACCATGTGTATGGTCGGCGAGAGTCCTAACCGCTGTGCCACCGAAGCAAATATTTCACTTTGTTTTTTAACATTATTAAAAGCCTCATTACTTCGTCACCTTGTTTCTTGTGACTTAGTTATGCTGGCTGCTTCAAAATAAACTTAGATATTAGATTTTTTAATGGGATGTTGATTATGAGACTAGGAAAGTACTTTCACACACTTAGAACTAGTCAGCTGAATGTAGCTGCATTCATAAATCATTAGGCATGGAGTTGTATCTCCACTTAGCAGTGTTATTACCACTCAACTGCATTTGTACTAGTTCAACTGATGAGTCTAAAATAGGACGAAATATTCTTCCTGGATTTTAGTGGAATAATAAAAGTAGGATTGTTCCTCTTCCCTTCTTAGTTAAGGAATCGACAATAATCAGTCATCTTAAATGTTATTCATAGAATATCATTCTGTCCTGAAGGATTATAACATTCTTTATAACCTACAGAGTTTAAAAAAATAGGAACAGAAGGTAAGTTATCAATGTAATAAAAACATACACTGATAACCAGATCACAGGAAATAATAATTAACAAAACAAGCATCTTCACTATTCAACAGCAAATGTTTTGTCTTATTTTTCCTTCAGAAAGACAAATAAAAGTTTGTACCTAAATATGAACAGTCATGTTATGAGACGAGAGGTATAACAGTAAATTAATAACGGTTTATTATCTTAATTTTGTTCCTTTGAGTTCTGAATGGAACATAGGGCTTCAAGTTTGATCTTAGAAGTTTAGGTGCTATTAGCGTTGTTTTTATGAGGTGGGGTTTTTGACTTCGAAGCTAACTTTCTCTCTTTAGTGGGCTTACCATTGATAGTGTGCTGGCTGAGGATCAAAATATAGACTACCAGTGGCGTACTTGAGCAGTATTCTTATCCACTCATTGATTGACGCAAAACCAAGGAGTTCTGGAGAGCTATGTTTGTCATCCTGGTTTGGAGCTCCCCACTAGTATGCATCTACGACTCCACAGGTGATCGAACTCAGGAGTTTCAGGTTATGATGCCGTACTCGTTGAGCATTCAACCATTTTGGCCTTTTGGATGAGCTGAATTAACTGGTAACTTTCAAATATTGGTTTTGTGGAGGATCTCGTCATGAGCTGACATCACTTAGAGAACCATCGGAAAACCTGGGAGTACTGGAGAGCCGTTTCGTTCTGGGTTTGAACCGCGGTGGATGCGTATTGGCGATAAGTCCCGGACTAGGACGAAACAGCTGTCCATTATTCCCAGGGGTTTCCAATGGTTCTCTGACTGATGTCAGCTCATTGATATAGGTATATAACTTTGGCACTGTGGTAGAGTATAACTCCATTATGGATAAGATTTTATTTTGATAAATTAACTGTACAGTTAATATCACTGTACAACACTGAGTGATTCATCAAAATAAAATCTTATCCATAATGATGTCAGCTCACGATGAAATCCTCTAACTGGTTGCTGTTAAAAACAACTTACATTGCTGTTGGAAATCCTTCCCTGAGACATATAATAAATGTAACATGGTGCCAAAGTCAATTACTCCATTTAAGCTCTCTGTTACTACTTCCCTACAGATGGAAGTGGATTTTAGATTACAACCCCATCATAAGTTGGTATGTATCAAAATTCTTATCTTTTAAGTGTTTTAATCAGTGTCTGCTAAAGAGATACAAAATGTAGATTTTGTGAAAAAGCAGGTTTTAGTTATTCGTTATTTCACGAGTATTTTAATATGACAAGTTAATTTGATAAGTAAAATCTAATCATGATAGGCCACTAGAGCATCTTTATACATCATATGCAAAAATACGCTTTTGTTTGCTTGTTCGTTGTGGATTTTTTCAGGCTGTGTTAAACTTGTATTCCCTACGGTAAATTCGATCAATCAAGGAGAATTCAGCAGTGAATTGAAATTAATATTGTACATAAGGTCTTTAAATTATTCCAATTTATATAAAGACGGTTAGTCAGCGTAAAAAAAGAGTAACTCTACTTCAAGATTTGGATGGTCTACACAACCAATTATTCTCGCAAAATAAGAAGTAGCAGCAACAGAAGAGACGGGAGACTACATGAGATCTGTTCTCAAGATGTACACTAATACTAAGGTGCAAGTTACTAAATATTTAAAAAATACAAATAAAAG
Organism: Trichobilharzia regenti; assembly: GCA_944472135.2. NCBI lineage: Eukaryota > Metazoa > Platyhelminthes > Trematoda > Strigeidida > Schistosomatidae > Trichobilharzia > Trichobilharzia regenti. Next base: position 89,108,982 of record OX235270.1, read on the forward strand.
ATTCAAGACGAAGTATTTTGTGGATCAGTCATTTAGTAAAAGATCAAATCATGTTGCTGTTTAAACGTCAAGATGTCCTCGTGTTGCTTACATCAAGACATTGCAGTCATTTCAGCATAAATTAACTGCAGATTTTTCGGTGGTTTTTCAAAGTTAAAAGTCAAAATAAATTAGCATGCAAATTTCATCACACTGGCTGGAAAGGACCAGTGATTCACAAATGAAGGCTAATCAAGGCGTTTTAAGTGAGGACAGGAGTAGGATAAGTCTGCTTGCTGCTACAACAGATCTTTTAAATTGTGGGGAATTCTGTGACAAACACTATGGAATTTAAAGACAGGCAAATGTGGGAATAAGGAAAATACCCTTGGAGATCTGGATTTTGTGGATAAATTTTGTCTGATATCTCACAAATATGAAGATTCATAAGCGAAATCCAATAAATAGGGAAGACACAGGCTGAGATACCACTTCAGGTGAACAATAGAAAAGACAGTAGTGTTGCAGATATCTATTCGAAAATTAGAAAATCACCAACCATCATTAAAGGAAGAAACCCGAAGAAGATTGTCTCTTTCACTCACTTGGCTGGACTGGCAGTTGAGGCTAATGAAGATTTCAGAGCCCAAATCGAGATCAGATGGGGAAGGCGAGGGTGGAGGGTGGGTAGACTTATAGCTCTTAATAAGATAAAGAATATTCGAATTTCGAACACTAAAGTCAATCAAGACAATTTCTTCGTACCGTCAGGAGACTTGTCACTTGCATGACAGAAACCATTTCCCACAGGTTGCTATAAATCGTCACCAACAAATACTTCGGATGTCTCAATACTGAAGATTAGAGAAGCGGACTAAATAGATTGGTCAGAAGGAATTCTGGCAGACAGTATATCATTCACGAACCTATTGCCTAACACATATGCATTAAGGCATGAATATGGTTTTTGGTATACATTGAAGAGACCGATAAGTGACATCAAACACTAAGTGGGCCACTTTGTATAACTCGAATAGAAAGTGTTCAGTTCTTCGTGCGTCGCAGGGTAACATGGAGGAGATCATGGGAGCAAAAACTGAAAGTTTCTGGATAATTGCGGAACTAGCTAAGATTGATGGTATTGAACTGGGTGGGACAAAATTGTCCTCGTGAAACTTGCAGGGATTTATTGAAGAGGAACTGAAGATTTTAGAAATCAGTTTCAGAGTTCTGGTAGGACTAGATTTTGCTAGTATGAATGAAATCATTTTCCTTGAAAATAGTTCGTCATAAACCAGAAGAATTCAGACGTAGTGTTTTTTTAAAACACGCGGTATTTAACTGATACCTCGTTATTACTTTATTTCATAGGTTTTATTTCATCTGTACTTTATTTTATCCATTTACACAAAGTACTATTGACTGACGTTGTATCGCTTATTCGGAATATATTTAGAAGTGTATCGATGTGAAGAAATTCACAATCTATTTTCGGCTCAAACTAAAATTAGTAGGCGAATCTAGGGTGACATAAAAGAGAGTTCACGGATCACGGTCATTTCTCTTGGCTGTTAATTTTAACAGTGATAATAACAACTATAGATTCCAATTCCTAAGACTGTTAAGTAATTCCATTGGAGTGGGTCAAAAACTTCTACAGACGGTTCTGTGTATCACTAATCAGAACATACTGCAATATTGTATGTCTAAAGGTATTTGTTTCAAGTCTGAGTTACTCCAGTCGCTTCACAATTTCAAGTAAGCTATGTAAACTGTTGAATTGTATTCACAGTTCTTTTGAAGAATCTTGTTCTTCATTCAACATGTTTACAGTGATGTCAACATCTGAACATCTATTCATCAAACATTTAAATGATGAAATTTAGAGTAAATGCAGATAATGAAGTATGGCTTTTACTAGCAGCAGAGAAATTTCTTTTTCAAACCCCCAAGTACCAAAATGAATTTCGTCGATGCGGTCAGACATGTCAACAGAAATTTACAATCATGAGTGTAGGTTACAATCAGTTAAAGTTGAATTATATTTTAATTGGGGAAAGAGGAGAGGTAGTCAGTCTACAACATGGCGTCACTGCATGAAGAATAGTGGTAAAGCTACGTTTTTTCACTCTGGATTGTTCAACTGCGAAACTTTTGTTGTCTCTCGACAACATCTTTAGCAATGACTTCAGTGCCAAGTGAGGGTTTGGAGCTTTTCATAGGTTTAGTGTCCATCTCTCCTAATGTCACTGAGTATGATCAGTTTTTTCTTGACAACTTTTTAGCCTCTCATCCATTTATATGTGTGATGATCATTTTGCTGAGTTAATATCTTACCTTTGGTCCACAACGCTATTCTTATATTTCTTGATTAGTCAACCTTTATCTATGTCTGCTGGCTGCAGACAACGCTGTGCTAAGTCCCGGTATAAACAATTCAAAGTTGTATATCTCGATGTATGAAAACAAAATTAAACTGATAAAAATTTCATGAAAACCAAGAAACTTGTCTCCCTGGTGCTTTAGTCATTCAGTTGTCACTAAAGCTCAACAGTGATTGATGTCAGTGTTTAATTACTCTACAACTTAGGTTATGGTACTATTTCTGGTGTCAAACAGACATTGTGTTATAAGTTTCCAGACCACAGGTGTAACGAACTTCCAGGAATAATTTGAGCATTGATTTGTAGGGATTTGGTGACCAGTAGGATGTAGCAGGTCGGGTGTGAGGACAAATACTCGCCAAAGACATTGGCTAGCGGTTGCGCTATATCGTGAATTAGTAGAAGTTAGAATTCATGGGCCATTGAATCGGGTCCCACTGGCTCAGTGGTCTACGAGCTTGCCTTGAAACCAGAAGATCCTGGGTTCGAACCCCTTAGTGTGGATGCGTACTGCTGAAGAGTCTCAAACTAGGACGAAACAGCTTTCTAGTACTTTCAGGTTTTCCAATGACTCTCTACCCAGTGTCGGTTCATGATGAAATCCTGTAATCAATAATTTGAGCTTTGAGTCAGACTGATTCATTGTAAATTAGTTAAATTAATTCCAGTGTCTTTGGGAAAAAATCAAAACAAGGTTTTTCTGAATGTTTCGCTGTGTAAGCCACAACTTCTTAGGATTTTATTAATCATCAAAATATATATAGAATAAATCTTCTGAAGAAGCTGTGGCTTACACAGTGGAACATTCAGAAAAATCTTGTTCTGATTTTTTCCTAAACATGCTGCGATTAATTTAAATAATTTATAAGACAACGTGTTACTCTCAATAATTATAGTTCCCTTTGGAAACTTCGTTGAGATGTCTTCGTAGATATTATGTTTTACAAGCACTTGCTTCGCTTCTAACCTTTTCGGTGCTATAAAAGCTTCCAGGCATGAAGACATTTCATACTTGTCTCATATAAGCAATCAGCATCGCCACTTGGATTTCGAAAACTGTGGAATACTAATCTTCCTTTTGCTTAAACCTCCATTGGAAACTTTCGGTGACTGTAAACAGTTTGCTTAAAAACGCGATGGAAGCATTTCAAACACCGCCATTATCCTGCATCATAATATTGTTTGCAGTTCATACAGAAGTGTCAAGGATTTTCAGTTTGCCTTCCTAGACTACCTTCGATTGTAATCATGGCATACTTTTGCTAAATAAGCTGGCTTTTCAGTACTGACTGAGCCTTGAATCAAAAAGTGGTTATCTTCTTACTTTTCAGGAAGGAGATGAAATATTGTCTTTAATGTGAAATTTATTTATTTTATTGCTTACCGAAGCCAGTGTGCTTCAAGTGCTGTTTCTTCGCCATTTCCATTTTCTTCCTTCTTGCATATATTTCACTCCCTTTCATTCCAAGTGGGTCAAAAGGCTCTAAAGTGTAAACTTTAAGGTTTCAGTAGCTTTGCACTTTCTACGGGATGGGTGCACCATGCTCACACTCTTGCTCACTCTTTTTCAGGCTTACTATCAGTCGCATGAGGTTCAGAAGTGCGTCGGTTGGGATGCGTGGCTGTCAAGTATTCTACTCCTGAATCACCAACACTCCTTTTTAAATGACTTACTATAATCTTCCGGTGCTAATCTCATTAGATATGTTGAAAATCTAAAAACCGTTTGCTGTAATACTCTCATGTTTAACTTTTGCGGTCTGCATCAGTCCTATGATTCTTGTAACAGTGACCGAGCCGTTGTGGAAAATAAATTAAGTATTACTTATATTGTGGTTAAATTTTCTTCTGATCTTTGTCGCTTGCCTCATACTCTGTTTCTTTCTAAACGACCTTTCGTTTAACATAGTATATATTAGAAAGCTGAGTCTTTCTAGCATAACTCAGCCACTCCTGCTGAAGCTTACACATCCATGAATTCTATTTATTGTTCTTTATTTTTCCTCCTTATTCTTCTTTGAGCTTGTAAAAAAAGACTATGCCATATTACATCGGACCTTGATGGCTTCGAGTAGATTCAGTGGTGTGTTTTTAAACCAACAATCTGACCCTGTGTAAGGTCATCATTTCAGACACTGAACACAGTGTTTATCCACAGCTTCCTTCTTGTATCCTTTTAGGAAAGAGTGGAATTAATTTCACTGGAGTTTATGCTCTTACCGTTAAATATAAAAATTTAGCCAAACCCTATGCAGTACCACTCTCAAGTGAGGAAGCGAATCTCAGGAAAGAACTAGCTAGCCCAATTTTGCAGCCTGTAAATAGATAACTACTAATCTCCAAAAATCGCCCATTATTACCTACAATAGCTGCAGATTTTGTAAGCAACTAGTTAGATTTTATTTGCAAAAAAAATCAAAATTGCTACAATATGAAAATGCTGAAAAATTCTATTCTGCATAAGAATTATTGTTCGGAATAAAGTGCCTATTAGTATTATTAAATTACGAGTCAGGCGTTTTTCCTTGCATAAAACCTATACAAGGTACACATTTGTAACTACCTGTCAGAAATATTCACTTAACAGACAGTTTTCAAACTATTACATCAGAAATTACATTAGACTAGACAGACTTAAATTATTCTAAGACAATTTAGTCCGTTGATAATTTTGGTTGTGTTTTTTTTTCTCTTGTTGCCTGAATTTATATTTCTGTGTGTACATCTGTCGCGTGCTGAGCTCAACTGGTAGACACTAATATATGAGTAAATTGAATAAAAATTGTTTACTCACATCAGATAATTTGTGAATCTCATATGAGTAACACAGTCTAGAGAATCACACATACATACCTTCAGTGTGATTTATCTGGAAATATAAAAGTCAGATAAGCTGATGGTAATTTTACAAGATTTTCATAACAAACAACGGTAGAATATGCTCCATTACGGGCAGTGAAGAGTGGATAGCCTTGTTTAATCCTGTTTGTGAATTCTAAGCAATGTAAACTTAACCCATATTTCCTAGATTTTCCCTTTGACATCTGGTTGCAATTTACTCCGAAATCAAACCAAGTGGTTAAACTACGTCTCTTATCAGCTAACTTATTTATTGCCAAGCTGTAGAGCCATATTAATATGATTTTAAAAAAAACAGCAAATAATAATGTGAATTGTGACAGAAATGGTTATATACTTTATAAAATAATTCATGAAGTGTATAAACCTTCGAAAAGGACATAGAGTTAATCACATTAATAGGTAACTAAAACATTACACAGCAAGGCGAAAGTTTCAACAAGATAAGCGCTGCGAAAATTTATACTGAATTTAATAAATAAGGGTGATGAGAGAGGTAATGCTGGAAATTATTCAAAGATTAATTAATAAATAAAAAATCGACATAATAAAGGAAGGATATACAAACTGAATAGTTAAAACGAAAAATGAATAAGGTCAAGCCATGTATGGGAGTTATAACAGTTTGGGATAGATTAATTACGACCACGAAGAAGCGAGTAGTTCAAAAAATGGCCTTTGTATTTCGATAGCCAAAGCTTCACCAGTACAGCTGACTTGGATACACAGTGGTATACTTCAGTTATTTTCTGCCCTGCAGATAACATTAAAGGAAGCATCTATACAAATAAGATGACTAGGGTCAACGAAATGTTCAGTTGTTGAGGTTTTTATAGCCCCACTTTCACCTTTTCTTAATCACACAGAATCGTGTTCTTGCACTCTCTTGGACAAAAGTCATGTCCATCGACCAATATGGATAGTTCTACAAGAGCAGGAGAATTGAATAACTCACATGAAGTTGGTTAACTGCTGAATTATGTCCCGCTGATTATTGAATGGTAATAGCCAACTAGAAAAAACTGTTGGCAACTGTGATGCAGCGAATGCTGTTTTTAAGGACTGTCAGACCCTTCTTTTAAGGATATCGACAGCTACGTCACCCTTAAATTCAAGGTTCATATACTATATTTTCTTGGGTTGAGATGCTTAATCATATTCCTGAGATTTTCACTGTATGTTCCTGTCCATAAAATGTGACTGAAATCTACTTTATGTTAGGGTTTTTTCTAGAAAATATAACTCTTTCTCCACAACATCAGGACTGTATATGTGTGAATTACGAGTGGCAAACGATTGAATCGGGTTTCGCTGGCAACCAGTGAGTGCTCAGCTATCGAAATTTGTCTGCTGATCATTCCGTGACAGCTTTCCATAAATGAATCCCATCCGAGTCCCATAGGTCCTTCTTTAATGGTTTGCTTTTTATTTACCATAAACTGATCTTGCGAATTTCCCGAAACCTTGATGAAGTTGAGAACTAGCAGTTCAGTGTTCTTTAGTAGGCTTTTGGAAGTAGTTTTGAAAAGAAATATTTCGACTCAAGTCTCAGCCATAGAACAGGTGGTTCTGTAGCTAGGAGAGAGAAACTTTTCTGTTATTGTCTACTTAATCCTGCATCCCTTATCTCTGAGGTTAAACAAATGTTGCCGTGAATAGATATGAGTGACAGGACTATTGAAAACCACGGTGCATTGTACAGCAATTTTGTCTTGGGTCATCAGTCTTTAGTTTGTGTGAAAATCTACCTTGAAGTCGGCTGAGCCCCTACAAATCCTTTCCTGAAAATCATTCTTATAGTGTTTTGAGTAAAACTGTGTAAACAGTCACTGACATCAAAAAAAATCATGGTACGACTGACAAATTCTTAAAGGAATACTATTCACAGATGGAGGGATTCTAGGCTTTAGTTATGTAAAATCAAGATTATTGCATAAATCATAACAAAATAACGATATAATATTATTCTAAAATATCTGTCTTCAGGAAGAAGTATATATATCATATTTTATACAATTGCTATTCGCTCCATCCGACTTTAAAGCTCGAAATTAAATTGTCTGTGTATTAGATAAATCGGTTTAGGTAATTTTTATATACCCCTTGTTTCGTCTACTGTTTATCTGACATTAGCCTTTGGGCTTAAAATAAATCCAGTGTGCTGCTTTTGTGCAAACATAAAGGGATTTATATTTCCCACTCTTTCCGAAGGCTTCATTCTTGCTGGTAAGTTCAACTGTCTAATTGCACCGGAGAATTTAATGTTTGCCAGAGCAAGTTAGAGCGCATTTACAGAATAGCGTTGCCAGTTGTTTGGACCGTTTTTAGAGACAGTGAAATCTCTTTATCAAAGGTCTGTAGTCTTTTCTTGTTTACGCTCTCTGGAGGTGTAGTTCTATTGTGTTATTTAACTTCATGGTTGGAAATCAGCGTGGGTTTATTTAGCTCGTTAGGGTTACTATCACTCTCAGTCTTCCAGCTGGCACTGACAACCATTTGATAAGTGTATGTTTGGACATCATCGTTTTCGGCTTTTTTAATCAACCATCAAAAATAAATTTATGAAAACAGAACACGTTCAGGGGAGAGGTACTTTTCAGTGAATTCACTTTCTATACCTATATACAAAAGTGATGGGTTGTGAAAAAACACAGTTGTTATTATTAGCCAATGCATAAAAGAATTTGAATAAATGTAATAAGATGAATAACTTAATGAGCGAGCTATGCTCAGGATGCACACAGAAACTGAGGAAAATGTGAAATTATTTGAGAAGCCTAAAGCTGTAAGGAGCTAGAAAAACAAGCGAACAAAAATCATGTGAGTGGAAATCAGCAAACCTGTTACCATGATAGCAGAAGTGGTTGAATAATTTTCTTTTGTATGCATGACTCGGGTTTTTTTCCAAGTGAATAGTTAAGGTTTCAGCAATAGAAATGAGATGAACGCTTATGGCCTTTGACAGGTTGTTCTTCACTTTGTAAATTACTTTGATAAAGGCGTTTGTTGAGATGGAATGATCAGTGATGACAAGGTGTTCGATTATCCCACCCATTAGAGGGTCACTACTTCCTATAATCAGTTATGCAGAGTAGTGTTCTTGAACCTTTTTGGACAGGATATACATCGAACTATGAATGTTTCTGGCTATTTAAAAACAGGTAAACTTATATAGACACAGAAGTGTTCGGATGCGAGATTTTATCCTTAAGGTTTCTGTAGACCAATGGAGGGCTGAGAAGAATGTTTGCAGGCTGAATCTTCCTTGAAATTCAGATTCATGTAAAGTTTATTTTGGAAAAAATAATATTTTGTTCCTTTGAACTTTTGGTATGGTATTCTTATCGATAAATCTTTGTGGGTATGGTGTGCTTCAGAAGATCCAGTTCTGCTTTCAGGGAGACAGGAGTGCGGATGCATCAGATACGACTGTCAAGGGATTTAGTTGAATTTCGTATTCTTTAGACAGGCACTGTAGAACCTTGTCAGCTGACCGTTTGAAGTGGATTTTCTATGGACTGAACTTATTGGGGTTCCCTCTGGTTGTCTTATTAGTTACATGTCAAAAAAGGAACTCTGAATTTGCTTTCTGTCTCTAGAGAGAATGTTTCATTGCCAGATGGTAGTTGCTAAATACTTGGGGCAATTCATTGAAGTCGCAAATAGGGAAAATGTTATCTACGCACCTTTTATACAGTGTTGTAAATTATCGGCGGTCGACTCCAATGGAACATCCTCAAGCCCGGTCCCTACACTAAACTACGTGTTCTGTTTCTAGCACTGTCACGATAGGGATTGTTCATCGACCTAAAAAACAAATTCATCTTATCCAACTCCACAACTCAGAAGTATTATTCATTTTTACACAGGGTTTAGGATTTGATTTCTTCTTTTTAAGGGTTTTCAAATCTCACCCAATTTTTCACTAAAATAATGGAATTTGTCTGTTTTTTTTTATTCTAAGGATTTATGCATACTATTCTATTCCATTTAGAATGCAACCAAAACTCCCTTTTCATAGTTTAACTGTTGCCTTTAGAGGGGGTATTTTGCATTTCAAACAATGTATTTATCCTAAACGGAATTTCATATAGAAGAGAAAAAATTCATTTCCAAAGTGTCAATCATACTGCAGCATTTCCTTCGTGATGATAAGATAAAAAGAAGGCCTTACTTTCCCCTCGTTGATATAACTTTTTCCATTGGAATTAATTGCTCTTGTTGTTATTATTATTATTTAGGATTGATAACTGATAGCATGAACTTGTTGGGTTTTTGTTTCTTCTTTTTTCTTTATTGAATTAACACGAATGATAAGTGGATGATAAAAGGAGTAAGAATTCCTCAGGAATTATTCTAATTTATTACTTTTTTTTACATAAGGTATTCCACAGGTTCTTCATTTGTTCTTACATGTTAGTTAAGCAATAATTTGTATTGACAACAATAATGTTTATTTTCTTAAATATAATCAAGACATTAACACCGAAAAAGCCTTGCAGTGAATGTGAGTAAATTACCAATAGATTACAGAACAAAGCATAATAGTATTCAATAAAAACAAATGAAGTACTTGAAGTGGTAGATGTTATCAGGCAAGGTATTGTTTGTTCACTTTGTTCAATGTTTCAAAATTTATAATGGACATTTTAAATCAAATTTATTATCGTGATTTTGTTCAAAAAATAACTTAATTTTTGAATACATGTAAACTTGGTTAGATAGCTTTATTTATTTACTTATTTTTTTTATTCATCCTTTGCGCTTTAAATGAAGCATACGGTTTCAAAGTCGAGCTTTGAAATATCCGTAGTGGTTGTTAGCCTCACACCTGTTTATCGAGCCTACTACCGGTTGAGACAGGTTACGGCGTGCATCGGTCAGGAATCGGACCCTGGACCATGTGTGACGTGGTTGGCGTCTATTCCACCAATGATTCCCTGCCTGATTTCTAGTAAAGAAGTTTAGTAGGATTGTGTAAAATAAGAAAGTTTAAAGAATTATTTTCTATGTCATCAAGTTTGATGGTGTAGCATGTTCTGAATGAATTATCAAAATCGGTGATACACCAAAACACTTTGCATCCACAGTTGTATGGTCATAAATCTTCTCTATAATTGAAAAAAACACATTTCTTCATTATGTGTACCATAGATGATTCTGAATAGGATAGAATACTGAATTTCGTTATTTGTTTGTCACTGTTATTGTCTTAAATGGTTATGTTTGGTGAAGTTGTCTAAGTACACGCTAATTGAGTCAGTATATGGGATACTACAAACAAGTAATCCAAGTACACTAACAACACTTTTGTGGACACTGTACAATAATTGCTGCCAGACAAAGAATTTACGTGTACTTTAAAATGACACTAAATTATTGACTAAATCAGCTGACAGCTTTGACAAAACTAGTAAATGTTGAGTTCAGTTTATTCGATATAAGTTAAAACTAACTCGTATATCTAGATTTCATCGTGAGCTGACATTAGTTAGAGAACCATTGGAAAACCTGAAAGTACTAGAAAGCTGTTTCGTCCTAGTTTGAGACTCTTCAGCAGTACGCATCCACACTAAGGGGTTCAAACCCAGGATCTTCTGGTTTCAAGGCAAGCTCGTAGACCACTGAGCCAGTGGAACCCGATCCAATGGCCCATGAATTCTAACTTCTACCAATTCACGATATAGCGCAACCGCTAGCCAATGTCTTCGGCGAGTATTTGTCCTTGCATCCGACCTGCTGCACCATACTGATCACAACTTCTCACTAGAACCCCAGGTAACTACCTACCTGAATATAGCAAGTCGGTAGTGAGCATCTCCTTGATATTCAAGTGTTGGTTTGTAGGGATTTGATTAGTTACAGAACTTCATCATGAACTAGGACGAAACAGCTGTCCAGTACTCCCAGGTTTCCCAATGGTTCTCTAACTAATGTCAGCTCATGATGAAATCCTGTAACTAATCTATAACTGTCAGGTTTTTATGCTCCACTAGTCTGCCTGATCCCGTTCTATTACTTTGACCTTTATATTTGACCTGAAAATCATTGCAGCAGACTATTAGATGAACTACATTATTTTGTTAAAAGGGCTTCACAGGATCCTTTAACTGGTAAAGCTCATTTCTAATTAAGTTTGTTGGGGGGTTTTAATACCAATTTTTATTCTTGTCTTTTTGAGAATTCTCCGTAAGGTTCCTGAGGTTCCTTCATAGTGCGGAAGTACTACTGATGAGGGAATATAAATCGTGAATATTATTATGGAATCACATACTACTACAGAGCCCACGTTTTGCACATATATTTTAGTCACTGATGTTGGTTATAATATAAGTGTGATCACAACAAGGTACATTTTCCGTCAATGATTACAAATAGTAATATTAACCAGGCAAAATAAAAGTGTTCCCATTTTTGTGAATAATTTTAAATACTCAGTATTTGCTGTTGAACGGCAAATTAATATAAACTGTCAATACGTGTCTCAAGTAATTCACAAAGAAAATCTCGGTGATGTCTATGAAATGAAGAAAGGAGTAAGAGAATGCTCCATACTATCATCGATGATATTCCTAATTGACCTGGACTAGATTATGCAACAGACTGTGGAATGCGAGAATAGAGAAGTACGTTAGATCAACGAGGAGAATCTAGAATCAACTTGATATGATTATGAGCAATAGTTTGTGCTCGAAACGTCATCAGTGAGTATAACTGTACAACACTTTGTGATATATCAAAATAAAATCTTATCCATAGTGGAGTTATACTCTACCACAGTGCCCACGTTTTATACTTATATCGAGAATCTAGAAGACTAGGACTTCAAGGACGACTTATGTCCAACATCAGACAAACTCAAAGACCTACAGGTTAAAGCCAACAGACTGGCAGAAGAAGACGGTGGTGATGAAGATAACCAACAGTGACAACAAACAGCACCAATAATTGTCTGCAGAAGAAATTCAAAAGGGGTTACTTCCTCCATTTAATCTGGAAGTATCGTTTTAACCGTAGGCAGACCTCAAGGATAAAGCCAGATTCGGAAAGGCAAGACGCACCTTCACCATTCTGAAATCAGTTTGGAAATATTCTGTACTGAGGCAGCATAAAGAGCAAGATTTGAATTCTCAATACAGTTGCTAAATCAGTTCTAATATATGGGTCAGAAATTTCTCGAATTATGAAAACCATTCCAAGCAGGCTGCACACTTTTATCAACAGATGCCTTCACTAGCTGCATACTGAAGGACACATAGTCTGAAAGCATTAGCAACAAGAAACTTTGGGAATAAACCAACCAAAAGTCTGTTACTCAACAACTATGTAGAATGAAGTGGGGATGGATTGGAAACATTCTGATGAGACCATTGGGTGGTATCAAGCGCTAAGCCATGGCTCGAGTTGAGCTCAAATAGGAAGCGATGAGTTAGGCAAGTGTCCGAATGTGGTATGGAGGAGATCGTTTTAGGTGGACATTTGGTCAGCTTAACAGTAGTTAGGAGAATAAGACGAAGTGCAGCTATGCTGCTGAGGTCCTATTTTCTCCTCGGAACTTAAGGGAACAGTAATATAAACAGTTGCATGCAGCATCGAATTCTGTCACCAGGGAGAAATCTGATGAGTACTGATATGCTTTATGCAGTCATTTCACGCAATTTTAAAGCTTTCTTATATATGTTCACCAAAAATTCTAAACAGATGAAGGCATGTGGGAAAAATTCCAACGAAATCGTATTATCGATCACCTATTGAGTTAAAATCTCATGACTAACTTCTTATACTACTAGTTTTATTAAGTGTCTTTGGATAGTAATGTTAATCCTAGGGGCAGTAGTGGTACCAGAAGTGGCATTAGTAGTAGTAGTAGCATTTATGGAAGGAGTAGTCGTTAGAGCGAACCTTGAAAGTGAAAGCCACTCAACTATAGCGTCGTATTTAAACAAAAGATTACCAGGTAACATATGTTTTTAGGTCGGATCTCTTTGTGTGATAGTCTGTGTGTTTAATTAAAATATCTTGCATAGCCCTAGGACTTTTGCATAGTACTTCTTGGTCAGTACTGCAGATTAGGCAGATAGATCCCTGTTGATAGTTTGATTAAAGTTTGATATCGGTCAGATGTCAATGTATCACAAAAATTGGCGGGTTTCACAAGTGAAAAGAGAGATAGTAAGTCAAAATGTATCCACTCATTAGTGTTTTGTCCAACACTTTGTATCCTATTTCGGCATACACTCCTCTAATTTATTTCTCTATTATTTTCACATCAGAGCTGTCCATGTTTTAACAGTCTTCCTTCTAAGCTTAACGAGGAAAAAAGTTGACAGAGATGAAGTAGGAGGACACATATTTGTTTTGCTTCTTTATTTCTTTTAATACAACGATTATACCGGAAGACATTAATCTTTCATTTTGATCAAGTGACAAAATTAATTACTCTTGTTTTGAGAGGTAAAAACAATCCTCGTGGAACATTGCAACCCTGTCATCTTGTTCTTTGTACGGGATATTAGTGTTTTACTCGCTGTTATAATCTAATCATTTTTTACAGTTCGACTAAGTGGTGTGTCGTTTATAAGACAAGCGTGCATTCATCTAAAATATTGAGCTAATACGATATGAATCTCTTTTTATAAAGTCATCTGCAACAATGGCACTAACAGCAATAAAAATGGGTATATCTCATTTCATATGGTAATAGAAGATGAAGAACAACTTTATCGGTTTTTATTGTCAAAATTTGAGTTTAGTCTGATTTGACTGAATTCATGCTGGAATTCCTGGTTAAGATAATGTCAACTAGAAAATCAGTGAGGATCAATAAGTATTTGATGCTGGACACTTCGCATCAGTTCACGACTCTTTGATACTACTTCCATGCTAAAACCAATAACTGCCTTCCATCAGTCCGTGACAAAATTTGTTCCAAAATTGGTGAAATTTCGATGAATGAGAAATTTGGAAGTCAACCGCTGCTCATTGTTAGCTACCTGTGAAATGCTCCCGATCTATTCTACTAGGATTGCGTATAAACAAAGATTTCCACCGATGAAACCAGTTGGGAGTGGTTTTGCAAATGTCACTTAAAACAAAAATGACAACATTAGGTGCTTGAATACAACGCATGGCTTAAATGATAGACTTTTCAACGCATAACCTGAAAGAACTGAGATATACATCTGATGCGGTATCAGGTTTACGCTGACGGACAGTCCTGAAAGTATACAGAAATGTCTATCATTATTCTGTGTGGTCTCCAACAGTTCTTTGAATAATAGCAGTTTTTGACTGGATTTGTCGTCGATATAATATTGTGTTGATTTAATTCTCAACTTTATATTTCCTCAAAATAAAATAAAAACTGTTTTGCCTTTCAAAAATGAATTATAAAGTATTAAAAGGTAGAATTAGTTCTTTCAAAGTTATTGTTTCTCTCGGCATAATTTGTTTTAAATGTATTACATCAATTAGAATAACTTTCAAGTAAATGTGTTGATAAAAACATCTCCGTGTTAGTTATGTAGAAATTTGTTATTTATTGGATAAATTATACGTTTTCTAATCGAGAAATGTGTATCCTAAAGTAGTCAACTGATTATTCTGATAATGTTTCAGTAGTTATTATACGTTCACTTAAATCCACTTATTTTTATATGCTTCTTAATTCATCAAACATTGAAATTTCTCTCTTCTTGCGTAGAAGAAAAAAAGTCTCAAGCAAAGTTTTAAGTATGTGCACTATGAAAGTTTTTAAAATAAAAAATGGTGTAATCACAACG
This sequence comes from Trichobilharzia regenti, assembly GCA_944472135.2. Lineage (NCBI taxonomy): Eukaryota > Metazoa > Platyhelminthes > Trematoda > Strigeidida > Schistosomatidae > Trichobilharzia > Trichobilharzia regenti. The sequence goes on from OX235270.1 coordinate 89,123,986, forward strand.
AACTTTGTATCACCAATGAGTTTCTGGTAATACAAAGAGAGGAAATAGTCAGTTACAGAATGTAGGGTATTTACAACGGTGAATAATAGCTGGAATTATGTCACTTGTTCTATAGTTTTATGCTGCATCGTCGGACTGCAGATTAGTCGGTTAGAATCGACCTCTACTACAGTGGATGTGTATATGCTTTATGCTTGTTCAAAGCAACCACTTAAACGCTGCGAAATAAACTCTAAGAACTAGTATTTATTCTCATCCAGCAGTTGTACGACAATGCTGCATGCCAAATAATCCATAGCGGGAAACTTACGGAATCCTTCGAAGTGAAAACGGAGTAAGATAAGCTACCTGGCTGCCTACTACTGCCAATGATTTTCCTGATTGCAGTAGATTGCATAATGTGACAGACAGCAGGCATTGAGGAAACAGGCATAAAATGGACCCACTTTTACAAAAAACTTGGGGGATCTGGACTTCGCTGATGATATATGTCTGATTTCCCACAAACTGGAGGATATACAAGTGATGAAAAGCAAAAAGTTGGCAGAAAAAGCAACAAAGATAGGACTCCAAGTAAACAGAGAAAAGAGATGTGATGAAGATTCCTGGGCTATATCAACAGCAACAACAACAACAGACAATAATCAGCCAGCATAAATGGGAGGAACCTGTAAAAAACAACCTCCTTTACCTACCTACCTACCTACCTACCTACCTAGGAAGCATCGTTTCAACTACAAGCGGATGGAACTGACAAGGATATCAAAGCAAGAATCGGAAGGCAAGACAAGCTTTCAGTACTCTCAAGTCTGCTTGGAGGTCAACAGCACTCAGCAGGAAGAAATAGAGATGAACTGGACAAACTCTGAGGAGACTGGGATAATAAATTCAGTCATCTGTTATAGAATAAGCATAAACAGGTGTTTAGATGTAGGTATTTCATTAATCTGTCATTGAGCAACTGACACAAGCATGCACTCAAAATCATGAACGTAGGCCACCTTTTGATGGGTTATTTTCAATTAATTACTGTATTGTTAACCTGAGGATAATTGAGAGCTACTAGTACTTTTATATCAGTAACCATTAGATTCCGTAAGAAGTTGATTTTTATTGGATAACAAGAAATACAACTACTGTCTAATTTAATTTAGTGTGTGTTTGTTTGTGCACTTCATTAGGGTAATTACTGTACCTCAGTGACTGGCGAGACTATATACCTTGAAGAAGTGCGTTATACGGAACTCACTGACTGGAATGAATTTGGTAACTAATCAGTATGTGCTTTACATATCAACCTGTGAATAATTACTCAGAGGTTATAGCTCAAGTGTTTTTCTTTCTTTGTTGCAGTCTACCTATGAGAAATATTGAAATTTCTAGAGTATTCTAAAATGTCACTGTTTCTTGTCAGCTAACTGACTGAAGGCTTAAATTACGTGTTTTTGTTATCTAGATAATTGTCTGTTTATTGTTTACTCCTATTACTGTCAGTCAATCTTTTCTGATTAAAAATCAATATTATTTTGCCTCAAAATTTACATTACTATAGGTTGTCATCAAAATTTTCACAAAAAGTGCGCATACAAAATACCAAACACCTGTACTACTAGTACAACAAGTTCCGGGAAGAATTTAGTGAAAGAGTCCAGTAGTGAAGTAAACTGTCAAAATGTATCCAACTTTCCCAGGAATACAGTAAGTAGACGTTTTGATCTCATTTAATTTTATTCCATGTGTCGGTGAATGTTGATTTTCCAATTAGTTTGGTTAGACTAGACTGATATTCTTTATCTATGTTATGATGTTAGCTCCAGGCATGGATGATTCGATGTTAACTGCTGTCTGGTCAACAGCGGCTGGCGATGAAACTAAGGACCCGCGTTTGATCCCATCTGTTAGTCATCATTTGAATGTTCCCATATCCTAGTGAGTTAGGGTGCTACTCCAGGGATTCGAACGCAAAAGCCTTACTCACTAGCCTAATGCAGCCATAAAAGCCACTTAATGTGTAATGGATATCAGTTGCTGCTAATGGAAGTTACTTTCAACTTCCTGATGATTGAGGTTATTGGATGTGACCCAGGTAATTCAGTAGACAACGATTCCTGGCTTGAAACGATGGGTGCTGGATTTCATTATCAGTGGGAACACTTTTAGTTACAGGGGATTGCCGGTACATCTCGCTGGCTAGGGCGAAATTTGCATCCTTGAGTCTTCTGCTGGTCAACATCCACAAAATATTTCGTCGTTGTTTGTTCTCTTTTTATTAAACTAAAATTGTACAGCATTCTGATGACACAGTATTTTCTATTTAATTGGAATGTTGCACGAATACGCACATTCATTTTGGTAAATCCAGAACAATGTATCCACAATAAACACTAAGGGGTAAATTTGATCACGTTCATACGTAATACTAGCAAAACCGCCAATTTAAAAGAAGGCGATATTAAGCAGATGTTTTGTTCTCATCAAAGAATTTTAATTAGAACCTTTGGTCAGTCATATTCGAGACTCAATCTACAACAGTTGAGTTTTGTTACAAGTACAGTATCGTTTAGGGATGATTGTAGGCCTAAACTGTATATTTTCTTATGTGAACTGTGAAATTTGCCTTCTAACGTGACTATCATATCAACTGATTAAGAAATTAGGAAAAAAAACCAGAAATAACTTTTCATGCATGTGTTATGACTGATCATGTAGATCAACATTACAATACACCGGAATTATGAATTTTATCTCAGTGATTCACTGAACCTTATTGAATTGAATGTAACGTGCTACTGGGTATAGTATTTTTGTCAGAAAGACCGGATTTAATGATTTAATTATTCTGTAGACTACACAGTTTAGATGTAAAACATTCTAATCTAAACATTCTACTGCAAAAGCCCTTAGGTTAGACTACAGATCAAAGGCAGCTTATAGAATATGTTTGTTATATCACTAACTTATGGTGTAATTTATGCGTCGCTGGCACAGCGGTTAGGACGCTCACCGACCATGCACATGGTTCAAGGCTAGATTCCCAGCCAACGCACTCCTTTACCTCGCTAAACCAGAAATAATGCTAGTAAAGAGGAAAGGTTTGGCATGAGGCTAGCAACCTCATCCTGTAAAAAGTAAACACTGCTACAGAATCTTCAAGCCACTAGCTTGAAGCCCTATGTTCCACTGGGGCGCAAAACGAATTGAATAAATAAAATAATAAATTTATTTCTTGATTGAATCAAAGCGGATCTGTTATGCATATAGGTGAAAGCCAGTTGTTTTTTAAGTCTGATTGGGACGAAGTCTCAAAATGCATACATATGCATGCACTGTTTTCATTTACTTAGTGGTTGTGAGAAATTTTTAGTTGCTCACAGATGGCTTTCCCTTGGAATGACAGCATTTTGCTTCACTTATCCATTGTCTCATAGTGTATATTACGCGTACTGTTACGCAACGTGAACAGTGAAGTGCAAATATATATATATATATGCAACTCACTCCACTGATCTCGAATTTTGTAAGTTCATCAATCCGTAGCAACATCCACCACATAAGCAGAGTACTTCAAGGTTGAATTGGTTGTTTTTATCCTCTTTGAAGTTGAATATATATATATATTCATAATTTCTTATTTTTACAAAGTAGATTATAGTAAATTAAAAACTGGAAAAATACTACCAAGTAGCTAATTTACATAAAAAAGAATGACTGAAAGTTTAACAACTGTCATTTTGGTATTCTGCATAAAAATGAAGACTTTGTTTTCATTGTGAACAAAGATTTGGTATGACAGTTGGATTTCTCTCATCTTAGCCCATAAATCTTTCCAATAAACAATATTAAACTGAGAGGAGAATTTCACTTACATTGAGAAATGAATTTCATTATGCAGTTAATAAATAAAACAAGAAAATTATTGCAACTGATTAAGTAGAAGCTTGACTTCTTTATTGACCTTAGGGTGTGTACTTTTGGAGATTAGAAACCATTTAACCGAAAGCCACAATCACAGACATTGTAAAAAGGTTTGTCAAGCTTGCGGTTGAATTTCTGTAAGACTGAGATGGATCCATGTCTTGGTTACTAAGGAGTGACCGGTGTCATGTGTTTTATTGTTGGCAACGAATGAATTCTATCCGTCAGGTTTGCAATGTGGGCACAAAGCTAGGTGGCTCGCAATCGAAATGGGCTTTGAATCAGTGTGAGGCAGCTGGAGGTAATTCCATATTAGTTTGTTTATTAGATGTATCACACAGTGAAACAGTATTATTTACTGGATGACGTTTCGAACAAACTTCATTGTTCATAATCATATCAATTGTAATCCCATGACTTTGAAACATGAGTTTTATAATTTTCTTTGTCTTCTCCTATTTGTCATCGTAGGTGTAGTAGAATTTTCCAGATATCAGGGACAGGTGCTGAATCATTCCTATTACATGTATTTGCAGTTGATCCAATAAACAAAGCTTCTGTTATCAATCTCTCCCTATACCCTGTGACATTAGATTTTAAAACTGTCATCCTATCCCATCCTATTGTATGGTTGTGTGTAACTGCATGTAATGCTATAGCTGAACTATTCTCTAGATTTCTTACCTTATTTGGGTCAACCAATCTAGATTTTTCTAGGTTTTTATGTTTGGCTGGTCTGACTGCCCCCGTTCTACTAGTTTGACCTATGTATATGACCTGACAGTCATTGCAGGGTATTAGATAAACTTAATTGTTTTGTTTTAAAAGCTTCACAGCTGGAGCTAGTTGGAGTAGATCCAAAGGATTATGTTTCGTGTTTATTAGTATTCTTCAGTGGGTTGTATACAATACCATGAAGGATCTAGGACTCATGACTGCTGCAGTTGTAAACCCTACCACTGAGCCATTGGGACTAAATTCTTTGCATCAGGATTATAAATGTATTACCACACTGAATGACGAGTATATAAGCCCAGCAATACACAGGTAAATAAGCTACAATTATCTTTTTACATTTTCAACTATGAGTTTAAGTCATTCCAAAGGAAAAATCTACTGAAAAGTTAAACATTTCTGGATAGTTTTGGACTAATGAGGAGTTTGATTCTCACAACCCTTATCACCTTTTGTTAACCATAGAAGGAAATTCTTGATTTTACTAATTCCGAGTATTATTGTGACATTTGATGAATACCATTTTCTACAATCGACAGATTTTAGCCAGATATATCATCATTTAGGTTTTCTACTGCCTCTGCCTCTAATGGTTTTTTATAGTATTAATAAACAAATAATCCGCTAAACTAAGACGTTGTTACAAAATTCTAATTAACAGATCAATTCAAACTGTGGGGATAACAATGTATTATTGTATTTATTATTATTGAATTCACCATTCCCTTGACAATTGAACAGTGTACAAAGAAAAATGAAAATGTCATACTGTCACCAAAATGAACATTTTTGTTTGTCTTTGTGAGAAAAGAGAGAGAAGAATTTTCTAATGATAAATAATAATAATACTTGTTATTATCGTCGTCTTCATCAAGCCGTTAATAAAGATTTGAAAGTAAAAACATCCATTTTGAATTATAATAACATAAAGGCGAGAAAGGTCAACGCATGATAAATAATGTGGCAACTGTTTTCGTAGAATAAGGAGAAGTAAACATTTTGTGTATTTGTGATTCAGAAAACTATATTCAGCAAGAAGAGGTGTTTTTTCAACATATCCGTTATGTAACTTTACAACCTAATTAGTATGATTTTTCCTCATATCTGTTTGCATCGTACAGATTGAAAATAAATTCGTCCAAAAGCATCTCTTTGCCGAATGTTGCCTTTAAGTTACTCAGTGTATGGCATTCATTGGGAAGGTATATATATGTGTATATATATATATATATATATATATATATATAGGAATTTCAACACCAGTGTTAAGTCACTTCTTCTGTTCGATTCAGAAACTTGGCGATCGTGAAGGCGATTTCTAACAGGCTGAAGGCCTTTACCAACAGCTGCCTTAGCTGGTCCCATACTGAAGATCAGATGACCAGAAAGGATAAGAAATACGATACTCTGGGGACGAACCAGTCAAAAACCTATCGCCCAACAAGTGTGTGGAAGAAAATGGAGATGCATTAGATACACGTCCAGGTAGAATACCGGAGTAGGACTCAAGTAGGAAACGATGAGTTGTGCATTCGAGCAGGAGGAGGAGGAGGAGGAGACGAAACCTCATGGGCAGTGGCGGGACTTGCTGAAGAGGACTGCAGGAGAGAATGGAGATATGCTTTTTAAACACTATATTCCACTTGAAACCCAGAGGAACAATAATATTATTTATATAAGTTTAATGATAACCGGAATGGCTTGAGTATGTATCACTTTACTGACATCCTAAAGTTGACAGAGATTAAAAACTCTCTATTGCTTGAACGCACATTAGTTACATAAGCACGTACATATAGATAGATATAAAGGAAATTAAGCGTATAGCTAGATAATATTTATCACAAGTCACAATAATCACTCGTAACGAATAAGTCTACTCTTTCTTTCGCTTAGTGTGTTTCACTGGAGTTATTTCTATTCCCTTCATTAAATTATCCACAGCATCAATGATACAATGATAAGATATTCTGTAGTAATAACAATAATAATAATAATAATTTCATTTATGCTGAAGTCAAGTCAACACTTTTTCCACTTCATCTGTTAACTGCCTCAGGCCATTTCTTACTAAAGGCAGATCAGTATTACTTGCTCGCAGAGAACTAGGTTGTATGTTCTGTTGTTGCTGTTGTTATTGTAATGCTTAGGATAAATTCAATTTTTCACTAATTAATCAGAACAATAACAACAGCAGTTGATAACCGTAAGCAACAAATTGATTTGTTTTTCTGTGAATTCATGAGAAGTTCTGGTTTAGAAAAGGATACATAACTCAGGTGGGTTATCTAACAGAGTGTATAGTTTTTCTTTTTCTGTAAAACTGAGTGACTATATAGATGTGAGAGAAGAAGTCATATTAGGTGTGACTTAATGACATACTGTATGGTGTTGGGTTGTAATCAGCTTTCGGTTCTGTCAAAAGTTCAAAGTCTACATGTGACTAAAACCAGATTTAATGTTTAGTCAGTGACCTGCATTTTCATCCGTGAATTAGATTTCTTTCACATTCTAAACGGTATACCATAAATCTGAGGAGCAATTGAATATAATATGTATATCACTCCGTAGTAATATAATTTCACTTAATTTGATGGCCGATCACGAGCTGGGGTGGGGCCAATGCAAATCAGAGATTACGGAAAGCCGTTCCGTTTAGGACACACATCTATGATGCGAACAAGGAACGGACTCAGGCTCTTCAACTAGACCACTGAGCGATTGTGACAGAATCTATTGGGACATGAATCCTAACTTCTCCCTGGTTCCAGTGTGGTTTTCCATTGGAAGTCAGCTTATGGTCAATCTTGCAATCAGTAAAATCCCCGGAAGCCAACACTTGAGAATTTCAAATTCACAGTTTGCAATGTACCTAGTTCGAGAGGTGATATTTCAGCATAGTTTTCTTTAAAGATCAAGATGTGATCTGTTTGATGACGTAAATAGTAGTCAAGAAAACAAGCGCACTTGCATAAAAGTATATTCTACTGATTGATTGAGATGAGTAGTTAAGTACTACTCATACCAACCAGTAATGCCTGCCTGCAGCCAGATCGAGGTGATCTAAACACATCTAAACATTAGTATATCACATATGCGTTATTCACATCTCATGTTCTTAAAGATTCTAGGTCTTAAACGCATTCAGCTGACAGTCTCAACCAACGGATTATAATCCCATCTCACACTTGTACCCTAATATAGTTTTTGATGTGATTTTAATTTCCCTTTATGGGCAGTTATATCCTTATATTCATGCATTTTATAAGTGTAGAGCCTGAGAAAGAAGTTACTAAAAGCAATTATCAGATATTACCTTTTCCCTAGTGACGTTTGCAAATAAGATGTCGTCGGCACTAGTGATGCATTGTTGACAATTAGATATCGAGTCTTGGAGAATACCAAGCAGTTTTCATGTTTATTCTGTGACACAAATCCCTATTGTTCTTTAGATAACTAATGGCATTTGTTGATCATTTCGTGTAATTACCATGGTCCACTGACGACATCGTTACACGACTATTTGTATGACTGTTTTTTCAGTCCTAGAGTTCTATATTCTTTTACAAATCGTAAAGTAGATTATAACACCACGACAGTGGTTTACTACTTCCCAACTGTTTAAGTCTTTGTCTTTGCGTAAATTACAGAGCTCCTTCTGTCTGTACGTGTGTGTATGCGTGGTGAAAATCGCTTTTCAGTCAAAAGCTTTAATTCACCCTTAAATGCCTAAATGAGAATCAACTTTTATCTTAATTAAAAATTTAACAGTTCACAGTTTAAAAATACACCATACTGGTGAAGTTTACAAAAATGATTATAGTTTAAGCTTCTTTGTGAAATACAAATCACCTCAGTACAGATAAATTTTGCATTCTTCAAATTACAAGGCTTTTATTACTCGAGTATTATTTGTCTTTCTTTGAGAGTTATTTCTGGACAGATTTTCTGTTTGTTTGTGAGTGTATATATATGCATGTGCGTATGCATGCATCATTAAGTGCCTATATGGTCTGTTAGGATATTGTGTTTGCCTTAATCATTCGTGACATAATGCATAAAACATTTTCAAAATAAAATATAGACGAGAAAATATTTCATGTTCCGTATAGTTTGGAATGTTATGATTATCATCACGTAGGTTATAAGACGGCGAAACATTTTGTTTTTGTTATTTCTGCACTGATTATTTAATATATCATTGTTCCACTTGTGTTAGAAGTTATTTGCTTTTTTTTCAAAGTGGGAATATGCTTTCACCATTGTATTTCTACGAGTAACATGACTAAGGTATATGTTTGCAATTAGAACGTCTAACTGAAAGTTGATCCCAATGTTTTTGTGCTTACAAATAGCTTCAGGACGGACGTCCTTAAAGTTTAATGTGAAAATATGACCAAATGGATCCTACAGCTGAAGTGTGAGTTGTATACTCATTGACAGCATCATTCAGTAGCTGTGTTACATCACGAAATAAAAAGTTAGAATTTGGATTCATTAGATCCCGACTCACTGCTTGAATGGTTAATTTGCTCGCACTGTTATGCGTAGGATAGGGGTCCGTTCCTTGGTAGGATATGCTATTCAGTGATTTTCTAACAGATGTCGATTCTTGACGAAAGCTACTTTGAAATTCGAAAAGTGAAACCATTTAACCACAGCAGTCATTCCTACTGACTAATAGCCAGTTGATTTGGTGCATGCAGATACTGTTATTTACCGCTTATTCGATAAAACTTTTCATACATGCAAGGAACTCAGGATTAGATAGCTAGCTGTTTTGGCCACTCCACTATCAAAGGAAGTTTTGATGAAATAAAAAGTACCTACTGATCGAAAAGAAAAGACTAACTTTTCAAACTACCAAAGAAGAGCAACCTGAATTATTGCAAGAACTAGCCTAAAATCATGCTTCTGTCCACCATAAGAGAAAAATATTAATCTGCATCATCCTGGGGAAAGTAAGAGATGTTCTGAGTGCCTAAACCCTTCCAAAACAAGCTGAATTAAGGCAAAGTAAGTCATACGTGAATAAAACTGTGGCATTACGAACCACAAATGAACAAAGCATAGACTGACAGTCAAATCTCTACTTTGAAAAGGACTCCTACAAAGCTAACCATGAAGTAATTCTAGGAGCTGCTTCAACAGCAGCATCATAAATCGTTATCAACCTCGTTCCACAGCTATTTGATGATGCCATTGTAATGATCAAATTTATTCGGTTATGATGTGAACGCAAGAAACGCAAGAACCTCTACATTCTACTGCTTAACTGAAAAAGATTCTGTGGGATACGCGCTACCACGAAACATTCCAAGAGCATGGAAAAAACGATTATCCTTCAATATTTTAGTGGTTCTATCAAACAACAATAATGACAACGAAACTCAAATTTACCTCAACAATACTATGAGGCAGCTAAACAGGCAATGCAGATTTCTTAATACAAAAGAAGTACCGTAAGAAAAACTTACTTTACCAAAGTTCAACTATAATAAATACCTTAGAATCAAGGAGAATATTTCCGAAAAGGTGGGATCAAAAGCTCTAAACACAAGAATCACACACCAGTGATTCCCACATGCATCCACCAGTCATAATGATTGTCATTCACCCAAATGAATTTATATCGCTAAACAAAATGCGAGGAGAAGTATAACAATTAGAGATTGAACAAGGAAAATGGCAGATAATAAGAGTCAGAATCAGCATAAGTCAGCATGCAAATGTCAAACTGATGGTACACAGTCAAAGGTAAAAACGTTTAATAAATAAAGAGTTAGTTGAAACGTCTAAATAAGCATAAATACTACGAATAGATCATTCTGGAGGGATTTCCCAAAAAATTTGTCCATCAAAGTCACATACCAAGTGATTCGTAAGGGATATTTCAACGACGTCTTTGAAGTTAAGAAAGCAGCAAGATAAGGCTTTATATTATCTCGGTTGATACTGCTAATTACGGTAGACTGGATCATGCGGTAAATAGTAGGAGCGAGAAGACAGGGATACGTCCGACCGATAATAAGACCAGAGGATTCGGACTTTAAGGATGGCTTATGCCTAGAAAAGCCCTCAAGTGGAACCCGAAAGGAAGCGGCGAGTTGGTCGTCCAAAGGTGACTTGGAGGAGATCATGTGAGGAGGAGATGATCTGAGGTTATAAAGATACTTAAGAGACAACAACAGGCATCAGTCACTTTCACAGGGAAAGAAGTTAAAGAGAGTCATTTCTTTCACTTATATAAACAGCATTCTTTAAACTACAGGTGGCAGGCATAATCAGAAAAGCAAGAAAGACCTGCACTGGTCTGAATTCACTGTGGGAATATACTGCATTAAGATGCATGAAGAATATCTGGATTTTCTACACTAGTGTTAAGTCCGTCCTTCTTGGTGCATCACTTAAGTGATAACCAGCAGCCTCCTGCAGACGTTTATCGACATATGTGTTGGCTCCATTTTGAAATTCAGATATCTAGAAAAGAACCAGCAAAAGTCCATTGTCAAGGGAATATGCCAAAAAACATGAGAATGATTTGAACACATGCTGAGGAGGCCATTGAGTGGCGTGACGCACTATCCAGGCCGCCGAGTTGAATCTGAACGGGAAAAGACTAGTTGGACGTTGGTCTGAGGGTGACATGGAAGAGGAATTGTGAGGAGAAGGTGGAAATGTATTGACAGTCATGGGGACAGGTAAAAGGGACCTCAGAGAACAGAGTGAAATGAAGGTGTTCTAATAAGGCCCCATGTTCCATTCAAAACTCATGTATGCTATTGAAGATGCTCAGTTTAGTTGTGACACTATTATAAGCAAGACTGAAGGAAAGAAAGCCAGTTCATGAATGTTATTTTCATCGATAAAGTGACCGTCTTTATTTTAGGTGTTACACATATATTGAAGCAGTATACTTGCTGTAATAACAATAATTAGACAATTAGTGAACAGGCGGAGTAGTCAACAGCATCGATAGCTAATTAATATCAGATAGTAAGCTGTGAAGTTTGGGAATTAGGATCTCACATCGGAAGAGCAACACAACAGGTAACTTTGAAGACAGTCACTATTTAAGGTGAAGTATTTAGTGAAAAGCGTCGCTGGCACAGCGGTTAGAACGCTCGCCGACCATGCACATGGTCCGGGTTCGATCCCCGGTCGACTCACTCCTTTACCTCGCTAAGCCAGAAATAATGCTGGTAAAGGGGAAAGGTTTGGGATGAGCTAGCAACCCCATCCTGTAAAAATTAAACATTTATATAAAAACTTTAAGCCACTAGCTTGAGATCCTTTGTTCCACTGGGAACGTGGAAAATTTAGTGGAAAAACACTTGAATTTCAACAATTTCATCTCGAAACGTTTGCATTTTGAAAACAACAGTATCGTCAAACAGTAAACATTAATACCTAAAATGTTTGTCAGACAACTTGGTGAAAATAGCTACACAGAGTTTAATGATTTTTACAGTTTCATAGCGCATACATGATGGACTCTCAAATGGTATGCAGTTATGATAGCAGTAAAAAATAATAATTAATCATTATAATTATAGCTTTGTTATTCAGAACATGCTTTTACAATAGGCAATTCTCATTAAGATTTCTTCTAAAAATATTTACTCTGTGTACAAGATGTTCAAATGATACAATGACTCCGAGAATTTCATGAGATACAATATTATCCAATCCAAGGCACAATCCGATTCCCCTAAGATATTTTCAAATTGAAAAATATAACTACAATTGAATAAATCTGACTATCCAAAGACATATATAAGTGAATGATTTAAACAACAAGAGACGGAGACAAAATAATGCATGATAAGGATAGAATATTCACGTAGGTTAGTTATTTGAGCGGGCTATCACCATCAAATAAATAAATAAAGACCCACTGCTATCAGGTCGGAATAACTCGTTCCGATGAAGAGATTGAAGATGTATTCTAGGTTGTATACAATATGTTAATTAAAAACAGTTACGCCAAAAAGCTCGTCACAAAATACATAGTCAAGAGAGTAGAAAAGAATTCTTCTGTATATGTGAACAAAAAGCCTCGGTACATACTACTGCAAAAGGAATGTGCCAAGCCAAATAATAACCAATAGGTTGAGAAAATTAACTCAAAGAATATACTTGATGCCAGTAGGCTGAAGCTCATGTTTTCCACACAACCGGTTGTGATTTAGAAACTGTAAGATGAAGTACCTAGGCTAGCTAGCCACTTCTAATTGTTTCTATGCATTCAACTGCTCCTGTAGAACTAGTTATATTGGCCTTCTCTCTAGGGACCTAGTTCTTCATGGTTAAAGAAATGTACGGTTAAAACCATCAAGAGTTTTACACTAAATCAAGTCAAACAACAGATCAAAAAGCTAGCGGTGAAGAGCCTCAATCTATCATCCAACTGATATGGAATAAATTACCAAAAGCCTCACGATATTGATCACTTCAGACAGTAGAGGCCGTTGGAATTCGCTTAAATAGACCAAAGCTATAGGTGCAAGAGAAGTGTAAGTCCAATCACTGTTGCCAACCTGACCTCCTGATGAGCCTACAAATTCATAATTCGGTGAGTACCAGTAAGCACGAAACCTAGGTTCACGGTTTCCTGCCGATTGTCTCCCACCACCCAATAATTCGGGATTTAACATGCGCATAGTTCATTTTTTGAAGTAGTCAGTAAGATAGATAAGGGAATCAGTAAAAGTCATGGAGACTAATCAAATCAGATAGTAGAGAAGATCTGTATCTTCAAAAGCAGACTGTTGACTTGATGAAATCTCCAGCAGTGAACCAAGGTGAATGTGACGTAAATAAGAAGAAAAAGGTTGCAAACTAAGTGTTCCGTGCAGATTGGAAATAAGTTGCACTTCCTAGCATGGTAAGTCTTTGAGATGTTAACTATCCTGGTGACGAAGAGTTCATGAAGAAATACCAAAGTCAGGATGAAATGAAACACTTGTACTTGAGTTTTTATTATTTTTTTACTTGTTCACGTTCCCAGTGGAACATAGGACCTCAAGCTAGTGGCTTGAAGTTTCTGTAGCAGTGTTTAATTTTTACAGGATAGGGTTGCTAGCCTCATGCCAAACCTTTCCTCTTTACTAGCATTATTTCTGGCTTAGCGAGGTAAAGGAGTGGGTCGGCCGGGGATCGAACCCCGGACCATGTGCATGGTCGGCGAGTGTCCTAATCGCTGTGCCACCGACGCGTTAACTCTTTATAGATCATTGCAAATATTCATAAAAGTCATTAGTCAGAAAAATATAATAGTGAAAAGAAAATGGAGATAGAATATGGTGAAAAGCAGTTATCTGTAACATAGCGATGGGGATAAAACAATTTTGGCGGAAAAAAATAGATAAAGGGTAAAGCAATTTATAAAGGAAAAGGCATTCAAGGTTCCACACAAAGGAAGTTGTAAATTAACCTACTCTGTGTCATTATGCATACAGAGTTCAAGTTTTAATTGTGTAATTAAAAAAGAAGCTCTTTCATCTTTATCAGCCCACTTCTTCCTAAATTATTTTACCCTCTTGGTTATAATAACACCTACAAGGGGATTTTTATTCCATTTTTATCCCTATTTTGTTCTTATATTTGTATTTGCCTACTTAAGAACTTTAATAGGTATTTGTCTATTTCTGTATGTAGAACTTTCAACTTAATTTTAAATACAACTTCATAAGTTTTGATTATTTCCCTAGAATTTCACCTATTCTCGTATTTTTCTTACCTAATATCCAATCAGCAATAATCTGAAGTCTCCAGCTGTATGAATCCGAATTCGTTCTCTTCATTTGCCAATACAAGAATATGGAAATTTATTCTGTAGACTGTGTAATCTTATCGTATAGTTTAAACCGATGAAGGAAGGAAGAAGAGTAATTTTCATTATTATGGTCGCTGAATACAACTCACTTCTTAAACTCACATTGGGGTTTTATTGTATTTTATCTTAACTAATGTTTTCAGAGAGACTGTTGTTGTCCCATCCCTTTTTAGCTCATTGGCTTTGGGAAAACTGAGTTTATTTATTTTTATAATTTACAAACGCCCTGTATTTCACTCTGTCAGTAATACTGGGAAACAACAGTTAACTGCCTATTGTGCATACCTTGAAAAAGTGGAGATCACTCTTGTTCTAACATGCTATTTCAAGTACTGTGTCGTGTATACACGTTAATGTCTGCTGTTTGTGTGGTAGTACTCATTATTTTGGAAATGTGGAGATTTATAATGAAATAACAATTGTAAAGGCGCTTGTTTGTTGGAAATATTTTTTCGTTTTAAAAATATTTAACGGTGATTGGTAAATGACCAGTGATAGCAGTGGAGTACTGGACAGTCTTTTCGTTCTAGGTTCGGACTCATCATCAGTACGCATCCAATGGGATTCGAAACCAGGAACTTCTGGTTAAAGGGAGGCTCGCACACTAAGATTCAACTCAATGGCCCACGGATTCTAACTTCTACTAATTTGTGATTTCAGCGAGACCACTAGCCAATAACACTAGATGAAGCAGCTGTCCAGTACCCCCTGGTTTCCAGTATTTCTCAAAATGACGCAGATCCTTGGTTAAAAGGGAGATAAACCGAATCCCCACAAACTAACTATTGAAAATGAAACTATTACTTCTGTGTTCATCCATCAACTAGATGTTCGGCTCGCACTCACAGATTTTATCTCCATTGGAAATAACCGAAAATCATTTGACATTTATTTTGCCACATTTTGAACCAACGACTGGAGCGAACGTTTTTACTTAGATTTTGTGAGTGATGTTTCTATGCAAGTAGAAGTTTGCTTTCTCGAGGTTTTGGATTGTTACGGAAAGCCTTTCGGGGAAACGCCTTGATTAATTACAGAAAACGTTCATGCTCCAACCTGAATTATAAATAAGAGAAATATGCACTTTGTTGAATTTCACTTTATAGGTGAATATTATAATGGTTCTTCTTAAGACTTCCCCGTATTCCGCTTGATATCCTGTAGAGTTGTGACATCTAACTCCAACCTAGTCACAGAGTTGTTTGATGTTCTTCAGCATCTAGTGATTTAATAGCCGTTTCTCTAAGGAACTTCTTATTGAGCTAAAAGTGTGAAAGGGTCACAAATAACAAGCTTTCGCCAGGCATAAGTTCATATTGCATTCTTGGTATGAGGTTATTTTATTGTAAACAGGTTGCAGGATTCAACATCCAAGGTAAGAAAATTGTAGCTCATTGATGACTTACCTTCAGATTTACAGAATTGGAAAATTTCGAATGCTGTTTTGATCGGTATTTATTTTAGGGCTAAAAAGCATCCGCGATTTGGAAATCAATTAGGGAGTTACAGCATATACAGTTTGAAGGGGTGGAATTTCACCACGCTTTTCTTTGAAAACCAATGTTATTCAGGCTTAAATATGTGATCAGCCTGATGGTAATCAAGAAACCAAGACCATATGGTACCAACTGGTTTAGATGAGTAGTTGTATACTACTTTATACCAACCAGGAGTTTTTGCTAGCTAGATAGAAATGATCTGAATACCAGACGACTGAGCTGAGTCAAACTGAGTACACCGCCGACGGATGTCTGATGCTTAAATCACTTCAATTTGTCTAGCAGTCACTAGTGGTTGGTACAACTGTTCATCTCAATCAACCAGCGGTACATAATCTTAAAAAATATTGCCAAAAAAACCTTTTTTCCACTATTCACACTCTTTTCTTCCTAATTCTAATGGAAATTATTAGAATTTATGTTTACACGCTAAGTCTAATTCTTTCGTCATGCATGATAGATTCACTTGGGAGAGATTCGTTTCATTAATCTAATAAACTAGAATATTTTTATTTTTTGTTTATAGCTTGATTCCACACCGTATTTTTGTTACAGGTACGGAATTTTCAGCATGTGATATCGGTAGCCCAAATTTTGCAGGCCAACCATAGATGTCAGGTGCATGTCGTCGGGGATCGAAACCCGGACCATGTGCATGGTTGGCAAGAGTTCTAACCGCCATGCCACCGACGCAGATAATGTCGCCATCTTATTATCCTACGGACTGTATTCATTATTATCATTATTATTGCAGTTATTTTCCTTAATTATTAATATCAGTCAAAATCAGTAGACTTTCATTAAAGCAGATGTTGGGCATTTGGTACACAGCATATAATACTTTTTCCACGTCCAATAGTAGTACAAAAGTTGTCGTACTTTAAACAATTAGTTTCATTTGTCCAGTGTCAAAAAGTGATAGAGATGCATAAGGTTTTATATCATGCCAAATCCTCCTTCTCCACCCTCCGCAAAAGAAATAGAGATGATAATAATGGTTCTATTCCAAGCAGAACTTTTGATAGAGTGTAGAAATTTCACCATATAATACAATACTACAGCTAATGTTTTGTTCACACTTACATAACTAGTGGAAATGATTATCAGAACGTTAACATTGATAATACTGCTGAGCGGAAAATTAAAGTATGTAGAAATAGTGACCGCAGTCTATTAATGGAGGAAGAATGGGAAGGACCGCTTACTTACTGTCTATCAGTAAGTTATCAGTATCACGCCTTACACTTAGTATCTGCTTGCCTAGCCTTATATACATCACATAGAATGCATGCTAAATAAGGCATCGCACAGTTCTCATGCGTATTCGTCCGAGCATAAATTCTTTCATAATTGCTACCAGTTCTAACTTATGAGGTTGTATAGAGTCCGATAGTGTGATATTCGCTAATTACTTATATAAGTTCAAGTTTCTGTCTACAACCGATTGGTTTAGCGACGACCCACTCTGTCTACTGACAGCTCTTAGTGCTCTTCGGGCTTTAACAAATTCCTTCTTGAATAGCCAGAGAAAATTGAGGGGAAGTAATAAGGAAGAATAGGTTAAATACAAGTATTGATAAAGTGTAGAAGTAGAGAATGAGTGACACCAGGTTGTTTCAACTTCACTGAGCAGAAGTTCTAATATATCTTTCTAGAGATTAATATGATGTGAGAAGATTAATAAAGATCACACACAAGACATAATCCAAGGTATCTGACATTCGATTTAGTTTCCATTTCTTTTTGGGATAGAAGAGTCGCGGGGGGCACTTATCTTAAAACGATTTGACAAAGACCAATGAATAATTTCTGATACCAGAGTCTTCATTTTGGAAAAATCTCAATGAGATGTAGTCAGCAGGGAGACAGTCAGATCATCGGCATTGTTAAAAAATCTTTTTCATCAGAGTATATTAAATCATGCAGGGAAACGGAAAACAGGAAAGAGAAAGAATGGCAAATTGAGGGACACCAGCTTCAGTAAGTAAAGCAATGAGAGACTTCCTTTTGTGTACGGTATACTATCAGAAAGAATGTAATCACTTATCAGCTTAGCATCCCGCTTACATCATGACAGGCTTGTGTAACAAATGGTTCCTAGGTGCAGAGTTAAAGACGGATGTGTAATCTAGGAAGGCACATAAAATATATTTAATACCTCTACCTCAGCTAGATAAAATATTATGATGTCAGACAAAAAATGCGTGAAAATTACAGCTACCATGGTTGTAAGCAAATTGTCCTGTGTCGTTAAAAACCTTCTGTGAAGGTTCAAGGTTAAGTAAGAAAGATTTTTCCATTATTTTTAAAAATGGTGAGGTAATAGTAATGGGTCTGGACTTAACTAACGTATGGTTCACTCGTTGATTTAGACACCAGGACAATTATAATGTCTTTCCTAGAATCAGGCATAGCATTCGTGGAAAATGTCGCATTGAAGATACCATCAAGAGGATGACACAGAATATCCCCAGACTTTCTGCTGATAAATTGGGTGGAACATTTATACCTAGGGGTTGTGAAGGTTATAAAGACTGCAGACATTTAGAAACATCGTTCGTAGAAAAAACAGGAAAGAGATTATTTTTTCGTTTGTAGCCTCAGAAATTGTAGCACTTACTGGATAACACATCAGTGGCCTATCAAGCCTAGCAACTTCAAATGAAGAAGAATCACTGTTAATATGCTTCCTACAGATAATTTCTTTGAGTAGTAAGTACCCACATATTTCAATAACATTTTGGTTATAGACTACAATTAGTCTTTTTATTTCCAGCTTGATTAAAAGGTTCACTTATTTTACACCATGGTATCCTTCACTTCATGTAACCTTACCTTTTCTCAGCTAAGATTATTGAGTTAAGAAGAGACGTGGCCACTTCTTAAGAAGAGTTTCTTTTCTGAACAACAAAAATCAAGACTTTTTTCAGATAACATGTTTAGAAAATGAATCTTAGTTCATATCTTCTAACATGCTTCATACATTCTCTATACCATTCTGAGAGTACTTTTTATGTTGAGTTTTCTTCTCATAGTTCAAGAAGGCCCTTTTTTATAGCTTTCTATATATATATATATATATATATATATATATATATATAAAATAATAATTTTTCCTTCACGTTCCCCAGTGGAACATAGGGCTTCAAGCTAGTGGCTTGAAGTTTCTGTAGCAGAGTTTATTTTACAGGATGGGGTTGCTAGCCTCATGCCCAACCTTTCCTCTTTACCAGAATTATTTCTGGCTTAGAGAGGTAAAGGTGTGCGTCAGCCGGGGATCGAATTCGGACCATGTGCATGGTCGGCGAGCGTCCTAACCGCTATACCACCGACGCATATATATATATATTTTTTTCCGTTCGCAACTTTCTGCCTATAGCCACTGTAGATTCCACTTGTAAGACGTGATTTTTATTTTATTTTAGCAAATCTAATGCTAGTTACTTGACACTTATTCTATCTTCATTGTCTATCCTTACATATTGAGAGAAAACAAAAGTCAATGAGTTCTATGGAATGAAACACAAGGAAGTGATGTGGAAAGATACTCACTTTTTCTAACATAAATGATAGCCAACTGTGTAACATAAAGTGTAACATTGTTAGAAATTAAACTTGCAATAATTCCCTGCCTACTAAACGTATTTTTTTTCTTTTATTTTAATTTATGTTTTCATTTTTACCCTCTTAGACAAAAGCTTACATATTTTTTCTCGAAAATATTCAAGAAATTTATACATATTACTGAAATGAATACATACTGATTTCTTTGTTTCTATGACTTTCTTTTTCTCACGAAATGATCATTTTTTTGTTAAGATATTTTGAAAAATATCTTAGTGATTATTGATTGGTTCAGTTTTCTGTTTTGAAGTATAAAAGATTTAGTAAACTTCTTCTAGATAACAATAAGGATGAAAACAATTGTCCCATTTATTCAATTCACAGGATAAAGTTGGAACTCATATTCAACAAATGAATAACAAAAATTAATGATGCGTGTGTGTGTGTGTGGAGACTGCTGCACCCATAGTTACACTCATTATCAGCAAGAGCTCGTCATCTGTTTAACTGTTTGAGAGGACAACGTCCTAAACTAATGGATTACACCAATGGCAGTCATTAACTAGCTTGAAAATTACCCTATTAATCTGAAAATGTTTCTGTATCATATCATATCAAAGTTCTCTTTAATACAGAGTAGTTGCGTCTACAAGAGGACAAGCTAACATCCATAGGTATTAATTTCACCGCTATATTGTAGTTCAGCTCCTCATAAAACAACTCACTTGCGGTTTTGTCCACTACGGTATAATAGACAAAATGTTTGAGTAAGGAGAGAAGGGTTGTTTTCACCCTAAAGTGATAGTACCTTTGAGTCATTCTTTTGCTTTTATACACTTGTCACTGCTTACTTTGAGTCTATAAATAATAATTAAAACATTCTCTCAACTGTTGCATTCTGCAAATCAAATGTGAAGTGTGTGCAGAATGTTTCGTGAAAGACTTTTAATGGACAGAGGAGATAGTCGGATTTGAGAAATGAGTCACTGTTTCATCACTTATAATTGTAATAGAACTGAGTTTTGAACAGTGAGTGGTACCTTCCTACACATTTTCGCAGATTAAAATAGGCCTTTTTCTTACATGACTATCAACGTCTTTCCTGATAATAGAACTCTGTCATGGTAATTTGATACCGTATATTCGATATTCATTGTTAAAAGTTAGAAGTGTGATCATTATTCACTGACAACGAACTGCGAATAGTTTTTCAACGCTCCAGAGTTGTGCAGGCACGATCTCAGTAAGAAATGAACTAAACACTGTCTCTGCTCTGCTTTGCCCCTCTGACTCAGTTGTTTGTGAGGCTGGACACAAATCACATCAGCCAGCAGTGCTTGTTAGTAAGATCGTTGCGGTCATCTGGGGTCCAGTAGTGTATTAAATATGAGACAGATTATAAATTATGATACGAGTAATTTCGATTCCTAAGGGAACTATTTTAAAAGTTCACCTCCAACTGTGTAAGCTGCAAATCGCTAATTAATCTGCTTACTGAGAATAAGATTTAAGGACAGTCTGATTTCGAGGTGAATAATCTGTCCAACAACCTAATGAAATGCTGTAAACATTGATTCAATCAAACTTTTAAGCTATTCTCCTATACCTGTTTTCTTTTTAGGCTGGTGCGACTCCATCTCAATCGAATGAAGACCAAACATTATCTGTTCAATGGCATAAAAATAGATCCACACGTCCTCCTGATGCTGAATTCGAAGCCAAAAATGATGATTCTAAAGGTTAGTATAAAACAATGTGCACTGAATGATGCTACTTTAATTGCTTGGTTTGAAATATGAATTTTCGTGATAAATTTGTTAAACACCCGTTATTCAGACTATAAAAATTCGCGAAACAGGAAATATTCCTGGTTCAAGGGAAGCATAAGCGTTTTTCATCTCTGTCTCGCTTCCAATATTTGACCATGGACGTTTAGTCATCAGGCATGATAACATCTTCAGAGATACTATCACCAAAAACAATGAAAAATACATACGTAAGTACATCCCTATCAGTATGGATATTTAATTACTATTTTTCACTCAGAAAATCAGTATGGTGACTAACGTAAAAGCATTATGAAATAACGCCCTGATTCATGTAATAATTTTTTGTTGCCAACATCCCAGAAGACCAAAATATTGCCTTTGTTTACTTAAATAATTATTAAAACAGAGACTAATATGTGCAAGTGGGTCACAGGAAACTGCGTAACGTCCTTCTCACTTTCTGAATTTGCCATAAAATACAATTGGATTTTTCCGGTGAATTTTTATCCCTGCTTACCTCATTTTTTTAAACAATCAGAATTGTTATTATTGTGCAGTCATGTGATGTTATTTTAATCAGCCATTTTTACAAAACTGTTTTGTGAAGTATATATCTGGTACCAATGTGGATCACAGGATTATGCAAATTAGTCACTACCGAATGATTAATCCTGCTGCTTAACGTTTCAGAATTTCTCGTTTTCGCCAGGAATTTCAAACAAATATTATATGAATTCCTGACATGTAGTACACTGTTTGTCACATTGAATATCACAGTGGTGACGTGAGGTTTGGAACATGTGTGTGTGTGTGCTGGAAAATTGACGGTCACTTTGTGGAAGTGTGCCGGTGACTTTAGTTAAATCTATGATTCCGCCATTGGTGAATATTTAATAAGAGTCTCAAAACAGGACGACACAGCCTCTCAGTATTGTTTGATTTCAGTGGTTATCTAAGTTTAAATTTCTGTTAGTTGGTTCAAAGCCTCAAAAAATGTGTTGAAATACTTGCTCTTCACTTAGGAACTCTTTCGTTTTTTCAGTTGTGTTGACATCATCTTTTGAAAACGAATATATAACGTGGAGGATTTAATCATGAGCTGACATCAGTTAGAGAACCACTGAAAAACCTGGGAGTACTGGACGGCCGTTTCGTCCTAGTTTGGGACTCCTCAGCAGTACGCACCCACCGGGATTCGAACCCAGGACCTGCTGGTTACAAGGCGAGCTCGTAGACCATTGAGCCACTGGGACCCGATCCAATGGTCCTTGAATTCTAGCCTCTGCCAGTTCACGACATAGCGCGACCACTTCGCAATGTCTTCTTCGATGAGTTACTGCCTCATCTTCGACCTGCTGTACCCTACTGGTCACGGCTTCCCACTAGAACCCCAGGTTAACTGCCTGAATAGGGCCAGTCACTAGTGAGCATCAGATGAATTTTCAAGTATTGGATTTTGTAGGGATTTTGTTTGATTGCATGGAGGATTTAATCATGAGCTGACATCGAAGAAGACATTGCGAAGTGGTCGCGCTATGTCGTGAACTGGCAGAGGCTAGAATTCAAGGACCATTGGATCGGGTCCCAGTGGCTCAATGGTCTACGAGCTCGCCTTGTAACCAGCAGGTCCTGGGTTCGAATCCCGGTGGGTGCGTACTGCTGAGGAGTCCCAAACTAGGACGAAACGGCCGTCCAGTACTCCCAGGTTTTCCAGTGGTTCTCTAACTGATGTCAGCTCATGATTAAATCCTCCATGCAATCAAACAAAATCCCTACAAAAACCAATACTTGAATATATAACGGTTGTTAAATGGTTACAGCCACTTATATTTGTCGGAGCATAGACAAACTGTGACTTATAACATTATATACCGAACGACCATACAAGTAAAATGTCGGACGCTATATATACGTGCCACATTTTTCATCATTTAGAGATTAATAGATAGAAGGAAGGCTATTCTGAGCTAGTTCTTTTAATGACTGTCAGTCATCAAACGAACTAAATCATACGTATATGTCAAATTAATACATATTCTTTGAGGAATTTGAACTGGTTCCATTCACAGAAATGATGTTTTTCAAGAGTCAGTTTGTAAAGATTTGATGTGTTTCACGTTTGATGACGGATCGATATCATTTAGAATACTGTTGAAAACCAGAAGAGCTATTTCGTCGTAATTCGGGACGCATTATCAGTACACACCCACCGGGGTTCAAACTGAGGAACTTGTGGTTACAAGGCAAGCTCATAGATCATTCAGCTACTGGACCTGACGCAGTGGCCAGCCAATGAATTCCAGCTTCTACCGATTCAGCAGGTATCTGTCCCCACTGCCGTCCCAAACTAGGACGAAACAGCTGTCCAACACCTCCCCCGGTTTTCAGTAGTTGTCCAACTGATATCAATCCATCGCCAAATTTGAAACGAAGTTCTCCTTTCTTATCTGGACGCTTAACTTCCATTCAAGCTGATTCTGACAATTCGCAGTAATTTCTCAGGTATTCAGCACTTCTACTTCCTCTGTTTCGCTTTTGTCAGTAATACCTTGGGGAATTTCGCCTTGTATTACAAGAGATGTATACTTATGGATGGATAAAAAGAACTGCTTTACACTAACCTAATTAATTAACTGTGTTTCTTCTTTCATTTGTGTGTGCATAAAACTTACAAATATATTTACCAAAATCCTAAAAGAGAAAGGAATCTCTAGTTTGGGCATGAATGTGTCTTCTGTTCACAGTTGCTATTTCCTGTTGATCAAATCTGAAGCAACTCTGTCAGCTGCCATTTTAGGGCATACAACCTCTCTCAACCAACTTTCTAGTATTATCATTGGTTACTGACTTGTAGAGAAATCCAGAAACGGCGTTTCGTCTCAATAAAGATTCGTCAACTGGATGATCCTGTGCCTCAGCGATCTGTGCTAACTGAATGTCATAGATTCTACTCTAAGATACAAAACAGTGATAAGTGTTAAGTAGTTGGTTAAATGCACTCGATTGGTTGTCTTGAAATTCTGTTTCATTCATTGTGGCTTTTGAGCGACTCTATAGAGAAATCATATATTTAAAAATACATTTGATCTACTAAATATATAAAACGAGAATTAAGCATTAAAGAGAAGCTGAATGATGGCATATATTCTGATTGATTCGAGTGGTTTTTAAAATCACTTATATCAAGACGTAGTGTTGGCTAGTGGCACTGAAGCGATTAAAACTTGTTAGGGATCGAACTGTAAGAAACACCAGAATCAGCTGCGCATAAAACGATTACTTATTACTAAAATTTACTTGTCTATATCTGTTCTGTGCCGTGTTGTAGAAAATAATTTTGTAAATTGGGAATTACCAAATAAAAGATTGACTAAATTTGTTTGTTTTAGAGTAAAATAGTTTTACTGGATTAGAAAACACAAGAGGAAAACTGTTCAACCATATAACAGAAAAGGCGTTTGTTCTTTTATTTGTTTCAGACCAGCTCAGTTTAATCTCCTTACATTTCATTTTGACACTAATTAGTTAAGTAGTAATCAGTTAAGTAGTGGTCTCGAATAAAAGAGAGAGAAATACTGTCGAAGAAATTGCGTCCCATTTTGCATGAAGGCAACACTTACTCTAGACTGCTTAACTGCACCAAAGATATCTCTGCTGACACTAACCTGTTGAATGGAATAATCAGTGATATAGTGTGGAAAGATACAAACTGTAGTACTTCGTCTGAAGATGGTGATGAAAGGCTAATTAATGAAGAGATATTCTTAAATATTTGGTTAACGACTATGCCTAAGAGAAAATTTCAATTGCTAGATATTTTGAGGCTTTGACAGCTCACAACACGTATTACTAGCATTAAATGTTTGCAGGCAATCGGCAGGAAGCCTTGAACCTATGTTTCGTGCTAGTTGACTGATAGAATTCAGTCTGCACCGAAAGATAGGACTAGACACATTACACTAGTTACTGACTGACGTCCGATCAGAACTTCTTACTAGTGGTGGTGAATGCCTGCATATTCCTTACCTCTAGTCCGGAAACACTAAAAGGCCTAATGCTGAAGGAAGACTGCACACCACTATTGTCTGCATATACTGAAGTCTGATAAGCAATTTGGAAATGTTCAATTAATACCTGCTATCCATAATGAACCGCCTGCTATAAAGAAGATTTTACACAATTCTTTTACTTAACTATTTTTATTTACTAGGTGTGTTCCCGAAACTTAAACTCTATCAGAAGTGGAAAATATATTTAGCTTTACTAATAAAAAATACGACAAATGATAAAAACTATTTAGAAAATTGCACTGAATTGTTTTGTGATATAAATCTCATTAACTGCTGTTCGGTTGGTTGATCATCACCGTTTAAAATGAATGTAATGTGATTTATTGCATGCACCAACCAATGGCGAGGACATCACCTCAAGGTTCAAAAACCACGGTCGAATCGTCTGCGTCTGGAGATCCGTTTTTCGCATCGAATTGTGAACCATTGGAACTCCCTACCGGAACACGTCGTATCAGCGCCATCCGTTGATTCATTCAAGGCGAGATTGGACCTCCTGCATGCAATAAATCGAAAGGATTAACACAGGCATGTAGCCTACTATCCAAAATAAATTGTAAACTGTAAACTGTAAATATGTGTATCCAGAGTATATCACACCGAAAATACCTCTTTTAACCTTATTGATTTCAGGATAGATTTGGTAACAAACTGGGAATAATTAAGAAATTAGTGAATACCAGGAAACACTGAGTACCCATACTCATAATTTTAGCAGTGGTAACTACACCTGCGCAAAAAAGTGTATTTTTCAATGAAATCAAGCTTGAAGCCAATTTTTCTTTTTGCCTCGCCAAGATGGGGAAGGATGTCTAGGCTAGTTTGAGGGCAAATTCTATACATTTTCTATTAGAATATCAGTTCTGTTTAACCGTAAAACCTTAGTATTTACTGGATGCCTCTTAAAGGCATGTCTTGAAGCTCTTTAGATAAGTATCGACCAGTGAAACTCACCGTTTCTACCGCTAACCCATGATACCGGTTATCAGTGAAATTTTGTCACGTAATAATAACAGTCAATTTATATCATTTGATTCTAATCCAGTCGCTAAATTGCAAATGTGTTCACTTTTCACTATAAGGCCTGTGGTTTCGCTGCTTGACGAGACTGCTGACGTGCACTAGTGATGAATTTTAAACTTTGAATAATCTAAGTTCGCAATGCATTTGACAGTTAAACCTCTAAAAGTATAAAATTTGAATAATAGAATAAATCTGTCGAATAAGAGGATATAACTCCATTATGGATAAGATTTTATTTTGATAGATCACACAGTGTCGTACAGTAATGTTAACTGCTGACGTTTCGAGCACAAACTATTTCTCATAATCATATCGTATAGTTTTTTAATATGAAATAATTGGTTTTAAAAGCGCTAATACTTTAAACACAATGGTGTCTTATCTGTAAAACACTACATTTCAGAGTGTCTATTTGTAGAGGTTTGAGTACTTTCAAGTTGAGTTTCAGTACAAACTGATATTAACTAAGAAGCCATTGAAAATAAGGAAGTACTGAAAAGCCAATTCGTCGCAGTTTGGAGGAGGAAGGGTCATAAAGTGCATTGTTCTTCAGAGACTTAAACTACAATGAAACGACTTTCCAGTGAGTCTGAGTCTCATTGACCCTCTAACTGATTCTGTTTGGTGTTCAAACCTAACTTGTAGAGAAAATCACTGATTTTAACTTGACGACTTTCGTTTGATTAGCAACAGTTATTCGTTTAGTCGCTTCATTTTGTTTGGAAGGACTTGTTGCTTTTCTTCAATTATATATATATATATATATAAATGATAGGATAGGATAGGATAGAAAAGTTAATTCCGTGTCGCTACGTGGATTCTGGTCAAAATGGAAAAGTGAGTGAATTTTGAAATTGGAGTGGATCAGGCGAACAAAATTCTTTATTCCACAAGTACTGAATCTCATATTTCACAATTCACATATTTGTGGAATTTAACAGTATAAATTTGAGGCGGACCTACACAAACTTGAGGTCGATATCAATTGTTTTTTCTTCACAGTTAACTAAAATTAGAACAGTGACCAACAGTAGACTCTGCAAAAAATCTCGGTAAAATGAAATGTATACCTATGCATCACAGAGACTCTAGAAGATTTGATTTCTTGAACGACTTCCGTCTCGTGTGTCATAAAAGCGAAGATACACAAGCAACAAAGAAAAGACTAGACACGTCACACTAGTTACTAGTGTCCAATCAAAGTAACCACTACCGGAAGTCAATCGCCAGACCAAATAGCTCAGTGGTAACGTCTCTGACTGCAGCACTGTGTGACCTGGGTTCAAATCTCAGAAAGGACATGAGTTCCTTCAAAGTTGCAGATACGCCTTGCTAACTGGTGAGTACCGATTAGCACGAAACCTAACTCCAAAGCTTTCTGCCGATTGCCTCCAACTATCCAGTATCATATACAAACGAAACCAGATTAGTTACCAGAAGAGGCTAGAAAGGCAAGAACTCAGGTGAAAGCAGAGAAGACACAGGTAATGTAGATGTCTGGCCAGAAACAAGCACCAATCACCATCAATGGGAGAAATGCAAAGGAATTTGCATTTTTCTCCCATCCTAACTGATCGGACTGCATCGTTTCAACAACCTGTCGGGAACAAGCATGACGATGGCAGAGCCAGAATCAGGATCTGATAGGGAAATCAAATCAAGCCTTCATTACTCTTAAATCAGTGTTATTTTACCATTAATGTCAGGTCACTGCTTCTGCATGGTCAGAGACTTGGCGTGGGCATTAATGGAAACATCTCCAACAAACTGCAAACGTTCACCAACAGATGCCTTGTGCATGTACTGTAGATCAGATGGCTTGGACGCATAAGCAACAAGAAGTTCTGATAGCGAACGGGCCAACAATCTATTACCCAACTGATAATCAGTAGAAAATGGAGATGGATGTGATATTGGCTGAGAAAACCACTAAGTGCCATCACAAGTCAAGCAGGCTGAATTGAAAGAGACTGGTTGGTTGTCGATCCGATAGATGCATGGCGGAGATCGTGTCAGCGTGAAACGAAGGCTTGTGAGAAGGCAGGGAGGCTGGTAAAAATGACTACCAAGGACAGAATGCAATCTAGATGTGGTGCAGAAACCCCATGTTACGTTCAGGATGAATAATAAGACGTTATAAATAAAGAAATCACTTTTTATGAGTTTACAAATAGTCTACAAAATGTAAATTCCTTTGGGAATTAATCATTCTTACAACTGAAACTGGTGTTTGATCAGTTTGTATGAAGAGCAGAAATCAGTCGTATACTGAAATCTACCACCATTTAGTTAGTATTTTAGCATAGGCGAGGTATTTATGCTTTGGTACTGAACTTGATGATTTGTATCTATCTGCTTATCTGAACAATTTGCTTTCGTAAACGTGTTATTCTACAATTGTTTTTCACACTCTGCAGATTAGCGGATATATCAGCTATGTAACATTTTAAAAGTGACTCGTGATTTTTGTTTTAGTGATTACATGTGATGATAAATGATGTAATCAGGAAAAAAAGATGGAATATGAGAACAGTGACTTCTGAAAGCTTCTAGGCTTGTACTATCTATCTATTTATCTCTTAATTACAGGCAAAGTGAGCATGTTGAAATGGATACTTCACTTAAATAGATGAGATTTAACCGAAAAATAACTTCAGGTTTATAATTTTGCAGGCTCAGTTTTCTGGCCAGTTTGGCTTTTCGGGTTTAGCAAAATAGAAGTCAAGGGACTTTTTTAACTACTTTTATTATACATCTGGAAATTGTTCTTAACTGTAGTAAACTGGAGGGCTGTATTGTGTGATACTGAATACATCGCAGGAGTGGAATACGTCAGCTGAGCCTGTCAGCTTTCTTGTGATCAGTATGTTTACACAGAGGACACAGTTCTCAGTGGGTTCTATTACAAAATATTTTCTGTTGGAACAAGGTGGTCAGGGGAAACAGAGGCATACATGTATTTTGATGTAAGGCACTATTTGTTTTCATCCATATTTATTGGACAGGAGATTCTTGAATATTTGGTTCCCAGAATATCCCGATTCTGATTCTTTCTTACCATCTGATCTTCACTATCAAGTGAAGGCAGTTGTTGAAAGAGGTCTCCCGTAGCCTGTTCGAAATGCTCGAGGTGACTCATGCGCTGAGTTTCTCAACGAACACAGAAGCAATAACTGACTCAACATCCGTGTTGAAAATCCGAATCTTGTTATTTATGCTGGCTGAGTGCAGAAGATTTGGGAACTGACTTCAGGTTGATGGAGGCGTATCTTACTTTCCCAATTCTGGCTGGCTTCAACATCTTCATCCGTTCCATGTGCCTGTAGTTTAAACGATACTTCTTAGATAAGCGAAGTAAGTATTCTCTTTCAGATTTTTCCCATTGATGGTGATTGGCGCTGGTTGTTATTGTTGGTGTTGGTTGTTTATCTTTATCAGTATTCTTTTCTATACACTCACGTGTAATCATGTTGATGCTGCTTCTTCAGCTAGTTTGTTGGCTTTTGCCTGTAGGTGTTCGATTTTGCCTGACATTAAACGTAAATCCTTCACCAAGTCCACATCTTCTACAACCTTCTTATCAGTGAAACGTATTGCTACCTTACGTGAGGCGCGCCACATGATCCAGTACACCATAATTAGGGATATCATCGATGATGGTATACAGCATTGTCTTACCCCCGTCTTTACTTCAAACACTCTGCCGAGTTTTCCGTTGTAGATCACGTAACATGTGGTGTATTAATACAGCTGGTGAATGAGGTTAATAAAGACCTCAGCATTGCACACCATAGTGTTGAAGTAGTTTCCAAATTACTTCGTGGTCGATACCATCGAAACTTTTTTTGAAGTGGATCAAGTTGAGGTAGACATTTGCCTGCCATGCTATTGTGTGTATGATGACGGTGCGTGGAGTTGCTATTTGATCATCAAACGATATGTCCCTTGTAGATTCAGCTTGTTCTGGTCGGATTTCTGCATCCAGTGACCCTTTATACTCTCCAGGATGACACCACCTAGTATTTTGCTTGGCATGGATAAAAGAATGATTCCCAGTCAGCCCTTGAAGAGGCCTAAGTCACCCTCCTTTGATAGTCTGACCGGATGGCCTTTCTTCCCTTCCTTCAAACCTTCTACAGTGGTGGCGTCAGCGTATCCGTTGAGATCTTTGCGTCGGTTTTCATAGCTTGTGGAGTAATTCCGTTCGGTTCTACTACCTTGTTGGCTTTCAGAGGCTCTATGTTATTCTAGACCCGTACTTTCTTCGGAAAATTGGTGTCCTTTAAATGTCGGTTGGTACTTGACACCCAGGTGTATTTGCGACTTTGAAGGGACTAACGTCCTCTCTTGTGCGTCGGTGGCGCAGCGGTTAGGATGCTCGCCAACCATGCACATGTTCCGGGGTTCGATTCTCGGCCGGCGCACTCCTTTACCTCACTCAGCCAGAAGTAAAGCTGGTGAAGAGGAAAGGTTGGGCATGGGACTAGCAACCTCATCCTGTAAATATTAAACACTGCTACAGAAACTTCAAGTCACTAGCTTGAAGCCCTATGTTCCACTGGGAACGTGAAGGAAAAAAGTCCTCTCTGAGATTCGAAGCCGGATAGCTCACTGCTACATTCCGATACGTCAGCACCGAGCTGTTCGGTTTCTTGATACTGTGGCTATTGATTTTTTGATTAGACATCTTTCTCCATGTTCTCATGTATAGCTGAGTGCTTACGCTTACCATCGCAATATCTTTCCTTTTATATAGGAGCAAGGAATACATACATTGGTTTTCTTTGTTGTAGATGACTGAACAGTTTCATGCTACACCAACAGCAAAGCATGTTTCAATGGGAATTGTCTTGTATACCTGACATTTATATTATTTATTGGTACTACTGACGAGGATATCAAAGCCAGAATCGTAAAAGCAAGACAAGCTTTCATTACTCTCAAATCTGCGTGGAGGTCAAGAGCACTCAGCATCAAAAATAAGATCCGGATTTTCAACTCCAATGTGAAGTCAGTCAGTGCTACTATACGGATCAGAGACTTGGCGACTCATAAAGAGCATCTCAAACAAACTTCAGACCTTCATTAATAGCTGCCTTGGCTCAATACTGCTCAAGAGTGGATGGCCAGAAAAGATCAGCAACACGGATCTCTCGGAGCGAACCAATCAGGAACCGATTGTGAAACAAATAGGCAGGAAGAAATGGAGATGGACTGGCCATACGCTGAGGAAACCATCAAGTGACATCACTAGACAAGCCCTCGAGTGGAACCCGAAAGGGAGGCAGCGAGTTGGTCGTCCATGGGTGACTTGGAGGAGGTCATGCGAGGAGGAGATGAAAGCATGTGGACAGACCTGGAGCGGGGTGAAAAAGTTGTCAGAAAACAGAAGGCAATGGAGGTGCGCAGCTGAAGCTCTATGTTCCTCTAGGAACTAAAGGATACAATAACAATAATAATATAATAATAATTGGTACTACTGGAATAAAATAGGCTTGTTTGGCTCTTGTAAAAGTGGTACGTTCGCTGGGACTGTCAATTATTTTGCAGGACGGGATTCCACTTTATCATTTTAACAGGCTGAAAACATGATCCATGTTGGGACGAGTATGCTAAGAGCCATCAGTTATTTATTTAACTTTTAATCAAATCACAGTGTGATGCATGGAAGATTAAGCATCAAGCAATAGTATGACCAGATCACCCATTTTGGGGTAAGCCAGGTATATTTAGTTTTTACTATTCAACGGGAAGATAAAAGGAAGTGGAATGAAATGAACCAAAAACAGAATATTGACATGATTAAGGTTGAGAAAAGGATTAAACAAAACGTTTTAAATGCACAGTTTAGATTTTAGTTAATGAGTATTTTCATGTTCATGTATTTATATTTCATGCTAAGCTACCACGTCACTCCATGTCTAGTATTGTCTGGAAATCAAAAAAATCCCTTTATAACATTTTCGATTATCTGTGTCAAGTGTGAAAATCATACTCAAGACCTTTGGCTGACTTTTATGAGAAAGTCTAAATCAATAAATGCAGACTGTAAATAATCTGTTAGAGAACCATCGTTTAATTGAGTCAAATATACATATATCTATATTAGAAATAAATTGGTGGATGGTGACTAGCAGTGAAATCCAGGATGCGCATTTCGTCCTATTAGGGGCTCATCATCTGGATGTATCTGCATTCCACAGTGAGTGATGATTTTCCCATCGAGGCTCGAACCCAAACGCCAAACCATTATCCACTAGACCATTTGGGCCACGAGAGCCACCTCTTGTGCAACGGATCATATTAATTATTTAAATCATGCACAGACAGACGAAGCATCTGCACAAGAAGCCAACATGTCAACCTGAGATCAAGCAATCAGAAAATTTAAAACTGAATTAAATATATATCTATATTGTTCAGTGTTCTTCCAGGACTTCCTAAACACCCTTATGAAATGTTTGCTTTATGATGTTCTCCAACTGATGTAAACAGTTGTTGTTCTTACTGTCACAAGTTATTTCTTTGTCCATAAATTATGGCTACAACACAATGAAACTCATGACTTCGGTATAAAACAATAGTGACTATTTTTTTTTAATCGTAATTTCTTGCATATCTAGCACAATTATTTGATTATGCTTTGACTGCCTAACTGTTCATTTATCTTTGAATCAATCAATCAATCAACCAAAAACATAGTTGTTTGAAATTGACATGTAAAATATCACAAGAATATTGGGAAATTTAATTCTCATTTACTTTGGACAACAATTTACTATTCTTTTGAAGACCCACTCATCTCCAAATCCGCAAAACACTAACCCTAACCCTTTCAGTGCTTAAAACAAGTACCCCCTCCCCTCTATTCACTTAGTATTTTAGAACCCAATGGGGTTTTATTATTTCCTGCCGACTGAGATTCATTTATTGAAATGTATCATACCTATGTAAAAGAGGTTTTTCCTGCACAGCTAAAGGATCTCAGGTTAAAGCCAAACAACTCCTTGTCATTGAAGTGTTTCTCAGCTGCTGCAAGTTCATAATTTAAATCCTCTTGAAATTCTTCAGTATGAAACAGAGTTTCCAAATGAATTATCGTTCGTTAATCACGCTTCAAATAGTCTGTATCAAATGAGGGTAATAATTTCATTTTTAAAGGGGATTATCTGCTAAACAGCTTCTTATAGCTGGAATTCCACTCGAATAATCTATAATCTTTTTACTGGAAAATTAGAGTAGCGTAACAGAATGAATCATGACCTTAAATAAACGGAACCAAAGTACAAAATAATGAATAACAAGAAGCATGAAAACTTTTAAGCATTAAAACGCACACACACACAGATGCACAAACTAAAAGAGTAGAAGAAGATATAAATACTCTATTGTTTACCATCTGTTTCATTCGCCTCAAATACCACCACCACCCACAACTTGACCTAACTACCCTATTCAGTTACTCGAGCATCCATATCTCAAGAGAACAGTATCACTAATCTATCTTCCAGCAGAAATAGGAAATTAAATTAACAGAAAGCAGAAAATGAACAAACTAATACAACTGAAGAATTGGAAGAAGACAAAACAGCAAGTAAATGTTTGTAAAACAGTGCTTGCTTACTTATTTGTTCACAGAGTTATGTGTGCCCTCTATTTGTTTACTGGATTTAACCTCTCCAATCAAAAAAAGAGAAAATATCTATACACATCTTAAATATGCCGTGTTGGTCAAAACAACCGAAACATAGAAGAGAAAAAGAAGGTTAACAAGCAGATGATTGAAAATAATAAACTGAATGAATTATTAATAGGAAAGTTGTGCATATAAAATGAATACAACGCAATTAACCTTTAGGAGAAGAGAAAAAAATATATATGTATTTGCTTTTTCTTCTAAATAAACAAAGGTCACTGTCTCTTGAGATACTGTTTTCCCTTATTTGTTTTAGCATACCATTTATACAGAGATTTACTTCCTTTTTTTTATCATCCTGTCTCACTCAATAAAAATACTCATTTAATGCTTATCTTAGTGTAATGATATCCACCGTCAATGAAAAAAGGTCTTTAGCCTGGAGTTTCTTTGTCAGTGAAGTCAGGAGGTAGATTACCCTTTCGAGGCTATTGTTTATCCAGGTAACAAACATGCAATTGTTAAACCAAATAGGGAGTTGACCTATTGCTCTGCATTGTCTGTACTTTTCGGTGTTAATAATTGCTGACTTCAAGAAGGACTGGGTAATTCTTCTATATAGAAAGTGGCGGTGTCGAAGTTTACCTTGAAAGATTGTTATTCTGTTAGAAATTATTGGATTAAACTTGTTATTATAATAATTGCGATAACAATGTCTGTATTTCCCCATGAATGTTGTCAGTTCAGTCTACTCATAAAGATAACGAAATTACGTGTAGATTGTTGGATTTGATAAGCATATGAAGTTTTAAAAACAGCAAGCGTTTACGCAATGAAATTGTTTATCAAATCTGTGTTAATTTGTCACCTCATTTTGGGTGTTGGAACCAGGTCAAATTCCGTCTTAGTTCATCATAACTATTCAAATAATTGTGATTCTGTTTTGCAATCAATGGTGTTCTCTGAGCTGATTAATTTAGTTGCGGAGCTTTCGTCGTCCTTCTGGACAACATCTTCAGCGCAATATTTAGCATAAAGTGAAATGATTTAAATTTACTATGAATTACATGTGATAAGAGTTATTTGTTATTTCTGAAACTTTTTTGAATAATTTCAGTGTTATTAGATGATTGAAGACACTCGGCCGGGAGCATTGGACATAGGTCTCGTCCTAGTTGACACTCACCAGTCAGCACGGTGTATCTGAAAACTTCAAGGGACTCATGTCCTCTCTGGGATTCAAACCCGCGCTAACCAGCGCTACAATCATAGGTGTTACCACTGAGCAACTAGTGCGACGTGTCTAGTCATTTCCTTAGTTCAGACTAGATTTTATTAGTCAGGTTTGCAATGCGGCAACCATTCTAGGTAGCTGGCCATCCCAGTGCACGTTGATCTGATGACATTAAGTGGTTAGAAGCAGTCGGAAGAGGTAACGTCTCTGACTGCAGCACTGGGTGACGCGGGTTCTAATTTCAGAAGGGACATGAGTTCCTTCAAGGTTGGAGATTACGCCTTGCTGACTGGTGAGTGCCAACTAGGATGAGATCTAGGTCCAAGGCTTCCTGCCAATTGCCTCCAACCATCTAATATCGTCAAATCAGTGTGCAGTGTGACAGCGAGCTACCCAGAATGGTGGCCACATTGCAAACCTGACTGATTGAATTCAGCCTGCACCAAAGAAAGGACTAGACGCATCACACTAGTTACTAGTGTCCAAGCAAAATAACTTCAGTGTTGTCGCCTGATTCTATAACGTCCTGACCTGTGGCTGATACTTTTTTAAGCCTTTCCAGCTATACTGTCTTTGTCGATGTTAGAATAGAGACCTTCAAGTGTTCTCCTCATCTGGACTTGATTTGTCCCGAGGTTTTTCCGAGATACATAGCATCATATTCGAAGCATTTTATTTTGTACACACAGTTACAATGCCAGTCCTTTGGAATTCGGTATTTCACATGAACAAGGTTGAGTACTCTTCTGGTATCGACTGACATATCAGGTTTACATGGAATGACAGCATTTGAAGTTCATGTCTTTGGACTATGTTTCCGGCCGTGCTTAGGGTTGGTATTAATTCCGTCAATAAAATCCTCTTAATAGTTATTTTCCTTGAGAATTTCAGGAATTTATGATATTTTCTTTCCTTATTCCTTCTCATCTATTATCAGAGAGTTTTTTCGCCTAAGAACAGTTGTCTAGATAAAGTAACTCACTGAAGTCTACCCCTGCTTCCGAAGAAAAGTGAATAATGGGAGAGTGATTGTGCTGCTTCTCCAAATCTCGTTTCAGTGCAATGCAAGTATCATTAACGCAACTTAGGCATATTTCAGGTATAGTATGTTTAAGAAGATTCATTCATGAAAACATGACAGACTGTTGGTGAGACTGGTGAATTTATGGCTACATCATTTGTCTGTCTATGCGAATTTCTTTTAAATGTAAAATAACTGGTTTCCATACAGAATTTTAAGGTCTTAATTATCTCAGTGGTGTCCATTAAACCTCTTCGTGACTCGGTTGCGTCTGATTTTAGTAAGTAGAAAATGATATCAAGATTTTCATCAATGTAAATATTAGTATACAGCGCGTTTATATCACATCTTGGGACAGTGTCTTCTTTTCAGAAGAATAATGCTGGGATGGTAACTTAGAGTATCTACGTTTAGATTTGCTAGTAATTTTTGATCATAATCCCTATAAATCATTCTCCTGAGCTTGAACTATGTGAGGCTATCTGTACAACTTTGGTACATCTTACTCCCACATCAGTGATACTGACCTTTACCCTTCATAGATTAAAGAAAGCTAACTTATGATTCCATGAAGTATCTGGCGGTAAAACTACTTGTCTTCAGCATTTCATTTTTTTATTTTCTTCACGTTCTCCGTGGAACATAGGGCTTCAAGCTAGTGGCTTGAAGTTTCTGTAGCAGTGTTTATTTTTACAGGATGGGGTTGCTAGCCTCATGTCCAACCTTCCCTCTTTACCAGCATTATTTCTGGCTTAGCGAGGTTAAAGGGTGCTCCGGCCGGGGATTGAACCCCGGACCATGTGCATGGTTGGCGAGCATGCTAACCACTGTGCCACCGACGTACTCAGCGTGTCATAGTCCGAAGATTCTACCTATTAGCCTATCGAACTGATGATAATTGTCTTATTCTAGAGAAAATGTCTACGCGATGTACAAAATTCTTAGCGTAATATCTTGCATAGTGCTTTCTCTTCAAGTAATGTGGCACCATATCATGTAACACAATGCTGTTCACTTTGAAGTATAGACTAATCCGATTTGATTCCACTATGGATAAAATTTATTTTGATAAAGTCTCAGTGTTATACAGTAATGTTTACTGATGACGTTTTGAGCAGAATTTATTGTTCATAATCATATCAAGGTACTCACATAACTTTCTAACTTCGTTTATATAATTTGATTATTTTCCATCGCTTGATTTGATTGGTAGTAGTATTCTCCATATTTCTGGTATGAGTGATGAATCATTCCTAGTGTACGTGTTGGGCGTAGACTCGATGAACAAGGATTCAGTAATCAACCTCTCTCTCCAACCTAGATTACATTTTAGAATTTTAACTCTTTCCCATCCTGTTGTGTGTTAATGCATGCATTGCAGTTGCTGAGGTTTTTTAAATTACTTATCTTCTCGGGGTCAATTATTCTTACCTCAGCTAAATTCTTATGTTCAAACAATCTGACTACCCCCGACCTACTAGTTTGACCTATGTAGTTGACCTCCCAGTCATTGCAGGGTATTTCGTAAATTATATTATTTTGTCTAATTGCGTTAACCGACAGTGTCCTTTAGTCTACAGAGCTTATCCCTGAGTGAGTTTGTAGGTTTAAATGCCACTCTAATTCCTGCTTTATTAAGAATCCTACGTAGGATCTCAGATGTCAATATCAATAATCCTATATCAGACTTCCCCTCTTTATCTCCGAGAAGTGAGCACCGTTTTTTTGAAAGCCAGTCAAAACACTCAAAAACAACTAAATGGTTAAAACAGTAAGAATGGTTACAGGCTTTCATCATGAGCTGACATCCGTTACAGAACCACTGGAAAACCTGAGGGTACTGGACACCTGTTTCGTGGTGGTCGAAAGGTCTATGAGTTCACTTTGTAGCATGAAGGTCCTGGGTTGGAACTCAGGGGGTGACTACTGAAGACCCCTAAACTAGGTCAAAACAGTTATCCGGTAATCATAGATTTTCGAATGGTTCTCTACCGGATGTCAGCTCATAAAATATGATGCACTGTGTTGAATGAGAATTCAGCTAACCCATTGATTCAGACAGGCCTTCAGGCAATAATAATAGACAAATGAAATTGAATACTGATTCTTCTAACGTTTCTCAAATCAAAGAGACATCAGTGATGAAATATACTTTTGTTTTAAACTGATTTTAAAATTTTGTAGCGTTTAAATGAAGTCTTTAGATATGAAAATAAGTCCTTTACTTAAGAATATGAAAGGAATGGATAATACCGTAATCTGCGTTTTTTTCTAGCTGACTACTGAATGCATTCTAGGAAAACCAGCACATGATATTTTTTATGACTGACCATACAAATCACGTTCTTCCACTGAGAAAACGCATAAGACAGGAACGATTTATTCTTTTCAGACAAGAGCTGTTTTGCTGAATGTTCAACGCAGAACGTGCATAGGAAACAGTGATTAGCCGTATATCTCTTCTTCATCCAAATAGAATGCACAACTGCAGAAACTAATAAAAAAGCATTTCCAGCAGGTAGCTGAAGACTTTTATCAAAATTTACCTCTGCTGGCTCCATAATGCAGATCAAACGGTTGATCAGAGAGAATTAGAAACAAGAAACTCGGAAAACTAACTATCCAGGGACCTATTGCTCAGCAAGTATCCCGAAGAAAATGGAGGTGGATTGGGCACACTCTGGGCAGGGCGTCGAAAGATATCACGGGCCAAGCCATAGCTCGAGTTGAACCTGAATGGAAAATGACGAGTTGGGCATGTGACCCAGTGTGATATGGAAGAGACCGTGCGAGGAGGAACTGAGAAACTATGGGTAATAGTGAGGCCAGCTAAAGAGGATCGCAGAGAATAGAAAAAAGTAGAGACATGTTAGTAAATCCCCACGTTCCACTCGGAACCCAAGGTCACAATGAATTCAATGGTGCGTCCATGGCACAGTGCAGGAGTGCTCGCCGACCGGTAAGACTGGTAAAGAAGGAAGGTTGGGCATGAGGCTAGCCACCCCTATCCTATAAAAATAATCACCACTGTTACAGAAACTTCAAGTTTCCAGCTTAAAGGCCTATGTTCCACTGGGAACGTGAAGGAAGAAAAAAAAATAGTCCTGGTAGCAGATAAAGGAAATCTCTGTGTCATCTTAAATTTAAATCTTGCTAAAAGTAAACACTCAACTGCAACACTTAGTCAACTGATATCAGAATTTATAATTCCCAATAGTAACGCTCAAGAAACATTTTCAAATGTAATTTCATTCTGATTTAGATATTCTTATCACGTTTGTATGCTATAAAAGGTATATATATATATATATATATATATATATATATATATATATATATATATAGACAGCACATAAATCACTGATAAGTATTAATATACACACTAGTAAATAAATAAATAAATGCACGCAACAGGCTAAAAATACAATGTGGTGATAAAATTTTGTAAACCCCTCTTTTTTTCTTCAAGAAAAATGTTATTTTTGGTTTTCCGAGTAGAAAAACTCTGCTCAAAATAAATATGCCTCATAGAGTCTATATCTGTTTTTCCAGTTTCTTTGCAAGTCAGTGAAACGTAAACATAAACTTGTCAAAAGCTAAACAAATAGGGATTTTGTTATTTTATAAAAAATAAATAATAATAATGTATGAGTAAACAAAGAAAAGGGATTTAATTCAAAAATAAATAAACAAAACTTCTAAGAAAACAAATATTCTGCAAGAAAGTTATTGAAATCTGCGTAAAGTACACACTGCTGATAAGAATATGAAACAAATCTTGACGTGGAGTATGATAAACTGAACGTACCCATCACACGGTCTAAATGTGAAGTTAACGCTGGGGGAGGAGGAGGGTGGGACGAGTTTTCTGAAAGAACAATGAAAGCTGTGCAATTGAAGTATCCACCTCATCACACCAAATATCACTGAAAAGACATCCTCATGTACTATACGTTTTCTCTTACATCAAATCACCACTTCATATTTTTACAGTAGAATACATAGTACTGTCAGCATTTACTATTATTTTATTCCTTTGCGTTTCTTTCAAGTGGAACATAGGGCGTGAGGCTCGACCTCTGAAGTTTCATTAGCAGTGGTATATTTTTACGGTTGGGCAGTTACTGTCCTCAGGTACAACCTTCCCTCTTTGACACGCTTACAACCAGCTAGGGATAAGCGAAGATATGCATCGGTCATGAATCGAACTCCGAACCACATGTACAGTCGGCGAGTATACTACTGCTGAGCTACCGACCCACGTACTGTCAGTATGTGGTACTAATTTTTTTTGGAAAACGAATTATAACGATGTAATTTGTTGGTATTACTCCCAGCCTTCTCTCTTTCTTCGGCCTACAATTGACTAGTAAACTGGGCGAGGTTTAGGAGTGCATTGGCCGAGGATAGAACTCTGAACCTCGTGCTTGGCTGACGACTGTTCTCCCATTGAAGCCTATGACATAAACGAACTAATTCGTTTTTCCTATTATTTCAGCCATGAAATAAAAACTTCCTTGTGATGATTCTCAAACACAGAAGAAAACTGTTAATTGTTGAACTTTAAAGAAAATTATAACCACCAGACAGTTGCAGCAACTGGCATTCAGTGACTCTTCTCGCAAACACCATCCAGTCCTAAAGCAGACCACTGACGACCTGAATTATTCAATGATTTAACCTTTGACTTCACCGATGAAATATGTCATATTCAAAGTTAGATCCTCAAGGCGGACATATATGCCTTGGAAATGTATACTAGCATATGGGAGAATTAAGCAATGCACAAAATTCTAATAATGAAGCACTGATATATGTGCGGAAACTCCCTTTTTTGTGTGTCGTAATTCACCTACGACTTACACACAGAGGTGCTAGATATTTTGTAGCCTCAGTGAAGCCAACAGTTGTGAGAACCTCTAGTATTATAGGACACTTGTTAGTACACATATATATTTACTTAACTAACTCTAAAAAGAAATAAAATAGTTTTCTAGAAACAATAATCTGTGTTGTTTAAGCGATTTTCATCTAAATGGTTTGTTTCCTTTACACTTACTAATATTTCAAAATGAATGAAAACAAAAGCTGTATATCTTCAAATGCCTTTGGGTGAGAGCATATTTTCATGGTAAAAAAATACATAGGACTAGTTTGTTTTGTTTTTTTTCATTCAGGGAGTTTTGAGATGTGAGTAAAGTTCATTGCATATTTAACCTAATTTTGTTTTCCCCATTAACATATCGACTTCTAATACAGACACTTCAACAGGGTCTGAGGATTAATGTGGTGTTATCTAGCGGACGGTGACTGTCAATGGGATCCAGAGTCAGCATTTCGTCCTACCTAGGATTAATCAGCTGGATATAACTGCAATTCTTAGTGAATAATGGTGTTCTCACTGAAACTAGAACTCGATAACCGTAGTCTAAAAGCCGGATTCCATTAACAGTCGCCATTGATCAGGTTACTTTATTTCATGATGAGTAATTACTGATTGAGAAGGATAAGCAAATTTGATATTAATTACGTTTACTATAGGTGAAAATAATATTATTTTCCTTTGTGTTACTAGTGGAACAGAATGATTCAGACTTAGCCTCTAAATTTTCAATTTCACACACAACCTTCTCTCTTAATCGGATTTACAACCAGCTAAGAGAACCTTAGGAGTCCTTTAGCCAGGTATTGAACCTCAGACCATGTGTGGTGTGGTTGATGAGAACTATACCACTGAACTAGCGACGTGGATGGGTGAAAATACCTCAAATGTGAACTATCCTATTATTATTATTATTATTATTATTGTACGAGCAGGAAATATCGACTATCTGTCACTTTTCTTAAGAAGGATCAAATATCTAGACAGATGTGTTTTTACTAGCATACCAGTTTTTCCCTCCTGAAAAAAAAGATTCACGGTGTCATGTTTCAGGAATTAACACCAAAGTGAGAGAAACTCTAATCTAAATTGCGAAATTCATGTTTTTATTTCCCTTGATAGACTAGAATTATGTAATTGTAGGATAGTTCTTGCGTGGTACAATGAATTCATCTTATTTCATAAGTCATTTAGTCGTCTGTATAAAACCTGAGTAATACAACACATAAGTATTCGTTGTGACATGCTTTAAATAAAGAGACAGTTCATTTTATGGAAACAGAATAAAACGTTGAAAATAAAGATGGACAAGTTATACTCGAAGTTGAAATGGTCAATAAAGACATTATGTACTGTAAATAGACTGATGGAAACATCAAAAATTAACCAATAGAGAGACAGTGGCTTACATTCTTTTGAAAACTTCAAAAATTGCAGTCATTGTAATGACAGTAGGTCAGTCGATGAGGTTGTGAGGCTGTATCGATTAAAACTACTGAGACATCTGTTACGTATGTCAAGCCATAGCCTTCCTCATTCAACAACGTCAGCTGACATTTGACTAGGTTGGGAAAGAGTTAGAGGTGATCGAATCAAAACACGAGATCGGTTCATGGATTATATGATTATTGGGTCTTTGGGATGCTAAGAAACTATAATTGTAGACTGTTAGAGATAAAGCTCAAAACCGTTCTCAGTGGAGTGGATGAATTAGCCCATTTTAATTGGCTGGATCCATTAAGCTGTTTTTTACATATTAGTATTCCTCTTCCCTCACATTTCTGCTAATCAAAGTTCTTTCATATTTTATGTTTTCTTTACCTTTATGTGCTATACAGAGTGAGGTGGCTTGAACTGCTTTCCTTTCGTGCAAAGCTGTGTGCTGTTTCATAATTACGCATACAGCTATCTATATCTTTCCCGTGATAGTTTGTAGAGATTTCATTGGTTTCAATTTTGATCACGGATTGGTGTCAGTTATAGAAAAGTTAGAATTCCTGGGCCGTTGGTTTAGGCCGCAGTGGCTGAATGGTCATCGAGCTTGCGCCATAAAGTGGGATGGATCCCTGGATGGGGGGGGGGAGGATGCTTATAGTTCAAGAGCCCCGAATCAAGACGATGCAAACATCCAGTATTCTTTATTTTTCAATGGTTCTCCAAGTGAAATTGATCTGTTTTAAAACTTGTAACCTTAATCTAGTTGCTTAATGTTCTTGCTTGTATTCACTGACTCCTTTGTACTGTTCTAAATTAAGTTTGGCTATGTTTTGATATTAGACGCTAAAAATTATTTGATAATAAATCAGGACCGGTTAAGGTCATTAATGATTTCTTTTTGTCAAAGTAGTGCGTATACACGAGTCGATTTTTAAATGCTAACATAGGTAAATATAAATGTGCATCGGTGGCACAGAGGTGGAATGCCCTCCAGCCACTCAGG
This sequence comes from Trichobilharzia regenti, assembly GCA_944472135.2. Lineage (NCBI taxonomy): Eukaryota > Metazoa > Platyhelminthes > Trematoda > Strigeidida > Schistosomatidae > Trichobilharzia > Trichobilharzia regenti. The sequence goes on from OX235270.1 coordinate 89,167,612, forward strand.
TGGTACAGGGTTCGACCCCTGCCGACGCATTCGTTTACCTCACTAAGCCAGTGATAAGACTATTAAAGAGGGGAGGTCGGGCATGAGGCTAGCAAGTCCATCCGTAAAAATAAATACCACTGCTACCGAAACCTCAGAGCTCTAGCTAGAAGCCCTATGTTCGACTGGGAACGCAAAGGATTCCTTATTCTACATCAATATAGACATTTTTTAAATTAAGTTGACATCATTCTGGATTTACAATTAATGTCTTATAGTAGCTACATACAAAAATGTAAAAGGCATATATCGCCTAGAATGTAATTTAATTTGATGCATTAACACATTTATCAACCTTTCTCTCTTGATGTTTATCTGATCAAATGACATTTGAAAATGATAAGGATTCCGAGATAATGTACATATCAGTGGTGTGTGTACTAGGTTTAAAAAAAAATAATAAGCCAAAGGGACTTGGCATACGCCATCTGTACATAGCTGAAGCATTAGCTATTAGGGATTTGAAGCTGGATCTCTGCATTCAAAAGTGCTACATACATTCGCTCACCAGAGTAGAGTCCTTACTATAATTTTGCTTTTTCTGTTTTATTATTTAAGTTTACCATTATTAATGTTAGTGCTACTATTATTTTATTACCATTATTATTCCCATCATCCATATTTTATTATCACTCTATTACTGTTTATTAATCGCATTGCCTTTTTCATACAAATTTTATGTAAAAACACTTTATCGCCTTTCCACTAGTTCCTGTCCATTCTACACGAGCTTACTGATTGCTCATTACTCACACTAATTACGTCATTCCAACCTCTGCCTCTTCTATGAGTTCCAGTTAGTCACCCCTTCTAGGTTGCACCTTACATTACGTAATACATTTTTCGAGGACAAAGTTTACCAGTATCTGATTGGTCTAAAGATATTTTTGTTAAATATAATTACGAGTGTACAGTATATGAGAGTAAATCGTCGAAAAGAATATTTTTTTAACTGTTTACGCCTTTTTTCTTATGACTTAATATGGGAAAATTTCGTTCATTAGGTTAAATTACTTGGGCACACAAACGTTTCACAAAAGTTTGCGTAATTTCGCAAATCCAATCAAGATATTGTTGGTAACTTCAGCAGTGTCTGATAGAAAAACAATCAGGTTGGATAATGGTTGAAATAAATTCTGACAGTGATATTTCTAGTTGTCGATTGTTGCATCCAAGTTGAGTCTTAATCTAACCTTACTGCTTATTTGTTTTAGTTATTGTTTTTGCTGTTGTTATTTGTCTCTCTGACCATTTTTATAGCTTTTTTACGACTTTTCATAATGTTTCCTTTTTTGTTTTCTCTGCGATTCATTAATGTGAATCTTGAACCTGTTTTATTCCCCTAACTATATGATACTGGCTAGTGGCATTATTTAGTTACCACTCAGTAAATAGCAAACAAATACAGATAGCAACCTGAAATCGAACACTTCGGTCCAATCAGTCGACGCAAAATCTAAAATTAAATTAAATACAGATATTAATTTGAATTTCCTTGTAACTAAAATTAATACTTTGTAAAGCTCCATACCATTATTCATTCATACTTCTATACTAGGCGTGTTCGTGTGTCATTCCCCTTCCTCTGAAACAATTTTTAATCCTAAATTACCTGTTACAAATTGAATTACTTAATTTTCGTCTCTCTTAAACATTCCATTGTAGGTCATTCCAACCTTGGTGTCCATTGTCAAGATATCAGGTAATTTATCATTTTTGTAGATGGATATTCCAATATTTAATTTTTCTGTTCTGTTTTTATAACAGTAATTGACAATTATTTTAGACGACTTAGGCAGATCTGTTGGTATTTTAAATTATCACTAACTATGTAGTGAATACAATACAGGATAGATCACGTAATCAGTTGAGATGGTAAAGGTGAACAATTAGTTTAGCTTGGATAACCTAGACACATACAGTGTAACAAAATAATCTTTGAGATACGATATGGTGTTTTCGCGGGCGAGTATGTTGAAATAATGGAAAAAACTTGCAGTTTAGGTGGATTTTTATGGTATTATTTTTTTCCTTCTGGACAAGGCCTTCAACGCTGACTTCATTAGCAAGTAGGCTTTGTGATTGCCGCCGTGGTAGCATAACACGCCGTACCCAATGACCCTGACTGCTCCCTAGATTTACTTTACTTGTATACATACTGATTCTTTAGTCAACGTGATATTTCATCTTTTGATCAACTAACTTATTCTTTATCACATTAGACTGAGTATTTATTTCAAACAGAAAATCACCGGAAACCAGGAAGTACTGTTTCGTCCAGATTTTCGACTGTTTATTATTACGCACCTGTGATCACACTAGGGGATGAACTCAGGATCATCAAGTTACGAGGGGGAACCGGATAGCTATGCAACCATTGGGACAGAATCTAGTGGTCGATGAATTCTAATTAGTGATATAAAGCGTCACCGACAGCCAATGTCAATGGCTAGTACTTGTCCTTAGTCCCAACTCGTTCAGCTTCGTTGGCTTCGACTATTCACTAGAATCCAAGACAAATCCAGTCTTTAGTCAGTCCTTGCAGTCAACTCGTAAGAAACAGATAAAGTAACCGAAAGGTAGAATACTGGCTAGATGAAAGAGCCGATATCAGCACGACGAAATAAAGCCATGAGAAAATCTCCGAAGACAAGATATCACGGCCCACTTCCCAATGAACTTAATGTTGAAGGTGTTGTCCAAAGCGTTAATCAGGGCTGCACGATCAAATCCTTCGCCTAACAGTGGTCAGATGTATTGGCTGATCTAGCTAGTTCAGGTAAGATAAAATGTCACAGCAAGAATAATCCAAGTATTCTAAGAACGCCACAATAAAAGCTGGCTATTTTTTTTTGATCAGATGAAGCTATCATTTCTCCTAATGCGGCAGAAAAACACTTCAGTCAATCAATATAATTGTATTAAAACATTATGTGGGTTTCGACGCTTCAAACGGATCGATGACAATTGTATCAAATGAAAAGAATATATAGAAAATTTTACGTACTTACTGAGATCAAATTAATCTGCCACGTGTCGGATGACCCACAACCAGAAACTCACTGAAGCTTTTTAGTTCTTAATTCATGGTGAACTGGATTATGCGTCAGACTGTGGGGAGTGAGGAGACAGAAATACACTGGGCAACCGATAAGATCCTAGAAGATCTGGATTTCGCAGGTAATTTATGTCAAGTATCACAAAAGTCGAATGCCTGCTGGTGAAAACCAACAAACTAGCTGAAAAGGCAGCTAGAGAAGACAGGATTCCAGGTGGACATAGAGAAGACGGAGGTGATGAAGATAACCAACCAACAGCAAATCACCATCACTGGAAGAAACTTGAAAGAGATTACTTACTCCGCTTATCTAGGAAGTATCGGATAAACTACAGGCACATGGAACGGATGAAGATGTTGAAACCAGCCAGAATTGGGAAAGTAAGATAGACCTCCATCAACCTGAAGTCAGTTCCCAAATCTTCTGCACTCAGCCAGCATAAATAACAAGATTCGGTTTTTCAGTTATTGCTTCTCTGTGGGTTGGAAACTCATCGCCTGAGTCACCTCGAGCATTTTGAACAGGCTACGGGAGACCTCTTTCAACAGCTGTCTTCACTTGATAGTGAAGATCAGATGGTAAGAAAGAATCGGAGTCGGGATATTCTGGGAACCAAATAATCAAGAATCTCCTGTCCAATAAATATGGATGAAAAAATGGAGATGGACTGGGCATTGGTTGAGGAGATTGTCGAATGAAATCACGTGGTAGGCAACAGATCGAGTAGAACCTGAACGGGAAACAACGGGTTGGACAAGTGCCCGGGTATGGTATTGAGGAGATCATGGGAAGAGGAGATGTGAGATTATGGGCGATCGTGGAGTCAGCTAAAGAGGTTTTCAGAGTATACGACAAAGCGGAGATGTTTTGTTGAAGCTGCGTGCTTCACTTGGTACCCAAAGGAATAATAATGAATAACTCTGCAATTTTGTACTGTGTAAAGAAGATTGTGAGCACATAGGCATGATTGGGACAAGTACACTTCCCTTTCAAATTCCATCTTTTAAATTATGCTCTAGGAGCTATGTGTATGAAATAAACAAATCTGTGCATACTCAGTGTTTAAGATGAGGTTACACACCTAAATGAAACACGCATTAGTTGTAATTAATTGTCTGTGGAATGTAAAGTAGTCGCCATCTTTTGAGTGTTATTTAAGATCTAAATGATGTGACTAGCAATTTATCAGGAAGCAGTAATCTTTGTAAACAGGGTTTATAGTAACAGTGTAAATCTTATCACAGTTACTGATCAGAATGAAGAACAATCTGTCTAAACCATTTAACCATTATAAATAAATCTGAATACTTATAAATCTCACCGAACTATCAAAGCTTGTTATAATCAGCCGAAAATATGCAGGAGAAAAAAAAGGAAGCCATAGAGCATGCATAAAAATGTTTGCTCGTTTGTTTTCTTCAGTCTTCTTCTTCTTCTTCTCGTTTTCCTCTCTTCTTTTTTTTCAATCTATCTTTCCTTCTCTTCCCTGTCTAATTCTATCATCAAATAAGTCAATTAACAGAAAACTCCTATGGGGATTTTGATATATTTTGTATTAATTATGAGAAATTATTGTTTCGTTTTTCAATCTGGTCAGACTATTTGTTTTCCTTCTATTAATTATAAGGCTGAGGATTTATCACACACACACACACAGTCTCTCACATACACGCATCTACACATCAAATCATGTACACATACGTTTAATACGATTTTCTCATTAACATTTTAACTTGTCCACCTCTTTTTGATTTCATAATAACACTAAAACCATTTTGTGGATATTCGCCTTTAAGAAGCTATACTACTTCTGAGAATTTTCGCATCTATAATAGTCATTTAGTATTGTTCTGGCATAGTTCTGGACACAAATATGCATATGTATGCTGGTGCCATTGTTTCTCTTGTTAGCTAAATTCTATAACCACATATTCAGACAAGAGGGCTGTACAGAATAGGTGAATATGACCAGTTGAACGACTATTAGTTGCGATTTATATATATATATATATATATTGAAGACTGAAATATATTAATGTGACTATGAGCTGATATCGTGCGTCAGTGGCACAGCGGAAGAGTGCTCGCCGACTACTCAGGTGGTTCGAGGTTCGATCCCCTGCCGATGCACTCCTCTACCTCACTTATCCAGTAATAAGACTGGTTAGGAGGGAAGGCTGGGCATGAGGCTAGCAACATTATCCTTTAAAAATCAACACTGCTACAGAAACTTCAAGCCACTAGCTTGAGGCCCTATGTTCCACTAAGAACGTGAAGGAAAAAAAATGAGCTGATATCAGTTAGGTGGCTGTCCCGTTCCATTTTGTAACTTTTTGTCAGCGAAATCTGGCGACTGCTATATTTAGAAGTAGTCGGCAGCTTACTGCTTACCAAATCGAGAATAAACTTCTTGGTGTCTTAATGAAACTTCGTGGCCAGTGGAGTTTTTTAATGTTGTGTGTGGGGAAAGATATTCACTTATAACACTATATGACGATGGCTCTATATATTATAGAGTGAAAAATCAACAGCCATTTGAGAGGTTATGTAATGTCATAAGTATGCATTTTTGAAGGGAGAAGGTTTGTTCAGTCCCCCCTTGATTTACACTGGCACCCTAAATAATGTCATTTCGTAATCAGAACATCACTAAAATACTTTAAACATGAACAGATAGGTAAATCCAAACGGTGTCTAAATATTAGTGATCAAAGATGCGTATTCCTGCAGCGAATCAGACAAATATGAAGGCTATCGTGGATTTATCAGCATTTTTAGTTTCCAGTGAATCTAATGGATAAGTTGTTCGCCTTTATTTCAGTCGTTTATATAAGAGTAATATAGTTGTGTACATGATAGAGACCCTATTCATTCAAACGTCTGTTCTTTCAGTTGGAACTTGTACGCACGTAAGTAAAAACCACTCACCAAACATTATTCATTATTTCGAACAAAAAAAATAAGCTGTTGGCAATCGTATCTGTTTCGTGTAAGCTTTAAAGATCGTCCTACTTTATCAGTCTATGAAACAAGAACCTTTAAATCATTTTTAAAGACTCTAAAATGCACACTACTGAGTGATGTTACTTTCCAATCATCTAATTATGAAATAAGTGGCAGCTAGTTACATGCGATATGATTACCAATAATTGTTTTACACTCTCAGTTGAGGAATACTAAATTACTACTTTATTATTTCCTTATTTTAAGCAATACTACATTACTGCCGTATAAAGCAGTTGTAAAAATTGGTCAAATTCAACCGATTAACACATCACCACTTCATCGAGGCAGTATTCTATTGGGTAAACCTTTATGGAGTCAAGAAGTGATTGAGAAACCACCTGAAGTTCCGCATACATTTGAGTTACGACGAAGTGCTAAACCTATTGTCTGTCAACATTGTCGACGTTTATTGCATGGGTTATTCAGACAAGGTCTCCAATGTAAAGGTGAGGTGTGCAATTCTAGCTTACTCTATTAGCTATGTTTTAAAAGTTAGTAAATTGTCAAAATATACTTCAATTGATCTAATAAAGACCTAACAGACGCATAACATCGGAAGAATATACAGTCTGCAATCCAATTTGTACATTTCAAACCGCTAAACCTTCAAAAGCATTAAAAAAGGGAGAGAGTTAAAATAGAACGGAATAAAAGCAATGATTAAAGGTGAATTCAAGGAAAAAAGAGGGACAAGAGAAATCATAAGCCTTTAAAAACGTTTTGTACTGTGTATTTCAAAGGAAGCTGGTGTTTGTGCACTTTTTAAGTTAATTTAATATTCGACCTTCAACGGTTCAGTATAATTTTCTGTCTCTTTTAAAATAATATGACCAGCTAATGGTATCTATTGCTTATTCTTATCTGTGTTGATTTATGCACGACAGGCTTCCTCGGTAGAGATTTCTGTAGCACCTACCCACCTGGTATCTTTACTCAATAGCAACCCTAATCATACTGTCTGAATTGATATCCAGACTCGTGAGGATGAAACTAGAATCTGCAACAGTAAATAAACCATTGGATTGGGTCCCAGTGGCCCAACAGTCTACGACCTTGCTTTGTAACCAGAAGGCCCTGGGTTTGAACCCTGGCGGTGGATGCATACTGATGAAGAGTCTCAAACAGGGACGAAACAGTCGTCCAGTACTCCAGTGGTTCTGCAGCCGACGTCAGCTCATGCTGAAACCCTGTAACCAATCAATCAAATCCCTGTAAACCAATACTTGAGTAAATAAACCGTCAAAATGTGAAGAAAATGCGCAAACCACATAGTATTTATTATCATAAATTGTTGCTTATATTTCTACAGACTGTAAATTATGGGTTCACAAGAAATGCGCTCCATTCGTTCCAAACAATTGTGATGGTGAACAGTTTTCTCAGGAAGACAATACAATTAAAGGTAAGTGGAGACAATTTTCGCTATACATCAGATATGAAATAGTTTTCTCTTGTTTCTGTTATAATAAATTTAATGAATGAATTTGATTTAAATTATGATTAATGATGGAAAAGTTTACTTGTTATCACGTATTACGTGATTTGTGGTTTTGAAACAATTAAAAAGATAAGAAACAGATGTTGCAATGATGTAAACATATATATATATATATAAAGGACATATTTCTAGAAAAACTCATAGCTCCATTTAAACAAATTAATGATACGACAAAATCGATAGAAAGGCGAAATACCAACGATTTTATTTCTATGTTTACTAACAATTAGATGGTCTTGTTTTGCACTCTTGAGGAATAAATTCCGCTGGCATGTGGAATGGTAAAAGCAGAGAATATCTAGAATATTCTCCCTCAAACTGTGAACTCACTCTTCAGGTGAAGTAAACCTCACCTAGTTCTCTGGCTAATCGTAAGTTCGGAAAAAGAAAAAAAGGTGAACTTGAGACTAGGTAGCTCACCACAACAAAAACCATCCAGTCGCTAAAGAAACCTCAAAGCACATGTAAAAAAGAATATAACGTTATCTATACTGTTCCCCTTTAATTCTTCTACGTAAACACTTCATTTTGTCTTCTTTTGGTTAGACGTGCAACAAGTATTGATTTAAGGAGATTTGACTGGTTACAGGCTTAATCTTAGGTTCACATCAGTAAGAGAGTAACTGGAAAGCCACTGAGCACTGGACAGCTGTTTCGTCCTAGTTTGAGAATCTTCACGACACGCACCCCCTTGAGGTTGGAACTGAGTACCTTGCGATTACAAAGGTTCTCTTCTATCATTCTGACTCTGGGACCCAGCCGAGTGGTCCATGAATTCCAACTTCTGCCAGCTCACAATATATATATATATATATATATATAGTGCAACCGCCAGCCAGTTTCATAAGCGGGTAACTAGTCTCTTACCCGACTTCGTGGAGCCCGCTGATTATTTCATTTCTTTGTGTGAGTCATACACTCCATACATTATAAGCACTGAAAGATGTGTTGCGCAAAATGATGATCCAGCACTACGAAAGTAACGAAAAAGGGAATGAGTAATAAAACAGCAAGAAAAGTAACTAACATAAAAACACATCCAAAGACATTTGATCATTTTGTATTATTTTTCGAACAACAAAAACATCCACGTTTTCCTGGATAGGTGTTTCGCTTCTGTTTTTTATCTCATAACTTCTTAAATTGTCATGTTGGGAGATCACCTGACTCACTTGACGAGGTTGTACTAAACTAGTGCATAACAATCTGATACAGCTATTTGCAGAACCTCTGACCGATTCAAGCAGTTTTTGTGGTATCAAATAATGAAAATGACATGAAAGCATTTGGAAGTGTATGCGTATTACTTCACTTCCTCGTGTCTTTGCCCTAGACGAGGAAATACTCGTGTGAAGTTTTTTCAGTGATGCTGGCAATCATATAAACGCACTAGAAATGCTAAAAGGACATTGGTGTCACATTCTCAGTTTCACTCATTAAGTACTATGTTAAAATATTTACTGTGACCAAGTTTTTAAGTTTGACATAAGATTTATCGTTTCGGATTATTATGTTGTTTTCCAAAAGATGAAGTTATTGTTTCACAAATGGACCCTTTTTTGTGTACTTAATAAACTCCAGAAAACCAAGACAAACTTTCTGATAAAAAATTTAACTTTCATCATGGATGTGATAATGACATACTAAGAGATTATACTGGCATCTTAAAATAAAAAGACTAGTTGAGATGTAACAGAGTTATATAAGAGTTCACCTGTGTTCCGGATAGATCACCTGTAAGGTTTAAGGTAGATCCCAGTATAAGAGAGTAGACCAGTTCATTTGCAGTCGCAAATATACCTCTTTGCTAGGTGCAAGGCATCATGCTTATCACTTCCAAGCACTTAACATCACTTCAGAAGGCATAGTGACTATGAGTCTTCCATCTGAGTAGTGACATGCCAAAGTGGAGTGATAGAATGAAGTCAGCATTGAGGATCAAACAATGTAACAGTTGTTACTTCATGGTGACTGATCGACTAATGTATTACAATATCATTGAGCTATTCAGGCCCAACGTTTAACTATGTTTTTATTTGCATCTATTTTAATTTGATCCCCAAATAGTAACAACTATGAAGTATTCAAGGCTAAAAATATTCAAAATCTAAGCCAAGTCGGCTGATTTTTTTTTATTAGCAGCAATGTTTTACATTTCCTGCCTTCTTACATAGTTGATTCGGTTTGCACTAAGGAAATACGTAACACGATGTTTGCAAAATAGTAGATTACCTTCGAGAAGAAGTTGATGATTCTGCCCAGAAAAAAAAGACTGCAAATTTCAAACTGTACACTACTCTCTGTCTATTAGGTGTATTTAATTTACGCGTTCTTCTAAATAATTCTTTTTTTCAATCTCGGCAGAAACAAAGCTAGTGTGTGTAGATTTGATTTGTTTCAAATGTAGTCATCGATTGATATAATCTACAGAACCATTGAAAACAAGCATTGAGGTGCTGGACAGCTGTTTCGTCCTAGTTTTGGACTCATCAATAGTTCTGGTCCACCACCTAGGTTTCAAAATCAGTACCTTACAGTTGCAAAGAAATCTCGTGGACACTTCAGCCACTGGCAACCAACTCAATGATCAGCCCATGAATTTCAATTCTGCTGATTCGCGATTCTAGCGTAAACACAGGCCGGTGTCATTGGTCGGTATTTGTCCTCACTCCCGACTTGTTGGTGGACCCCTCCCCCCATAGGTCACAACTTCCCATTAGAACTCCAGGTAATTTCGTCCTGTAGCCAACTGCTAGTGAAGCGTCAGATTAATTTTCAAGAGTTAACTTGTAAAGAGGTTAGACTTATTTGGGGTTTAACCACGGATAAGTATCAGTCAAAGAACCAGGAAGTACTGAACATCTATTTTGTCTTAGTTTGGGATTCATTTTTAAAACAAAATGTTATGCCTAAAAACGTGCATGCTAAACAACATCTGATAAAAAGTTTATTAATAAGTCTAGATAGGAAGTTGTGTAACATTGTAACAACGAACAATTATTTCACGAATAAACAGTGTTGAACAAATAAAAGAGAGAAAGAAGAATTGTTTTTACTTGAGGAGTGAAGAAAATCTTGAGGGGAAAAATAAAGAGGAAAAAGAAATAGCTTAAAACAACTGGGAAAATATGTATCTACATATATTATCACAAAAGTAGATGTAATATTTCACAAGTCCTTGTTGAATTCTTTATCTACTGATGAAGCGAGGGAGGAAGAAATATGTATTGTGCCTCATATTGCGATTTTTCCCTCTCTTGTTAGATGCATCTAAGAAAGAAGCCTCTAAGGACTTCTCAGATAGGCTGTCTCTTTGAAGTAACTTAAAATAAAAAAGTAACACAGTTTTACAGGAGGGCATAAGGCACTAAAAAATAATGAACAACTGGACCTTTTAAATTCAGTGAGGAATAAATCAGAAAATGGTTATTAGGTTGCAATCGGAGAGTTGCTTTATAGCCCAAAATTGCTTTTTAAGAGAAATATTTTTGTTCACGGTGCGTTTAACCGATGTATGTTCATCTTTATACTAAATTTTTCATGCTATCACAGTTAAATTGCTGGCTTATCTATGAAGCTAAGGTATTTGGCTTCATTGGGAGTAGAAAGAACAGATATGCAAACTAGGAAGGCGACTTGAGAGATTTCCAATGTATATTTAGTCACCAAATAATATCTCTTATAAATCAGACAAAATCCAGGTTGCACTAATCAACTGAAAATTCCTAATTCCATGGCATGTTTGATGGCGAAATTGCACCACTAAATCTCGTTACATTCTGAGGGGACAGCCGTCCACTTCTCATTCGTTGTCATCAACTTGTGATAACTTCTGTTATGATGTATTGTAGTTGTTTCTCCACACTTTACTGTTGTTCATTAGTAAGGGATTATTCACGCAGAACATTTTGTGCGAACTCTGTTTTACTATATTTCCACAGAAATTGCGAATTCACTGCCTAACTTCTAATCACTGATGTTGAATATTTGTCGGGAAAAATTCAAATGGACAATTATATATAATTTAATAATCCCCATTGTAACATTTTTTCCCTTCACCTTCCCAGTGAAAGATAAGGTCTCAAGCTAGTGGCTTCAGGTTTCTGTAGCAGTGTTTAATTTTACAGAATGGGGTTGCCTGCCTCATGCCCAAACTTTCCTCTTTACCAGCATTATTTCTGGCTTAGCGAGGTAAAGGGGTGTGTCGGCCGGGGATCGAACCCCGGACTATGTGCATGGTCGGCAAGCGTTCTGATCGCTGTGCCACCAACGCGTAACATTATGAACACAATATTCAGCGAACAGACTCTTTCCAAAGAATTTACTATCAAGCTGTACAATCGTATATATATATGGGCTTTTTAAAAATACATCCGGTAGGGGAATGGAATCAAAGCTGTGAATACGTGAAATAATAATAGTATCAAATGCAATTGATATATGTCATTATGATCATAGTTAGAAGTCAAGTTGCAAGACAATTAATGTCATATATAGATGTATACGTGTTAGGAAGGGGTATGAAATGATAGGATTAGTAGACTAATATAAAGCGTTACGTAACAAGGTATGAAATTTGATAATATATGATTCCACACTTTAAAGACATATTTTGCATTTAGAATGACAAGTGGGACATGTGGAAACAATTCAGTCACAGTGGTAATAATAATTATCGTAGTAATGATGGAAAGGTACTTAGACTAACTAAATAAACAAAATACATAAAATTTAGAAAATAAAGATAAATAAATATATACCCCTCTACGGCCAAGGCCAGAAGTAGGGATTGCACAGGATTCTTTTGTACAAAAAGATTTGACTTAAAGTCATGAATTACCAAGGCTTCCGGTGTCTTTAAAAGTCTGTAACGAACAAAACATCACAAGTAAGCATGAATTTGACAGATGAACTTAAAATCATCGTCAGGGTTGGTGGAGTGACAGAATTCGATCAAGTATTCTAGAAAACAGCTTTGCACACACTTCCTTTCTGCCTAGTTAAGACATGCTGGAATGTGTCCTCATATCCGTGTGGAGAGCATTCTCTGGCTTCGTCCAGCATATCTTGCTCCACAAGAGCAGGTGAACTGATAGAGGGGCATGGAGGCGATCGGACGAGGAAGCTTATCTTTAGCAGAGGTGGAGAACAACTTACATCTGGTAAACGTCATTTTTAATTTCGCAGCAAAGAACATTTTACTGATTAATTTGGAGAGACGGTTTTTGAGCAGCCTGATCACCTTTGAATTACATGTTCATGAAGATGCTTTTCTTTGGAACTGAGTCAGTTGGTTGTCCATCCCACGCACTTTTCAGATTTCAAGCAACAAATTGGCAGGAGAAGCATCAAAGATAGGACTTCACATTAACATAGAGAAAATAGGGGTGATGAAGATTCCTGGCCAACACCAACAGCAACAACAACAGACAACAATCAGCATAAATGGGAGGAACCTGGAAGAAACAACCTCCTTTACCTACATACCTACCTGGGAAACATCGTTTCAACTACAGACAAACGGAACTGACGAGGAAAAGTAAGACAAGCTTTAATTACTCTTAAGTCTGTGTGGAGGTCAACAGCACTCAGCATCAAAAATAAGATTTTCCAGTGTGGAGTCACTGCTACTATACGGATCAGAGACTTGCACTACGCGTCATAAAGAGCATCTCAAACAAACTACAGACCCTCATTAACAGCTGCCTTCGCCCAATACTCCTTTCAGGATCAGATGGCCGGCCAGAAAAGATCAGCAACAGGGATCTCTGGCAATGAGCCAACCAACCCAGCAAGAACCGATTATGCATCAAATAAGCAGAAAGAAATGGAGATATACTGGTCATACTCTGAGGAAACCATAAAGTGACATCACAAGACAGGCCGTCATGTGGAACCCGAACGAGAAGTGGGGAGTTCATCGTCCAAGGGTCACATGGAGGAGATCATGTGGAGAGGGGATGAAAGCATGTGGACAGACATGGAGCCAGGTGAAAACTTTGGCAGAGAAACGAACGCGATGGAGACGTGTGGCTGAAACCCTATGTTCCTCTAGGAACTAAATGAAAGAATAAATAATAATAATTCCTTTGGATGGATCTTTTGAGAGATCCATAATTGCATCTACTAAGACATAGATCAAGAAAAGGAATACTTAGTTTAGATTCCTTTTATATGGTCAACTGTAAAGAAGGATGGTAGTTAGTAAATGCAAACAAGACATCATCAAGGATTACGTTCTTATCGCAGATAACAAAAGTGTCGTCTACGTATCTTCTATAAATGTCAAAGCAGCCCATGGTTTGACTAAGCTGAGAATCTCCAAGCTTCATCATAAAACAGTCAGCCAGCAATGGGACCAATGGCGAACCCATTGTAATGCCATCTATCTGTCCTAAAATCTTATCACTGAAAATGAATTGAACATTCAGCGTGCATCTTAATAAGAGTTCTTTGAGATAGGATGTTGGCAATCCTATGTCTAAACTATGTGCATCAATATTTAGCATACAGTTTCCATGAGAGGTACACTGATAAATAGTGAAGTCACGTCTAATGAGAACATGACTTTGTCTGAGACATTAAAATCTTTAATACCCTCAATAAATTTAAACGTATCATTAATGGAAAACTTAGACACTTGCCTTCTAACTGGTTTCAGTATTTCCGCTAGCCATTGAGCAATTCTTTGATAAAGAGAATTCAAATATTAAGTTAACTTCCTGAGAATTTCACATCTTTTAACAGAACTTTGGACATATCATTAACATGGTATTTTTAACAATGAAATTACTTATTATCTAGGCGTATAATGACTTTTCTCATATGAACATGAAAACATCTTCTAAATGCATGTTTCTGATGAAGAACCCGTTGATATTTTATTCTTTTTGTCAGCGAAATGTATCAATCAAGTTTTATTGTACATTCAAAGGTATGTAATAAGATTGGTTATTTAATATGGGTTTAATGACATAAAGATGTCTGTCGCATTCAAATGGATCTCGTCATGCCTAAATCAGATAGATTTTATCTTGTTTTGGTTGTAATTATTGATGATATGGAATATATTACAACTTTGTGTAATCAACTGTGAAGTCATATGGTGAGCAACATACATATTCGAGATCATTCAAGGCAGTAAGTTAGTTATATGAATTTGAGGTATTACGTTTTTGAAAAAAACGAAGTTGATCGGAGACTTCAGTTATTTCATGAATTGTAAAGTTGATTTCTGTGTAGGTAGTGAATTGACATTAGTTGAAGAACCATTGAAAACCAGCTGGAACCACTAAGGTAAATGTGAAGATACTAACTAACCGATGACAGTGACAAGAGGTGAAGCCATATATCATGAATTGACGTATTCAGTCCTAGCAATTGAATTTTCAGCGATCTCTTGTCGTAAATTGGACTCTATAGTTTCGATCTGTGAAAAAGGTTATGACTTTCCCCACCCCTTCTGCTTTAGTTTGCCGGGAAATTGGCTTTCTTTTAAGGGGATTTTACATATTGTTGGCCTCAGTATAGTTTCTTTTTATGTATTCCTTTCACCAACCTGCTTTTCTCTTTGTAATTCAATTACAGCTTCACTTATATTATGATGTAAGTGTTTAATCAGGGAATTAATTTTGCATACCTTTTACTTACTGTCATAGAAGATTCGTCTTCAGAACTTAAAGTTCAAGTAAATAGTTCCAAAGTTTAATTCAGAGACAAAGTGCTTTGACAAAAGTCACGTTTCATGTACAGAGTTAGAATGTTGAGTGCCAGCTGCTTTTTGTGCTGTATGATATTAGTTCAGCCAAAAACAAAAATTTGAAATGAACTTTAATTAGAAATTCCGGAATAATTTTGCAATTTCTGCAGAGTTAAAAGACAATATATTTTGTTCCACTGCATATTACTGCCGGATGTTGATCCTAGGTGGATGTCCTTATCCACTAACATTGCGTTCTTGATGACACTTATAAGAAAGGCTCGTCTGAAATGCTATGTAGATTTCTAATTTCTCAGACGTTTGAATCTGCTTCATCTAGTTCTGAGGTTGGAGTTAAAATGTCCAGAAAGAAAAGTTAGTTAACAGAGAAAAGAGATCTATATTGAATAAAGTAGGCTAACTTTCAACTTGTTAGCTCCAGTATTGTACCCAGTCTATTGAGTCAAAACTCAAAAACGACCAAAACCGACTTCTTGTGGTCTGAACTTCAGAAACCAGTTTTTTATGTTCCACTGTGTAGCTGACGAAAACTTCCTTGAGTTACAGTCATAAAATACTCTAACAATTGTAAAAATACGGTTATTTGCAGTAAAATCCCCGGTACTTTTCCGCAGTCTTATTATATCAGAACGCAGAGCTACGTCGACGATACCACTGGGCAGCTGTACATGTTTCTAGTACAAAACAAGTACTGGAGAACAAACTTGGTTATCTAAAATTTAACTTACAAGATGTACCTGAGAATATTCCTAACAAGGTGGGGTCAAAGCCCTGTCAGCAAGAATAGCGCACCAAACACTTCACGTAAATAGTTCAGAGCCAGAATGACCTCGACTCACTCAAAAAATCACAGTTGTGAAATAACACATTGTCAATGCCATCACATAAGCACAAAGACAAGCACTAAAATCACAGATTAGACTGAGGTAAAGGCAGATAGTAAGGATTAAGTCAACTGATGATATGCAAACGGTAGGCCATTAATATACAGTCTAGGAGAAAAGAGTGAAATAATTACAAAGTTGGTTGGGGTATCCAAATAAGTATCAGTATTGTAAACAGATCATTCAAGAGGGGTGAGGAATTCGGTAGAACCTATTCGCATCGTATTCAACACGCAAAGGGTCTTATCGTCACGTTTTAAACAAAAGTTATGTTGGAGTGTTTCCATTTCTTACTTCATACTATTCGAGACTCCATAAGCATAGTTTTCAAACAGTGTTATTCTGACACCGTGTAGGATTTCATCATGAGATGATATCGGTTAGAGAACCACTGGAAACCTGGGAGTACTGGACAGCTGTTTCGTCCTAGTTTGGGGCTCTTCATCAGTACGCATCCACACCACGGGCTTCGAACCCAGGACCTTCCGGTTAGAAGGCGAGCTCGTAGACCATTGGGCCACTGAGAACAGATCCAATTTTCCCTAACTGATGTCACCTCATAATGAAATCCTCCATGCAAACAAGCAAAGTCCCCACAAAGAAAGAAGAAACATTGGTGCAGAATAATCTGGATCCATTTTATTTCTTTGGTCCTCATCAGCTGCGTACAACCTGACAGTATGCGTGCTAATGGACAAAGGTTTGTTAAAATCGTACACTTTTTATTGTTATAAAAAATTCAAGTTGTACCCAGTTGATGAGAATCAACTAAATAAAATGGATCCAGATTATTCTGCGCCAATGTTTCTTCTTTCCTTGTTCAGATTTATGAAAGGGAATAATTGTATGAAAATCCACACAAAACCAATGCTTGAAAATTAATCTGATGTTCACTATTGACTGGCCCTAATCAGGCAGTTAACCTGGGGTTCTAGTGAGAAGTCGTGACAAGTAGGGTACAGCATGTTGAAGGTGAGGCAGTAACTCATCGAAGATGACATTTCGAAATGACCAGTAGGGTATAGCTGAATGGTCTACGAGCTCACCTTGTGACCAGAAGGTCCTGAATTCGAACACCGTAGTGTGGGTGCGTACTGTGAAGAGTCACAAACTAAGACGAAACAGCTGTCCAGTACTCCCAGATTTTCCAGTGGTTCTCTAACTGATGTCAGCTCCTGATGAAATCATCCTTGCAATCAAACAAAATCCCCACAAAACCAATACTTGAAAATTTTTCTGATACGTTACAGTTCAATTAGTTATTTCTGTAACTGCTTATGATAGGTCTTAAATTGTACTAGCTTGTGAAGACGGATATGAATTTAAGTCTACTGATATTGCTACCAAGTTAGACGTCTAAATTACTACAATTTATTCATCTCACTGAAAGTAAAACGTAAGCTAAATTATACATACATATACATGCATCAGTCTAGTAATTAAATAAAGTGTCATTTGCAGTTTAATATAGCGAGCTGTTATGCTTAGTCAAGTATGACAGGCTGCTTTTACTCTTCACTGGAAAAGGTTCTTGCGATTTCATTACATTTTTGTGCCTTGAAAGCATACTGACGTTTGTTGTATACTCATGGTCTTCATTTTCTCTTTTTTACCCATATTCCACAAAATTGTGGATTCGTCAGTTTTAACACTAATTTATCCCTAAGAGAATTAAGTTTTTATCGTACGTGAAATGCCTTATGACATACTTATGTTACTGTAAGTTGATGTGTTAAATAACACGTCATTCGAATTTGTCAACTGCTTATCGCAAACTCATCTTCACTGCCAAGACGTTACTGAATGCTAAGTATTGACGAAATAATCTGTATTTCTATCAGATGAAACAAACGATCGTTTCACGCTTCTTTTTATGATCATGTTTCTCCTAAAGTGTCAGTGTAACGGTAGAACATAGTGGTGTTTAGTGGCAAAACATAAAAAATACCATTGCACTGAAATTTCTATGCCAAAAACATTAGTTTTTCTGCTTTTTATAAAACTTTGTTTCTCGCCTTCTATATTGTTTGATATGTATCCTTATCTTTTCGTCTTTGCAACTTAATCTGTCGCCCGACTATTCACCGCTCTTGTAGAACATAACGCCAATATACTAATTACAAATTCTTGATCATAGCAAACACCGCATAGATAAATAAAAATATTATTGTACGAAAGGCTACAGCATTAGAATCATTATTTGATACTTGATAAACTGACCACTGTCCGATGAAGTGACAGGATCTTAAGTGAAATGATTGAAGGCAGAGACAAAGATAGTTAGGGAATTCTAGTTTGTCAATTCGCCAGTGTTTTAAAAAATCTTTGAGTCGTGAGGAAACATCATATTATTAAGTGCAGTTATGCCCTCCTTTCAGCTGTACATGTCTAGTAAAAGAATGGAAGCTACGCAACTAAATGATCTAATTCTGACAATACCACTGCACCAAAATCATCCTTCGAAGCTACAAATCTTCTTTGTTATATCTACATCATATAATGTTTAGCGAACGCGTTAATTTTGTAATAGAAACAAAATGGGAAATCTATTAGCTTAAACCTTATGAAACTGGTTAGAGAGTCCCTTCGTTAGCCAATATCGTTACAGGGCCAGTAAACATGTTACTGGCACTGATGATGTTAGCTCATGATTAAATCCTCCATTCAATCAAACAAAATCCCTACAAAACCAATACTTGAAAATTAATCTGATGCTCACTAGCGACTGGCCCTATTCAGGCAGTTAACCTGGAGTTCAAGTGGGAAGCCGTGACCAGTAGGGTACAGCAGGTCGAAGGTGAGGCAGTAACTCATCGAAGAAGACATTGCGAAGTGGTCGCGCTATTTCGTGAATTCGCAGAAGTTAGAATTCAAGAACCATTGGATTGGGTCCCAGTGGCTCAATGGTCTATGAGCTCGCCTTGTAACCGGAAGGTCCTGGGTTTGAACCCCGTAGTGTGGGTGCGTACTGTGAAGAGTCCCAAACTAGGACGAAACAGCTGTCCAGTACTCCCAGGGTTTCCAGTGGTTCTCTAACTGATGTCAGCTCATGATTAAATCCTCCATGTAATTGATATTTAAATCAAATGAGATTATTATTCCCTCTTCAGCTGGGTCCACGACTGCCCATAATTCCCCATGTCCTACTCTTACAGTCTCCTCCATTTGACCCTCCGACAACCAAATTAAATGAGATAGTTAAGATTAATCCCATGTACAACATACACGAGCAAGGTAGGTAGGTAGGTAGGTAAACAAGCCATTTTTATTCCTAGCATATCAGTAAAAATGAGTAAACTCACATCGATATATGCTAAGAAATTCTGAACGAATAACATTCCAAGCTCACTTGAAGAGATTTTCAGAAAAATCATACTTTTTACATTCCTTTGTGTTTTGTGAGAAACATCGGAATTAAAGTTTCGTATTTTCGTTGGCAGTGGTGTTTCTTTTACGACCTCATGCTAAAGCTTCCCTATTCTCACTCTAACTGCCGTCTAGGTAATGTATAAGAATTTATTGACCTGTAATCAAGTAAGTATGGGCATTCTACCACCGATGAGCATAAAAATTCAACTTTTCGAACTAATTCGGTTTTCTTCATGATTAGCAAGAAAGGTAGGGAAATAACTATTATTAGCTGACTAAGTTCTTTTCTTTTATTAGAAAAGTTACCATAATCGAAATATCTACTAGGGGTAGACAATGAGGGCAGTTGATCCAACATTAAAGACCAAATTATAATGGATAGGGGGTTATCCAGTTAATGATTACAGTGGATATAACTAATATACAGGTTTCGATCAGTAAATTTATAACTTCACTTGACGAATTCATCAGCTTATAGTTGGAACTATAAACTGAAGATTTAAACGCGAGCTCGCCTTTCAACCCCAGTGGCGGAGTACTACGGAGGAGTTCAAAACACGGGTGAAACAGCTGTTCACTACTCACAAGTTTTCCAGCTGTTTTGTAATTGGTGTCAACTCATGACCAAATAAATACATGCATCTTGTATCGCACTACAGATTAAACAAGACTTGATCGAATGTGAGTCTGTTGGATGTGTGTGTTTGTGCGTGACTAGATATTTGATAAAAAACATAAGAAATTTTCGGTTACGATTTTTGAATATCGTGAAGCTATTCTCTTCTCGCCATGTTTTGCTCAAACAGTATGGTAGAACAAACGAGCAGTGGGACTAGATAATTTAGCGATTCGATAAAATAGATAAGGCAGTTTTATTAACTTTGTTTATATACTGATGAACCGAAGACCATGAAAGGCATTTGTAGTTCAGTATTCACTATCATGATTCTCATTTTTTAAGCCAAAATTTACTGACTTTATAGATAGATACATTCTGTTAACACGAAAACAGGAGATAAATAATAAGTTAACTATGTTATTTGCTAAAAGAATCACTTAGCTATAATCTATAGAGAAATTATTCTCACTAAGTGACTAATTATTACAACATGTTTTCAGTTAACTAGTTAGTTGTTTAGCCAGTAAGTATGCTATCATGAAGCTTCTGCTTCTCTTCTCTGCTCCACCTAGAGAAAGTTATTTCTCATATCCTGATATCACTTTACCATCTTAACATCTTATCTGTATTTATTCCCTTTCTTTTGCTTACCTTGAAGTGAAAATATCACACAGAGTTTTTACTCTCGCTTCATCAGTATGTTTACTCACTCAGATCGATTAGTGAGTATGATACAGTTAGGAGTATGAAAAAAATAGAATATGCTAATGATGATAAGGATGCTGATGGTGATGCTGATGAGGAGGATGAAAAGGAGAAGGAGGGGGAAGATAAGAAACATACTGAGCATTGAAAAATACGGGCCAACTATGATTAAAACTGCTTACGGTACATACTAGCTGACTTCTTTCAAAAGATAATTAACCAACTGCCTTGTTCATCAATCACCATGGGAAGGCAGGTTAGTTTAAAAAAAAACCTTCTTAGTTACCTAAGTTATCACCTCGGTGTTCTAGCAGTAATTGACAATGGACATGACTGTCGCCTTTCTGACATTTTAACCTGAGCTATAAATATTTTATGAACTATATATAAAGTCAAATTACCAGGAGGAAATCGTACGAAGAGAAAATGAATGCCTGTGTGAGCTTATTGTGTAGCCAGCTAAAAGAGAGTGTAGCGAATAGAGTTAAATGGTAATGTGCTAAACAAAATCCTATGTACCACCAGGAATCCAAGGGAATAATGATAATTACTTCAAACAGTAATTAGATAAATGAAATGAGGTGTTGTATCGCCGTCATTTTATGTTTTTTCACAGTATATATATGTTACTCATAAAAGTAATGCACTTTTTAGAGTTTGAAAGTTGTAGTTACATCTGCTAGACACTTTTTCCTGTCTTTTCTAAAAGAATAAGTTCCTGGAAAATCCTAGAACTGACGGATTTGAGTAGCACTTCAATAGTAAAATGTGCACATAGTTTTGTTAGTGATCAAATTACTCGGTGCGTGGTTTTAACCTTACGAAAACCTATGCTACTAGTTGATCTAACTGCAGTTATTTTAACAACAATGAACGGTTGTGCATATTCCTAGTAACTGCGTAGGAGACAATAGCAAGCAGAACTGGGAGATAGTTTCTCTGGGAGAGGAAATCAGCTGTTGTTGGAGGCAGTCGTCTAGATATGTATGAGAACTCGTAGAAACTTCTAGTTCCCAAGTCACATAAAATTAATATATATACATCACAGTGCTGAAATCGTATTGTTTCCTTCCGCGACTATACACTGTTTTCAACATCCTTTGACTGCTAGTTGGCATTTTTTGATTTATGACTACTATTAACACATTTCTGTAGAACCTCTAATAAAGTACTTGAATAATTCTCTGACATTTTTGTCTGTCTTATAAGTCTATGCCTCATTAGTTTCATTTATGATTCAAAACACTTGTTACATTTTGGTACTGAGGAATGTTGATCTCTTATGACAAGGAGACTGTTCAAGCAATCAGTGTATTTAACATGTGTTTGAATTTATCCTGATCTACTGAAGTTGAAAAAAAGTTGCAGAATGAGATATGAACATTTTAATACATGCGATTTTAGTTAGTTTTTTAATAAAATAATTTTTTCATGCAGGACTCATCTTGTCAACGGAAATGTGAAAAATATTCTGTAGTCAGCAGTTGTGAACAACTCCTCAAACATGCAAAGACATAATGTCTTCAAAGATATTTTCAGTTCAGCATTCAAATGTATGAAAACCTAAAATAAACATTAACTGGATTACTAATATTAAGACTATGAGCTGAAGCAGTCAAAAAGAAGTCTAATAGTCTTAGTCCTAAAAATCATCAGTTTGAAAATCTCGATATGTTACATAAACGATACATATCCACTTTAACTAACTAAATAGAACTCACAACATAATAATCAACTTCTAGTCAAAAAAAGAGTCACGGAATTAAATTCAGGTTTTGAATGTTTTGGTCAGGAAGGTAAACTAAAAAATATTGGCGACACGTGAACAGAAAGTCTCCCTTTGCTAGTCAATTACTTATAAATAACAGCGCAGATCAAACAGAGCACAAAAGAAGTCATATGCAAATATACAAAGAGAATGCTTAAACTTTACAGTTAGAACATTTTTGAAATCAGTGCCAGGAAACTGGAAAGTTTTAGAATGAATGTGTCCACATTTCAGCTTACTTGCTACAATTTACACCGTGTCGGAAAGAATAAGTAGCGGTGCTTGGAGTTACAGACAAAATCCTGTATGAGATTGACTGTATCAGGTGTGAAAAATGAAATGCTGCTCACTGAGGACATCCTAATAATCTACACATTAAAAGACAGAAACATAGTATACATGACAACTATTACTTCAAATCAAGGCATATAAGTAATTAGTAATATCATCTCAACTGTTGAAATGCACGGTTCTTAAACAGAAGGAACATTAGGAATGCCAAAGAATCCCTAAAGGTTTGGTATTCATGTAAATTTGCAATCAGTGGGTTCATTCAGGTTCCATTCGAGGACTTAGCAGGTGATATTACTAGACAGTCCACTCAGCCTGTATCCAGTCCACCTACCTTTCCTTCTTCACATTTGTTGGATTCGGGTTTTCAGCTGATTCGCTGTCTGCCATCATTCTTTTTCGCTTATCCCTTCCGGTTGGCTAGCCATCTGATGTTTAGTATCAGTCCTGTGAAGTCATCTGTTGTTGAAATTCTCTGGCAGACTGTCAAAAATGCTTTCGGTGAGCCTTTCGCCAACTCTCTGAACCATATTTATTTCTTATTTTTTATTGTGTTATTCCTCTATATCCTGAATGGAACATAGGATTTCAAGCTAAAGCTTAGAATTTTCGGTAGCAGTGGCGTTTATTTTTGCGGGGTGGGGTTGCTTCCTTCGTTACCATTCATATTACCAGCTTAGCGAGGTTAAAGAGTGTGTTGGCCGGGTATCGAACTCCGAGCCACATTTGTGGTTGGCGGGCATTCTACCACACTATTACTGACGCCTCTAAACCATATACAAGCGCTAACTTTACATTCATTTAGACTATTCTGATCTCGTTCTTTGTTCTGAATACTGAAGATCTCTTCACTGACTGCAGATCAATAGAGGCCTATCTAGCTTCTGCGATTTCGCCTATGATATTCGAACCTGTAGCAGCGGTAGTTTAAATCCTATTACCCGGGTAGTTAAATGAAACAAACTATTTCCTTTAGTTTTCTCTTACTGGTGATGATTAGGGTTTGTTGGTGTTACTTAAGTATTTCGAAAATCCCTGTCTACCATGTTTCCATTTGAAGTCACGCCTTCTCTGCCTCTTCTACCGGCTTGCTGGTTTCCGTCTTCAGATCTAGCCGGTCAAACGTATGCCAGTCTTCTAGCTCTCCATATCAACCGAGTTCTTTGGTTCCCTTTTTTAGTGCTTCTGAAAAATCCCCTCTGGTCCAGTTGCTTTCTACCTTTGTTATAACTTTATGACATTCAAACTTCTTTGGCTCCCAGGGAGTCGGTATCCACTGACAGATCTGTGACTTCTGGTGGTATTCATGGATGAGTTGCAGATGATGGTCTTCCCAACAGTGCTTCAAAGTAACCAGCCCATAGTTCCCTTCATCTCATCTTTTCGGCCCTACAACAGACACACTTAAATTCAAGTTTTCTTCTAAAGATTTCTTTCTGCGCATTGAGTGAATCCCTGTAATACTGTTGTTAAGGTCAGTCTCATATAAGCAAAATGCCAGTCCATTAGCTGGATCATTCTAACTTGTGAAACAAAATGTGAATTTCACTGTAAACACTTCTCAATTATTCATTTTGTTCAATATCGTCTTATCCTTCAAGAATGTTATTAATTTGTTATAAACACTCCCTATGAAAAAAATTAGGTAGATCTGAGAAGGAAACACAATTTTAGTATGTAGTGGACAGTATGATTTATATTTTACTCCTAAAACAAGTTCATTTTACATCTTAAACACACACACACACAGACTCACATGTACATAGATGTATCGTCATTTTCAATCATATCCATTCATCAATATGTTCTACATTTCATAGTTACAAATGTTGGATTTTCCTAACCGAAAACAATGCATGAAATGTGACTTGAGGTAAATGAGAAATAAAAAATGATACATTGAAAATGTATCATATTCAGTTTATTAATTTACGTCATGTTCATTAGATACTGATATATATATATACATATATTCTGTTATATAAGGTTTTAGAAGTCTTGTTAAATTTTCGTTTGGGGAGGAGAAATTACGGATGGTTGAGAGCAAACATGACACTTACAGCAAACTGGATTAACACCATGCCTTTCAGCTGTTTGGAAATAAAGATATGAAGACAGAGAACACCGGTTTTTAATTTTTTGTCACCTGTTGGCTTAAACTACTACAATCGTATACATATAGAGAAAATTTCAGTTTGGTTACATTTACAAATTTTCTTGCATTGTTATTATTATTCCCTTGGGTTCCAAGTTGAACATACGGCTTCAGTAGCACATTTATACTTCCTCCCGTTTTCCAAAGTCTTTTTTCTGGTTGACCACACAAATTACCGTAGCAGAATCATTTACTTTCCACGCGATCTACTTCATGTCACTCCTGATCGCCTAGTCGTCTTTCCTCATTTGAGAGCCTAATTCAGTGTCTCCAGTGTGAGTTCAACCTTAGCTGCACTTTTTTCTGAATATTTGTTGGGCAAAAGGTTCTTTTTTTGGTTCGCTGTCAAAATTCCTTTTAATTGTATTGTCCACTCATACATAAAAGGATGATTGGAAGAATATGGATATCTATGCTATAAAATCTAAAATGGATCCAGTTTGATTTTTGGTGGCTATAAATGAAGTTGTGTAAATATATATATATATATATATATATATATATATATATATATATATATATATACTTAGAAGTAGTAACGCGATCGGAAAGATAATTCCAAACATGGAAATGAAGGTAAACAAGATTTTTAGTGGAAGATAGCAGTCAGCCGATCATCCCTATTCACAGTGTAGATAAATAAAAAATAATAATAAAATTATAGATCATGGACGCAGTCTGTACTATACACAAAAAGAACACATCTGAGTCGGATTGTTCTATACTCTATACTGACTAATTTAAACGAACACATGAATACACTTTATGGATTGTGAGTGGATATTATTCCATATTAAATAAAATTGTTTAATACAACACACAATGATACATTATTAATAACTAGATAACATTTCGAGTCCATTGTCTCTCAAGTATACTTATCCAGTAAGATAATTTGAATATGAATTTTTGATTATTGTTTTGTTTTTCATTCATTAGGAAGCACAAGAAAACCTTTTATTATAATGCAATATTAATTTAAAAGATGATAGTTGACGGGCTGTTGCTGTTGTTTCTAGAGTGTATTTTCCACAGAATTGTTTCAAGAATGTGAGCTCAGCTGTTCTTTATTCCTTTACACATATTCATACTTTTTCAGAGTGTATTTAAGCTGGCTGTTGCACTAATAAATAGGTGAAATAGCGTGTATACTGAACACATTCTTTAGAACATAACTACTTCCTCGACAAATACCAATAGGTGTTTGATATCAGGGGATATTTGGTCTTTTTCAAGTGTTTTAGTGAATAAAAGTAGGCTTCTGTGTGGCTTTCCATAAGAACCAATATCATTTAGTGAATCATTAAGAAAATCAAGGAGTACTAGACGGCTGATTTATCGTGGCTTGCATCTCTTCAATAGTGCGCACCAATGACACTACAAGGCACAAAACTCTTGAGGTTAAAAAACAAGTCTGCTGACTACTCAGCCGCTGAGTTAGGGTCCAGTTACCAGTGAGTTCTAAATTCTATTAATTCCACAATTAGCTCCACTACCAAGCAATCCCATAGGTGAGCATCTCCTGCACCCCCGCTGCACTTTGATTTCAGTCAAACATTCCCACTAAAGCTTAGATTCAAAAGCCAGTTTATTTACAGAACCAGTAACTACAGCTTGAAAATTGGTTAACAACCCTTTAACTGGATATGGTCTTTCACACTTTTATTTCGAGTAATCCTTGTTTTTTATCTTATAGATGCTTGAAATGCCATCCACTAAGCAATGCCGCATTACTTTGTGTTATGTTACACAGATAAGAAAACATAAAGTTCTACTGTACCACATTGCTTGAGGTTTAGCCTATTGTGGATATTCGGTTTTCTTAAAAACTTAAATGTCACGTACACAGAAAAAGATATAGCTATTTTGTGATAGCAGTAACAGTTCCAGTCAAAGGCATCTGCGTCTACCATTACTTTGCCTACTTAAACTATGCTGGCCTGATCACACTACATCCTTTACCGATGGACTTTAATCAAAAGACTCGAGAAAAGATATTGATATTAATAAGCATCCACAAAAGTCCAAGTCTGTGAAATTTTACTGTTACTTGAGTTTGATTTCTAGTAGGATTAAACAGTTTTTTTTCACTCTCATTGCACACCTGCATCAAGCAATACTGTCAGTCGCCTGCGGCTGGATAATTGTCTCAGTGTGTATCAAGACTGATCTTTAGTTTTTGCTCACAATCTCAAAACCACAAAACTGTATGGTTTCCGTGTCACGATATACATATACATATATTGCTAGCGGATATCAGTTAGAGAGTCATTGAAAAACCAGGAAGTATAGAACGGCTGTT
The DNA here is from genome assembly GCA_944472135.2 of Trichobilharzia regenti. Lineage (NCBI taxonomy): Eukaryota > Metazoa > Platyhelminthes > Trematoda > Strigeidida > Schistosomatidae > Trichobilharzia > Trichobilharzia regenti. The sequence goes on from OX235270.1 coordinate 89,195,027, forward strand.
CCCTCCTAATTCGGGACTCCTCAGCTATATGCATCCAAAGTGGTTTAGGTCCAGCATCTTCCAGTTACAAGGCGAGCTCGTAGACCAGTCAGCCATTGAGACAAGATCTATAGGCCCGTGAATTCTAGCTTCTGACAATTGGCGGTATATAATGCTATCACTAGCCAATGATAACTATTGTATAGGAGTTAAACAGCGCCTAATATTCATTCCCCACTAACAAGCAATCATTTAATGTGACCAAGTAAATAAATTTCACCGCAATCAACTCAATTATCCTGACTTATAAGACAGCTAAGCTCTTAACCTCTTTTTGAAAATCTTTCTATCTGTTTTTTTACGGTGACTAGGTTTTTTCTTCACTAATTAGACCAATTTACTCATCTAACATCATTAGTCGTGTAGGCGAAGACTGACATACTTCCCTCGACCACTTGTGAAATTATGTAACAGTCCACTGTAATTAAATATATTGTGCAATCAGCCAGTCACTGACTGATAAAAGATTGTATTCTTAAAACTAACAAGCGTAGAAATACTTTCGTTTAAAGACAACATTTATGCCTTTAATCAACAGTATGGCTAAACAGTGAGATGTTGATGCGAATTGTAGAGAGTGACCTGTTGTGTAATGATTATCATAAACGTTTATATATTTCCCAATGAATGAAAAACAATACTTTACTGTTTTTACTGACTTTTCACTATTGAATGCTAATAAACTTATCAAAGTATTATTAAACCGAAATTTACAAAATCTCAGCTTATACACAGTAACTTAACGATAATTCTTCGGTGTGAGGTAAATTTTATATTGTCAGATTGGTCAGCCAGTAATAACAGTAATAAAAGTCATTAAATTGTGAATTCTGGAGGAAGTTCCAAAGATTTATCTGTGAATAAACGCATGAATTTAGTTTTAAAACTGATAAATAACAGGAGTTTTATTTGTTGGGAATGTAGAAAAAATAAGTGAATTTCCGATTTCAAAACTGGCCTCGGATTGATAGCATTTAGAGAAGCGCTGAAAACCAGCAAAGGAGTACTGGACAGCTGTTTCATCCTAGTTTGGGTCCCATCTGAAGTGCACACTCACCGAGGTTTTCACTCAGGATCCTACTGGTTACAGGTCAAGCTCACAGTCCATTCAGTCACTGTGACGCAACTCAATGCCTCATCAGAGTTTTAACTTCTAACAAATTTCTGTTGTTCACCTGAAATATTTACTGAAAGCCAACTGATTGATTCAAGTGTTTTTCATCAAAGACAGGCGCGTAAGTCAGATAAGTGTTTAAAGCAAGGAATTGTACTCGATAAACTATTATATGGTACTTTTCGTGCTAGTGTATACTGTAATCACTCACTATGCCATACAGGTTTTCGTGCAGCAGATGAGGGCGAACAATATCATTTTATATATATGACCTCATCAGGCTTTAATTACTCTTATATAAGTATATAAATACTAAATATAAATCAGTCATGGTGATTTGTCAACAAGATAATAAGAGTTTGCAATTAAAAATGTGCAGTTAGTCATAATAACAGCCATAACAGTTCTATTAATAAAAATGAAAATGTGGAGCTATTTGACATAACAAAGAAAGTGAGATACAGAATGCCTATACAAATAAGTGGTCAAACTGACATAGTGTATAAATGCCCACAGAGCAAATAGTCAGATTACGTAATGCTAGACTGTAAAAAAGGTATATAGACTAAATTTTAATTCACATTCGACAAGACTAAGGAAAAGTCAATCAGAAAGGGATTGAAAACACAAAAGCTTGACGACGGTATAATCAGCTGGTGATATCTTAACTGGCTAAGAGGAGAAAATCATTGTAGGAACTTCTTCTGAATACATAGTTTAAGTCTAATATTTCGAATACTGATCGTCTTAGCCGATATTCAATAGACGAATACGAAGACAACTGAAAATATTCGGTAGGATGTAATGAATCGCTTTGAATGCTTTCATTTTCCCTACTGGGTGGTCATTTTCAGTTCAATGCTAGAAAACAGAGCTCCAGACGATTTATTAAATCTGTTCTTTACCAAACCACGATAAGATTTATTACACATTGTATAGTTTCACTGGTTAGCAAATAAACAGTCAACCAAAAACTAATCTAAGAAATTATCATCCTTATTATTTAGTAAGATGGTAATGTATGCTGGATTTTCAGGGTTCATACATACATAGTTCATACATAGTCCAGTAGCTTTGTAGGAACGTCGAAGCATGAAAATGAATAAGTAATGAAAATGATCATAATAGTAATAAAAAAACAATAAAATGACATTTAAAAGTACAAATTTGACAAAGTGAAGACAGCATTAACCTAAATAACTAAGATATTTCACCTTATCAGATTTCCACATACCCCTCATATCATCTTATCTAAATGGATCACACTGAATTGAATAGTAAATAAATAAATAAATAAAATTCTAAGGTTTTATGTAGTTTATAAGTGAAGAGAGTAGGAAAGTGCTAGCTGCAAAAGGAAAGGGAGATAAAGAGAACGAATGGCCTTTTCAGCATTAAAGAATGAAACAGAAGAACAAGAAGGAAAAAACATTGTTTAGTTAAAAAGGATACGAGAAAATGAGAAGAGGAAGAAGAAAAAGGATGGTTGAATATGAAGTGAGAAGGAAGAGATTTGTAAAGGGACAAAAGCCAACATGAAAACAAACAGGAACGACAAATATGACATGCACTAATTTCATACTCTTGTAATTTTTACTATTATTTATTCAGTCGTAGTAGTAATAATAATAATAATCGTAATGATCTGAATCTGGTTGAATTTACACAGCTGATACTTTGTATGATTTATTATTCTTCCCTTGAACTCCGAGTGGAGCATAGGACTTCGGTAATACATTGCGGTTTCCCTATGTTCTCTGGAGTCTCCAGGAAGGCTTATAGCATGATAGTGCAATATATTATTATTATTTTACTCCTTTACTTTCCGAGTGGAATGTGGGGCTTCAAGCAAGAGATCTGAAGTTTCGGTAGGAGTAATTTCATTTTTATAGGTGAAACTGCTAGCTCTTAGCCCAACCTTTGCTCTTTACCAGTCTTATTACTGACTTAGTGAGGTAAAGGAGGGAAAAAATGCATCGGCTGGGGATCGAAACCTGGGCCATGTAAGTGGTTAGCCAGCTTTTTACCGCTGAACCACTGACACAATGACAGTGCAGTGCTATCGTTAAGTATCAGATTGAACAGTAGAAAGAATAACAAAATAATTCTTTCACTGTTTCTCTGGTAACTGAATCACCTGTAGGTGCTGAATTAAGATATATTGTATCCAGTACATCGAATTGTCAGTTGTAGATCAATTCACGAAAAATATCAATGAATATAAGAACAAAGGAGTTCCGCGAATAGTCTCTTTTCGGCGATTTCATTTACTTAGCTGTACAATCACATTTATGCATAATTATTTTGTGTATGTGTGTACATTATGATCGTCAAACAAAATAAAAATTAGTTAAGCTTACTGCTTGCGTCATCAAAATGTTTCGAAAATCTGATGAATAACCGAATTGTAACCACAGGGTGAAGATTGGTAAGTATTGACAAGAGTTGCATAATATGAAAGACACCCAGAAAAGTAGGATGTTGATGAAAGAGCATGGAGAAAAGTGTCCAAGATAAATTATGTAATAGGTAAAAGGAGTAAATAAAAGGTTGATTAAAAAAAAATATGTTACTAATAAGTCATAAAAAAATTTTTAAAAATTCCGCTTACGTAAATTAGGGTTTTCTATCCGGATCGCTAAGGCCTCGGCAATGCGAAGTTAACAGAAGCTTACCGTCCTTGGGAGGCATATTTTGAATTTGTAAATGACTTTGAATGAATTCTGTTTGCATACTGAGTGCCCAGTGTTGAATATATGTGTTCAATTATAGTACTCCTTATGTTATCTTTTCGCAGCCACGCGAGATAATGTTCTTTGGCTCTTTTATATAAAACGCGCATCGAACGATCTACATATTTTGCTCCATATCGATAAATTGGTGATTACATATTGAAGTGGTGGAATGCGATAGTTTATCTTTGGATTTGTTGAAGAACAATCGGCGGCTTGTGAATACCTATTGTAATGTAGCAAAAGAGAATGTTCTTTTCAGGGTGGTAGATATTCTTCTCTATAGGATATCGACCAGAAGGTCGCCTTTCAACTCCAAATTCATGTATAGCATCTTCTTTAGCACGGGTATGGATTTTTCTTTTTTGATTTTTGGCTTTGTGTGTTTATCTATGAAACGTGGTGGATAGCCATCTTCAGGTAGCGTCTTCCTCAAAAGAGTAATCTCTTTTCCTAATGATTCGTGGCTGCAGATTATTCGGATTGTAGTCACAAGGGATATTTTTAGGTCCCTCTTGCGACGTATGGGTACCTAAATATAAAATTTCACCAGCTGGCCATTCCACGTAGGCTTTCAGTATATTGATCTCTTCAGAGTCGCATCAGTCTTCTTTCTTAGTCATTAGTCCAGAAATGATATTCTCTCTCCACTTTCTGGTTCAATTAGAAATTTGATGGCAGCATTAAATGTAAAAGTAGAATTCTATCACTATGATAGAATATAATTCCGTATTATAAATGTGCATTTGACATTACACACAGTGATGCAGTATGAGCACAATTTATTGCTCGAAATCCTTCGAATATATTAAGATGACTTTATAATTTCCTTTAGACATTTTTCTGCTTTCCACCCCTTGTTGTCTATTGCAACTTTTCTAAAATCCAGCATAGGCGTTGTATCATTTTGATTGCACGAGTTCGGTGTTGATGCAGTGAACAAAGATTCCTTGACTAACTACTCTCCCCCCATCCCCAACAAACGGTATTACTTTTCATGCTTTTACTCCATCCTACTCTAGAAAAAAGTTTGGTCATTGCAACGCATTCCATTTACATATAGTCACGCAACGGAGATAGAGTAAACGCATTAAGAATTTTTTTTCTAGTTGGAAAGAGAGCTTAATCAAAGAATCTTTGTTCACTGAATTAGTACCAAATACACGCAGCAGAAATGACGTAATGCCTACACTGGATATTTAGAAAACTGTAGTGAAAAACAGGATGAAGTAGAGGTTATGAATTTATGAAGTCGTGCGAATAAATTGATATGATTTCCAGCAATAAACTGTACTCGAAACATGATCCAGTTACTTATCAAAACTTATCTGTAATATGGAATTCAAATTTCTTAATTTTTGACTTTATTCTTATTAAATAAATAAAGTTAAATGGCTAATCTGTAATCTAGTTTCCGATTTTTAATGTGAATTATACTAGATAGACTAAAACTCCAGTCGCATGTATGTATAACCATCCATGTATATTGCTTAGTCCATATGAAGAAAAAATCTGTAGAACTTTATTTCAAGAATACATAATTGAGCGAAGGGGTTTCTTGTAGTAACTTGTCACTGGGGAGGTACGGTTATTTAGGAGTTAATTTATATGACCTCAGTCTCCATTAAGAGTTAAAGGTCACTGTCAGCTGGCAAAAAATATAAATCGAACTGTACACGAAATAACAATGTGTGAAAAAGTAGTGGAAGTGCATTGCCCAATTAAGTGATAAATAGTTATTTGGTAATCAGTGATAGGGAGTAAAAGCTTAAATAATTAAAAGTAGGCAACTAATCCAGAAAGGAGAATTTAAGCCAAGGTCATTACTGCCAAAGAAGCTGGATAAAATGTCTTTAAAATCAGACTCATTTTATTGTGGATGGAAAGACCTTGGGCTGTGCATCGAAAATGTAAGCGAAATTCTTTCGACAACATTTATCTCTATATGTGACTGAATAAATTTCTCTCTAACTCTGAATAACTAGGAGTAATAATGTGTTTTTTTTAAAAATCGAATTGTTGAATCCTAAAGGTTCTCCTGTTGAGAACGATATTGGCAGGTGTCCATGAGCACATATATACAATGATGTCCTGCCACAATCTACAGGTGCAAGTGAACTGAAAAATATACATTAAATTTGCCAGTAGTAGATTCTAATCCTTGTCATTTTTGGTGAACAAGAGCAGATGTAGAGATAAGGCACAGAGGTGCTAACTGGTCCTCACAGACCGTTTTAAAAGACTTCGCCAATTCTAGCCCAATAGAAAATAAAATTTTCAGGGAACATCCATGTTTTCCTTAAAATGTTCATCGATGAAAGAGTTTGGGTAACCATTGTGAATTACAGTGTTTTTGAAGAATTACACTTCCTCAGTCAATGTAACATCGGTGGAATTGCATTAGGCTGCTATCGTGTGATAGATGACGAAATCTGTCTAGCTCATTATCGAGAAGAAACCATATAATTGTATCAGCTGTTCATTCTAATTTGCATTAAAGTGTAGTTTGCCTTGTATTGGTTACAGATGCCAAGTGGAATCGATGAGCAATTACCCGATTGCATATCTGTTGACATACGTCTTCACAGTTTATCCACAATATCACGGACATTTATGCTACTAGTGCGATTTGATTATGCTTTACTCAGTGGTGCAGTCAGCGAATTCACTATTAAGATATTGACGTTTCCAGTGATAATGTCACATGAAAAGTTCAACTGGATGGCAACTGAAATCTAACAAAGAAATAGGCAATCATGGTGAAGTTATGTGATTAAATGGTGGTTTCCAGACCACGAACTAACTTTACTCAGAGAACCAGAAATTGCTGGACGGCTGTGTTGCTCTAGTTCGGGACTCCTCGGTGGCACTTACCTATGATCCCAACAAAGATATAATCCAGAATTTTCAGCCTTGTAATTTAATAAAGTTAGACTTTTGCAAAGCGACGTACTCCTTCAGAGTTGAAATTATAGCACAATAACTAAAAACGAATGTTAATCACTTGTCGAATGTATTATCCGTACTATAGCTTCATAATGTAATGTGCGTAGTTGTGTCCGACAACCTATAATAATCCACCAAACAATGTCCGATTCTGAAACGCAACTCCGGTAAAGTTTAACATGATATCATCAAAACAAAATGCATAAAACTGTACTTATATTACTTACAGCATTTTATATTTATCATTAGTATTTGTTTATCTTATTGCTATTTAGAGTCTCAGTCAAGAAATTCATCATTAGTATCAACCACAACTGTGACTGGTGCACAAGAGACAAACGTAACCTCACATAAATTACGCAAACGCTTATTCCTTCGTGGTCAGACAGTTAGCGCTATCAATTCGCAAACGACGCATAATGATCAGCCGACTGAAACACCAATCGTCTTAACGTCACCATCACCATCAACATCATCGTCGTCGTGTGATACAAAGCATAACAGAAGCTTACAAATTACAAAAAGACAAGCGACTGAGGACAATTCAAGTTTACGTTCACCAAATGAATTTTCTGAAACTAGATCATTTATGGAAAGAATTTCTGGGGAACAAAGTAAGTGACATTATCATTTTTATGAAATTCAGTAAAATTTGATCAGAATATTTCATTAACAAAGTGTAATGTTAAATACGATAAAATTTACAACTTCCATAGTAAAGATATGAGTCGGCTTCCATTCTATCAACTCTCTTCTACTTTATCATCTTATTTTATTTCCGGCTAGAAAGTATTGTAACCCTCAGATGATCCATAGACATTTTCACCGTGAGTATTTGCAGACCTCATGTATTCATGCTTTATTTGGTGGCATCGTGAGAAAATATTCTGATATCCTTCTTTTCAGTTTGCTAACAACTGCATGTCCTTTTAAGTGGTAGTCTGCAAGTTATACTCTCTAAAAGTATTCTCATCATTTTATGTCTTGAATAAACATCTTCAGAAATCAAGTAAAACATGTAAATATCCTACAGAGATGTTAAACATATTGGTTTTTTTTCCACGAAAGCATTTCAGTCAAGTTATATACAAGTACTTAGACAAATAATCAGTATATGATGGTGACTGGAATGTAAGTTGTGGCCTGGAATGTTTACCTGTTTTCACAGTCATTAATTCCGTCACCATTTTCATATATCTGCTTACAAAATGTGCCTGAAACCATGACAGCGGCAGCCTGTATTAGTTATAGACACTTTGGAAGGAGTTAACACCAAAGCCAGCGAAAATAAATTTCGGTAGTCATTTGAAACACCTAATAAAGACGAAAATAATGAAAATTAAAAAAATAATTCAATTGAATTTAGAATCATTGTTTTACTGGACTGTCCAAAGAAATGGAATTCATCTGTGACTTATGAAATTATCGGTTTATCTTAACATTCTTTGAATCATCTAATTTTGTGTCTCGTAAAAAATTATATTTAGTACCACAGAATATTATTTTATATCACTTAAATTGATTGGTAACTTCATAGATTATAAATTAAAAAATAAGGGATCTTTTAACACATTAAAGTGGGAAACATCTTATGACTAGAGGATCTGACAGTCTTATATAAAGAACGTTTACTCCATTGTATTCCACAGCGAAATAACTCACTTTTATTATATGGAAATAACCACTGAAGATACAATAACTAGAGAGATTACACATACTCCAGTCAGCCGCTTTTCTGGCTACTTAGAAGGAAATCGTGTGAGAAGGAATACAGAGCTTATGGGCGATCGTGTATCCAACTAAAGAAAACTACAGAAAATAGGATGTGTAATGAAGGTAAGCTGCTGAAGACCTGCATTCATCTCACAGAAAGCAAAGAAGACATCTGTTGACAGAAATCTGAAGCCTGTTGGAAATGTTTTTGGTGAAAAGCTAAGTCTCTGAACGACATATATGTACTAACTTGAGATTAGTGTTGAAAATCCAGATCTTCTTCCTCGTTCTCAGTGCAGTAGATTTTCGCATAGATTCCACATTAATCAAGGCTTTTCTTACTTTTATGGTTATAGCCTTGATATTATCATCTATACGCAGTATACTTGGAACGATACTGCCTAGATAATTGAAAGAAGTGATGTCTTCTAAATTTCTCCTTCTTATATTGACTGATGCTTGCTGTTGTTTATTGGTTATCTTCGTCATCTTCGTCTTCTCTATTTTCACTTGAAGTTGTGCCTTTGCTACCAGACTCTTCTGATGACTTGTTAGTTTTCGCCTATAATTTTTCGAGTTTGAGAGATATTAGAAATAAATCGTCCAGATCTTGTAGAGTTTCCTTATTGGTCTTAAGTAATCCTGTCTTCTCGCTCTCCATGGCCTGTGAGTGATTCATTCCACCACAATTGGTAATATCATCCGTCACAGTAACCGGCCTTATCACACTCCTGTCTTCACTTCATAGGCATAGCTGAGTTTCTCGTCATGGATTATTTGACATCTGGTAAGTCAATAAATAGCTGTCAAACGTGGTGGAGAAAGGTTTGGAGCACTGAACGTCATAGTGTCGAAGTGGTTTCTAAATTAATTAAAAGTCAACGCTGTCGAAAACCTTTTTAAAGTCAATGAAGTTAAGGTAGACACTTGACTTTTATTCTGTGTTCTGTCGCGTGACGATGTGTAGAGTTGCGATATGATTAGGATATGATTTGCCTTTCCTGAATACAGTTTGTTATGGTGGGTGGAGCCCTTTATTCAGGGCACCTTCTATTCTCTCCACTATGACACAACCTAGTATTTTGCTTCGCGCGGATAAAAGCATGAGTCCGAGTCAGTCTTTACAGAGGCGTCAGTCACCCTCTCTTGGTAGTATGACCACATGGCCTTTCGTTCAGTCAGTAGGTAACTTCTCTTCCTTTCTAACCTTTTGCAATGGTGGCATCAGCATATCCTCTGTGATCTTCGGGTCCGTTTTCAGTGCTTAAGGAGGATTTCATCCGATCCAGCTACCTTACCGATTGGCTTTTAGTAGACTGATTACATTGAAGACTTCTGCTGGTAGTTCTGTACCTGCTCTTGTTGGTATTTCTGTGCTTGTTTTAGGTGGCTGTCTGTTCAAGAGTCTTACGAAGTGATCAGTCTACTGTTAATAAAGTTTCCTTGGCTGTCTTTCATTTGTCTTCGTCTGTGTTCATCTCTTTCCTGGTAGGAACTTTTTTATCTGGTATACTGTTCTGAAGTCGCTGTTGCCTGCTGTCTATTCTGCTTCAGTTTCCAATGTCGGAGAATTGTCTTTTGTTTTTCCTTACTATGTATTTCACTTCTACATGCAGTACAATGTATACTTAGCTCAGCTTCTTCTTACACCAGACCGCATTATTCTGTCTGTCTGGTTCCATCACAGGATAGTTTTGGTTTAAATACTTTTCCTGTGCTTTCAAGTCCCCGTAGCAATAAGGTTGATTTTCTGGGATAGGGTTGCTAGCTCTACGTCCAACCTCACCTTCTTTCTTGGGATTAGGACCGACCAGTAAACTAGGAGAGGTTTTCAACGTTTTGTGTTGTTCCCCTTATGTTAAATTACATGGAAAAATATAAATAAGTGGTCACGATTTTCATAGGCTTTACTGCCCACTGAAATTTCGAAAAATGAAGTAAATGGTCGATGCATATCATAGTTCGTTTGGAAAGCGGCTTTCACGATTACTGCAGCCACCAATTTGTCAGAAATAATCATGGAAAATAATTGATTGAATTGAATAATATTTTGTTACATAGTTCTAGTCTTAGTCTTTAATCAAATTTTACTGAACATATTAACAGTATGCTATTCATACTGCGGACTGAATATAGTCAACAGTAGGCCTTTAATCTAATATATATGCTTCCTTAGCGATAGTGAGTCAAAAAAGCATATGCAAAATATTTCGCTTTTTAAAATGTTGTATGCCGTTTTAATCTCAGGTTGAAAAGACAGCAGTATACTTCACCTTGTAGATGCAGCTTACTTGCGAATGCCAGCAAAGACAGAAATTTATTGACTTCTTCTTCTTTACTTTAATTCCCTAAATCAATTGGTCCACACAACCGCAAACTAATATATATCTACAAATCAACTCAAAACATTATTTGAACAAAGCAAGAACTACAGTTTTAGCAGAATAAAATGGTACCATCTTTTATTTCGTTGCCTTCTCGTCAGCTGCTTACATGGCAAAGACATTATTAAATATATCTACAACAACAATTTTAACATACTTGCACAGAGTTAAGTTTAAACAAAAATCAATCGATCAATATACTCATACACTAAAAATATATACATATATAAATATGCAATATTAACCACTATTCCGAACAATAATAATCAAACACAATGGAAACTTTTAGCATTTCACATTCGGAGGAAAGAGAGGTGAAATTATCCAGTTACCAGGGCAAAGAAAGGCTGATAACCGCTTCTTTCTGGACGCATAAATCAGGTTTCAGGCGCTTGATGGAAATGGCTTCAGCAAACTTAAGGAGAATTGAGCTATTTTGCTTATTGATAATTTTGAACGACTTTTCGACGTCCACCTCATGACCCGTGTCGAGAAGATGCCTGGTGATGGCACTGTTTAAAGCATTTGTTCCCTTTAGACGTAAGCTTTTTGGTACATGTTCAGAAAATCGTAGATATGCCCTTCTTTCTGTCCTTCCAATGTAACTGCTCCCGCAGATACATGTAAATTTGTATACACAGTTGGAGGTAACATGAGAAGGATATCTATCGATTTTTGATTGCACCAAAGAGCAAGTTGTTCGATAGACGGGAACGAGCTTAGCTGCAGGATACGCTATGGCTAGTGATGTACTCAGCCTTCTGTTGATCATCGCTGCAATATTTTCACCTTTATAATCAAGCTGAAGGTAGACTGGCTTTTTTTCCACTGTGATTTGTTTTACATTTGTGACTTCAGATCTTCCATACTTGTTGATGAACCTTTGAGGATACCCATTTCTCTTCAATATATTTTCAAGGAACTCAAACTCCTCCTCTAGTTTCTCTTTAGAGCATATTCTCCTCGCTCTATAGTACAAAGTTTTGACTAGACCACGTTTAAAGCTATGTGGACAAAAGCTATTAAAATGCAAGTATTGTCCTTTCCATGTGGGCTTTCGATAAATTGACTTTTGAAGACTACCGTCTTCTAGGCGTTCCATGGCTATGTCGAGGAAGTGAAACTTTCCGTCACTTTCGTGTTCCATAGTGAAGTCAATATTGGCGTGTGCACCATTGAATAATCTTAGTAAGTGTGAAGCATGACTTTTATTTTTGCACACTATAAATGTGTCATCAACATAACGACAGTAGGAAGATGTTTCGTCGATTGCATGCTTCAGCTTTGTTCTTTCAAGGTTAGACATGAATATATCTGCTAAAACAGGGCTAAGTGGACTGCCCATAGCTACACCATCTATTTGGCGGTAAAACGTGTTGTCAAATAGGAATTGCACATCCATGGTGCACATAAGCAGTAGGCGTTTGAATTCAGACTCTGGGAGTGGGAGAAGATCGGACTGCTGACAGATGATTTCAATGGTTTCATTGACTGGAATCATTGTGAATAGGGAGGTTACATCAAATGACACCATGAAGTTATTTAGAACGTTCATGTGATTCACACTTTCAGAGAAATGAAATGAGTCTTTCACCGTGTGCACGCCTAGCCGTTGACGAATAGGTTCCAACTTCTCCGCAAGCCAACGTGCCACCTTATGTTGGGGCGAGTTGATCATCGAAAGTATGGGTCTCAGGGGGACTTGTTCTTTGTGTATCTTCGGAAGGCCATACATGTGTGGCAAGCGGGACCCTCGGGGTTTCAAATCATTGTACGTGTTGTTGTCAATCAATTTCTTCTTTAGAAGATCTCTCAAGGCGTTTGTGATACGTTTTTCGACTGCATCTGTCTTATCTTTCTGGCAACTGTCAACTTTAAATCTCAACGGGTCATTTAGCACAGCTTTCATCTTTGCGATGTAGTCCTCTTTGTCCATCAGCACCACACCTGAGCCCTTGTCAGGTCTCAATATAACAATTTTGTCATTATTCTTGAGAGCTTTCAATGCTCTTAGATGCTCTTCAGAAAAGACTTTGGAATATGACATTGGAGAAATGAGGTATTGATTTGCAACGTCGACGAGCTTCGATTTGAACCAGCTCCTCTTGTCATCATCAACTGGAGTGAGGTCACTCAACTGATAGAATAAGTTTTCGAATTGAACTGCGACATCAGTTCTTTCGACAAACTTATTTGGGATGTGAAAGTTAAATCCAAGAGAAAGTGCTTCCATTTCAATGCGATTTAACTTCAGACTCGACAGATTACAGATAAACTCCTCAGGATTTTCTGGGAAAACGTCACACAATTTCTCCTTTGTCAGGGATTTCGAAAGAGTTTTGTAAAAATTTTCACATGTTTTCTGTTGAAGTCCTTGGATGAAATTGATGAATTTGATCCGACATACTATACTCAAACTATTGACGACGCCATCGAAAGAACGGGCTTCAGTTCTCAATTTAGAAATCAGAGATTCTGTTGATTCAATATGTGATTTTGTAATGCGCCAGAGGTTCTTGAGAGAAATGAAAACGTGAATATTTTTTTTCAAACCTTTCTGAACAAATATTTACCTGACTAGATTTCCTTAAAGTTAATGATCAAACATTAAACACCAGGGTTTCTTAATTAACTTTTGTTCAGTGAGGTTTTTTTCCCCTTCCTTTGCATTTCGAGTAGAACGTACAACGATAAGCTTTAAATTTTCAATAGGTGTTTTGTTGTCTTCAAGAGATGGAGTTTCTAGACTCACACCCAACCACCCTTTTTTCTGAGCTTATCACTGGATAGTGAACTGAGCGAGATTTAGGAATCGAACCTGAACATGCCTTGTGGCTGACGAGAATTCTGCTGTTGAACCACTGACGTAAAAGGTTTGTAAAAGAAACTGGACAACTGGTCTGATGTATCTTTGTTGTAGGTACCTGTTTATTTGAATGTTAATAATATGATAATTAAGAGTAAGTTTGCAACACAGTGTTAATCTCAGAGATAATGATACATGCGTCTCTTTATAATCACACTTAACCCACTGAATATTCTACTTGCTAGTTTTCACTGAATACTCTCTTGTTGATGTTATTTTTTTGTAGTGGGAAAAGTTTTGTTTCCATCGACTTCTACTACTGATGTTAACACTAAAAGAAGTAATATATTTGAAGATAAAATTGATAAGTCAACAATTGAAAAGAGAAAAGCTCATTTTCGTTCACAACATCATAACAGACAATTGGATGGACCAAATATACTGAATTATAGTGGTTTAATAAAATCGGCTGACAGGGATCCACTCAGCATTGAAAGTGTAGACCGAACAGTTGAATTAACCGCTGAATCACAAAATTTGTCACCTGATCTAAGACGTTCAATTGAACGACCTTTAGTGAAAGCGAATCCACTATTATGGTAAGTTTATAAGAGCCTTTTTCTATTTTTTAAAAACTAAATATTTATATAATGATAAGATAATTTAAGCTGAGTAGGCAGGCTTATTTAGCGTTACATTCTTGATAGAAACCAATAGATCACTGGCTTCTTTTTCGAATCCCATCGCAAACTAACAATTCCTTGGTTTGATTTATCACCCCGTTACATCAAAATCCATCAGTAAAACGAATGCTATTTCATAACGTCTCAATAATGTGTATTTTAAGTTATATATATATATATATATATATATATATATATATATATATATATATATATATATATATAGTCAGTCTGTTAACTGAAGTTCCTCTTGAAAATTCTTGCTACCATAAGTTGGATACTTTCTTTACTTGCAGCTCATTAATTCAAGTATCGATGATTCAGTGATAAAATGCTCTCTACCATCCGCGCATTCCTTACGCTTATCTAGCCAGCCATTAGTGAGAACATAAAAGGGTGAAGATTAAGTGTGAGGCCAGCAATCCTTTGCCGTGAAAACAACATTGCTACTGGAATTTCGAAAGCTTGAATCCCAATGTTCTACTCTGAACTTTAGAAATGAAAAGAAGTATTACTGATTCACTGTGATAGAATACTGCACGATTTTCATTGGCGTAATAATTGTAAAGCTGACGAGTCCCAAATAGGACGAAATGCGCATCCTGGATTCCACTGCTAGTCACCATCCACCAATTAAATACGTATTAATTGTAACTGTAATTTTTTTAAATTTTGCAAAATGCGTTCTGAATATACACATCGGACAATGTAATCGACTAGTTTTAAGAATGTATTTTGTTTAAGAAGGGGAGAAGCTTCATTCAACGAACTTAATCTTTCTCCATACTCATCGTGCGGTAACAGAAAATGCTGCTGTTTGCTCATTATTTGGTGTACACACAAATCTGAGTGAAATCTGACATAACAGTGTTCTGAGCTCTGATACTGTTTTAACTTCTGTATCATTATTATTCCTTTGAGTACCAAGTGGATCATGGGTCTTCAACAGGACATCACTTTGTCCTATACTCTGCAGTCCATGGCTCCAAAATGGTAGACTATCTCTCATCTGTTCCTCACACAGTCGCAGCCTTGTTACACTCAGACACCTGCGCAGGTTGCCGTTCCCTATTTAGATTCAACTCGGGCCGTGGTCTGGCACGCGATATCACCTGACGGTCTCTTCACTGTGTGTCTATTCAATCTCCATTTTCTTCTCTATATTTATTTGGCAGTAAGTACTTGACTGGTTGGTATCTTGTTTCTGACTCTTTCTAGGTATCTAATCATCAGTATGCAGTTAAGGCAGCTGTTGATAAAATTCTGCCGTAGCCTTTTTGAAATGTTTTTTATTGATTCACGCTGTGAGTTTCAAACCCATATAGAAGCATTAACTGACTTAACATTGGTGTTGGAAATCCGAATTTTGTTCTTTATGCTGTGGCGTGGGGAAGATTCCAAAACCAATCCTGGCTTTTATATTCTCATCCGATTTTCCTATGGTTGAAATGATTCTGTGTAGATAAGTGGAGGAATTAACCTCCTACGAATTAATTCCATCGTATAAAGTATTAGAAATCGACGTTCAGAGGACAAATTGGATTTGTTTTCATGTGTGTGAAGAAAAAAATGGATAACTGAAGAATACATACTTTGAATATTTTAGCCAGTGAATCAAATTCGAACCACAAAATGAAGAACTATTTCCTCAGGGTTACAATCACGCTTTACTGAATGGCAATAAGTAAAAGTTGAACGCTGGCTACCAGGTGTTACAGATAATTTGATGCTACTGTAGTCTTGATAAGTTATCTGAAAAGCAAAGTGGTTACTTACACGCGAATTGAGCAGTAGCAGCAAAGAACTTCGGGAACGAACTAACCACTACCCTGTCGCTCAACATACTTGCTGAGTGAAATTGAGATGAATCAAACACACTCTAAGACGACCGTTCAGTGACATTAAGCGTTGGGCCTTCAAGTGGAGCCAAGTTCTAGGAGATGGTGAGTGGGACGTCAAACCATGACCTAGGGAAAATACTGAGAGGAGAAATTGAGAGTTTTTGGGTTGCCATAGAGCAAGCTAAAGAGGATCGTAGGGAACAGAACGAAAGTTAATATATTCTATTCAATCCCTATGTCCCACTTGTAACCTACGGTGATAGTATTAAACAGTAAAAATAAGTCATTCTCTTGTGCTCCGTGATATGAGCCTGGTTTCCTAAACAAGAATGGTACCCCACAGGTTTATACATATAAATTAACCGATAGCAGTCAGCAGAGTTCAGAGTGGTTCTTTTTCGTAAATTGACAAATTGATAATATTGGTTAAACTTCTCTTAAGAAATAGAGTCAAATTTCAGTCCACGTTGTCACTCATCCTTATCACTTTTTTTATTTCTGTATATTAAAGCACTGGACAAAGAAATATACCATTGATGCGTGTGGTTCAGTCAGTTCGTCATACGAAACGATCTGGAACTGGATTAATCATCAGAGAAACTTGGATGGTTCATAGGACTAATAAAGATCCTGTTGTAAGTTCACGAATCCCTCAGCTATCAAAAATATTTTAAAATTCTTTTTCTTTCTTAATATCAATATTAATTTTTTACACAAAGAGGCACTGCGCGTTTACCGCATCGGATTAAGCCCAGGCAAAATCACAATGGAGTTATCGATTTCTAGACAGGGAGAAGTCAAAGATCTTTGTTTTAAATCATAATGTATTACTGAATAAACAAAATCTGCGGGAGCCAACAAACAGAAAATTTAATCGAATTGAATACAGAGTTTGTACACTGATTCACTAGGTGAAGCCGAAATTATTCAGATAACAACATGTGCATCTCATCACATAGCTCCACTGAAATTCATTTGTAACACTAAATTCTGAAGCCATTAATTTTATGACAAGACAAGAATGTACATGTCAGTTTTACGCAGTATAATAACTAGTATAGATGCTTACTTCAGTTGAAACATATCTTTGAGGTGTGCGTCGGTGGCACAGCGGTTATGACTCTCGCCAATCGTGGACATGGTCCGGGATTCAACCCCATGCCGACACACACCTGATATCTATGGTCGGCCTGCAAAATGTGGGCTACCGATATCATATGCTGAAAATTTCATACCTGTATCACAAATACGGTGTGGAATCAATCTGCAATAAAAAATAAATAAATGACAATCAAGAAATATATTTACTACTGATTGGCTTATATGATAATACTCACATCAACCAGTTGCGCTTGGTAGATGTTCGGTGTTCAGATCACTTTGATCTGGTTATCAAGCGCTAGTGATTAATGTTGGTGGTATTTAACTACTCATTTCAATCAGTCAGTAGTATATAAGAGAGCGTAACTACTTAGAATAAATTAAAACCGTTATAAATTTATGACTTTTTTATGGCCAGTAGCCACGTAGAGAATGAAGTGAATTTTCCTCCTCTTTGTTGTTACTTCTAGGAAATAACAATTAAAAATTATAATACATAGGAATACTCAAGTGGAAAAGATCAAATTGTCGTATGTAACAGTCAGCTAACATAAGAAACGTGTCTCCCTTTATCCAAACCCCAGACTCCACATAATCTTTTAGGTGGTCGGTGGGTGGACGGTGAACATCATCCATAGCCAGTTTGTATTCTGTCAGTCATACTTGGGGATTGGGGACTAAATAACAACACATGCAACACTTTTGTGGACTTTACCCTTATATTTAGGCATTAAAAATGAAATATTGCTTATCGTGGATCGGCAGGCTTCTCCAAGAAATCAGGAAGGTTCAGACTTGTACAACGCAGTGACAATGTTAAAAGCTGGTGTTCTGTGAATGAATCAACAAGACAGTGGTGACATATACTCTGGGTAGTAAATGAATTCTTATCTGTTAAAACGATTTTTGTCCGTAGTAGTAGTACACAATGAATGACCCATATCGCCTAAGGTTAATCACACTATATGCTGCACCATAAATTGTATTGGCATTTCTCTATTGAAAAACTTCTTTTAGCTAATTCACTGATTTTATAATGGGCTTCTCCCTTTTTTTCCAATTCTGACTCGACTGATCATGATGTTTAAAGTTTCACAATGAAAATTCAATAAAGCTATTCGTCCGTTGTAAAAGTAGAACCACAATAGATATCTTGAATCCAGTAGATTAAGCCATCCATCCAATTCATGATATTAATCAGGTTATGAAAATAACCTGGAGACTAATCAACTCTTTAACAAGCAACTTAAGTGAAATACAACTCTTTATTCAACACTTACATATGAATAATTTAAAACTATTCACTCATAATTCCAGTGGAGATTCATTCTAAATAAGCGTTATATATATATAACGCTTATGATGTGAGTGATGAACAAAACCTCATACGAACAACTCAAAGAACGCTTGATGAAATTTCCCACAACCTCAAGTATATATACATAATCCGTAAAAGTTAAAACTTTGTTAATACAAGATAGTAAAGCCATTTCGAGTAAATCATTATGTCTATCTATGCACACTACCCATAGTTTATATACCGAACAGAATAATTGAGCACTCTCAGTCTATTTGTGTGTTTGTATATCTAACTTCTCAGACAAAAATACTGTGGACACAGAACAAATCATTTAAATCAGAGTTGGAATGAATCAACTGAAAAGAAATATCTTTCCAACCGCCTATAATTAAGCAAGGCTTAAAACTTCGGATAAGTCTTCAGGTGTAACTTGACACATCAAATTAATAGAGGAAATAATTCATACAATAATAGAATTTGGACAGTGTTGGAGAGTATAACTTCATCATAGGGTTTTTCTTGATAAAACATACAATGGTACAGCATAATTTATTTAGTGATGACATTTCGAGTATGTCGTATTACTAATAGTCATTTCAAGGCACTCAAATAACTTCTAAACTTTGTCTGTATAATTCCATTATTTCTTATCCAGTGAATTTATTGCTAATGATATTTGGCACAGACCTGGTATTAGCATGAAGTCATTCGTATTGCGTATGTTAGGTGTAAATTGGATGAACGAGGATTCAGTGGTCAGTCTCTCCCTCTCCATATTACATTTAAGGACTGTAGCTCGGACTCATCCTGTTTTGTTATTGAGTCCCAGTGCAGAAATTTTGACTGCTGAGTTGTTTCATATATGTGCTGTTAGTCATTCTACAGTTAGCTGAATTTCTGTCTTCAGTGTAAAAATCTAAGAAGAAGAAATTATGCAATCGAATAAACCGAGTTTGAAGATTATCAGAATGAACTTCTAGACATTACATTTTGACATCAGTAGCACTCTAGGTAGGTAGCCCAATGTGTACACACAACGGACTTGAAAGACGCTTAGTTCAAAAATATCATGTACTTATTACTCTTTGCTGTCACCCTACATAAATGTGCATTAGTTTTTAAATGGTTTCAACATTTCAGATTGATCACAGAGTGATATCAGTTAAAGAACCATTGAAAACCAGGGAGTACTGAACAGCTGTTTCGTCCTACTTTGAGACTATTCATCAGTGAGCACCCATGGTCCCACTGAGAACAGAACCCATGGTCTTCAGGTCACGGTACAAACCTAACTTTGAAGCAAATAAAAGCCCTTATGAATTGAAAATCCTTCAGTGCTTTGGGCATCAAATGTAATTCTAGCTTTACTTTACAACTTGTCTAATTTTCACCTCCGATATTCTAAAAAAAAATGTCCATATCTTAAGCATGATAATTAGCAATACATCTCTTTATGCAATAGAGAGATCCAATAATTGTTATGTATTTTAATTGCTAGTTTTCTCTTACTAAGCCTAACAAATACATTCAAAGTCTTCTTTGACTTCAACAGATTTACTGACTGAACAAATCCCTTTCTAATTACAGAGCCTAACAAACAATTAGTTTAATATGCATAGAGAAATAAACAACAGCTATGAAAGAAATACTTTTCCACAAAGATATTATAATTAATAGTTAGGGAGTTGTTTCACAGGTGAACGATACTCATCTACTAGAAAAAAAATGATTAAAGGCATTTAATTCCACACAAGTAAATACCACAGTGGGTGGTAGGAGGCTTGAAATAATCCATAGTGATTTGAAATTTTCATGGAAAAACATGCAGAACAAATAAGTATAAGAGTTGAGCTGAAATGTTTCCTTGTTGCAATCCTGAGGCTGTGGACTATTAAGCTCGAAATTAAATTGTTTTTATTCCCTTTCATTCCGAGTGGAACATAAGGCTCCAAGCTTTGAAGCTTCAGTAGCTCTGAGCTTGTTTTCACAGGGTACCTTACTAGTCTCACGTCCAACCTTCCTTCTACATACAGACAACTACATACAGACAGCCACAGACATCAATTCCACTGGGACAACCAACGTTCAAATACTAGACACAGGAAACAACAAGAATGCTAGAGAATTTTTAAAAGCCTACATGGTATTCCAGTGATACATCAATCAATAGACACATCGAGATAGACAAAATTTATCGACAGATAAGAAAGAAACCTCACACACAAAGGGTCGAATTTCAAGTCAAAGAAACAATCAGTTCCAATACAAATAGTCTAGAAGGTGTGAAAACACACAAAAGCAACCAATGACGTCCAAGGTCACCAGGAGAGATGATTAATAAACTCGTGGAGAAATCTGAAAGCTCACTTCAAATTGAAGTATACGCTGAAGATGTTGCCTAGTAGGGTGATGAAAGCTTCGCAAATTAACTATCCAGCTCAGAGAACACAACCACATCGAAATCTTCTTTCTACTCCAAGTTTACTACTTATAAGGCAGTTTAAGAATGCTTCGGGTGGAAATCGAAGGCGAACATCCAGAAGGTCTAGCTAGTATTCTGCAAACGATCCACTGACACTCAAAAATTATTCGCAATAATTTTGTTTTATCTTTTCAGTTCCCAACATTTTAGATAGTAGGGGTGCTTTCCGTGTAACCTGAAGAACTTGACTTCGATTCGTGGCCTGGTCATAGATTTGCACTGTTCAATAGTCCAGACAACGATAAAAGTGTTATTAAGTGCTTTCTGAGTTCTAGTGATTATTTAGCTGTTATCGATTCCCCACTAGAAATAACTAAAAATCCGTAGGAGCTAAAAACCACAATCATCTAATCGTTTAGTTTTCAAATGGAGAAACAAAGAACAGAAATGCTTTGATCACGATATCTGTCTAGGCAAAACCGACTGTGTTGAGAGACTGAAGTACTATTAACTCAACAGTTGCGGCAGGCTTTCAAGTGGTTAAATAAAAAAAATATTCAATATTAAAATGTTGATTTGGTGTTAATGCCTATGGGCCATGGAGATAAACTTGAAGCATGCAGTTGAAATTGCGTCAACTTTGACAGTGTCCAGCTCATAGCAAGACTACTAATATGGATTGCATTGATTAGACTACTACTACTTTGCGACTTTACGGTTGATTTTCCGTCTTGTTTCTGCTATAATAGTGTAAGTCTAGTAAACAAATCCCTTTAAGTGAGCTACAGTTGATAGTGAGTAACACGTGTATGAGGTAGCCAGGTTATAGTAAAACCACAGTTATTCTGGTCGCTGTGATTTACTCAAGCAGCATTCATACAAACACAAGTAGTATACTGAATAACTTGTTCGAAGAAGCAGTAACAATTTTTCAGGGGACAAGCCATTAATAGAGAGGCTTGGAGCGTGAAAATAGTGAAAGGAATCCATTAAGGAACAGAAAATGAAGACAATTTTATCATTTGTGTTTCTTTTTCCTTTTCTTACGGGGAACATAGGGTTTCAAGCTTTGAACTTTCAGTAACAGCGGTGTTGCATTTACAGGTTGGGTTGCTAGCCTCATATCCGCCCTTCCTCTTTTCTAGGCTTGCTATCGACTAGTAAGGTAGACGACTTTGAGCAGTTCATCACCGGAGAATCAAATTCTAACGTCTCACGTGATTGACGAGTATTCCACGACTGAATCCCCGGCGTTACACAATATTTCTTAATTGTGTGAGGTTTATAATGAACACATTATTTGTGATAGGTATTACTTCCGCCTTATCAGTCTTCTTCACTTTGCTATGATATCAAACCTCTTAGTTCGCTACATATCTACTGTTGTGGAAATGTGACTGGCAGACGTGTACCTAAGTGCACTCATTACTGGCATAAACCTTATATAAAACCCATTCAAAAACTAAACGGAAATGCCATATTTGAAGTGATCCACAGTGAAAAGCTCAATAAAGCCTTTGAAGTGAAGTCAAAAGTAAACCAAGGCTGGCTACTATCAACTTTAATATAACCGAATATTGTGGAATGGATCATGGGTCACACAGCTGGGATCGAGAAGACAGGAATACGTTGCAGCAACAAGAATACTCTATAAGATCTCGACTTCGTGGATGATTTATGTCTGGTATCACTCGAACCCAAAGACTTACAGATGAAAACCAACAGGCTGTATCTAAGACAAGACCTCAGGTGAACACAGAGAAGACAAAGATGACAACAACAACCAATAATAACAAAAAAAAGTGCTATCGATGGGAGATCTATCAAATCTATCATCTATCTAAGCAGCGTTATTTCAATTACAGGCTGCATGGATGACGATGATGATGGTGATGATTGATAATGTCAATGCCAGTCAGGATGCAAAAGGCAAGACATATAGTCATCACTCTTAAATTAGTTTGGTAATCTTTCTCATTCACCATAAAATGCAACATCCGGGTTTTCAACAATAATATCAACTTAGTTCTTCTATATGCATCGGAGACTTGGGGCGAGGTTCATGAAAAGCATTTCAAACAGTCCACTGCACATTATTATAAACGGCTGTCTTCCGTGAATATCAAAGATCAGATGGCCAACCAGAAAGCATGAGTTGCAGGGAACTCTGGCAGGCACCTAGCCAATCAGTATATACCAGAGAAAATGGTTACGGATCGGATACACACTGTAAAGACCGCTGGGCAATTACGCACACCAGGCTCTCCGGGTGAAATCCAAATAGGATACGATGAGTTGGGTGTTTGAAAGTGACATAAAGGCGGTTGTGTGCATGAGAAATGCGAGTTTGTGGGCAGTGGCAGAGCCAGCTAAAAATGCAATCACATTCCTGACTAAAGTGAAGACGTGCTGGGACGATAATTTCTACTGAGAATGAAAGGAACGAATGTCATAATGTAGCATTGCAGAATTCATTCAATAGGACACAGTGTATTTGAATAAAACCTCGCGCATTTAAATATATATATATATATATATATATATATATATATATATATTGTGAAGCAGAAGCCAGTCATCCAGAACATTATTTTTTCAAGACCAAGTTACTAGCACGTAAAATAAGGTAACAAACAGTTACAAATGGGTAACAAGAGGCAGAAACACATCTGATAATCATAATGAATTCATGTCTGATTCTTTATTGCAAAAATAATGAAGAGTGTGCCTAGATTTCAGTTCAAGCGTAAAACAGAAGTATTCATTAAAAGGGAAAGTTGTAGGGCAGTGGGAAGAAAGGTGATCAGAAAACGAATGAACAGAAAGCAAAAGAAAATAAGTGAACAAGACTAACTCGAGTTACACTTTTTCCCTGAATAACAAAAAATAATTTTTCAAAAAAAGCAAATGTAAGTGCAGTGAGAAGAGAAGCTAAACAAAATAATCGAGAAAGTAAACTGTTAGCGCATAGATTTCATCTTATTATTGATTCGTTCAGCTTACTTGACTGAATCCTTCCCCAAGTATACTTTTTTTCTCTTTTATCCTCTTCTATTCTCGCGATTACTTGTGATGAATAAAATGAATTGTTTAAGTGAGACGAAAAAACAATCTTATTAAAGCAGACAGATAAAGTAGTTAGTGAGTTAATTACTAGAATAAATGCAATGATAACAACAACAGTAGTAGACCATTCATTTCTAGGGATAAAAAATAAACCATTTTTCACCTGTTAAGTTTCATTTTTCCATTAAAAAGGGAGAACTAATTATGTTCAAGTCTCCATCCTTCTACTTCTTCTTCTACACTGAAAGGAAAATATTGACTATCATGAAATTGCATAAAAGGTGCAAGAATACAACTGTAGAAAACAAAAGGAATATTGAGCAAAGCAATATTCCTTTCGATAACTTTTTCTTTAACGACTTAAAGAGTCATACATAAATAATACTTAAAGAGCAATTGTTATCGACAATATTGATTTTTTTAAATAATATCGAGTTAAGATCAATAGAACTACTATTCCAAAGCATAAATATCACAATAGACTAGATATAAGGTAAAATTAGAGAGAAAATAAATCCAGCAATTAAAGGTAGTTAAAAGAAGAATAATAACTTGTAAAAGGTACAGGGGGTTCATCAACTGAAAATACTGAAGATCAGATCGCCAGTTGAATGATGGACTAGGATGAGCAACAAGGAACTCTAGGGGACAATGAACCTACCAACAATCATTCCTTTTGCTCAATAAACTTGCAGAAGGTATTGGAGTTGGATTTGACATAGGCTGAGGAGATCATTGAATAGTAAGAGATGCCAAGCAAGTCGTCCATCGCAACCTGAATGACAAGCAATGAGATGGGGGGGTGAGTCGGAGTGTAACACAGAGGAGATCCTGTGGAGACGAAATGTATCAGGCACTTGAAATTGTATGTGACACTCAATTTTCTTTTAATCAATGACTCCACACATTTCTTTTCCAATCCATGATCCTATAGTTGCTTGTCTTTCTCTTTTCAGTTACGACGACACTTTTGGCGTCTTGGAACAAAGTCGATAACAATGTTTTATCATGAGAAAACAAATCGCTATTTTAAGGTAAGTTAGATTTTGAGGAAGTTTCCTATCCACTTTCTTTCTCATCACAAACAATCGTCAGCTATAGTAACACTGAAGAGACTGGAGTGTTTAATATCTCCTGAGTAGCGTGTCCATCAAAGCCAGATGAACTGGGCCTTGTCACCTAAGAGTTCAAGTTGAATACTTCAAAGGATGCCAGGAGGGAAGCATTGTTATACTGCATTTCTTTAAATTATGACAAAATCCACTTTAAAATCGGTGTAGTATCTAACACACCTGGCATTTAGATTGGTACATACAAAAGCTTTGTAATTTTTCTGTAAAACAAAATTACTATAAAAGAATTGAGCTATTTTTTACTAGTCAAGTGTAATGGTTTAGTTCTCAAGCCATTCGTTGAACGCTTGGTCTTCAAGTTAGTTTGTATCTAGCGTAAATCTACCCCGAATGTCTCCGATAGTAGCGTTAGGCAGCAGTGGTTTATTTCTCAAAGAATATGCCTTCTTTAACAAAAACCGCCAATAATTCGACCTAAGTTATTGACTTTCTACTGACAGTGTTAAACCATTTAATATCAACCATCCTCTACAACTCATCCTCTAATAAATCTTGTCTGTATATTTCCTTATGAAGGTTTTTTCTATTCATTTTACCGTTAAAAGGATTACCTCCTTCAGAATGAGTTTCTAGGTGAATTAGGAAGCACAGGTAACGAGTTTCTATCAGACGAAAAGGCTGACAAAATTCAACCTTCTAAACAACCCGAGTAAATATACAGAGATTTTCCGTTCATCGATTTCACAATTTTCGCATTCGAAAATGAGTATGATAACAAGAAGTCAAGTGGTTAGACTCATTCACCATTTCACTAAACTAGAAGTAAATGTAGCACTAATCACTTAGTGACTCACGATTTATTGCCACCAATCAAAAGTGTTCACGTGGGGAGCGCATTGGATTGGCTATATAGAATTAACTGTCTTTTCATTTAGTTGCAGTGATGATACCTTGGAAAAACTCATGCGTAATTCTCATTTATCGTGAAGTAACAATATGAAGATTGTACATGTTCTCTGTAAATTTTCAATGAAAAGACGTAATTTATTTAGGTTGCGAAATTGCCAACAACTCACCTCAGATGGTTGAGAAACATGCTTCGTATTCTTAAGTTCTGTTGATCTCAACAGACAAGACAAATTTATTTGAATGAAACTAGACATGTTTACGACATCCTTTAGCTAAGCAGCTTATGTATGGCTTACTCCTACGCGTTAACAAGATTAACACTCGTGGCATAAACAACACGCCACTTTTTGCTACTGTCTCACCATCTCTCTTTCTTTATATATATAAACTGAGAATGTGTACATAAGTCTTATTCCGGAAGACATGAATTGATACTGACATAAACTAACGAATATTTTTAAAATTCTTGATGTACTGAAAAGAATTAACGAGTTTCATATCTAAGAAGACTAAAGCTCATTTCAAGCACACACAAAATACTTTAAGTAGGCAAGCTGAGATGATTTAAGCAATTTTACACTTTGATGGTGATTCAGGGGACCCTATCGAAATTCAGTCGTTCGCTTCATATTTTGAAAATCTGATTAACTTAATCTTATGATGGCATAAATTCTTCAGGAAAATGGTGTATACCGCAGATCGTTGTCAGTATTTGGAAGTCGGTCTTATGGGACGATAGTACTTGCAAATCATGGGAAATGAGTTGGGCCTCCAAGGGTGACATTTAGGAGATCGTGTGGTGAAGAGATGAGAGCCTATGAGCCATCGTGGTGACGGTTGAAGGGGACTTCACGGGGCAGGACAAAATTGAGATGTTCCGTTGAAGTCCTGTGTTCCACTGGGAGCTCAAGGGAATGATGATAATAATAACACTTACAAGCGAGATTGAAATGTTATTATCATCAGGTGGGTCAGCGAGGCTGGCATCCATGCTAAGGCTGAGTCCAGATAGTGGAATCGCCTCAAAACAGTTTAATTTTAGTTAGTCACACGGATATATTAATAATACATGGAATTCGTATATTTCTAGAAAAAGGTTCACTGAAGTTTCATTTTGAAACTTATAGTCACAAACTTATATAATCCACTTTATATTGTAAATCACAATCAAAAAATCATGCAGTATAGCGGAATTATGTATTTGTTAAGGACTTATAAAAATAGTTTTAGACCAGTGACACTACAAATTTTATAACAGTATGAAGGGTGATAGGCATAATAAGAAGTGCCATGAAGTCGTAAGAGGTCTAAAACAAGCGTTTGTCAGTGAGAGAAAAGAAAACAGAAGACAAAATGTGAGATAGGGATTTAAAGTGCCAGTGTTTATGGAGTATTCGTCGACACTATTGTTGACTGAAGTAAACAAATCGGTTGGGGATACTCCCTGTGTATGCAGAAACCAGGTCTCCTTGTATTGATTGCTTTTGCTCCAGCTACTGACAGAAGATACATAGATTGTCAGCAACACTTTAGTTAATCAACGACGCCTGCTCTGGTCTTATTGAATGAATAGTATCTACAGAGTGAACTAAGACTGCTCTATTTACACATTTAAACACTTCCCCTTTACTCAACCATACAGGTAAATGTTCACGTGCGCGCATGGATAAAGCCCTCTGAGTACCACCCATGTAACTGGTTCAACAACAGCAGTTGAATTAATAGATTAACGCTGATGAGGCCGTCACTGGTAATTTATCCTTGACTGGCGGGTGTGACTGCTGATTTGTTTGACAGACTGAGGCTCAATACCACTGAGGATTTATTATTGCTTACCTAATACCATTTTATTTTCACGGGGATTAATAAAAATGTGTATATATGCGCAGAATTATGCAGTGCACAACGCTGAATTCATTCAGACTCACTGTTTGTTTAATGGTGTGTGTGTGTGTGTATGTGCATGTATTTTCTTGATGTCTAAAGTAGGAATCATTTTAGGCGACTTCATGATTTTACGGAAAAAGGAAATAATGTTTTCCGTAGATAATAATTTCCCCCATTTAATTTCGCTTATACAATATGTATTTGTCTGTGGAAAAAGCTACAGTGACTGATATCCGATTACTTGAAACTCAGTCAAAGATTGACATTCTCTTTTGGAAACGAAAACAAATAACATTCAGATTTATTATTTAAATCTAAATTTATTGCATTTTAATAGTGTCAGTTTCAGACTATCTTCAATATTTTAATTATTTGATGGTGACGCTGAATAGAAATGATCTTCTCTGATTAGTGCTCTGAATTGTTATTATTCTCTTGCTTTCCAAGTAAGACATAGGGTTTCAACAACACATCTCTACTATGTCCTGTACACAACAGTTCCCTTGAGTTCGTCACACCATCACCCAAATATAAGCTGTCACCTCCTCGTTACACGATCACCGCGTCCCCCTCCAATGCCTAACTTATTGTTTCCGATCCCGGCTGCAGTCGAATGATGGCCTGTTGCGCGATGGCATCCTGGAGAGTATCCAACTCATCTCCATTTCCTCCGATATATATTTGTCGCGCGATAGGTTGTTGACCGGTTGGCTGACTGCCAGAGCTTCGAGTTTCTAAGACTTTATGTCTGGCCATCTGGTTTTCAATATCCAGAGAAGGCAGTCATTGATAATAGTGTGAAGCAGATGGTTCGGAATGATTTTCGTGACACTCTGGCCAGGTTTGTCACCCACAGAGAACGACTGAACTAACATTAGTGTTAGAAATCCGAATTTCCTTCTTTATTCTGCACGAGTGTGGAAGATTTCCAAAATGATTTCGCAGACATCAAAGTCTGTTCTAGTAATCAGATTCCCTTTACCATGTTTCACTGGTTTGGTATGGGTCGATCTTTTCCCCGACAACGACTTGTACATCTAATGTAATGTTGTTAGGTCTCTCCTACCTGCAGCTTGTTATGCTTCAGTTTCTAGTGTGTCTTCTGTCTTTCTAAGCATTCTTTTATACTTCCTTCCTAAGCCTCTACTCTAGCCGCCTATTTTTGCAGCGGTTCATCTTTCGCCTCCACATCCCCCTTTCCTTTCTCCACTTCTACGCTTCCTGAGAGAGCCATTCCTGATAGTATCCTTCACTATTAAACTTTTTTATAGAAGTAATTTTATTTTTCAAATGAAGCTGAGTGTCCTGAGTTCACCGGATGTTCCTTTACCCTTTGCTAGCCGGGCTGGACAGTATTTCTAAACGTGTTATACAAGTGGACGCATGGTATGGCCAATGTAGAAAGTTTCACAGGAGCAGGTGAACTGATATACGCATGGCCGAATGCTACAGGTTATCTTCACGTAAATTGGTGAACTCAGAAGACTCAGTTTCATTTAAAAACCCTTCGAATCCATATACCAGATTGTGAAAAATATTTGTAGTGAAGTTTAAAAAATTCAAATGAATAGCCCAGACTACACTGAAAGCATCAGTGGGTTATATTTATTTCCAGTTGATTGGTTTTAAATAAGAAAAAACGCTACTGATAGATCAATTATCCATAGTAGTTCTATATTTATGTGGATCTGCAAAGGTTTCACTAAAAACCAAGGACTATATCAATTCTGATGTGGCTGTGTTCTCTGAGCTAGATAGTTAATTTGTAAATTAACTATCGGAAAATTTAACCACATCAAAATCAACCACCCGAGCTACAAATCCTCTCTGTCATAACTATATCAATTCAGTCGTATCAATGAATCGCTACTCCTTAATGACTTTCAATTTATTTTGCTGATGTTGGCTAAGAGTGGAATCCAAAAGACGCCTTTTGTCTGGTTCGGCACTCAGAATTTCGACGTATCTCTACCCTCACTCAGTCAGTTTCTTCTTATTGCTAGTCGAGCCCAGCCTCTATCACTCTGATGCTTGAAGCGGTTTCAGTAGAGACTGAGAATTTCGGTCGAATAAGACCCAATCAACCGGAAATACAATCTGCAAATTATTTTCAGAAATTATTGCTGACTACACTTTTCTCAATCTTCAGCAGTAATAAATATCTGAAAAATATTGTTAACTATCGTTAATATTTTTTTAAAAAAAGAGCGTGAATTCATTTCTACTGAAAAATATTTTCGTCATAAGTCTCACTTCTACAAAGGCTGTAGTATTTTGTTTTTAAACGTCATTGTGTTGATAATACTACGAACTGATTGTAGGGGAAATTTGAATTTATATGTGAATGTGGAAGTCACGTATATTTTTCCTTTGTAGAAAGAATGATAATGATGAAATATTCCCGACAGAGAGAAAGCTTATTTAGGTAAATTATATATGCTACTGAATCATAGTCATTCACCTGAGCTTCAAATCTCTATTATTTCAATATGCTACTTGCTAATATGTGTGTGCCTCGCTGGTCCAGTGATATAATACCCGCCAGCCACACACACACTTCATTTGGCTTTCGATCTCTGAATGAACCACTCATAAACCGCTTGGTGGGTAACAAGACTGGCACAGAGGGAAAATTGGACGTGAGAGTAATAACCTCACTCCATAGAGGAGAAAACTACTGCTACTGAAATTTCGAAATTGAAGCCTGAAGCCATATGTTCCACTTAGAAAGCGAAAGATTAAGAAAATATTAGTGTATCTTGAAAATAGTGGCACTTGTCAGTCAGGTTTATCTTTGTTCAACGCTAATTTTCCTTTTTTTTGTGATGCAATGCAGTGATGACTGGGTACGAACGTTATGCACTAAGAATCAATTTGATTGACTTTGCAAGTAATATAAGTGAATTTTGGATGTGAAAGTACTATAAAAAGCACAAGAATCCATTTTCGGCTGCTTAACACAGGATAATAAAACTCTGGCAAATCAGATTGAATAGTTGGTGACTCTCAGAGACCACCTGAGAGCTAACAGAATAAAGGAGGAATATCAAACAGCAGATGAACCAATAAGAAGAAAGACAACAAGAGGAGAAGCTGAGTTCGATGTACATCGCAATGAGTAAAGAAGTAAATAAAAGTGCAAGAAAAGACAGGGCGCAGGTAAAGGAGACATCTAAACATTATTTCAGATAAAAAGGTCTCTATCCAGGAAAAAATGAACTCAGGTGAAATCTGTAAAATATAGTCAGGGGAACCTAATTACCAAAGAGGAGATATAAGGAAAACAAAGGCTCTTGAATCGACTTTTAACTGAAACTCATCCAGAAATACTACCGCCATCAGCAGGCATATGACTGTCAGAAGACAACAGTCCTCCCAAAACGAAGAAGCTTTAAATGCAATCAGCTTGGTGAAAGCCAACCGGAGAGGCAATAGGATCAGACTGAATTCCATTCGAAGCACTAAAAACTGACCCAGAGACATCAACAAATGTGTTCACGCTACTATTGCAAAATGTTTGAAGGGAATTCAAGGTCCCTATGGATTTGAAGGAAGCTTATCTTGTCAGACTACCCAAGAAGGGCGACTTGCGTTTCACTCTGCAAGAACCGACGTGGAATAATGCTCTTGTCAACGTCAATTAAAGTACTAAGTCCCATCCTCCTGGAGAGAACAAGCTGGATTCACGAAAGGCAAATTATGTTCTGACCAAACTCCAGCTCTAAGCATCGTGACCGCAGAACAAAGCATAGAATGCTAGTCAAAACTCTCTCTCCACCTCAACTTCATCGACTTTGAAAAGTCCTTCACCAGACACCGCTGACCTAGAGGTAATTTGAAAACTACCTCAACACTACGATATTCAGTGAGCAAGTCATTATCAACCTCATTTAAGAGTTAGCTATGTCAGAGTGGCACGTGTCACGTGGTCCACAACGGCAAACGCGACTATGTTTTTGAAGTGAAGACAGAAGTAAAACAAGCTGGCTGGCTGCCTCCTATCAACCATGGTGGAATGGATCTTGCGTCAGACCATGCGTTGGGAGTGAGGAGATAGGAATACGTTGGACCGATCAGAATACTCTGGAAGATCTGGACTTTAGGAATGAGTTGTGTTGCGTCACACAAGTGTAACAAATTGTGAGGAGAGGCGTGCATCGAAGACAGGACTTCAAGTGAACACAGAGAAGACGGAGGCGATGAAGATACCCACCGAAATACAACAACGGAGGGCAATTATCATTACCGACGGGATAAAATTGAAGGAGTTCACTTCCTTCACTTATCTAGACGAAATGCTTCCAACTGCAGGTGGAATGGATTAGTATATCGAAACCACCATGAGAAAGACGAAACAGAATTTCATGTCTGTGAAATCGGTTTGGAAATCTTCTGCACTTGTCCAGAATGAAGGACGAAATTCGCATTTCTAACACTGATGTTAATTCAGTCCTTCTTTGAGAGTGAGAAACTTTGCCAGCATGTCACGTAAAGGATTTCTAGCTTGTAGCAGACTTTTATCAACAGCTTTCTTCGCTAATTTTATGCTGTAGGTCTAGTAGCCGGTTAGCCAGAAAGAATTAGCAGAAATAAACTCTGGTTGGCATTAATAAGGACTATGTTAGGATTAGCCGAGTCATATCTTAAGATTTTTAGCCATGTCTTTGAGTAGCTGGTGATGAGATTCAATCATCGTGTCCTCAGACGACAATGAAATATCTATGTCTGTAGATGCCCTAGGAAAGCTAGAAGTGCAGAGGGGGTCAGTTATAATAATTTTGAACCTTCAATTATTATCACCTTCGTTACTATGTGGAATTCAACAGATAATTAATTGTATCCATGTAAACTAATCTATATAAATGCGATTGTACAGCTTTTGAGAATGAAATCACCGTAAACATATCTTTGCTGAACTTCTTGTTCTTTTCAGTCTAAATAGATATATAGTCATAGATTAGCAACTTTTTCCTACTCAACGTGGGTTTGATGCTAATTATATAGTTTGTGAAGACTAATATTCTGTTAGGTTTGAAGTTAAATCAGTAAACGCAACATTTTACAAATGAAATTTATTAATACTACAAATACGTTCCGCAGATGGGTGCATGACAAATACAAAAATCAACTTTCTATAGTTGGTTTGTAAGGATAAGATTTGTTTTACGAGTTTGACCATGGACTGACATCAGTTAGAGAACTACTAAAAACCAACAGGTAGTACTGGACAGCTGTTTCATCTCAGTTTTGGAATCATCGGCAGTACACGAGCTTATATTGTAACCAGAAGGTCCTGGGTTCGAACCCTGGCAGTGGGTGCGTACTGTCAATGATTCCCAAACTAGGATGAAACAACTGTCCAGTACTCCCTGGTTTTCAATGGTTCTCTAACTGATATCAATCCGTGATCAACTCGTAAATACTTTGTATCACTGAGTTTAATAACCAAATTAATAAACTGACTCAAGAATTTCAATCAAGTCATGACCATAATATCTATCTGTCCAAGGATAAATGCTGACATAATCACTCATAATTGAAGTCGATTAGAAAATCAAAATATACTGACCAGCGCATCTAATTCATTCTATAGCTTCAGCAGATAAGCATCAGTCTACGTCATTATAACGCTACGTGTACACAATTTGTCTAAAATTAAAATTAATTAGTAGCATACTCATGTTTTGGTCTGTTCTGCCTGTTTTGTTGTTTTTTTACTTTATTTTTCTAATTATTGTTGTTTTAATCACAATGAAAGAAATTCTCATTTGTTCATTTGTATTTAATGCAGAATAAAAGGCATACGAACTGTTATATTCATGTTTCATTAATGGTTGTTATTATTATATGTGTTACGAAATGTTTGATAGAGGAACTCGTTACGTTTCCGTGTTTGTGTATGTATGTATGTATCTATGTATGTATCTATGTGTGTATGTATGCACCTGCATGCCTACATAAGGATAAATATTATGCCAAGTTTATAAACTTACGCATAAAACTGACGGTTTCCATAAGGACATTGGTGCAAAATGATTAAACGTCGAAAGACGGCATACTTTTGTCAGTAACGTTCACATCTCATATGGCAATCGATGAATTGGAAAGTTGATCACACATTCCAGAATACTAAGAATCCTGCAAGATTTATCTTCAACCACCCTTCAATATCTTTATCTGATTCACAGTTGGAAGCCTTGAGCATCAGCAAGCTTCATACCCGTATACGGCATGGAGATTGTAGACAGTCAAATGAATAGCCTAATCACAGCTTCTGGTGAAGAATTGCAGCAATTCAAATCAACTTTTATCGAGTAGCCACACTAATACTTCAATACAAAAACAAAAGTCCTCAATCATCTAACAAAGCAGGATCGAGAACAATGAAAACATTTCAAAAATAATAAAAGTCTACTAATACCCTGCACTAAGAAGGGTGCTGGTGTAGTTCTTCAGAAATGAAAAGACTACACATAGCAAATGCAGAATTCAGTCATAGAGAAACAAAAATCTTCTCAATCTTCCAATGAAAGAAGCTAAACGGAGTTAGTTGAGAAACAGGTTACGGATGTCTTGGGAAAGAACGAAAGTCAGTCAGTTAATTAGCTGCGATACCTATGATCATATCCCACTAACAGTAACAATAATACCACAACTTGATGTCTGACCAAAGACAAGCAAAGCTGATCTTCCACTCTTTATAATTCTAGATGTGTAAAGTCTCCCATATCAATCTAATACAAAGTGGTTGGCTGACATTTTATAATCTGTATAGAATTATGTATGCATGTATTTGCTCAGTGGCGCTTTCCATTTCACTGACTATCTACAAGATATGAACATTACTAAGAAGAGTATACTGTCTTTCAGCAATGAACCACTTTTCACCAATGTCCCAATTATGGAATTTGTCTTTGAATTGGATCAGCAGAAGGTTCCACTGTGACTAAGCTGTCGTAACACAAAGGAAGTGTATGTGATCCTGAGGAAGTATATACTTTCTTCAGAATTCATATTCTGGTCGTTCCAGGTCAACACTAACCTTGAGTTTGATTGGATTATACTTTTAGTGACAATGAATAAAGTTTTCGGGAAACCATTTTCTCCGAGATATTGAAAAATAAACAATTCCAATATTGATCACCAAGTGACTTTGGTAACAGAATCAATGAAAGCTATGGAGTACTGGACTTATTTCTCGCCCTAGTTTAAGGTTGTGTAGTAGTAAGCATCTACGACCCCACTGGAGCCGTTAGGCTACCATGAGAGTTTGCTGATCACTCAGTTACTGGGATGGAATCTAATGACGTATCAGCTCTTATTCCCAATATATAGCATGACTACTATTCAGTGTCAAAGGCGAGTATTCATTCCCAAATCCAGCTTGGTAGAATCTGCCGATCACAACTTCCTAAAAGAACTTCAAGCAAATTCATCTTACATTCAATCACTAGTGTGTACTCAAGTGTTGGTTCCCAGCGGGCTTCATCGATTACGCATTGATCACAGTTGTCCATTACTTCATAGTCTTTGCCAATTTCCTTACTGAATTCACTTGTTGATTAACCTTGAGATCAGCCAAATTCCTGCAAACCAGCACTTGAAAGGAAATGATTTTATTCTAACCTTGTACATTTTACAACCTGATAATTTGCAGCAGCTTTATCTTCACTGCCAAAGAGTATTGGTCACTGTAATCTTACTGCAGCTTTACTGTTTTTGATCAAATGAAAGCGTATTATATTTCAAAACTAAAACACTGAAAACAAGACTGTATGAATATGGAGAGTGTCTTGAGACTCTGATAATGGGAAAGACTGCATTCCCTAGGTCTAAGATGGTAGTGTTAATGGAAGTCACTCAAACTAGTTGATTGCATACTAGGGTGTCATTTTGTTCAGTACTCAATACTGACTGATTTCTATTGACTAAGCTTGCAGTGAAGTCATTAGCCAACGTGACTAGCTACCGTTGAGCTTTGTGAATTGATGTTCGTTATTTGAATCTAGCCCGTAAAAAGCCATGAATCTACGCTGCGTGATTCCTAAATTGTAAGAAAGGTGAATGTATAAACTGGAACAAACCAACACGTTTTCATGGATTCGGTGTTGCTGTTAGACAAACTACCACAGTGCTTTACTTCCTGCAGGAATGTGACAGATAAATCGTTTAGTTGCTAAGATGCAATTATAATCCCATGGTGTCTAGTATCCACTGAACCCTATGGACGAAGCAACACGAATTTGGTTTCTCTTTATCGTTTAGTTAATGCATCGATCCCAGTCGTCACGGAGGACAGTCACGACCTATTCAGTTCAGTAGTAACACATGTGACTG
The DNA here is from genome assembly GCA_944472135.2 of Trichobilharzia regenti. NCBI lineage: Eukaryota > Metazoa > Platyhelminthes > Trematoda > Strigeidida > Schistosomatidae > Trichobilharzia > Trichobilharzia regenti. Next base: position 89,231,380 of record OX235270.1, read on the forward strand.
TAACAGTGTGGGACACTACTTCGAACCCTTGTTTAGATGCTGAAAAAGGTTAATAAGTAAGAAAAATAAGTTTAGAGTTTCTAAACAGTTGTCTCCAATCATTCAGTTCGCTTCGAAACCATTACGCTTTGAAGATGCATACAGTCGTGAATAGGTAATCTAGACGAGTAAAAATACACAATCATCACTTTATTACATCAACATTTTATAGTGTATACCGTATTTTTACTTGTTGTAATCAATTATCCGTCTTAAAACTATTTAGAATCATGCAATATTATTCATTTATTTCGACGTGTTTCTGAAATCATCAACACTACCTACGATCAATCGACTTCAAAAAATAAGAGTAATGAAGCTTACTTCCTTAAATCGATTTAACTGCTTTTTTGTAATTTAACTCACTTTTTTCAGCAATTCTCTTCTCATTAAAGTATTAAACAGATGTCACAACGTTGTACTACTGAAAATCTCAAATCCATGACACTAATGATTTAGAGGCGTTTCTTGATTTATTGTACAAAATGCTATACATTTAAAAAGAAAGAAGCATTTTTTTGGCTAAGGACAAAAGCAATAGCGAGGTATTTTCATGCAATTTATAGCAAACGCTATATTAAATACTCTAGCTGTGTCAAAACGTCGACATAACACTTTTGAAACAGCTAAACGTAACATCCGATTTTAATACAGCATTACTCTAGGCACGTAATATAGAATCAACTACCTGAGGAAATTCAAGTTTCATCTGACCACCTCTGGTCTACCTATACGAGCATACTAAGACGAAAGAGTGGCCAGGTCAAAGTGATCTAAGCACGGAACAGCCACTCCAAGCACTACTGGTTGATATGAGTGGTATATAACTACTCATCTCAAATAATCAGCAGTCTATGGTTTCATGCAGGTATGCTCTGTGCTTTGACTACTGCCTATGATATCAAACAAGTCACATATTGTAGTTCGAATAATTTCACTTTCCGAATGAAATCGTGATGAAATAATCACCTCGAATTGTGTAAATTACTAAATGATCTGTGAAACTAAGAGACGGAATATTACATGATCATTACGACGTTTTCACGTTTAAAATTTGCTTCAAGCATGCGCAGAGTCAAAAGGAATCACACATTCACCCTGAAAAGCCTTTAAAATTTTCGGAAACCAAAATATCACCATTTCTGAGGCTTTCAGCCTTGAAGATTTAAGGTTGTCAGATTAGAAGCCATGGATTTCTGAATTTCAACTTATTATTAGATTAACAATAGTCTGTTTGTTGCAGAAAGGTACATCTCTTGAAGAATTTCTTCATACGATCTTCAGTGTGAAGTGCTAACGAGTTTTAGACTTGAAATTATTAAATATTCATCGAGTGGTTTTCTAAATGATGTCTGTTCGTGATGAGTTACATACTAGACATTAGATAAATGCTAAAGAATCATAGCTAGTAAGGGAATACTTTCCTCTCTACCATTGATCCTCAGATAGGTTTGTGAAGAATAACGTATGGTAGAACTGGAAGACTTGTGAGCTTCTTCTCTCTTTCTCATACACACAGACCCAAGATATATGGACAAACAAACGTCTAATATTGACACGATGGGATGTGTGGGGATTTGCGTCACATACCACCATCGGATAGAGAGATAACTGAAAACCAGAGGGCAGTGAACGTCTGTTTCGCCTTATTTTGAGACTTTTCATCAATGTGCATCCACGCAACTACAAGGACCTTCAGATTACAAGGCGAGCCTGTTGACGATTCAGCCACTCAGGCTGGAATTCGTTGACACCTGAATTCTGACTTCCACAGTCCGTGATATCACGTTACCCTCGCCAATGTCTTCGATGAGCCTTGACTTCGAATATTTCTCTCTTTTGATGCAAATCTGGCAAGTAAAGTATTTAACAAACAGATAATTTCTATTTGGAAGTTTACATGTGAAATACTTGTCACAACTTATCTTGTAAATTATGCCCTCTTCCCCTAGCTATTTCCATCAGAACAGTTGTTTCTAGTTTTCAACAACCATTAAAATACCTGAATCAAAGTTGCGTTCAGTCCAACAAAATAAAATGGAACAACAGTTAAAATAAACAATTGCTGTTTCTTCTTGATTTTATTCTTTTGTTTAACTCAAGGAAAGACTAATAGGCTCTGCTAGGAAAATGTGAACCACATAAAAATTCGATTCTGTAATATGCAATGGCATACTATTTTCATTCTTTCTCCAGAACATGAGGCCACAAGCTTTGAAGTTTCATTAGTGGTGTTGTTATTGTCTTTTAGGCACTATGATCGCTTGCCTTACGCTTACCTTTCCATTTCTTCTGGGTTTATAATCAGCTAGAAGGACCTTCAGTAGTAAATAGCCAATACCCAACCGGGGATCAAATCCTACAGCCAGCAAATTAAGCCCATTGACTATTCAGCGCCTAGGACATATAGGCTAGGAAAAGAGAGATGGAGAGAGACGGAGAAATCATAAAGTGTTTATTTAACAAATTTACAAATAGTATGTGTTATGGGAAAGTGCATAATACTCATTTTAATGGGACAACAGAGAAATTCATAATGACTGAAGTCAACGTGTATAGAAGAGTATGGGTCTATGAAAACAAAGCATCTGTTCATTTCATGCACATATATGTTTTCCTATAATCTTTACAATTTCCCCAGGAGATTAATCCTCCAACTTACTAGAATTTCCAAACATAAATGTCTAGAAGTCTCAGTCCGCTTTCTTTTGGTTTGTTTTCTTCTGGCTATTTCAACTTCTCTAGTCTCTCGTCAAGCAGAGATTTGAGACTATTCAGTGTATTAACATGAAATCAAAACTTTTATAGCCTTCTACCTTATCTCCATCATCAAACGTTTTATTTACGTCTGAGTTTTATTCTTTTATTGTCATTTTTATTTATTTGTTTATTTGTTCCTTTCCCATTAGTGTTAAGAAACAGTACATGGAATAGAATATCTCCAAATATTTGTGAAAAAACATTTTTTTTACACCGCACACCTAAAAAGAGTATTTTTCTTTTCAAAATCGGGCTTTACTAATTGATGGATGAATGAATTAATGAATGAATGATAGTGACTTCTTTCCCTCCTTTTAGTCCTTCTCAAATGATCATTTGTGTTTAGCTTTTTTAGAACAACACATTTAAACGAACAATATTGTTTTCAATTAGATCTCATCAGGCCTTACTCTAATATATATAAGTTTACAGATAAAAGTTCAAATATAAACCAATCATGGTGTTTTGTCTATAGGATAATACGATGGTGAATATAAATTGTGCAATTAGTCATAATAGCAGTGATGATAATATTAATAATAGTAATAATGATAATGGTCTTATCAATAATAAGGATGAAAAAATGAGGCGATCTGTGTTAACACGAATAATGAAAAACAGTATGATTAAATAAACAATTGTTCAGGTGGAAGTAGTTGATAAAGGCTAGTAGAAACAAATGAACGGATTAAGTAATGTTAGATTGTAAGGGAAGGAAATGAAACACGTTTATAATGAAAATAAGATTAAGGGATGATAAGAAAGGGGTTGAAAATATAAATAAGGGGTGGTGTAGAAGTCTTTAGTTGGTTATGTCTTAATAGGCCAAGGGAGAGATAATGGCTGTACTAACTTCTTTTGAATGCTTAGTTTAGGTTTAATAGCTCGAATGCCTATCGCCTCAGCTGAGTGCAGTAGACGAATACGAAGTCTATTAGAAAGATTCGGTGGGATACGACGAATTACTTTGAAGACTTTCGTTTTTTCGACTACATGACTTACTTTACTTTACTTCGGCTATCTCCTACGGGAGGATGAGCCGGCTTCATGAACATCTCGAATCATCGCTGCCCAGGCGCGGCGATCTGATGCAAGGTTTTGCGACAGGGTTATCCAATTCTTGTTCCACAGACGGAGTCCGTAGACGGTTTGTAGCCCCAGGCACTCCATATCAGCCTTGACTGTACCAAGCCATGTCTTCAGCTGTCCACCCCTGCGACATCGCCAAGATGGTAATGGCGAGGGATTTAGAACTGATTTGACCAGATCGTCATCTGGTCGGCGCAGAACATGGCCAAACCACCGAAGGCGGCGTTGTTGGACCAGTACTGGAATTTGGTTGATGTTGTAGCAACGACGACGCACTTCTTCGTTGGAGAGTTTGTCCTGCCAACGAACATGCAGAATGTACCTGAGGCACCAATGGTCTACTACCTCGAGTCTGCGTAAATCTTCCGCGCGAAGAGGCCAGGTTTCACAGCCATACAGGAGAACGGGTCGTATGGAAGCTTGGTAGACCCGAATTTTAGTCCTGAGACTGATTTCTCTCTTGCTCCATAGAACGCTCCTCAGCAAACGCATTCCGGGCGTTGGAGATTCGCGCATTCACTTCGTTTTTCGCTTGGCCGTTGGGGAGCATTATGGATCCCAGATATCTGAAGGATGGCACAATTTCAATAGGTGCTCCATTTAGGGATAAGATTTCATCATTGCTGGTGGATGTGTTCGAAAACATTTTGGTTTTGGAAGTGTTAATTTTCAAACCGATAGTAGGCGCGAGGTGGTTTATCTGGTCGAGCGCCTGTTGCATATCGGGGAAGTTTTCAGCTAATAACACGACGTCGTCGGCGAATTCGAGGTCGGTTATGTGAATATCGGGCGAAAGTTGGACGCCGTGGTGCTCGGTTAGGGCGTGCCGCAAAATCCAATCAATTGTGAAATTGAACAGGATGGGGGATGCTGGACAACCTTGCCGGACACCGCTGGTTACCTCAAAAGTGCGGACTCTTCACCGTTCACTCGGACTCGAGCTTTGGTGTTGGAGTAGTATGACCTGAGCAGGTTGATTAGCTTGGTCGGAACTCCGTCGAGCTCCATTAGATACCAGAGTGCTCCTCGATCAACTGAGTCGAATGCCGCTTGGAAGTCGATGAAGCAAGCAACCGTCGGCTGTTGGAATTTGTCCCTGTGTTCCAAAATTCTTCGCAGTGTGAATAATTGATCAACACAGCCTCTTCCAGGTCGAAATCCGGCTTGATTTGGCCTTGTTCGCACGTGGCGTTCGGCCGCGAAGCGGTTCAGGAGAATGGAAACAAAAACCTTAGCAGCGATATCAATCAGACTTATGCCTCGGTAGTTCTCGCATTTGACCTGTCTCCCTTTTTGTGGAACGGTAGCAGAACTGAGGTGCTCCAATCGGAAGGAATGGTTTCGGACTCCCAAATTGAGCAGAACAGCGAGTGCAGCGATCGATTAGCGCTGGAGTGCAGGCCTTGTATATTTCTGGAGGTAGACCATCTTCGCCCGGAGCTTTTTTGTTTCTGAGTCTGTTAATTGTTTTAGCTATTTCGGTTGGAGTGGGTGGATCGCAGTCAACTACGTAGGGTGTTGGTAAGTGTCGTATCGGTCGATGAGACGGTTGACCAGCGTTGCGATTGAGTAGCTGCTTGAATGTTCGGCCCATCGTTCCATCTTACCATTGGTGTCCGAAATAATTTCTCCTGATGCTGTGCGTAACACAGCATGACTGTTAAGGCGTTTGCCAGATGATTGGCGTATGAGGCGATAAAGTTTTCCGAAATCGCCTACATTTGATGCTGCTTCCATGTTAGTCGCCACATTAGACCAATAGCGATTTCTGTCATTCCTAGCAGACTGTGTAGCTTTGCGCCTGAGGGAGCGATAAACTGGAGACTTTGCTAGGCGAGCGTCTCTGGCTTGCGAGGATAGATGCATGGTGTGCTCTGAAATCCAGTCTTTCTGCTTCTTGGATGTGGTACCCAAATGCGACATTGAAGCTTTAGAGACTACTTCTTTGAAATGATTCCATCGTGTCTCAGGTGTATTAGAAGATGTGGATGTTGGTTCATCTGCGGCGCTTAGTTCGGCCTGGATTTGTTTGGACAAGGCTTGTCGCTTTGTCGAACATTGAAGCGGGGCAACATTGATACGCTTCGGAGGTCGCGCCTTCTGGCGTGTTGTTAAACGAAGTTTGAATTTCGCCCGAACTAGAGTATGGTCTGATCCCCCTTTATTTCCGGCCTCTGCGCCACGATAGGATCGACAGTCTTCCACCGAGGAGATCCAGCGTGAGCGCACTAGGATGTAGTCGATCTGATGTGCAGTGCGACCGTCGTTCGAATACCAGGTGAGAAGATGTTTTCTGGGTGTTGAAATCGAGTGTTGGTGATATATAATCGATTGTAATCAGAAAAAGCTAAAAGTCTATCACCATTACGGCAGCGCTGATCGAGACCGTGTTTGCCTAGTATATGTTTTGTCGCGTCTGAAGGGCCAGTGCGGGCGTTCCAATCGCCGGCTACTATGAGAACGTCACGCTTTGGGATTTTGTTGATTGCCTCTTGAAGATTGTCATAAAATTCGTCTTTGATACTTTCATCAGAGTCGAGGGTTGGGGCATAGACAGCGAGAACAGAAATGTCGAGCGGGGAACCCTTGAACCTAGCGACTGCAACTCTGGAGTTGACCGGTTCGAATGATATTAGGGCATTATTGGCTTTGTTACTGAGAGCAAATGCTACCCCATGTTGTCCCGAATTATTCTGGGGTCCACTATGAAGCAACCAGAATGAAGAATCTGTTCCAGGTACGGCTATTCGGCGGGAGCCATGATCGGGTAACCTCACTTCAGATAGACACGCTATGTCCACCTTGTAGTCGTATAAAGAACGCATGGTGATAGACTGGCTACCAGGATCCAACAGCGTCCTAACATTCCAGCAGCCAACAAATAGTTGGTTTCTAAGTGTTAATTTCCCAGCTAGCTTACTTTTCACACTGGCCACCGGGTGAGCACAGGGCGCGTCGCTTACCGGGAACGCCGTAGCATGGTGAGAGTTGTTTGTAGGAGAGTTCATGAAGTTTCATGGGAATTTGGTACGAGTGATGTCCCCAGCATCGCTCGGCCTTTTGTTTGAGAGTGCAGCTCTAGCCTTTACACAACCAAGTGTGACCTACAAGGCAGTAGGAGTGGAGTAGGAGTCCACTATCCATTGGCAGCCGGTGACCGGAGTTCGGTTCATACGCCTTTTTGAATGGGGCCAGACATCCAACAAGCCCTTTGTCCATACGTCTGCCGGTGAGCTCCAGTGAGCTTCATACGCCAGTCGTTGGAGGTTTGGAATCAGGGTTTAGACTGTCATCCAATGGACAGTCAACCCGGTGAGAGCGCCGGGCATCCGCTTTTGCCCTCTCACTTTAGTGAAAAACACCTCCGCCACGTGAAGGCAGTGAGTAGGACTTCCTCAGGAGAGGCTATGTAAGACGCCCGGTCATATGGGAGCATTTCAAGAGGTGTGCGGAGGGGTGGCCAACCCGCAGCGCAAGACACCCACCCCCGACCATCCTGAGGCTTTGGAGGCGACTACATGACCACTATCAATTAAATGTGACAGAATTGAGCTACGGACTGTTTTTGTCTGTTCTTTGCCAAACCACGACGGGAGATGTTCACTAACACGTTGGCTAAGCTGTCTAGTAGTACGTCCAACATAGCTGTCACCGGAGGTGCAGCTGAATCGATAAATACACATAGATGTGGCAAAACTATCAAGCCTATCCTTCGTTTGTGTCCCAGTCATTCGTCGGCTAGAGAATGAAAAACATAGATGTGCTGCGTAAAATGTCCTACGTATACTCCTGAATAGTCTCTGGAACAAAGTATCACTTGATAAGTCACCATTAAATTGTAACTTAATAAATAGAGGTTTCTGATGTGCAGTCAGAGTTTCAGGTTTTTTCTCTGATGTTTTCATGTTTCTTTATGAAACTACTCGAATAGCCCATCTCCGTCAAGGAATCGTGAATATATCCAAATTCCTTTTGTAAGAGGTCATCCGTACATATCTTTCTTGCTCTGCTCACCTTTTTGTAAACTATTTACAAATATCTTCCTTCACCCCCACGCTTATCACCCACCAGTTGTAGAACATTGATTTATGCCTATAATATCTTCTGCGTAGTCAATACAGTTATTGCGTCAACGGTTCAGTGATGGAATGATAGGCGATCATGCATGCGACACAGGTTTGGCTCCTAGGCAATGCACTCCTAAAATTCGTCTTTGCCTTACTAGTCTGTAGTACGACCTGAAAATAGGGGAGGTTAAGCGCAAAAAAACTTCAAAGCTTGTAGCCTCCATATCATTAGTAAGTATTACTGAATAACAATGTATGACGACATTATACCCTTAAGCGTTGAAAGCAATACTGTTATTATTATTATTATATTATTCCCTTGGGTTCGGAGTGGAAAATAGAGCTTCAGCAACACATCACCACTTTCTTTTATTTTCTCACTTCTTCTTCAGCTGGGTCCACGATTAACCATAATCTCTCATCTCCTCATCTTACTCACACCTTCTCCTCCATCACATATTCACACCCTCGACCCCTTTGCACTGTTAGTGCTGCATTAATTGAATAGCTAAATCCTATTAGAATAAAAGCTAACAGTTGCGACAGCGATCGAGAATCCTAATATCTTGAAGTAGTAGCCAAGGCACATTTGTGACTAGCTTCAAACCAGACCAAAATATTCCCCCCCCCATACTTTTTATTCTTCAATAGTATCCCAGCTGACGCTAGAACGTAGTGGAAACTAATTTATAGAAAATCACTTTTTTTCTTCAGTAATAAGACACATGTGAATGACTAGTAAGTATCAAGGGAAAAACAAATCAGATATTTGAACTTAAAATAAGCCTGAACCAACTTGTCACATCAATTAGTCAGTCAGTACCTAGTATGTCTCATCTTGTTATTACGAAGAATGAAAACTTATAAAATGTCATCCATCTACCTTTGACGTCACTAATGACAATAAGATGAAGTCTAATGAAGACTGACACGTCGAATTATTGATCAAAAAAACAAACTAACTAGAACACAAGTTAAGGGAATTCCAGTAGTGCAACATTCCAAAAACAGAGACAGATAGTATCAAAGGACGACTAATTCAGTTGAAAGTATCGAGCCTCATTTGATTTCAATGTATCCTGGATTGTTTAAAACACAGTTTGGACGGACATCATGTTTACCAGGTGTCTACCAGGTCGAAGTAAATGGAAAATTAGTTTTTTTACTAGCTTTTTTATCAGAAATTAGGCACAAGGTCCTTGTTGAATGGCCCTGAGCCAAATCCTTCTGGATATTAGACTGTTAATTTCACAGCCAGACATATGATTTACACGAAGTTGTTCATCTTCATGATTCTTGTATAGTGGACGGCACTGAAGTTGAAACTAATTTGAATGGTAAATACCTTGTATTATGTCTTTCATTTGATTTTTATTGCTCTTTACACATCGTGATAATTTCCACAAAGGTATTTCGTCTAATCTTCTACGTAAGGAAGTTAAGACAGTCTGGTGTCACTCACTATCTACTTTTACAGCCCTTTGTTAGTTCTTGTATTCTACACACTCTCCTTTACTCTCCCCCCGCACACCCTGAATCTTTCCTCGGCTATTTAACAAAGACATTTTTACATCCCAATGGGCACTGAAAGCAGCCAGTAGGAAGACCAGGATATCGCTAAGTCAACTTAGTTATTAATACTGTTGTGGACAGTTACTTGAACCCATGCGAGAAATCGGCGAATATCATCTTGTCGGACTTTGAGAATCACCTCTATACACAACTCACTCCATGCATCTCATCAGGTATGACTAGAAGCAACTAATAAGTGACTTTATGTTCGGATAACTAAGTATAGTAACTCTAAGATACCTTATTTGGCATGCATTCTATACAGTGATGAAAGTGATAGACTTGACACTGATAACTTAACACAAAACAGTAAGTAAGCTCACCTTTTCATTCTTCCTTTCGGTAATATGTTGTTGTTAATATTTCCACTTAAATTTTACCTTTACATTCATATTCTTATTGACATTATTATTAATGAAAACGCCGTCTAAGTCATTCCCTACCAGTACTGCTTAATATGAAGTGGAAATCAATGAAAAATATTGCATTACACGCTGAAAATTCCACATTGTATCGAAAGTGCTGTTTGGAATGAAGTCATTGTTATCATTATTATTATTTACTTATTTATTTATTTTTGTGTGTTATTTTACGTTAATTCACTTACTTATCAAATGCTCATTTGCAAAGATTTGATTGGTTACTGGTTTGGACACTAGTTGCCATTCACTTATTTCTGTAGTGTCATATATACTAATATTATGTTTGGTATATTAATCATTTGACAGGAATTGAATTTAAATGACATTATCTGTTTGGAACCAGCTGGAACCAATCCATACCCATGGTGTCAGCCACATTCATCATCTCATAAAGAGTCAAGTTTTCATGAGACTATGACCGACAATGGAACACGTTTAAAAACAATTACTCTAGACAATTCCTTTACAAAATTAACTGATATTACTAATAATAAGAGTAATGGCAATAATACGAATGACAACGACAATAAGTTGGAGAATTCAGTTATCATACCAGATCATGTGTTCGAGCTTCGTTGTGTTGATGATTTGATCTATTATGTTGGTCAATTAGGCTACATGGAGAGTTTAGATAATGGGAATGACACATTATTACGATTACAGTCTAGACGTAAATCTCATTTCCCCACCTTGCCCACAGCGATGTCTTATGTACGCAAAGCGTCTGCACCTGTCTATGGATTAATATTCCTGCCCGAACCACCAATAGCAGATACGAAACGATCAAATTTACTCGAAGTTGGCTTGCCAAAAGCATGGAAAACTCAAGTAACTGGTAATTGTATTCAAGAGAATGATATTAGTGATGGTGTCTATCGGACAGCTATACTACCACCACCTCCAGGGACTGGATTAGACTTAGCTAGACATTTAGAGACGGCTATACGTCAATCACTGCTTCCATTGACATCTAGAACAAGTTCACAAAAAAGTTCAATTTCCCGCCCAACCAGTAACACATCGATGAACACTCAACAGCAGCAACAACAACAAGGACAGAATCAGGTTGCAGAACAATCTGAAGAATCTACTTTTCCATCTTGCAACACAAGTAAATTTAATATACCAAAGATTGTAACAAACATGCTGTCAGTTGACAAAAGTCAACCTAATCCATCAACACTAATAACTCAGTGTTCACAAATACCTGAAAACTTGAAAGAAACAGAAATGGATGAGAAAGCCGTCGACATACCAGACTTAGAATCTGCTGAAGAAGATGATGAGGGTACAGGTAAGAAGCAGTTTTCCTCCTACTTGAAACAGTGTTCACCTTTTTTTGTTTTGTTTTAGTCGAATTCGTTATATTTTTTAGTAACAATTGTAATGACAAAATTTCTTCACAGAGGAATCTGTTACCTATAGGACAGGTTATCTGGAAATGAGTGTCTCCCTTTGTTATGCAGCTGCTGAAATTGGGGGATAGCAGCCATCTCTAATGCATTATACTACACGACTTCTGATTTCTTTTAATCCTTGATTAATAATCACTGAAAACAAAGTATTTCACTTTTAATTTCCCAGTTATTAGTGACAACAATTTCACTTATGTACTTCAGTAGTATTCAGACTCTCAGTTATAATCCACTTCTAATGTCGTAAGTAGACTTAAAATTGAATTGGCCATTTTTTTTCAAAGTTGTTGTGATACTACTGATTGTTTCGTTTCAGTTTAAATGAATGGCTAAAATATGACCATCATATCACCACTAATTGAGAGGTGCTAATGCAGCTGAAATTTTGTTGTCTTAACCTTAGTTATCCGTCTCTTTTTCTCTCATAATAACACTAGTCTTTCAAGCTAAGGCTAACTCAGAATACGTCAGTTAAGTGTTCTTCGGTAGTTTGAACAGTGTTGGCATGCTTTTCAACTGAGAAATATAGTAATACGGACGGCACAGTTTGCTAAGTGATCTTCAAAAGCTGTATAAATACACTAGAAAAGTCTATCCCATCATTCGGATATTCAGTTTCGAGGCTGTCTTCTCTTTTCAACGTGAATTCTTCTGCTGTGTGTCAACATTTTTGAAGTTGACTTGTTCAGACTTCTGTTACAAATACTTCTGGTCACTGGACTCCATCCAAAATAAAGAAATACCATGAAGATTCATTAAAAGACCTAAAGACCATGACCGAAAATTCACTCGACTGCGAAGAAAGCCTGTTAGCTAGTTGCCATAGCACTGGAAAATAAATACACAGCTCTCGTTGTTAAGAGATGGACATCTAAACTTACTTACTTTCAATAGCATATGAAGGATAATTTTGGGCACTACTGTTATGGGTTCGGTCCGCGCTAAGGTCGTGGATGCGCACCCTTTTGAAGGCCAAGACTAGGACGAAAAGGCTATCCAGTGTGCCTTGGTTCTCAGTTATTCTCTAACGGATGGCGGTTCGTAACGCAGTATACGCTGTTTTCCTTCGGAATCCTTTAGTTCAGTTTGAATGAATTCTCCCTCTCTTCCGCTCGTCTATACTATAGGAATCTTACATTTAGGTTACAAACACTCTTGAATCTCTTGTCATATTATTATTCCTTTGTGTTACGAATAAATCATAGAACTTCATGAGCACATCGACATTCTGCTTGGTTTCTTTCAGTCCGTTTCAGATGGCTCAACGATTATCCATAGGCTTTTATTTCCCCCTCGCACTGTTGCCTGCATGTCACTCTGGGGCCCACATCCAACTCGTCGTTTCTCATTCATTCTCCACTTGAGGGTCTATCTAGCATCTCATACCGTTCAACAACCTCGTCAGTATATTTCTAATCTATCTGCATTTCGTTTTGTATATTTACTGAATAGTAGAGTAGAGTATTGTGTGATGTGCTGCCCACCAGAGGTTTTTATTCCTTTACGTTCCGAGTGGAGCATAGGGCTAATTCAAGCTAGAGGCTTGAAGTTTCGGTAGCAGTGGTATTTATTTTTACGGAATGGGGTTGCTAGCCCAATGCCCAACCTTCCCTCTTGGCTAGTCTTATTACTGGCTTAGCGAGGTGAAGGAAGGCGTCGGCCGGAAGATCGAACCCCGCACCACATACGTGGTTGGAGAGCATTCTACCTCTGTGCCACATACGTACCCACCTACAACCAGAGTTACTTGTTTCTCATGCTTTATGGCCAGCTAGCCAGTTATCTGATTTCCAGTACTCAGCCACCGAAGGTATCTGTTCATAAAAGTCTGTTGGAAATCCTCCTCTTGACAAACTAAATCTCTGAACCATATAGAGTTACTGACTTGTCATAAATGTCGAAAATGGGGACTTTGTTCCTTATACTGAAAACAGTAGATATTCACTGTTATTTTTTTCCTTCACGTTCCCAGTGGAACATAGAGCTTCAAGCTAGTGGCTTGAAGTTTCTGTAGCAGTGTTTAATATTTACAGGATGGGTTGCTAGCCTCATGCCCAACCTTTTCTCTTTACCAGCATTATTTCCGGCTCAGCGAGGTAAAGGAATCCATCGGCCGGGGATCGAATCCCGGACCATGTGCATGGTTGGCGAGCATCCTAACCACTGTACCACCGATGCACAGATATTGACTGGGATTTCAGATAACTGAGGGTGCTTTTTGCTTCTCTGCTACTGGCTTTGATGTGCCCATTTGTGCAATCTTCAGTCGAAACGATACTGCCTAGTTTACTAGCCGGTACTAAGTTTGAAAAAATGAGGGAAAACCAGGTGTGAGGCTAGCTAAATCCAATCGCTACAGCAGCTTCAAACCTTCAAAGTACACCTGCATTTAAAGGTGGAGGTTCCGAGTGGAAAATATAGCTTCAATAAGACATCTCTCCTTTCTGCTATTTTCTCACTTCTTCTTCAGCTGGGTCCACGATTAACCATAATCTCTCATCTCCCCATCTTACTCACACCTTCTCCTCCATCACATATTCACACCCTCGACCCCTTTGCACTGTTAGTGCTGCATTAATTGAATAGCTAAATCCTATTAGAATAAAAGCTAACAGTTGCGACAGCGATCTCCCCATCCAACTCACACGATCTCCTCCATGACATCCTCGCACCCTTGACCCACTCGCCACTTCCCATTGCGACTCCACTTGAGCGATGGCCTGCATTACGTGCTATGTCAATCGATGAGCTCCTGAACGTGTTTACCATCCACCCACAATTTCTTCGAATTTGTGTGACACTAGACATATATTATCTGCAAAATCAAAGTCTTCCAGAGTCTTCTCATCGGTGTTCCAGCGTACTCCTGTCTCCTCATGACCAGCACACAGTCTGGCGCACATTCCAGTCCACCACAATTAGGAATATCATCGGTAATAGTAGGCTGCCAGCCGGCTGCTGTCTTCACTTTAAAGACATTGCTGAGTTTCCCGTTGTCAATTTCCTGACCCGTGCCACTGTCATATAGCCAGCTCTTAAATGAGGTTGATAATGACTTGGTGACCGCACGCCATAGTGTTAAAGTAGTTTGTAAATTACCCCTTGGTCAACACTGTCTGCTAAAAGCCTTTTCGAAGTCGATGATGTTGAGGTGGAGAGAGAGAGTTTTGACTGCCATCTATGCTTTGTTCTGTGATGATGATGCGTAGAGTTGGAGTTTTGATCAGCACATAATTTGCCTTTTGTGAATCCAGCCAGCTTGTTCCGTGTGGTGGGTGGAGTTCTGCATCCAGTGCATCCTTTTTCTCTCCAGGAAGATGTGACTTATTACTTTACTTGACGTGAACAAGAGCATTATTCCACGTCAGTTCTTGCAGAGTGAGACGTAATTCGCCCTTCCTTGGTAGCTTGGTAAGGTAGCCAGCCTTTCTCCCAGCCATCAATACAACTGGTGTGTGGCACAGCGGTTAGGACGCTCACCGACGATACACGTGGTCAGGGTTTGGATCCCCGGCCGACGCACTCCTTTACCTCACTAAGCCAGTAATAAAGCTGGTATGCGGGGATGAAAATATCAAATAAATTGTCATCAAGCATAAATTTATCTTGATCAAGTAATGCAAGATCTTCATAATACGCATACCATTGTCATACAACAAGCAAATGAATTAATAAACCGTTGACGTTGTCCAATAATTTTTTCAACCTCAAAACGTGCACATTAACTGTCAATCTTTCAGATGGGAATAAACGAATCGAGGCTTCAATGAAGCGAACAAAATAAGCCTAGTTATACGTGTTGTTGCGATGCCTAAAACCCTGATAGTGCCTACCAGTCAATATCGAGGAGGAAAATAATAACAACACTGAGAATACAATATTGTTTCTCGTCAACAAATCGATTTTCAATATTGAAAAAGGTTTGCAAAATACACAAATATTTATAAAGAAGGATAGGAATATTTGTTTTGACTAATTTGTTTCCAATTTATTTATGTTGTACGATGATCAACTTAGATTATAATTCGTTTAAGAATATTTCGAAAATTGTTTTTGGTAATCTGCGTCAATACACTTTATGCTGTAGGGTGAATACAGTTTCAAATTGAGCGGATATAAATTTCAAGAATGAAATGTTGACTATACTTTAAACATAATAAAATCATTAGACAGTTAAGCGATAAACATACACAATTTTAAAATAATATCAATAACTATAGAGCATAAATGCAATATGCTTTATTCGAAAGAAAATTAAGTGTTATTTTCAACTGATGAGTTGTAATGAATGGAGTGGAAATTACAGGAAACTAGACACAACAATAAATAACGATGATGATAACAATAATAATGATGATAATAATAAACAAAAGGAAACCATAGCGACATTGAGGTGGCTGTACAAAACTGGTTAAATATAATTTCTGGTGGATCTAATTAAATACACTTAAAGAAGTTATAATATTGTTATGTACTCGTCGCTAAATTATTGTTATGGACTGGTCGAGAAACTAATAGTCCTGACGCGAGAAGGCGGAAATCAGAAGACCACTAGGTTTGCGATGATACTTCTATTGTCCAAACACAAGGAGACGAAAATAAATGGTCTCACACCAAAGTGGTAAGTAAGTAAAGTAGTTCACACAAATTGTGAATGCGAATATATATAAATGTTCCAGACAAAGCGTGGGAAAAATCATTAGACAGTCTTAACATGAATGGCTAATTATAATGGAGTGTCGATCCAAATATACATAGCGAATATAGCAGACATGTGAACAACCATATATGGATATATGTCACCAAGCAACGGACTGTCAACAAACACTCATATTATATATAATGTAAGGAGAATATACATTGATAAAGGAGACAAGTTCATACCAGTGAAATGGTCACAGACTAAGCGAGCAAACAGAAAGAGAGACCAACATACACACACACATAAATATATATATGTGGATACATATCAAATATGTATCCTTCGATGTTCATGGCCAGTGATAAGACACTGGCCAAAAAAGGAAGTGATGTCACCAACAGCAGCCAAAGATCTCATGCAGTGGGAACCAATCTCCTCCAGGATAATGACAGCCAGGTTCAACTCAAAAGGAAGGAAACTTACAATCATCCAAAGCTATGCGCCTACAAATCTCAGAACAAGAGAAGAAGGAGGCGTTCTACAGACAACTACAAACAGTAATGGACAACGTCCCAAATGCGATATCCAAATCCCGATGGGTGATAGGAATTCGAAGCTGGGAGGAATACAACACAGGAAGAGAACTCATCATGGGTCGCGAGGCCCTCGGTGGAATGAATGACAATGGTGAACTCTTCTCAGACTTCTGCGCCTTCAAAGATTTGGCGATTGGTGGCAGTGTGTTCAAACACAAGGATATACAAAAGGCGACATGGATTTCACCAGATGGAAACACCAAAAACCAGATAAACTTCATTTCAATGCTGCTCAAGCAAGTGGAGACGGAGCCTACTGGACACAGACCACTAACTAGTAGAAGGGAATTTCAAGGTGAAGCTAAAGGCTTCCAGGATAGCTGGAGATAGGCCACAGTGCAAGTTCAACACTCAAAAACTGAAGGAGACAAAAACAAAGGACACTCACTGCAACTGTCAGGGCAAAGCAGGAAACACTACGCGACATCAATGAAGAATCATGCGTGGAAGAGCATTGGAACTCTCTGAAGGTGATTCTCAACGAAACGTGTTCAATGGTTTTAGGAAGAAACAAGAGGCAAGACAAGGAATGACTCTCAACGGACACTTGGAAGCTAATAGAGGAGAGGAGAATGGTGAAAGAGAAAATGATTCAATGCAAAGACGGGCAAGAGAGAGAGAGACGCTGAGCTCAACTTACACAACATTGGACAAAGAAGTGAAGAAGAATGCTAGGAAGGACAAAAGACGATTCTACGACGACCTGGCCACTGAAGCTGAGAAGGCAGCAGGCAAAAGGGACCTGAGGACACTATATCAGATAACCAATTCTCTATCCGGGAAGAGATCAACACAAGTGAAACCTGTGAGATGGCCAAGGGAAACCAATTAACAAGGAAGAAAGACAGATTAAACAATGGACGGATCACTTCAAAGGACTCTTGAACAGACCATCACCTGCAACCCGTCCAGAAATACCAACAACAGCACGTACACAACTGCAAATTGACACCATTCCTGCAACGAAAGCTGAAGTCTTGAATGCAATCAAGCTTCTGAAAGCTGAAAAAGCAGCTGGACCAGATGGGATACCCCTGAAGCATTAAAAGCGGACCCAGAGACGACAGCAGACAAGCTGACTCCATTATTGCAAAAGGTCTGGAAGGAGGGAAAGGTGCCTACTGACTGGAGGAAAGGTTACCTCGTGAAACTACCAAAGAAGGGCGACTTACACCTTACTCTGCAAGAACTGGCAAGGAATCATCCTCCTATCGACGCCAAGTAAAATCCTGAGTCGTATCATCCTGGAGAGAATCAAGGACGCACTGGAGACAGAACTCCGACCAGAACAAGCTGGATTCCGAAAATGCAAATCATGTTCTGACCAAATTGCAACTCTACGGATCATCATCGAACAAAGCATGGAATGGCTATCAAACCTCTACCTCAACTTTATAGACTTTGAGAAGGCCTTCGACAGCGTTGACCGTGAAGTAATTTGGAAATTACTCGAGTACTATAGCGTACCCTAAATATTCATGAACCTCATTCAACAGCTGTACGACAACGGCACATGTCAAGTGATCCACAACGGAAAACTCAGCAAGGCATTTGAAGTAAACACAGGAGTCACACAAGGGTGCTTATTATCACCAATGATATTCCTATTTGTGGTGGACTGGATTATGTCAGACAGTGGGGAACGAGAAGACAGGAATATCCTGGACCGACGTGAAGAACTTAGAAGACCTGGATTTCGCGGATGACTTATGTTTGACGTCACACAAAATCGAAGACTTACAAGCGAAAACTCACAAAGTGGTCGAAGAAGCAGCCGGCGAAGACAGTGCTCCAGGTAAACATAGACAGGACGGAGGTTATTAAAATGACCAACCAACCAACAACAACAGAAACATCCAGCGCCAATCACCATCAACGGGAGGGATTTGAAAGAGGTTACTTCATTCACTCACTTATCTAGGGAGCATTGTCTCAACTACAGGAGGAACGGACGAGGATGTCAAATCGAGCGAGAATCGGGAAGGCGAGAAATACATTCATCAACCTGAAACCAATCTGGAAATCTTCGTCAATCAGCATCAACAACAAAATTCAATACAAACACGTCAAGTCAGTCAGTTCTTCTATACGGATCAGAAACTTGGTGGGTGGGTCACAAAGAATATTTACAACAGCCTGTTCCATACGTTACCTTTATCAACAACTTTCTTCGCTCTATACTGAAGATCAGATGGCCGGGCCGGAAAGAATCACCAACAAGAAACTATGGCTGTGAACAAAGAAAACAAGAACCAATCGCCAGCCAACAAATATGCAGGAGAAAGTGGAGATGGATTGGACATTCGCTGAGGCCGTTGGGTGACATCACGCGTCAAGCCATTGCTCGAGTGGAACCTGAAAGGGAAGCGGCGAGTGGGACATCAGTGCAAGGGTGACATAGAAGAGATCGTGTGAAGAGGAGTTGAAAGAGTATGGAATAAGATGGATGCAGGTGAAAAAAACAGCAGGAGACAGAAGCAAGTGGAGACGTGCAGTTGAAGCCTTATGTTCTACTAGGAACCCAAGGGAAAAATAATAATAATGTATTCTACATTTCACTCTAATCAGCACTGATCAAAATTTTTTTTATTTTTGATTACAGCTTGATTCCACACTGTATTTTTGGTACAAGTATGGAATTTTCAGCGTGGATATCGGTAGCCCAAATTTCGCAGGCCGACCATAGATATCAGGTGTGCGTTGGCGTGGACTCGAACGCCGGACCATGTGCATGGTCGGCGAGAGTCCTAACCACTGTGCCACTGTAACACCGTTTAAGCTTCAAATCTTGGTAAAGTATCTGTACTAGTAGCTGGCAGGTCAAAAGTTGACCAAGCACTTCAGTCCCAGCCTGATCAATCAACAACAAAAAATACAAGTCAAACAAAAAGTAGTCACTTGAGTTAAAAATACGCTATCTAATATAATATATTGAAAATAGAATTTTAAAACAAGCAGGAGTGCTATTCATCATTCAGCTTTCTGCATTCTAGACCGTTTCTAATGAGGCTACTGACCTACACTTGCTGCAAATTGTCTGCATATAGCTTCTCGAGTATTGCAAACTGTCAAGGCTAATTTTAGTCACATATGTGTAGACTTTAAACGATATTTTAGAGTATTCAGATTTGAGCGAATCCCTCTATTGTAATTTTATCTCTTTCCTGGTAAGTTACTCCGTTCCCGGGGATTCTCAGTATCTTAAAGAGTCACTTCTACTTGTCTGTTGAACACTTATTATTATAAATAAAAATAGACTACATAATACACTGTGGTTCACACATGTTGTCTGTAGTTCAATCTCCGGCTGACGCACTCCTAAACTTACCTCACTTAACCGGTAGTAAAGAAATGTTGGATGTGAAGCTGGCAACTCTGCGTCATAACTTCAAAGGTAAAGTTTGAAGCTATATACTTCACTTGGAACGCGAAGGAATAAAATACTTGAAAAAACTAAAATAATACACTGTGAAAACATTATCAATTGAATAAAATCACTAAATGTTCTGTCATGTAGATGGACTTTACAACAATGAAATTAAAATCAACACTTGCCTCAAATAGTTTATGGTGAGTGTTTTCCAGTCTTGGAGGTGAACAGCACTCAGCGTCAAAAATAAGGTCCTGATTTTCAACTCAAATGGGAAATCAGTGCTACTATACGGATCAGAGACTTGTTGCGTCATAAAGAGCACCTCAAACAAACTACAGACCTTAATTAACAGCTGTCTTGGCTCAGTACTCAAGATCATATGGCCGGCCAGAAAAGATCAGCAACAGGGATCTCTGGCAATGAGCGAACCAACCAGGAACCGATTGTGAAACAAACAGGCAGGAAGAAATGGAGATGTAATGACCATTCTCTGAGGAAACTATCAAGTGACATCGCATGCCAGAGCATTGCTCGAGTGGAACCCAAAAGGGAAGCGGGCGGCGAGTTGGTCGTTAGTGCAAGGGTGACTTGGAGGAGGCCATGTGAAGAGGAGATGAAGGCATATGGGCAGACTTGGAGCCAGGTGACAACGTTGGCAGAGAACCGAACGCAATGGAGACGCGCGGCTGAAGCCCTATTTTCCTCTAGGAATTAAAAGAAATAATAATAATTTTCCAGTCTTGTTTTATTCTGTTCATGGTCAGATTATTACTGTCATTGATGTCAGCTGTCGATATATGCACCAGTATGCTGAAAGGCACTGGTCGTAGTGACTGCATCAGAAAAGCCAGATGGTTAAAGGCTATATATATATATATATATATATATATATATATATGAGCAAACCAATTCACTACTCTTCATCTTTCGTTAAAACACACATCTCAGAGGTTGCAATATACAAGAAAACAACCTGTTAATGCACACCTCACTGGTTTTTAAATTAGCACTAATCCACAATGACAAATATGGGGAGTGAAAAGTTGAGTTGTTAAGAAGTGTATGACAACCGTGACTTATGTTGTGCACAGTTTCTGTATGTGGTGTACTTAACATCATGGGTTATTTGCGTATAACAGTTGAATCTCGAAGCTTTCATTATTCTTCTGGACAATAGCTTCAGAGTTAACCTCAGTTTGCAGTGAGCTTTCTAAATTCCACCTTGACTTTTATTGGTTATTCGTGGAGATTTTCTTAGGATTCTGTTCACTTCAGTTTTTAGTAATCGTTTTGTTCAGTTGATATTTGACTTTAGAACCAGGTGATTCGCTCCTTATTAACTGATGAATCAGGTCAGTATCCATATATGCATTGACTGAAAACTGATTACTGGATTTCTTCATGCGCTGACATCGATTAGAGAATCATTGGAAAACCTGGAAGTACTGGACAGCTGTTTCGTCAGCCTAGTTTGGGACTTTTCAGTAAGACACACCCACCAAACTGGGCTGACGAAACAGCTGTCCAGTACCCTCAGGTCTTCCAATGGTTCTCTAACCGATGGCAGCTCATGATGAAATCCTGTAACCAATCAGTCAAAATCCCTACAAATCAATACTTAAAAATTGCAAAATTGACTTCGAAATTTTCGCAGCTGACATGACACTCCACAATAATTTCAGAAATAAGAAGTAAGTAACGCAATGTATAATAAGAAAGTAGGCGAACTGTGCAGTAGTCTCGTCTTATCATTAAGCGATGACTAAAAATCGGATAAAAACAGGATTTCCAACTGTATCACTATTTCATTCGTCTATTGACTGATATGCCCAATCACCGACCTCAATCACTAAAATCTTACCTAATAATTAAATGTATGCATGACTCGTATCCAAGACTATTTGCCTATTATCACCACGTGGGTTTATCAGCCAGATCTTTTCATTTCGGTTGAATTACACGCGAAATCAACTGATATATAAATGGATTGTATAAAGGTCGTTGTGATTATCGCCTAAGTGTATCGATTAACACCTCTAAATTTAAAATAATCATATTACTGACAAGACAGAAGTAAGGTAAGGTTATCACGCTGTTAATTTTAACCTATTTAGAATCCTATATATGTAAATTCTCACCGCTTGTACTACAGACATTTCATTCAAAGTTTGAAATCACTGATAAAAACGAAATTGTCGCAGATTAAAGAATTTTACAAACTGCTTAATAATGATAAATCATCGGATTACAAAAAACCGAAATAAACCTGACAAGTTTAAGAAGAGGAAATGAAAGATGAGATTTAATTTAAATCATAAGTATTCATAAGACATCTGAGTTAAATCCTCAAATTTCGTAATGAGTTATCTTATATCTACATATATATGTATATATATATATATACATATATGTATAAAAGTCTAAGAAAAATCTGTTATTTCTAACTGTTTCACATAGCAGTTTACTTCATGTTATTTCATGTTTGCAATATGGCGTATTGTCGTCAGCATATGACGTAATCGAAGAAAACAACATAGCTCAAATTATAACAGTTTTGCCATTGTTAAAAGTAATAAGTGTGTTAGGGAAAGACTGATACACAGGTGTAGGTAGACAGGTAGATAAATAGGTGTTTCAATCTCTTACGCGAAAAAGAATCAGGAAATATTTTTTTAGCAGTAAGCAGGAAAAAATATGAAAAAAAAAACAATAAATAAAATTCACACAGTTGAAAGTTTGATAAATTTGTATTATTTCACTGGATAGACACGCTATTTTAGTTAGACGTGACAAGTAGAAGATAAGTGAATTCCTGAGTTTTTCAATTAACCATTTGGTTATGCCTAGAATAGCATTTTAATATCGTTATTATTGTTCCTTTGAGTCTCCGGTGGAACTTAGGGCTTCAAGAGCACGTCTTTATTTCATTATACTCTCTGATGCACTTCCTAACCGGCTCCACGACTACCCATAGGTTATCATCTCCTTTCGGCGACCAACTGATCGCTTTCTGTTAGGCTACCAACCGAGAACCTGGTGTACGATATCACTGAACGTCCTCATCAGCGTAGTCCAATCAATCCTTATTTTATTCTCCATATTTGTTGGGCAACCTGATTTTTATTTGGTTTGTTGACTGCCAAAGTTCCTTGTGGCTATTCCTTTTGGACTATCCGATCTTCAGAATGAAGCCAGCGAAGATAGCTGCTGACAGTAGTCTAAATGATTTTGAAAATGCTTTTCATGACGCGCTTGACAAGACACAGAACCGCACAGAAGGACTGAATTGACATCATTGTTGATTCCTGTATCATATTCTTTATGCTGATTACAGTGAATTTTCAAGCTGATATCAGATTATTGAAGGTGTATCTTACCTTCCCGTACGTGGCTGGCTCTGGCATCCTCATCCGTGCCATCTGCAGTTGAAATGATACTGACTAGAAAAATAAAGGAATTAACGCCTCTCGAATTCTTGTCTCTGATAATGATTGGTGAAGGTTGTTCTTGTTGTTGATGACTGGTTATCTTCATCACCTCCATTTTTCCCTATGTTCACATGGAATCTTGTCTTTCCCACCAGCCTCTTCTGACAACTTGTGTGTTTTTGCCTAAAAGTCTAATAGTTTGTGAAACAAGACATAAGTCTTCGGCGAAATTCAAATATTCTATAGTCCTATCAGTCCAATGTATGCCCGTCTTCTCGCTCTCTATACTATCATGAATGATTCAGCCCATCACAGTTGGTAGTATCCCCGGAGCCTTGTCTTGCTCCTAGGCTTATTTGAAAGGTACCGACGGGTTCTACGTTGTGAATTCCTTGACACATGGCAACATCAGCACACAGCTGTTGAACGAGGTTGATAAAGATTTGGTGTACTACACTGCATAGTATTGAAGTAGTTTACAAATTAAATAAAGTATAATTATATTTCAATAGTTTACACACAATGATAAGTTTTGTTATTGGTAATTTTGCTCGAAATATTACCAATAACAAAACTTATCATTGTGTGTAAACTATTGAAATATAATTATACTTTATTTAATCTAATCCACAATGCTCAAACTTTTTACTGATATTAGTTTACAAATTATTTCACACTCAGTGCTGTCGAGGGCTTTTTCAAAGTCAGTGAAAATGAAGTGGAGATTTGACTGCCATCCTATGGTCTGTTCAACGATGATGCGTGGCACTGAACATGATTCACTTTTCCTCAATCCAGCTTATTTCAGGGAAGTTTTGCGTCCAGTACATCTTCTATTCTCTCCAGGATGACGTGACTTAGTGTGGATAGGGGAATGATTCCGTGACAGTTTTTGAAGAGGATTAAGTTGCCCTTCTTTGGTAATTTGCCAGGGTAGCCTTTTTTTCAATCATCAAGTATCCTCCCTTCCCTCCCAAACTTTTTCGGTGGTGGCGTGAGGATTTCCTAATACATTTTCAGTGCTTTCGTCTGCTCCTGCTGCTTTCGTCTCTGGATTTCAGTGATTCTGTGGCACTTAAGAATCCTGCTTTTGCTGTAAACTTTTTGTTCACTGACAGTTCCAAGGTTGTTGGGTGTATTTTTGGCATGTACTCTACTCTGTCTGTCTGTTTTCGACATAGAACTTTGCACATATGTGCAGTATTTAAAATCGCCACACTCCATGTAACACACAAAGCAAGAGAAGAAAGTAGGAGAAATGAATATTAGAGACAGTAAACAGAGGTATGAGACAAAGGAATAAAAATAACGAAGAACAATATAGTTTCATTGGAAATCACAAGTCACAAGGAGTGGATGCATCTGCGCCAGCCATTGAGAACGATCACTTCGAGCCATGTCACCAATTGTTTCCAACCATTGGTTTTTACCATTTTTACCATCTCGAGAACCCCAACCAGGAAGTCTACACCTTCCTACGTGGCTGACTTAAACTAACTGCTGTAAATTTCATTGACTGCCGCCATGTTTTGGTTTGACCACCGCTAGCTTTTTTCCAGCCTGACCCATCGAAGAAGGCGATGACTAGGAATACGTAACGCATGTTCTAACTATCTCAGTCTATGTAACTTCACAGCCTTGTCGATTGATTTCCCCTCCTTACCTAGCACCCGACGCCTAACCTCAATATTGCTCACCTTATTATACCACTTCACACGGGAAATAGATCTCAGGCACGTATGATCAAAGACAGCTAATCTTTTCATGTCTTCTACTGTCAATGGCCAGGTTTCACAGCCATAAGCCCATAACAATGTGTTCCACACCAGACTTTCTAATTCATTCATCAGAAAACCTCTCTAGACCTAGATTTCGTGCAGACCGACAGTAGTTTGCATCTGCGTACACCAGAACGGTTACATTCTCTCCAAATGAGTAGCAGAAAGGTGACATACATACTAATTAAAGGGTGAGTCAATCGACTGAAACCTTTTTCATATCGATTAACCTTTAGTATTATCTCACATGACAGGTGAGTGACATTAAAAGTCAATAAATAACAATTCAGTTAACACAATTAGAGTTAGGCGACAGTATATTTTTGGCTGAAAATCGTAAAGGAGTTAGTATGTATACTTCAGACATTTATCCCTAATTTTTGTAAATAATGATTGAAAACTTATCAACTGAAAATTTTCATACAGTGAAGTAAAACGACAATGTTATCACCATCCATCTTAAGAATCCTTTCTTACTTTATGTTGCAGGAAGTTCCATAAGTGCTTTTATCGAAAGTAAACAATGCAGTGATAACGTGAGTTTTTAATTAATTTGTTTTCTATATTTACTCAGTTTTTTTCCAAATATCTGTAAAAAAAATAACATTAATAATGCTGACAATATTTACATTTGGCCTAAATACTTTATCGTGAAAATCAGATTCATTTGTTTGAAGAGTTCACTTCAGCCAAACAAGCAAAATAAACTAGACTATTTTTTAAAATAACCAGAGAAAAATGCACTTTCTCCCACGGCATACTAAATCACAGTTCATCTGAGTCAGACGTTTTCTGCAATGTGCTTATTGTTATTGTTAAGATAAATTTCTATATTATAGAATATATTATTTTGCAAGTTACTACAAGCTACTCGAAAGTAGGTAAAAACGTTTTGCTTAAATATATGAACTCGCATAACACAAAAGAATTCTTTTAATTTTGTTCATGGGGGGAAAAGAACTACCAACAGTAAAATCAATGTCTTTTATCCACAATTTGATAGGCAAAATACTTGGAGTTTAAAAGTACTGAAAGCCGTCAGAATTTAGTCTGTAACATTTCCATCTACTCTTCTAGATGAAATTTCTGGCATAATACGGATTCTTAGACGATGACATTTACTGATTTTGGTGTAAATACAGTCAGTTACTCACTAGCATAGTATTGGCTATATATATATATATATTACTAAAAACATTGTAATGCTTTCATTTAGATGCGTCAATTTTGTAGTATCTCTTTTCTACCACCACTCGAACATTAAAGTATGTTATTACCATCTATATAACCATTGTAATTTCAGGTAGTCTGCAGCTGATGAGAACCTGTGAAATAGAATGATATCATTTTATACTTAAAATTTCGTCTTCCTTTCTTTATCGAAATTTATCAAGGGAACCAAATGTATGGAAATTAATCTGATGCTCACTAGTGACTTCCTACAGGATGGAGTTTCCCGGAGTTCTAGTGAGAAGTTTTGACCAGTGAGGTTCATCCAGATGTCACGTTGATGATGGATGTCGCACCTACGACAATGGTTGGGGTCGCGCTAAATCACGAATTGGTAGAAGTTAGAATTCATGAGCCATTGAATCGGGTCCCGGAGGCTGAATGGTATACGAGCTTGCCATGTAACCGGAGTGTCCTGAGTTTGAACCCCAGTGGGTGCGTACTGCCGATGATTCCCAAACTAGGATGAAACAACAGCTGTCCAGTACTCCTTGGTTTTCAATGGTTCTCTAGCTGATATCAATCCATGATTAAGTCGTAAAAATAAAGGGCTAACTATTTATAATACAATCAAACAAGAGTTTATATTTGGCACAGAAACAAGGTTTGACTACAAATAGAATACAAAATAGAAAATAGTATAAATTTATGCGTAATGAGATGGAAACTTCAGGAGAGTAGGAGTGGGAAGTACAATTATTACAAACAAACATTTCAGCAAATTTGGAAACGCAATAGTGACTCCAACTCAATAAGTTAAAATCGAGACTAGATAAATTGTTACGAAATAGAACCAACTGCAAGAACTCACAAACAAAACAATTACAGTAACCAAAGTAATGAGAGATTAGTCATGCTACCTTACTAAGTACAGAGTTTGGGTTGATATCTTTTGGTATCAATGGCTTCTCAAAACGACATAACCAAGGTTTTCTTTATGTATTGATAATTTTGAAAACCTAACCAGTTTTCACTCCACATCCCGTGTTAATTAGGCGTCTGGCTATTGCATTTGAGACTTTTAGGGAAATGCTCACAAAATCTAGAAGACGCTCTTCTTTCAGTCCTCCCCCTGTACTTGCTGCATCAAGTGCAGGTGAGTCGGCAAATACAGTTGAAGTTGACATGAGCAGGAAACTTATTTACTTTTTACAGAGTCAACGGCCATATCGTGTTGTAAAGTGGAAATATTCTTTTCAATGCAACTTTCATTCTTTCATCGGTTCTCATGGATACTTCTTCCCCTTTGTACTCTGGACAGATAAAAACTAGTTTATTTTCAACTAAGTCGGGTTTCGGTCAAGATGTTTTTTTGGCTTCCATATTTTTATGTGAACTTTCGGCGGTATCTATTCTCATCAAGGTTCTTTTTGATAACTGCGATTTCCTATTCAATCTTATCTTCTGAACATAACGCTCTAGCTCTGCCAAAGAGAGTTTTACCAGGCTCCTTTTGTAGCCTATCAGCAGAAGCTGTGATAAATCCAGTACCGATCAGTTCAAATTTCTTTCCTATAGTTGCATCTTTCAATCGTCCCATCATTTCTTCCTTGGATGCAGAGATCTAGGAAGTGGAACTGGCTGCCACGTTCATGCACCACTGTATGGTCTGTTTTGATACTGCTTAGGATGTACGCAGTTGAAGAGAATTCACGAATGTGTTTATTCTTTCTTAATATCTTATCATACTCAATAAATTCATGGAGCGGCATCGCCTAGTTTACTAACGAATCCTTATCCTCGAAAACGGAGACTACTGACAGCGAAAATATCAGCCCGCAAAAAGAACACAATTCCATTGCTGCTCAGGCTTCAAAAACAGAAGAGTTAGACTCGTTCTTTCCTAAAATTAAAAAGGGAGAATAACGCCGGTGAGTGAAAGCCCTCGGGTAGCCAGATGATTAACATTTATTCTTCTGACGAAAGCAAAGTAAGTCTAAAGAAATGGAAACTCCATACCATATTCTAGGCTATCTGACAAGGCTGTTTAGATTACAGAAGAAATGAGAAGATATTGCATAGAATGTTAGGCATGTATAACAGCAAGATGTAATGGCGGGGGGAGGGGGAAACCTCCAAATTTTAATACACCGCAGTCATCCAGACGACAGCCAGGATCACTTTGAGACGTCACCAACAGAGTCGAAGTTTGTAATTCAGTGTAAGAATCAACTCCTTCCTTCACATAATTCAACTGAAAAGGCAGGAGTGTCACAATTCTACAAACAACGAAGACAGTGAAGAAGAAAGAGGACTTCTGCATACAACTGCTAGCAGTAACGGACAAAATGGTAGTCAAATGTCGACATTTAAATTCTAATGCATGATATAAGTGCAGACCCAACTTAAAGTTAGACAACACAAGAACAGGACTCATCTTAAGTTGAGAGGCATTCAATGACTTTTACACCCTTATTGATTTGACGATTAAAGGTAGCGTGTACAGAAACAAGGATATTGACAAGGTAATGTAAGTTTCAGTAGATGGATAAACTGGAAATCAGTTAGACTTCATGTCAATGTAAAGAAAGCGGAGACGCAGTCTATCGGACACATGGCAGAGACAGAAGGAACACATAGAAGTTCAAACTACTATCTAATGCAGGATGAATTCATTCCAGTTTCAATGAAGATAACCAACGTATGAATTACAAATATAAAGATAGAAATTGTTTTCGCGTGAATATAAGCATCATGAATAAACAAGTACTACTCTCCAGATGTTTGTTTTTTTCAACTTTCATAGCAAACAGCTTCACCACCGCAAATTTTTCTTTGATACACAGCCTGAAGTCCAACGTTTTTTCTGTCATCTCCTTGAACATATTGATCATTTAAGAAAGGAAGGAATCATAGTCAAATAACAAGCTTCAAACGTTGCATAACTTCTCTTTTTGCTTCATTTCAGTGACTTTTTTTTCCTTCACGTCCCCAGTGGAACATAGGGATTCAAGCTAGTGGCTTGAAGTTTCTGTAGCCTCCCGCCCAACCTTTCCTCTTTACCAGAATTATTTCTGGCTTAGCGAGGTAAAGGAGTGCGTCTGCCGGTAATCAAACCCTGGACCATGTGCATGGTCGCCGAACGTCCTAACCGCTGTGCCACCGATGCACTTTTCAGTGACTACAGTCATTTTACTAATAGAATCTCAGACAATATTGTTACACCAATTGAAAGCGGATATTGTGTACAATGCCTTAACACTGTGATGAAATTTTCAATCATTCTATCATCTTTTAATATCCAGAATGGTTTCAATGTTTAGGCGTACTGTGAGTGGAAAACTCTCGCTTATGCTCTTAAAGGTGTCAGGATTTTGTGTGTACAGAAATCCAACCGAGCATGACTGTAGATATTTGTACAGTATATATATTAAATAGATACTAGATATATATTTAATATATATAACTTTGTATAAGGACTATTTAAACCACAGAAGACACGAACTTGAAAATTAACAAGTGGACTTTTCAAATGCCTTATTTAACATATGACTGTTTAACATATTGTTACTAATAGTATTTGAGTGTATCCCAGATTTAATTAAATTCATCGTTTAATCCATACCTTTTGAACATCGATTAAACTGTATCAATATGTACTACATAATTTCTCAATTGAATTAAACAGTGCTTAATTACAAATAATTATTATTCAGAGCTAAATATACTCATGAATTTTGTAAATTACTGTCGGATAGAAAAAAGTTTAACTGATCGATTTTCATATATATAATGTGAAATTATGCAGTTGTTTATTCATAACAATAAGATTATATATATGTATATATACATTCAAAGAATTCACATGATGATTATGCGTGACCGTAATTGATCGGAGATAACTTCCTTATGATTATTTCTGTTAGTATTTTTAGTTAGTAACTGAAACACATGGTAACTTCTGTCATACTCTGATAATTCTCTATTCACTAAGTTTGCAGTGTAATCATCCAGTCTGATGATGCACCCACTTCAGTTTTTTATGATCGTGACCAGTGAAGTTCACCTAAGTCAAGTGTGACGACAAATAATCTCTAGCTGGAGATGGCTCTAAAAATTCCGAATCGACAGAAATTAGAACCCATGAGCCATTGGATTCCGTCTCAGTGGCTGAGTGGGTCAACGAGTCCCTAGAGATTTGATCCTTAGTAGGGTTAAGGTTTAGTCGCTGAAGAGCCCAAAACAAGGACAAAACAGCTGTTCAATACTCCCTGATTTTCACTTGTTCGGTAACCTGATACCAATCCGTGACCAAACTTGAAACCAGTCAAATCCCTAAAAACTAACACTTGATAAGAATGCTCATTTGGAAGCAGAGGTCAGCTCTGGAGGCTAGACAACATAACATGATAGTAGTAGCATCTGCAACTAAACTACTGTTTGGAGTAATGTGACATCTGTGAGAAGTGGTCATTAGGCTGTAGGTTAGATTTATACTGTGATCAGAAATACTAAAAGTTTCAAAAAAACACCTCTCTACACAAAGTAAATATCTGATAGATACCGTAGTTTATTGATTAAATATTTCAAATCTGACTCTTATCCTCAATGTTTTACTCATGTTTAGTGGAAATTCTAACCATAATACTACTAACTAATGCAAATATAGGTAATATGCTACTGGTTAAGCGTTTCACAGTAAAATTCAAACTGAAACGAATGTACGACGCAGTTTGTGCAAACTGTTAGTCATGGAGTGAGTATTATTTAACATAAAAGATAAGCATCGTATCTGCAAGATTATATCAGTGTTGTTAGTTGAGTAAAAGTCATCAAACATGTAAGATATAGTGTTAGATGGAAGTGGACAATCGACAGGAATCATGTGAGTGTCGCTTCGTGCAGAAAGACATATCTGCACACTCCGAGAAACTGATATCCCATGGGAAATTTGAACCCACGTTACCTAGTGCTACAGTCAGAGACATAACCACTGAGTTAATAGACTCAGGACTGCAGACTTAACACTTAACACTGATTATTCCTAAGTGACTAATCAATGTTTGTAACATATAGACTTGTTACAGGATGACAAATGACGTAGCTTACTAGCTTTGAGGCTGATTACTGTTCGTCGACAAAGTCACCGTTATCCTCACTGTGGTAAATTGTATAATAATTCAGTTCAGTGTAAGTCTTCTGGAATACTTTCTGAGGTGGTTGTGTTCTCTGAGCTGGATAGTTAATTTGAGAAGCTTTCATCGCCCTACTAGACAACATCTTCAGCCCATACTTCAAATTGAAGATGAGCTTTTAGATTTCTCCACGAGTGTATTAGTCATCTCTCCTGGTGACCTTGGACGTGATTGGTTGCTTTTGTGTGTTTTCATACCTTCTAGGCTACTTGTATTGGAACTGATTGTTTCTTTGACTTGAACTTTGACCTTTTGTGTGTGAGGTTTCTTTCTTATCGGTTTATTTTTATTTACTTATTTATTTCCCTCACGTTCCCCAGCGGAACATAAAGCCTCAAGCTAGTGGCTTGAAGTTTCTGTAGCAGTATTTATTTTTACAAAATGGGGTTGCTAGCCTCATGCCCAACCTATCATCTTTACCAGAGTTTTTTCTGGCTCAGCGAGGTAAAGGAGTCCGTCGGCCGGGGATCGAAATAGAAATACTTTTTGTGACGCGAGCGTCAAGTCTCTGACCCACATGGAAGAACTGACTGATTGTTGAAAATTCAAATTTATTTTTTAATTTTTTGTGGTAAGTGCAGCAGATTCCCACAGTGATTTCAGAGTGATGAAGGTCTGTCTCACCTTTTCCAATTCAGGTTTTGACATTGTTATTCATACCGCATGTAGCTGAAACATTACTACCTAAATAAGTGAAGGAACCAACTAATTGATTCTTTCATTTGAATAGCTGTTGTCCTTTCTCTTTAAACTAAGCTGTGCAAGTTAACGAACGAAAGTTGTAATGAATTCATTATTCATTGACAATTTCACTGTGATAAATTTGGTGGAAACACAAATGAAATGACAGCACGTTGTAAATTTAACACTTCTGATTAACTAATACAGAAGACATATAATAAGAAGTAAGGTAATAAAAATGCACCGATATCAACTTATCTCCGACTGAACAGTAGAAACAGAGAGTGTTGAACAGCTGTTTTGTCTCATTTCTGGACTCTTCAGTTGTACACATGTATAACCTCTTTGTGGATCGAACCCAAGACCTACGGGTTATATGGCAAGATCGCTGATCATTCAGTTGCTAGGAAGGAATCCAATATCCCATGAATTCCAACTTCTGCTGATTTGCCATACATAGTGTCACTGGTAGTTTATGTTATCGGTAAGTATCTAAACTCACATTTGACTCGTTAGATGCCACTAGTTACGACTTCTCACTAGAATACTAGTATGTATTACAAAGAAGGAATAAGAAATGTGAAATAAAATCTACACCACTAGATAACTTGAGATAATGACTACAACAAAAATTAAAAAATTCACACTCATCTTTAACCCAACTTGATTAGAAATGTAAACAAAAGATTTGGTTGAACATCTAGGGTGACAGTATAAAGAAAAAGACTAGAGAAACTGACAGCTAATGAACGCGATGCTATTGTGTGGTCTTTCATCTCACTCAAATGAGCACTGAAGTGTTAACATAGGAGTCACTAGTTAAAATGCTACAGTGACCCATAGTTTTAAGTGTGAATACTAATCAGTTGTGTTCGAGACTGTTTTCTTCATGAGTCGATAAATCAAGTCTCCTGTCCTAACTTCACAATGATTTACTGTGATTTATATGATATCAAATCCGAAAGGAATCCCTGACAAGTGCTTATCTTACTGAATAAAGCATCTGGCTTACTTTTGGCCCACGGGTTGTCAGTGAATGTGAAATTCTTCAAGGCAACTAGCCCTTTTACTGACAGATGTTTTCATTCACACTGTTTATAGTTAACCTTTGGTTTTCTTTTCTCGCCTTATTTTAGCAGGTCCAAGCACTATATGAAATATTTCCTGATGAAGTTTTAGGCTCCGGACAGTTTGGCATTGTTTATGGAGGTGAGTGTACCACAGAAAGTATATAATCGGTTTGGTTTCAATTCTTTATTGTTAAGAATATATGTATGTACAATGACGTGAAACCTTATGCAGAAATATAACGTTTCAGGCCATAATTGTCTGCATCGCTAAAAGAAGAATCACCCAACATAATTGGGCAATTTTTCAAGTTAACTTAAACCAATACGGAAGAAGAAACAAACGAGTGAAGGATAACGTAATAATATGATCTCTGCTTTAGTAGAAATCAAGTCGAATATGCTAGAATTATTGAACGAAAATTCTACACATTCAACTTTGCGAGTTAGGTTTTATTTTTGAAATTTGGCGCTATTCAAGACTTTGTTCCAGTCGTCAATCTGTTACACTAACAATATATGTCCATGGAAGTCATTACTAAGTTGAGGTAAACAATATATCCAGAAGTTCAGGGATAATAACGAGTGAATTGGTCTATCTCACCCTTACTAATCTACTATATCTTTACAAGGATTTACGGGGACTTTTGTCAGGAAGTTAATATGGGCAACACCAGGTGTCAGAAGGTTCATGAATCAGTAAGACATATTTAACTTCACCCTTTTTCCAATCGCAGAAACTAATGGTGAACTTCAGCGGAGATACTAGTCTGGCACAGTGACACATATTAACATATCAAAGCTCTGAAACAAACAGTTAATTAAGCTGAACAGTCCTCTGTAATATAGTTGAATAGTAATTTTCCCGTTTTAGAATAAAAGATGAACTTCTATAATCACTCCGATAATACCATGATTTCTTGTGTTTGTGTGTTGATTGTCATTGAGAAACCGAAGTCAGTCAATAAGATTCACTAAGAATAAAAACATCATCCGACCGCTGTCACTACTACATGGTGCAGTCAATAACATGTTCCGATTCGAATGGTTGAATAGTGTTAGGCTGATTTCTTACTGAGAGAAGAATCATCTACTAAAATTTTCATTAGATTTGTTTTTACGAGTTTGACCACAGATTGATATCAGTTAGAGAACCACTGAAATCCAGGGAGTACTGAATAACTGTTTCATCCTAGTTTGGGAATCATTAGCAGTACTCTAACTCACTGGTCACGACTTCTCACTAGAATTCCATTGAGTGAGTACCACCGATAATTTCCAAACTAGCATGAAACAGCTGTCTAGTACTACTGTGGCCGGTTTTCAATGGTTCTCTAATTGATATCAATCCGTGGTCAAACTCGTAAAAACAAATCTGATCCTTACAAACCAACTCTTGAAAATTAATCTGATGCCTCCTAGTGACTTGCTGCAGGACAGAGTTTCCTGGAGTTCTAGTGAGAAGTCGTAACCAATAAGGTTCATCCAATCAAGTGTGAGGATGGATTTCCCGTCGATAACATTGGTTGGTGGGCCTGCTAAATCACGAATTGGTAGAAGTTAGACTTCAACGGCTGGCCATTGAGTCAGATCCCAGTGGTTGAATGGTATACGAGCTCGTCTTGTAACCGGAGTGTCCTGGGTTCGACCCTCAGTTAGTGCATATTGTCAATGACCGATAGCTGCTACCTTGTTGTGGTGGTTGGGCACGCATATCTCAATGGCTCAACAAGCTACACTGGCTGGAACTATTGTTCCTGCAGGTTCAACCATGCCAGGAAGATTGTTAGGATAGCAGTTACCGGCTTAGTGTAAGAATTTTTTTACACTATGCTGGGGGTCTGTGGGTGAAGTCGTACTGTTGGGGAACAGGGATGTAATAGCAGTGTGATGTTTCCCTCAGATGACCAGCATGCCAGCTATGCTGTCTCTCCACTCCGGAGAGGGGAGGTTAGAAAAGGTCGACCCCAACAATTTCACATCCCGACTTACCCTACACTGGTCCGTAACCGGCAGTAAATTTACTTATACGGAACCAAACCAGAAAGTCAGTTCAGACAGGCCATGTGTGACCGGCTTCAAGTAGTTGTCCCCTGGGTTCACGCAACACTAACCCTCTTTCTGCTTCAGGTACCCCAAGAATCAGTCACCTTCCATGATGTGGGTGACCGAGAAGTAACAACCATCCACACACTTCGAAGAGCACACGAAGCCTCCCCGAGTATCACTCTTTTTCACCCACATCACCTTCATCATCTTATTCCCCTACTACAGTTAGTACTATTCTTCAGGCTCGTGAGTCGTCTTCACTTCACTCTGTGACCACAAACAACGATGAGAGCCGTGGGAACACCCCTGACAGCTTCCTAAAGCCACGTCGCCAACTTCAAATAGGAGTATTCAACGTCAGAACCAAATCGGACAACGGGCATCACTAGCACGAACTTTGGCATCTCGAGCCATAAACGTATGTTGTGTTTCGGAGACAAGCATAAAAGACTCAAGTTTTATCATTCACTTAACCTCACCTGCCCAACAAGGTGAATCTGCAAAACTCACTTGAGGGTGTTAGGAGACCCCTCAGGTAGTTCGCAAGGACTCGTAGGTGTAGGGATAGCTTTGAGTGTTAGGGCAGAAAAATCACTTCTTGACTGAATCCCAGTAGGTAGTCGTATGTGTGTGGTCCATAAGAAAGTGTCTGTCAGAAGAAGGAAGGACGGCGTTACCCGTCGTTGTCTTTTCGTAGTCTTCGCTTACACCCCAACAGATAACAGTTCGGATGAACTAAATGATGATTTCTACCTGGAAATATCTAATTTGCTGCAAAGAGCAAAACGTTCAAATATAGTTGTTTTAGCAGGCGACTTCAATGATCAAGTAAGTAAGTTGTGCCAGACTGAGAAGTATCTAGGTGGTATTTATAGAGTTCCCTGCCAACGAACCAACAACGGTGATCGTCTTCTACAGTTCTGCTCAGATAATCATCTGTTCCTAGTCAGCACTAACTTTAGGCACAAAGAGCGACACTGTTTAACCTGGTGACCTCCATCACCAAATCAACGCTGGACTGAGATAGACCACATAGCGATACGGTATCGTTGCCTCTCCTTTTGGGACATGTGCGTAGACTCCGATAACGCTCTGTTCCGCGCACGTTTATGCTTACGACCAAACAGACTTAAGAAACTGCTGGCAGAGAAACAGTTACGTCCCCAACTAGTTCGAGACTCTGAGTCCCTATTTAAGCAAGAAATAGCGAAACATGTGTCTGAGGTCAACAACACGACTTCCCTTGAGGTAGCCTGGCACAACATACAGTTAGCTGTAGACACAGCTATAAAAGTTGTTAATAACCTTAAACCTAAAGTTAGTAAGAGCCACTGGATCTCTACCACCTCATCCGAACTGATCGACACAAGAAGACTGATTCCGGCGAGATCCGATTATGATGAAGAGCGAAAGCTACTCAAATGCAAACTAACAAGAAGTCTTCGTTACGACCGTGAACATTGGTGGGCAATAAAAGAGAACGAGATGGAGAAGGCATTGGCGATCGGTAACATCAGACAACTATTTAGGTTTATCAGGGAAACAGGTGGTAAAAGACAAACGATAAGTGATACAATCTCTGGGAAAAATGGCACCATAATTAGCTCTCAGGATAGACGACTGGAACGTTGGAAAGAAAACTTTGAGGAGCAGTTTAATTGGCCTACAGCCACACTCAACTTACCTTGCATCCAACACCTCGCCGAATGGGATACAGACACAGGTCCTCCATCCCTAACTAAGGTTACCAAGGCTGTCACTAGTCTGAAACGAGGCAAAGCAGCAGGACTTGATGGAATGACTCCAGAGGTGTTTAAGTACGGTGGAGACAGTTTAATGTTTGCGTTAACTAAGGTACTAGACACAGTCTGGGAGTCAGAGAACGTCCCGTCGGGTTGGTGTAAGTCATTGATTATCCCAATATACAGGAAGGGAGATAAGTTCTCCTGTAATAACCACGGAGGAAGGGGATTAGCTTGACTAATATGGTATCTAAAATTCTAGGCTCAGTAACAATGCGCAGACTAAGCGGTCCACGAGATATGATGGGAAATATTTGTAGCTCAAGTGGATGATTTTCATGTGTTTGTGTTCTCTGAGCGTAATAGTTAATTTGTGAAGTTTTCGTCGCCCTACCAGGCGACATCTTCAGCGCATACTTCAATTTGAAGTGAGCTTTTAGATTTCTCCACGAGTTTATTAATCATCTCTCCTGGTGACCTAAGATCATCATAAAACCAACATCATCTACAAAATAAATTGTAACAACTATGAAAAACACTACATTTGCCAAAGTGGACGTCCCCTTCATCTTCGTATCCACGAACATAAGCTAGCCATCAAAAGACATGATATCCAATCCATCATATCACCACATACAGACAACCACGGACATCAGTTCGACTAAGACAACCAAAGTTCAAATATTAGACAGAGGAAACAACAAGAATGCTAGAGAATTTTTAAAATCCTATATGGTATTCCAGTGAATCATCAGTCAATAGACATATAGAGGTAGACAAAATTTATCAACCGATAAGAAAGAAACCTAACACACAAAGGTTCAAAGTTCAAGTCAAAGAAACAATCAGTTCCAATACCAGTAACCTAGACGATGTGAGAATACACAAAAACAACCAATCACGTCCAAGGTCACCAGAAGAGATGACTAGTAAATTCATGAATAATTCCCATTGGAATTCGCCGAAAAGAGACTCTTCGCTGAACTACTTGTCTTCTGTCTACTAATGTTCGAATGGGAATTATTCATGAATTAAAAAGTAGCAAGAATCCCTCGACAGTCAAGGAACTCAATGGGTTTCTACGGTACTCTGTCAAACTTGCGATAGTGAAAGCGAAAATTACTTTTTTCAATGATTGTATCACCAATCGCGAATATCCAAAGTGGTTTTGGAAAGCATTGAGAAGAAGCCACATATATCCCAACACAAAATCCCTCCGACGACATGCATTGAATCTTATTGACTCTATTAAAGCCCGTATTCCAGAACTTCAACGCAACATTTCACAAAGGTCTCCAGCCCTCCACGATCTGCTACCTAGTGAAACCCAGAGGTTTACGGAATATGTCAATACAGTCACTGAAAAACGAGCACAATCTACTATTTCCCGACTCACCAAAAGCCTCAAATCCATCAAAGCACACAAACAATTTCCTGAAGACCCTTCGAAATTCGTATTCAACTACTCTTCAGTAGCTTTATCCAACCTACAGTTAGAAGCCCTATCCATGGGCCCAAAATTCTGCGACGTCAACTTAAACGCCAACAGACTCCATACGCAAGTACAATTCGAAAACCTAATGACCCAAACAAATGATTTAACCCCAACCTCCGAACAAGAATTGCAGCGTTTCAAATCAACAATAATCGATAGCTGTTATCAGTATCTTAATACAAAACCAAAAGTATACAACCACCTGACAAGGCAACATAGAGAAGAATTAAATCAACTAAAACAAAATGAAGAACTCCTTATAACTCGTCCAGACAAAGGAGCCGGTATAGTCCTTATGGACAAGAAAGACTACATTGAGAAAATGAACAACATCTTGTCAGATAAAACAAAATTTTCGCAAACACCCAACGAAAGAAACAAAACAGAACAGATTGAAAAGCAACTCACCGATGTCCTGAAAAGAATGCAAACCCAAACGTTAATCACTCATGAAGTCTATGATCAGATCCGACCGACAGGGTCAACAATACCAAGACTATATGGCTTACCAAAGACACATAAAGCCAACCTCCCACTTCGTCCAATTCTGGATATGTCAGGTTCCCCGTACCATTCAATAGCGAAATGGCTCACTGACATTTTAGAACCTGTACGAAAACGAATGTGCCACCATTCACTTCGTGACACTTTCCAATTCGTCGATTACATTAAAGATATCAATACAAAGAACAAAACTATGCTCTCCCTCGACATTGAATCACTATTTACCAACGTTCCACTCACAGAAACTGTCTCTTATATTTGTCACTATATCGACGAAAATCAGCTGAACATCGGATTACCGACGACCTGTTTAAAAGAACTACTACTGAGATGTACACTAAATGTGCAATTCACATTCAACGACATTATTTACAGACAACAAGATGGGATCGCAATGGGATCTCCACTGGGCCCATTACTAGCAGACTGCTTCATGGCAAGCCTCGAGAATGGCCCACTCAAATCAACCATCGACAATTTCCAGTTGTACGTTAGATATGTTGACGACATCTTTATCATCTGTGATGACGGTCACGATCTCAATCAACTACTGCAAATATTCAACAAATGCCATCCAGCCACAAAGTTCACTTTGGAAACTGAAAATGAATCTAAAATCCCTTTTCTTGATGTTGAGCTTACAAGGAGAGATGACGGAACTTTAAGAAGGTCAATCCATAGGAAACCGACTTGGAACGGACAATTAACAAGTTTCTACAGCTGGGTACCAATCAGTCGGAAAAGAAACCTAATTAAATCCCTTGCCACTCGCGTCAGACGCATCTGCAGCTCCGACACCATGGAAGAAGAACTAAACTTCCTGAGGGAAATCTTCATACAAAATGGCTACCCACCAAGATTTGTAGAGAAAAACATCAAACAGAAAAACCAAAAGCAAGAGACACCATCCGTGCCAAAAAAGATACTTTATATGAACCTAGACTTCAAAGGAGACCTATTTAGTGACGTCCTCAGAAGGAGAATTTCCACCTCTTTAGGAAGAACTTTCCCTGCGGCAACACTAAGAATAGTGTTCTCCAGTCGCCCGCTGATCTGCAGAAACCCAAAGGACAAGATTCCGCACATGACCACTTCTATGTGTATATATCAGTTCACCTGTTGCTGTGGAGCCAGGTACATCGGTCGTTCAACGCGCATCCTGTCTAAAAGGGTAAAAGAACACTATCCAGCGTGGCTACAGAAAGGAAATAATGGCCATATAAGGAGTGCAATAATCGAACATCTCGTCAATACTGGTCATTCCATCTCAACGAACGCCTCCTTCAAAGTAATCTACAAAGTGAAGAACAACCTTCCAAAGACAGTACGATTCCGTCTTCTTTGCATCGCAGAAGCCCTAGCCATCCAGTTGGAGGAACCAGAACTATGCATACAAAAGAAAATTATCCAACCACTTCTACTCGCATGGTAACTACTCCTTTGATTTGACCTAACTTTTCTTTGTTTGTTTGATTTGACCTTACTTCTGTTTGTATGCTTATTTTTCTAACTTAAAACCCTTGTGTAATTCTGTATATTATTTTGTTTCCATGTACACCCTTTGAGCACAACTCATTCATCAAACTATTCATGCCATTACGTAACTCTTATTTAACAATCATTATGACAACTCATCACTTTTGTTACTATCCTTTTTTGACAACTCATCACTTTTGTTGCTATCCTCTTATCAACATCCAATTCATCTGAACTTACTAATTGTATTTTCGTTTGACAAATTTAATGTATACACACACACACAAAATAACCATATATATTTGCGATTGTACAGCTATGAAAATGAATTCGCCGAAAAGAGACTCTTCGCTGAACGACTAGTAAATTCGTGGAGAAATCTGAAAGCTCATCTTCAAATTGAAGTATACGCTGAAGATGTTGCCTAGTAGGGCGATGAAAGCTTCCCAAATTAACTATCCAGCTCACAGAACACAACCACATCAAAAACACCAGAGAACCAGGTAGGCTTTAGACCTGGAAGAGGGAGTATTGGTCATATCTTCACCCTTCGACAGATTCTGGAACATAGGAATACTTACCGGCATCCAACAATCGTTATATTTCTTCACCTAAAGGCGTCGTTTGATTCTGTCGACTGAAAAGTACTACGGAGATGCTTGGCTGTATAGAGAATGATGGGAAAATACATTGCACTGGTCAAGGCACTCCACTCGAACTCATGCAGTCAGCCAGGTGATAGCTTACAGCAAGTTGTCATCTAAAGTCTTGACAACTAGTGGTGTCCGTCAGGGATGCCCATTATCCCCATTTTTATTCAATTTTATTACAGATGCACTAATGGACTTTACCATAAGTGAACTCAGCGACTCAGGGATTGACTTGTTACCGAGAAATAATCTCTTTTACATAGAATAGTACTTCTAGGTGATTACGCTGACAAAATGCAGACTCTTCTGAACACCTTGAGTTGCAATCTACGAATGTTTGGCATGCGATTCGCTCTCGCCAAATGTAAGATGATGTTACAGGACTGGACTACATTGACTCCTAGCTTAAAAATAGGGAGTGAAGTGGTAGAGCATGTTGACCACTTCATTTATGTGGAAAGTGGCATCGGCCAGCGCCAACTGCTTGATAGTCGTCGAAATCTCTGCGTGAATACAGAAGGCTCGTTTCGTATACACCAGTTTGCGCAGTCTCTGGTGTAGACGTGATATCTTGCTGGCTGTCGACCAAAGGGCGGGTGTACTGCTCATCAGTCCGCTCCATCCTCCTTTATGGCTGTGAGACCTGACCACTGAGAGTGGAAGACGTGATGTGAAGGCATGCTGTCTTTGATCATAGGTGACTGCATCCTATCTCTCGTGTTAAGTGGTATAATAGGGTGAGCAATATTGAGGTTAGGCATCAGTCGAGTGCTAGGTAAGGAGGGGAAATCAATCCACGAGGCGGTGAATCTACATCGACTGAGATAGTTAAGACATGCGTTACGCAATGGCTGGAAACAATCGGTGAT
The DNA here is from genome assembly GCA_944472135.2 of Trichobilharzia regenti. NCBI lineage: Eukaryota > Metazoa > Platyhelminthes > Trematoda > Strigeidida > Schistosomatidae > Trichobilharzia > Trichobilharzia regenti. The sequence continues at coordinate 89,273,459 of OX235270.1, forward strand.
ATGTCTCAAAATGGTTCTCAATGGCTCAGAGGCATCCACTCCTTGTGACTTATAATTTCCCATGAAACTATGTTGTTCTTCGTTATTACCATTCCCTTGTCTCATATCCCTGTTTAGTGTCACTGTTTTGCGTTTCTTCTACTTTCTTCTTTTGCTTTGTGTGCTACATGGAGTGTGGCGACTTGAACTGCTGCACATCGGTGCATAGGTCTATGTCGAAAACAGACAGACAGACTGTCGATGATTCCTAAACTAGAATTTTCTAAAATGCAAATATGATTGATTGATGAAACTTAGAAGGGACTAAACTTATGTTTCGTATTCATCAACACTAATATACATTAATTTTATTAGGATTCTCAGGAGATTTCCTTTTCACTGGATTTAAGACGATTATTAACTACTAGTCCTATTCCACATGTTACCGTAGAAATGCGTCGGTAGCACAGTGGTTAGGACTCTCGCCGACCATGCACATGGTCCGAGGTTCGATCCTCTGCCGACGCACACCTGATATCTATGGTCAGCCTGCAAAATTTGGGCTACCGATATCCATGATGAAAATTCCATACTTGTACCAAAAATACGGTGTGGAATCAAGTTGTAATCAAAAATAAATAGTATTTTTCAAATATTATGTCAGGTCATTACTTTACTAACATTAGGTGTAAGTGGAAAACGTACACGAAATGACACAAATTTAGTGTGTAACTATCAAGATAAAATGGGCCGGAGTAGAGGAGATAGTGACCCAATCAATCAAATGAAAGACCAACCAACCAACAAAGCGTTATTTGGGTAGAAAACTTTATAGAAAGTAGGTTACGTCAGACAAAATAATTACATAGGATTGTAATCTCTTACATGTACTAGAAGTTTCTCTCAGTTTGTCATTAAAATTCTTAGCTTTAGTCCAAACCACTTTCTGTGCATGAAATTACCGCTTTGATCGTATATCGTGTCAACCTTTCTGCGACAACTTGACTCCATACAGTATTTTTGATACAAGTATGGAATTTTCAGCATGTGATATCGGTAGCTCAAATTTAACAGGCCGACCTTTGATATCGGGTTTGCGTCGGCAGGGAATCAGACGCTTGACCATATGCATGGTCGGTGAGCATCCTAACCGCTGTGCCACCTACGCACATTCTTAATGTTCTGATGGGAAGTAGTACACTTTATACAATGGTTCCACTGCCTTGCTTACTGAAGCCGCTGTCCCGTATAGTGCTGTTGTTATCTTCTTTTCTGTTTTCTTTCTTCCTAAATGATTTGCCGTATTCTGGTAAAGCCAATTTCGTTGAGTATGCCAAGGATCTCACTGTTCCTATGCCGGTTACATTTCACTCAGATTGTTCCAAAATGAATAGCTTTTTATCAGAAATTACTCAACGTTTCTTATCGAATAGTATTAAGCCAATTCTCTCCAAATATCAGATTTTTAATTTCACCTTCAGACACAAGCGCGCCTTAGCTGGACATTTTCATTCCCACAATTCTCCTATCATAGATGACACTAAATTTGATACTAAACCGACTGTTAAATACCTCGGATTATCTCCTATTCCCCTGCACTTTCCTGGCTTTCCCACATCATGTTGACTTCTAGAAAGACACTTCATCTAACCATCTACGTAAGGAAGTTAGAACAGTCTGTTACTAATCAGTCTCTACGCTTACAGTTCTTTTGTTAATTTCACCCAATTCCTCCCATTTATAAATCTGAATAAAGAAAGAACGAGTTAATTTTTTTATTATCATTACTATCATCACCTTGCCTTCAAAGCAGATGATACTGCTAGCTGAATAAGATGTAGACTGAACGCTGCCCTCAAATGAACATAACCAGCTGCCAAGCTTGTATGTGTTTATCAAACAACCGGTTGTTTAAGATAGTCAAGAGTTGAAACATGCCCATATACATAGGAAGAACAGAGAGAATGGTTGTTATCCGTATTTCTGTACACCTACCCTCCTCACTTATTCGCTACTATATGAAAGCATATTTTCTGTAGTTATATAATCAATTACTTGTTATATTCTTGCTAGTTAAACTTTGTTTCTACGCACAAAAATCTGTTGAACTCTCTCCTTTTGTTTCCAAGCATAGATGCCTTACTTTCATATGAATAGTAGGGCCTTTTCACTCCTAATTATTTATCAACCTGCATCATTCCTCACTTATGTTACTTTTAGTTCCCACCAAATACCCCTTGTCATCTTGGACAAAGTATGTTCAAATCTTGAATGTAATTTATATTTTTGTATTGTTCAGGCTGTGGCCAGTTGAGAAAAATTCTCAAAATAATAGAAATGAGCTCATTTTATCCTGGTACATTTGTCATTCTCGTCTTATTCAAATTTTTGTTAATACTTGTAATCTACTTCCTCTCTTTTCCACACATACCCCACACACCCTCAGTCTTTCCTCAGCTACTTAAGGAAAACTTTATTACATTTCTGAAGGCAGTAAAACTGTCAGTGGGATGTCATTGAACAAACTTGTCGATATTGTTGTAGACAGATACTTGAACTCAGGCAAGAAATTGATGAAAATCACCTTGTCTAACTGTCAGAATCATCTCTATAAATAACTCACTCCCGGCATCTCATTAGGTATGAATAGAAGCAGCTGTAAGTGACTCTGTGCTCGGACAACCAAGTGTGAAAACTCTACTACACCTTATCTGGCACGCATTCTATGCAGTGAGGAAAGTATTGCACCTGACACTAATAACTTACTCTGAAGTAAGCTTACTTACAGTAAGTAAGCTCACCTTTCCATCCAACCTTTCAGTAATATGCTGTTGTTCATATTTCCACTTAAATTTTAACTTTACATTCATATTCTTATTCAAAAGAATTATAAATACAAATGCAGTCTTAGTCACCCCATACCCGTACTGAGAAATGTAAAGAGGAAATCAGATGGAATATTGCATTACATTTTTTTTGTTTTTGATAGCAGTTTGATTCCACACCGTATTTTTGGTACAATTATGGAATTTTCAGCATGTGATATCGGTAGCCCAAATTTTGCAGGCCGACCATAGATATCAGCTGTGCGTCGGCAGAGGATCGAACCCCGGACCATGTACATGATCGGCGTGAGTCATAACCGCTGTGCCACCGACGCACACATCCTGAAAATTCCACTTTGTACCTAAATTACTGTTTGGAATAAAGTCACTGTTATCATTTCGTGGCCTACCTATTGCTGGCATACTATTTCTCAACAGTTTCCACAATCCTTTTGAGAAAGTGGTGTGCTTCCCATCCAATCAGTTCAACAAATCAGAAGAATGACTTAGTGTTGTGAATATTTCTGCAAAGTCATTTGGTTTGTCGTTCACTTGGGTGTCAGTTTAACCTTGCCATTAACTGGACAGGTTTAGTTTTTCTTGCGTTTCCATCTCCTAATCCTGTGACGTCTTCCACGGCACCAGAGATACATAGAGTCAACTCCTCTACTTTGGCTGCTGTTTTACATAATGTCATAGTATTATTAGATGCAGATTCCAGTGGTATTAAATTCAATCGCATATTTTAAATGGATACTGTTTTTTTTTCAAAGTAGTTACTGCTTAGTTGATCCACAAAAATGTCGAGAAATAAAACCAACCTAGGTCTGTAAGACTGAATTTATTAGACAAAATGATATCATATGTAAATGTAGACACTTTTCACACACAGCCAGACAGACAGAAAACTGAAGTGTGTCATTGAAATAATCACTTATTCTGATTGGATACATGTGGTATCGAACTGTTTCGATAAAATAGCAACACCAATCATATTTAAACAGTAAAATTGTCTGCCCTGGCGGCTTGACCACCCGAAATTTCTCAGTCAAAAGAATCGATTTTTCTCTTCATTTATCTTTTACTTGGCGACATAAAGAATGACTAACAATTCACTATCATATATACATAGACATATTTATTGGTATACTGCTTTGAATAGCCTAAGCTTTTTGGCTTTGGTTCTGATAGTCATTATAGAAACTTTAAAGTCAGTATAATCCATTGAAAAACAAAATGAGCGAATAAGACCTGTAGTCAATTTCTATCAACTTTAGCTGCAAAATTTATCAAACACATTCTTACTTACTATTTTGACAACGGATTGATATCAGTTAGAGAACGATTTAAAATCAACGCGGGGTACTGGACAGCTGTAACTCCCTAGTTCAGAACTTTGTCAGACAAGTTTATCTGATACAACACACACTTTATATCTTCTTTTCTTTTACTCCGGCTTGTTTTAAAGAGGTTCAAGCTTGGAGTTTCAGTGGTGAGGGTGTCTTCACTAGGAAGGACTGCTAGTTAGCCTCAAACGCTCAACCTCCCTTCTTTTTCTGTCTTACTACCGGTCACGCAAGACTTTAGAGCGCGACGCCCGGGAGTCGAACCCGGGCCACATGTGTATTTGACAAGCATGCTGTCATTAAACCATCAACGTAGTTGTTCAAAACTGACATATTTAATATCCAGTCTATTGTAATCCAACCATTTTTCTAATCTTCATTTTAGACTTTAATAAAATTCTTAATGTACGTTTTATTTTGCGCATTGTCTGTATTGTATTAAGCGGAGTTTAATTCATCCAGAATTGACCATGCAAATTTTATCATACACTAAGTGTGTATTGATAAGTCTCTGGAGAGTAACCAACATCGTGTATCTGACTGAATTCTATCAGTCAATATGGTAACCAAACTATTTGGCGAAAACTGGTTATCGCAGTGCGCTTTGCGTTGACAAGTCCCAACAAGCACTAAAACTCAGCTGAATCCAAAGTTTTCCGCCTATAGTGTGTGTGTATGTTCACTAAGGTCATTATTGATTTTCTGTCTTAATTCAGTACTTCTTAAATTTCTAGTCAGTAAACACATTTTGATTTGTATATTGTACAGTTATACTTATTTGTGAGATGATAAATAAAAATAAAATATTCAAGTGTTGGTTTGTAGGGATTTGATTGATTTCAGGATTTCATCATGAGCTGACATTAGTTAGAGAACCATTGGAAAACCTGGGAGTACTGGACAGCTGTTTCGTCCTAGTTTGGGACTCTTCAGCAGTACGCACCCACCGGGATTCGAACCCAGGACCTTCCGGTTACAAGGCGAGCTCGTATACCATTAAGCCACTGGGACCCGATCCAATGGTCCTTGAATTCTAACTTCTGCCAATTCACGACATAGCGCGACCGCTAGCCAATGTCTTCGGCGAGTATTTGTCCTCACACCCGACCAGCTGCACCCTACTGGTCACGACTTCCCACTGGAACCCAGGTAACTACCTACCTGAATAGGGCCAGTCGCCAGTGAGCATCTTATTGGTATTCAAGTGTTGGTTTGTAGGGATTTGATTGATTTCAGGATTTCATCATGAGCTGACATTAGTTAGAGAACCATTGGAAAACCTGGGAGTACTGGACAGCTGTTTCGTCCTAGTTTGGGACTCTTCAGCAGTACGCACCCACCGGGATTCGAACCCAGGACCTTCCGGTTACAAGGCGAGGTCGTATACCATTAAGCCACTGGGACCCGATCCAATGGCCCTATTCAGGTAGGTAGTTACCTGGGTTCCAGTGGGAAGTCGTGACCAGTAGGGTGCAGCTGGTCGGGTGTGAGGACAAATACTCGCCGAAGACATTGGCTAGCGGTCGCGCTATGTCGTGAATTGGCAGAAGTTAGAATTCAAGGACCATTGGATCGGGTCCCAGTGGCTTAATGGTATACGAGCTCGCCTTGTAACCGGAAGGTCCTGGGTTCGAATCCCGGTGGGTGCGTACTGCTGAAGAGTCCCAAACTAGGACGAAACAGCTGTCCAGTACTCCCAGGTTTTCCAATGGTTCTCTAACTAATGTCAGCTCATGATGAAATCCTGAAATCAATCAAATCCCTACAAACCAACACTTGAATACCAATAAGATGCTCACTGGCGACTGGCCCTATTCAGGTAGGTAGTTACCTGGGTTCCAGTGGGAAGTCGTGACCAGTAGGGTGCAGCTGGTCGGGTGTGAGGACAAATACTCGCCGAAGACATTGGCTAGCGGTCGCGCTATGTCGTGAATTGGCAGAAGTTAGAATTCAAGGACCATTGGATCGGGTCCCAGTGGCTTAATGGTATACGAGCTCGCCTTGTAACCGGAAGGTCCTGGGTTCGAATCCCGGTGGGTGCGTACTGCTGAAGAGTCCCAAACTAGGACGAAACAGCTGTCCAGTACTCCCAGGTTTTCCAATGGTTCTCTAACTAATGTCAGCTCATGATGAAATCTGAAAAATAAAATAATTTTTCCTTCACGTTCCCAGTGGAACATAGGGCTTCAAGACAGAAGCTTGAAGTTTCTGTAGCAGTATTTATTTTTACAGGATGGGGTTGCTAGCCTCATGCCCAACCCTTCCTCTTTACCAGTATTAATTCTGGCCTAGCGAGGTAAAGAAGTCCGTCGGCCGGTGATAGAACCCCGGACCATGTGGATGGTCAGCGAGCGTCCTAACCGCTGTGCTACCGATGCATGAGATGATAATCCCTATTAAATAAACTGTAATTTATACCTCTTTGTTGAAACGAAACTCAGCTAAGAGCATTGGTGTCTTTAGAAATAAGGAATTAAAACCGGGGGAAAATAGCAAACTATTTAATTGACTGACAAATTTTGCTAACTTTTAGATTCGTCAGTGTGTAAAGTATACCAGAATGGCCTACAATAATTATTATTATTCCCTGGAGTTACAAGTGAAACACAGGACTTCAGCAACACATCTACATTTCACTGTGTCTGTTCTCTGTAGTCTTTTTCTAGTTGACTCTAAAACTGTTCATTAACTTAAACTCCCTCCTATTGCTTTCTAACTAACGGCCAACTGGTCATTTCGCTTTCTGGTTCCACCCGACCGCCTGCCCGGCATGCGATGCTACTCAAAAGTCTCCTCCTCTCCATTTCCTTCTGCATATTTGTTCAGCAATATACTCCTGGTTTATTTGCTGCCAGACTTTGTTATTGCTTATCCATCATAGCCATTGAGTCTTTAGTATACGGTTAAGACAGGTGTTGATGAAAGTCCAGGAGAAAACGCTTGCAGTCTCACACGTCCTAAGTCTCTAAACCTCAATGAAGCACCAACTGGATATCACTGTTGAAAATTACAATCATCTCCGTTGTGTTGAGTTCTGTAGACCTCCACACTGATTTCAGATTAATCAACATTAGTCTTGACTTTCTGTTCCCGTATTTGACACCTTCGTCCGTGCCATCTGTAGTTAGAATGATGATAACCAGATAGATAAGTGAAAGAGACAATTCCCCTTCAGATCTCTCCCTTTGATCAGAATTATTACTGATTGTTGTTGTTGGTTAGTTATCGTCAATTCCACTGTGTCCATTGGAAGTCGTGTTTTGGCTGCCTGTGCAGTCAACTTGCTGGTTTTAGCTTGTAGTTCTTCGAATTTTTGTTTTTTTTACGACGCAAAGGATAAATCATCTTCGAAGCCCAGATTTTCTGAGATCTTTATGTCATACAAACGCGTGGTTGTTTCAGTGTTTCCCAAGCTCTTTGGTATAACCCATATCACCGGAATTATCACTTTTTATTGTACAGTTCTAGGAATCCATCTATCACGATGTTACAATTAACTGATTATCAAATAAAAATAGTACGGCTTTATTATTTTTCAGAGTCTTTCAAAAAGTCATAACTAACTTATGCATTATGGATAAGATTTTATTTGATAAATCACCCAGTGTTGTACAGTTATATTAACTGATGACCACGTTTCGAGCACAATCCATTGCTCATAATCACATCAGGTTACTCACACAACTGTTTTTCTTCATTCATATACATGTGTGAAATTGACTAGATATTTAAATAAAAATCTATGTAGGATAATGTACATTCAGAAATAATAATACGAGTGTTATTGATCAATTAAAATCCCCTGTCGTAGCGGATATATTTATGGACAGCTGGGAAAATATGGCTCTTAATACATTTAATCCTATTTCAAAATATGGTGGAGATATGTGGATGACACTTTCACAATGCTAAAAACAGAACATCTCTCTAGCATCTTGACACACATAAACTCACAAGTAGAGGGAATAAAATTCACATTTGAATCGGAAAATGAACAAGGAGAATTAGCTATGTTACATTATAAAATAAAACGAATAGAAGAAGATAAACTACACACTAGCATTTATAAAAAAACCAACGCATTCCAACAGATATTTAGACTTTAGTTCATCTCATCCGTTAACTGTTAAGGCAGGCTTAGTTAAGTGTTTAACAAACCGAGCAGTAGCACTAAGTAGCACAAAAAACGACCTAAATGATGAACTAAAACAGATAGAAGAGGCTTTGGTGTTGAATAACTATTCGATAAAATTCATTAGGAAAATCGATAAAGGCCAAAAGCACAATAAAATTAATTATGGAACTAGTAGTGATAATATAAATAAGACAGAATATAAGTCATCCACTGTTATACCATATAAGGAGGGAACATCTGAGACCCTACGTAGGATTCTAAATAAAGCAGGAATTGGGGTGGCATTCAAACCTACAAACTCACTCAGAGACAAGCTCTGTAGGCTAAAAGACCCGGTGGACCCAATTAAACAAAATAATATAATTTACAAAATACCTTGGAATGACTGTGAGGTCAACTATATGGGTCAAATTAGTAGATCGGGGGTAATCAGATTGTCGGAACATAAGAATTTAGCTAAGGTAGGAATGGTTGACCCCGAGAAGATAAGTAATTTAGAAAAAAGCTCAGCACTACATGCAATAAGATTCTAAGAAGCAATCTATGTAGGTGGAGAAAGAGACTGAATACTGAATCCTGTCGGGTTCATTGAGTCTACACCCAACACATGCAACAAAAATGACTCAATGCAAATACCAGAAATATGGAAGATATTATTACCACCATTCAGTCATAGCAGAGGAGGATAATAAATAATCTTAAAACTCTATTTCAATTCAAACACATCACAACATTCTAACAAATAACTTATTATGACTATAAAAACACTCGTCTTATTTCCCATCTGATTGTAATGAATCAATAACACTCGTATTATTATTTCTGAATGGACATTATCCTACATAGATTTTTATTTAAATATCTAGTCAATTTCACACATGTATATGAATGAAGGAAAACAGTTGTGAGTAACTTGATATGATTATGAGCAATGGATTGTGATCGAAACGTGATCATCAGTTAATATAACTGTACAACACTGGGTGATTTATCAAAATAAAATCTTATCCATAATGGAGTTATACTCTACCACAGTGAGTTATATTGGGCTAAACTTATATAATATCAAGGTGAACTAACCTCACAAGTTGCACCTGTGAGGTTACCTTTCAAGCATGATAGATAATACGATAAAGTTGTTTTCCGACTAATTATAACAGACAGATAAATACATCACGCAAGTTATCGATTAAAAATCATATGAAAGAATCTGACCATCCTATTTTCATCTATATTGTTTAAATTTTTAACTAAACAGTACGTGAACTTAATTTTGGGTCATTCACTTGACTGTAGATGAATTAATGTAACTCGTTTAGTATCAAGCTTTTAAAACTAACTGGGATGAGTAGTTGTATACCACTCATGTCGACCAGTAGTGTTTCAGTCAAATTTTATCAACTTTGGTGGTAAATTATTTTAAAGGCATTGAAAACATTCCATAGGAAATAAGTTATTCGTTATAAAACACAATGATATGGTGACTGGAGAACGACACGAGCAGAATTTATTACTCCTATATTACACCTGTTCTTAGACTACATTACATGGCTTTTTACCACCACTGTTTTTTACACATGCATCTGATCTCCCATTTATTGTGTAGTTTTGGTAAAAAAAGATTGTCTTTCAATAACTGATTTGTAAGGCTTAGATTTGTTTTTCAAATTCCGTCACGGATTGATAACAGCTAGAGAGCTATTGAAAACCAGGCAGTACTGGGACAGCTTTTTCATCCTAGTTCGGGAATCATCGTATGATGCGCTAAAAGCACAAATCGGTAGAAGTTAGAATTCATGGGCTGGTCACTGAGTCGGGTCACATTGGCTGAAAGGTATACGAACTTGCATTGTAACGGGAAGGTCCTGCGTTCGAACTTCAGTGGGTGCGGATTGCCGACGATTTCCAAACTAGTATGGAACAGCTGTCCAGTACACCTTGCTGGTTTTCAATGGTTATCTGACTGATATCAATCCGTGGTCAAACTTGAAAAAATGATTGTCTCTGAGTGAGTCTGTAGGCTTTTAAAAGCTACCTGAATTCCAGCCTTATTAAGACTTTCATACAGTTTCAAGGAGTCCCCTCTTATAAGGCAGTTGTACTGTCAAAAAAGTGCATATGTAGGTCAATTAGATCATCAGAAGGTAGGAATTTGGCTACATCCATTATGATTGACCTTACTAAGTTCAATAATCTGGATATAATCTTAGCCGCCGCTATATATGCGATTAAATATATAATCATAAAATAGGGTAGGCTAGGTTAAAGGTACCAAGGTAGAGTATAATTAAGTAGACAGAGAGGTTGACCACATATTATTTGTTCATCAGCTCAGTACCAAAAATATTTAGTGCAAATAATGTGCAACTAGATTTAGAAAACTGCAATAGTGAAGAAGATGGAGTGGGAAAACCGTTAAACAACACGTCAGCAAGTCGTTTTAATGAACTGATATAATTATGAGCAATTAATTGTGCTTAAAACGTTATCATTTTATTGATGTTGTGTGTTTTATCAAATAAACTTGTCTAATATGGAATTTTACTCTACCACAATTTCATTTAATTCCGTATATGTACCAAATGCAATGGAGGACATCAAGCTTTAGCTTTGCGATTTCAGTAGCATTGGTTGTTGTTGTTTTCAAGGGGTGGGGTTGTCAGCCTCACGCACAATCTTCGCTTTTTTCCAGGCTTAACACTGGCTACTGAATTAGGTGAGGTGTAAGAGTGCTTCACGCGGATCTCTCACTGTGGTTGACAGATATACTATCACTGAATGACGGACGCGCTTCAACTGCAGTTAGGGAGGCATTTGTTTTTATTCCCTCGCTAGTTTAGTAAATTGAAAACAAATAAGCGCACAAAGAACAAAATATCAGTATTTATTTAAATTTGAAAATTTCCCTAAGACTATAAAAACTAATGTCTGTAAGCACGCATATACAAGGATATATGGTGTCAGTGGACAAATGTTATGTTCGATCGATGTAGCGCTTATCTCAGGTTTTGCTTTTTCACTTTGTAAACGGTAGTGATCTTATGTCCTTTTGGTGTTGGATCTTTTAGTCTGCACAATACTGAATGAAGCGATTGGGTTGCCTTGCGTGCTATGTTTATTTGAAACGGTCTTAGTATTCTAGCCATTATTTCAGAGATATTGTTTATATATGGTAGAGTGAGCCTTTTTGTGGTTGGTTACTTGTTGATATTTCGATTGGATGTCATACACTATTTGATGAAATTTTATGGGCATTTGCTCTTCTTGAAAACAGCTGGTAGACACTTTTGTTCTATTCTCCTCAGCACTGGAATGCTACAGTATTTTTGAACTCTTCTAAATAATGTCTGCACACAGTTTTCTTTGTCAGTCATTGGATTATTGCTGTTATAGTTGAGTATTTAATCTGTGTGTGCTAATTTTCTGTATACTTATGTTTAAGTCATCTAAGAATGGAGTTTTGTTGTCTGATTTTTCTTGCTTTGTGAATTTAATGTCTTCGGACCTGTTGTTTATTATTCTGTGGGTGTATTCCAAATAATTCCTTTTAATTATTACAAATGTATCATCACAATAAGGTACCCAGATTTTTGGTTTGATTATGGATAGGTAGGGCTACTAATTCTAATCTTTGCATAACGACTTCAGCTGTTAATCCTGATATGGGCGATCCAACTAGTGTTCCTTTTACCTCTTCCTATATCTCAAGGAACACAAATAAATCAAAATCACCCACCTGAGCTAAAAATCTTCTTCATTATTTCACAATTATAATATTATATGTTGTGAATAAAAGCCGTATGGGTATCAATAAGGGAAATAGCAAGAAAGTGCTTTGGTTTACCGGAGCATGAGCCATTCATTTGAAAATAGTCGAATGTTTATCTACAGAAAGGGACGACAATTTGAATCTCTTTTGGATAATATCCACTTTATTAGTTTATTTTTCCTTGGGTTGTCTAATTAATTATTATTATTGTTATTATTATTTGAGTGTTATCTACCACTTTTCTTCAGGTTATTTGAAAACCGTAATTACGAGTGCTTTTTAAGCTATTTCTTGAGTTAAATTCAGACAAATTCAAGATGATTTTAAATGAAAAATGACTAGTATTCGACCAAATAGTTCCACAACAATCAGACACCAAGTGAGAAGTAGACATATGTTGAAACTGAAGGGAGTAATTCCAACGTTTAGTTCGGCGAACTGGTCCCAACTTCTTCAAGGGACTTAACCAAAATTAAAATAAGAAAGGTATCTACAAATGAAAAGAGCATATTATGCCTTTAAATTCCTTTTTCAGCAATGTGAGTCATGAATAGGCTTCAAACTGTGACCAGAATCTCACCACAAGCTTATCATTAGTCTATTTTTGTTACCACGGTCCTTCTTGTTCTAGATACTTGAAACAAGGATTGAATTTCAGCACTGTGGTAGGGGATAATTCCATGACAGAATAATTTTACTTGATAATAAAACGAATTGATGATATAGTATTACTTATTGGTGACGTTTCAAGCACAATGTATTGCTTGTCGTCATATCAAGACACCTAAGATAACCTTAAAACATTGTTTATTATGCAATTTCATTATTTTTATCCTTTGATTATACTAGTAGTAATGTTTTCCGTATCTCTGATATTGGCACTGCGGCATTCCTACTCCACTTGTTTGGTGCAGATTCGATGACTCAATGATCGACTTCTCCCATCACCTAGCTATATTACATCTTGGGAATGTAGCTCTATCTCACTCTGTTGCGTAAATAGTGTTTTATTTCACGGGATGAGACGGCCGACTTCTTTTTTCAGGATTTCCATCTTAGTACAATCAATCATTCGATACTTAGTTACATTCCGATAGCCAAACTGCCCCTGGTCTACTGGCCTAACCAATATTATTAGGCTCAAAGTCACTATAAGGTATTTTGTAGATTAAATTATTCCTTCTAGTTGAGACAGTAAGGCCGTTTAACCTGCAAAACTAGACACCTGATGTTTATACTGTAAAGGGAGAAGTTAAGAGACTGGGTGACGGACTTTTATTTAGAATAAAACACATCGGAGGAGAATGAATTGTTCCCAAGGTCAGACAAGTTACCCAATGAGGAACGGACACTTCTACCTCTTAAAAATGCTGATTTCAGTTTCGGCAGCTTTTTATCATACTTCATCAAAACAGAATACACGTTTCTTCCATAACATCATCGTATAGTTTAGGTGTTCACTAATTATTATTTCTACCACAGTAGCTGTACCTTTTCCTTCAATGAATACTTTCAGGAATATTATCACTTCTTCTTAATAACCATACCTGAATATATACAGTTATTAATTCTTGTGCTCTTCGACAGTATTAACAGCAGAACAATACAGTTTCATTGATTTACTTTCCTTTAAATCAAACAGTTTACGAACTGATGATTTTCTTATGAAACTGAAAAGTATCTTCACAGTGTTAATGCAATGCAAAAATATTGCTTGACTTCACAGAATAAAACTTCTGAAACGAACTGGTTTTTTTACTGAATCAACTGAAGAGTAGGAGTATAATTGTGTGTCGTTGGCTCAGTGGTACAATGATGATGAGATAAGTGATAGGCTTGCGTTCGATTCCCAGACGACGCACTCTTTATCCTCCCCTGGTCGATAGTAAACCCGAGAAAGAAGGGATATTGGGTTTAAGGCCAACAGCCCCACGGCATGGAAATAACATTATCGCTACTGAAATTTCAAAGCTTGGAGTCCTACGTTCTTCTTATTATTATTATTTTATTTCTTTACATTCCCAGTGGAACATAGTGCTTTAAGTTAGAGGCTTGAAGTTTCGGTAGCAGTGGTGTTTATTTTTACGGAACAGGGTTGCTAGCCTCACGCCCAACCTTCCCTCTTTACCAGTCTAAGTACTGACTTAGCGAGATAAAGGAGTGCGTAAGCCGGGGATCGAACTCTAAACCACATACGTGGTTGATGAGCATTGTACCGCTGTGGCAACGACGCACAGTCCTACGTTCTACTTCGATGGAGAGGATAAAAAAAAGCAAACGGTTGTATGATGAACGAAGAAATCGATTACAGTTAAGTGTATTACTCGACAAAATTAATTATATTAAGTAAGACCATAATTTGAAATATGACAACAATAGTTCTGTACTTAATCGAATAAATAAAAAGTGTGCATACTACTTATTGACCACATTGAATATAGCTACTGGGAAGATGAGAAATTTTATCATAAAAACTATTTCCTACTGGACAGTCTAAACATACCGTTTTGAAAAATTTGGTGGTAGTTCAGAAAATAACACTGTCGGAAACCGTTCCAGAAAATTCGCCACAACTATGTGGTATACATATTGTTTAAAATAACAGAACCCAGTACAGGGAGCAGTATCCAGGTTCTCTTCACTAATGTGAACTTAGTAGTTAAAAACACCCCGTGAATATCACTGACACCATTTCCAACAGGTTCCTACAGGCTTCTCTATCAACCAGTAAAAAGGATGCAATGCTAAATTCCTAATTTTTCACTCTGAACGCAGAGAGAAAAAACAGTAATAATATCGAGAAAATCCGCTACACATTCTTTCCTTAGTACACTCAATATAACTCCAAGTGTTCAATGAACCGTTCTACGATTGTTTGAAGCAACCCGGTTCTTTTTTATTTTTTGAAAAACATGACTATTCTTACTATGATTGTAACTAGAAAAATGAAAATACAGAAACCACTCATACATTACTGCGTTTATTATTGTCGTTGTCAAGGTTACGTGCTACATAATTTTGTCTCAAACTAATCAATAATTAACCCACGGCATAGTAACAGTTGTCACACTACTAAAACACCAAAATCAACACAAATTCACGTACGATGCCAGTTTTAACTTGTTTTATTTGAAATAGCATTAAATGATTAACAAACCAGTTGCTATAATTAGTATGTGAATTTTCGATTTAAAAAATCAATAAATAATGTTAAATGCTGTAAATGTAGAAATAGCCAGTATAATGTAAATACTAAAAATTGACCTGAATGTCTTCAGTTATGTATTCAGATGCTTGTCTATATATATATATATATATATATATATATATATACATATTCCTGTGAAACGCTATGATTATGTAATAAATAGTCTTAGTTTACTTTTTAAAAACACATCCACACATTATCACTTTATTTAACTCAATAATGACTTTTAAATGGATTTAATTATAACAAAACAGAAAGTATAAACGGTTGACATGAGTCGGAACATTAATGACACCCTTCTAAAGAGACACACACACGCACAAACTTCTTGACCCAATCAGAGAATAAATTCAAGACATTTAAGCTGTCATTCAGCGACCGGTCCGTTTATATTTGTTACAAATCAGTGACGCGGTACAGATGTGTGTTTATATACCCAACTGTGAATCACAACCATTATGTAAGGGTGATGGCAATATTCACTTTGAAGTAGATGAAGCGGAATTCGAACCAGTGACCCACATCTCAACAACCGGTTAGTATTATGTGAACGTTAACACTTCTCAGCTCTTGATATCTTGTGACTAATTTGCACATACATAATTCAATCCTACAGACAGTCAGCAGTAACCTGAATAAGTTTCAGATAAAACCTTGAACTAAAATATTATCTTCAAGACTTAATTTGTAGGGATTTGTTTTCTTTCAAGTTTGGCCAAAGATTGATATAGGTTAGAGATTTATTGAAAACCAGGTAGTACTGGAGAGATATTCCGTCCCAATTTGAGGCTCATCAGCAGTACGCACCCCCTGAGTCGGGCCCCAGTGGCTGGGAGATTCCGCGGTTCGAACCGCAGTAGGTGCATCCTGTAGAAGTGTCAAACCAGGAAGAAACAGCAGCCCAGTACTCCACACTCCCCAATTATTCTCTAACTGGTATCAGTCCGTGGTCAATTCTGAAAGACAATATTATCTGTTGGATTTTTAAACTGATCAGATAATATGCATTTACCGTTTGTTATAGATACATATTACTGTGTCATGTACTATGATTAAACACTAGATAGTAAGTAACTAGTATCGTGCAGGCTAAATTGTATCAGTCACATTTGCAATGTGGCTCGGTAACACAGTGTACTCTGTATTGTTGTTATAAGGTGGGTCGACCTAGGTGTCGTATTTGGTGATACTAGTTACTTACTACCGAGTGCTCAATTAAATTACCGAATACACTCCTACAAGACATCAGTCGCTGGTCTGAGTTGTTGAGTGATAGCGTATCTGACTGCACCACTGGGTGATACGGGTTCGAATGTCAGAAGGAATATGAGTTCTTTCAAGGTTTAAGATACGCCCTGCTGACGAGTGCCAACAAGCACGAAACCTAAGTCCAAGGTTTCCTACCGAATGCCTCCAACCATCTAGTATTATCCTACTACTTTTATGAATTAAATTAAAATAAATAATCACAAATTCTTCAGCTTATACTAACTAATTCAAGGAATTTTCTATGCACTTCTTTGAGTTCTGGGTGGAACATAAGGCTTCATTCCTGAGCTTCGAAGTTTCATTAGCAGTAGTATTACTGTTTCTCTTTTACTGGGTGGAGTTTCTGGCCCTTCACCTAACCTTTTTTGTTCTCCTGGGCTTTAATACTGGCTATTCGAGGTTTACGACGACCAGGGCGAGCATTCCACCATTGCATTATAAACGCTAAATTTAGGCATAGTCACTTGATTTATGTTTTAAACACTTTATTGTGCATCCGTGTTTACCAATGACAATCTCTGCGGAATTTAAGGGGAACAAAAAAACCAATAGGTTGAAATGCTTTTTAACATGCAACAGTGGAACTACTAATACCACCTAATGGCATTATTGTTTGACTTAAACCTGAAGCAGACAGTTGTGATTCTAATCAGTCTGTGTTTCGTAGTAAGTAGGATATTCTGGTTAGCCAAAACTTCAAACAATCCGTTATTTGAGCTGTTAATAAGCCACATAAATGTTGTCGAAAACAATTATCACGGTTTTATAATAGTGAATAAGTGATGCAACTCACATTCTTATCAGTATGAGTACTAACATTTTGAAGAAATATTCTATGCTATTTAGGAGTGAAAGTCAAGCAAAGAAAGGAAGCCGTAATGCCACTATACATTGAGTCGAGAATGTAGACAATTCAATTTTTAAAAATGTCGAAGTTTTAAAAAAAATCTGGTTTAATATTACTAATCTAGAATATGGTTAATTCAAAAATATAACTGAAGTAGTGAGAATAGCATAGTTACTCAAGTTATTCGTTCAGTCATATTAAGATAGCATGGAGGATTTCATCATGAGCTGATATCAGTTAGAGAACCACTGGAAGACGTGAGGCTAGTGGACAGCTCTTTCGTCCTAGTTTGGGACTCTTCAGAAGTAGGTATCCACCCTACATGCAATCAAACAAAATCCCTACAAAACCAATACTTGAGAATTTATCTGATGCTCACTAGTAACTGGTCTTATTCAGGCAGTTAATCTGGGGTTCTAGTGGGAAGCGGTGACCAGTAGGGTACAGAAGGTTAAAGATTAGTCAGTAACTCATCGAAGAAGACATTGCGAAATGGTCGAGCTATGTCGTGAATTGGCAGAAGTTGGAATTCATGGGCCGTTGGATGGGGTCCTATTGGCTTAATGGTATACGAGCTCGCCTTGTAACCAGAAGGTCCTGAGTTCAAATCCCGGTGGGTGCATACCGCTGAAAAGTCCCAAACTAGGATGAAACAGCTCTACAGTACTCCCAGGTTTTCCAGTGGTTATCTAACGAATGTCAACTCATGATGAGATCCTATAAGCAATCAAATCCCCACAAACCAACACTTGAATAAATAGAGATTAACTGATTTCTATCGTTGGGATTCTCTCAAAACGACTATTATCATCATAATCATCATCATCACAATCACTATTTTGCATTAGGCATAATAACATTCGTCTTTTTTCTCTTTTCTACAGGTATACATCGTAAAACAAAACGTGAAGTAGCAATTAAAGTTATTGATAAACTAAGATTTCCTACTAAAAGAGAAGCACAATTAAAAAATGAAGTGTCTATACTGCGTGTAAGTATTTGTCTAATTGTTATTATTGTGTTATCATTATCAGCCTAATTCCTCGTTTATGCATCATCTCTGGCATCGATAAAACATTCTTCATTCACATTATTAAAGTAAACAATATCCTAGACTATCTCAGATACTGAAGATACAAAATATAGGGAGTGTAACAAGTTTTCAATGATAAATATATTCACAGAACTGCTGACAAAACATAGAACCATAGAGTGAATAATGTGTAACACAGAAATAGGATATCAAACAGGCGAATTAGATTGGTTGATAGATTTACAAATCATTTTTACAATATAGTAATTGCAAAAGGATTGTGCATGCTGAGTAACTATCTTTCATGATGAACACCCTTACCTGGAACAGGAGCAAATCTAGAAAAAAGTAGACGAGTAGGTCACTTCTTCAATCTATGTCTGTTAACACATAGAGACAGTAACGACTGGTATCGTGAACCAACCGACATTTAACAACACATTGAAGTGTGGTGACTTAAAATTCTGCATAAGTTTGTACAATAATTCTGTATATCTTTCATCATGAAATAAAGCGTCTTATTGACGTATTGACGAATTATTCCACAAGTCATTCTGTCAGAGATATGATACACCATAAACACCAAACTGATGGAGAGTTATACCATGCTATTAAGTATAATTCAGACAATAAATTGTTGAGATCTTTATGATAAAGGTTTTTGTATTTCCCAATGAATGAAAAACAAAACGATATTGTCCAGATCTTGATCACAAAAATGAAAAAATACTGTTAGTTGGCAAGTACAACTAACATATTTTCAATTCGTGGGAAATTCTCATTGGGACACAGAGAAAAATAAAAACAAGTGATTCAGCGAAGAGACTCTTTTCAACGAATTTACTATTTATATACAAAGATCTGACTTCTCTGTTTTGATGGACAAAGCCTCAGTAATACAGATGGGCTGGATGCGTAATTATTTCAGCAAAATATTTCTCGCCTTTTAGACAGCTTTAAAGGAAAGGACTGGAGAGATAGGGTGACTACTGTTGATCAGATGTTAAATGATTATATTAAGTCAACATTCCAATAATATCTTAGTACTATACATCTATAACTTGCAGACGAACCAATTATTACGAATTCAATTCACATAACGATTGATATGAATTGATTTCGAACAGGTAAATCAATTTATAATCTTTGCACTATGCATTTTACATATATGGGTGAGTATATAAAGATATCGCACGGTATTTACATGCACAGTAGTAATTTCCCTGAAAACAGGAATGCATAAACATCCAGCAAACGAGTCCCGACCAGAAGGGAATACATACTATTAGATTATTCGTCCAATAGTAGTAGTGACTAGCAAATATATAACAAGAGATGAAATAATCTTTTAATTTTCAACAAAAACATGACAATTGTATCTATGTTCGCGTCAAAAGATTCCTTGTTCAGGCACTGAATAAACGAAAGAAGAAGAAAAGGCAATTAAAAGGTAAATGGGATCTGTGGAAAATTCCCATTGAGACACAGAGAAAATCAAAGCTAGTGATTCAGTAAAGAGACTCTCTTCAACGAATTTATTAGCAAGCTGTGCAATCGTATACAAATATATGGCATTTTAATAGAAATTGTATGTCGTGAGGGAAACTGAAACAAAGGTGTGAATACTATTGTACAGCTTGATAGTAAAATCCATTATGGATAAGATTTTATTTTGATAAATCACAGTGTTGTACAGTTATATTAACTGATGACCACGTTTCGAGCACAAACTATTGCTCATAATCATATCAAGTAACTCACACCATTTTTTTCTTTCATTTATATACATGTGTGGAATCGATTAGATATTAGATTAAAAATCAATGTGAGATAATGTCCATTCAGAAATAATAGTACGAGTGTTATTGATTCATTACAATGATATGGGAAATACGAGTGTTTTTTTATAGTCATAATAAGTTACTTGTTAGAATGTTGTGATGTGTTTGAATTGAAACAGAGTTTTAAGATTATTTATTATCCTCTACTAATATAACTTACGGTAATAATATCTTCCATATTTCTGGTATTTGCATTGAGTCATTTTTGTTGCATGTGTTGGGTGTAGACTCGATGAACCCGACAAGATTCGGTATTCAGTCTCTTTCTCCACCTACCCGTATTACTTTTTAGAACTTTAACCCTATCCCACCCTAATGTGTGGTTGTTTGTTATTATTAATAGTTTCACAATTATTTTTATTTTTCGTTTGGCCATTTTCGATATTCCTAATGAATTTGAAAGGATAGCTATTCAACACCAAAGCCTCTTCTATCTGTTTTAGTTCATCATTTAAATCGTTTTTTGTGCTACTGCTCGGTTTGTTAAACACTTAACTAAGTCTGCCTTAACAGTTAACGGATGAGATGATTTAAGTTCAAGTATCTATTAGAATGAGTTGGTTTTCTGTACACACTAGTGTGCAGTTTACCTTCTTCCATTCGTTATATTTTACAATCTAACAGCTAATTCTCCTTGTTCATTTTCCGATTCAAATGTGAATTTTATTCCCTCTACTTGTGAGTTTATGTGTGTCAAGATGCTAGAGAGATGTTCTGTTTTTAACGCTGTGAAAGCGTCATCCACATATCTCCACCATATTTTTGGAATAGGATTAAATGTATTAAGAGCCATATTTTCCCAGCTGTCTGCTACAATAGGGGATATTGGTGATCCCATTGCTACACCTTCTGTTTGTCTATATATTTTACCCTGGAATTTAAAGATAGTAGATGTGAGGCATAACTGAATCCCTAAAATAATTTCTTCAATGGACAGCTTTGTCCTATGATTGTGTTCAGGGTCCGCAGTTAGTTCTTTTTTAACTGCTTCTAAGGTCATATTGACTGGTAT
Organism: Trichobilharzia regenti; assembly: GCA_944472135.2. Taxonomy (NCBI): domain Eukaryota; kingdom Metazoa; phylum Platyhelminthes; class Trematoda; order Strigeidida; family Schistosomatidae; genus Trichobilharzia; species Trichobilharzia regenti. The sequence continues at coordinate 89,294,723 of OX235270.1, forward strand.
ATTAGTATAAAGACTAGTTATATCAAAACTAACCATTTTTCATCATTCTCTAGTTGAATGTCGTTTAGTTTATTTTTCATCTCATATGAATTAGTTAGTCTAGAGTTTGAACGATTTCTGATGGGGCATAATATTAGAGCTAAGTGTTTTGATAATTCATAAGTAGGGTTATTTCTAAAATCTACTATTGGTCTTATGGGGTAACCTGGCTTATGTATTTTTATAGCACCATATATTCTACTAGCATTATTAGTTCAAGCATTAAATTAAACCATTTAGATTCACCCAGTGACGGCTTCATTTTGCGTATTCGTTCTGCTGTAGATTTCTTAACCTTATTCATTATTGTGTCTACAGGCTTCTTAATTTCCTCATATGAACCCATTTGAATATGTTCACTAACTTTTTCGATATAGTCAGATTTATTCAAAACTATGGTGGCGTTTCCTTTGTGAGCTTTTGCGATGACAATATTTTTATCCTGTTTTAGACTAATTAAAGCTTCTCTTTCCGATTTTGCCTTCTTTTGATTTTTCAGGGTTAATGCACATTGTGCTCGAACCTCTTGTGCTGTCGTCTTATCTATTGAACCTAGTGCTACTTCTATGTTAGGAATGACATCCTCTGGTTTTAATTTATTCACTGTTACATTGAAATTTAGTCCTTTTTCAAGTACTTTTATCTCACTAAAGCTTATTTCCATTGATGAGAGATTGATCACCCATTTTGTTCTGTCAACAGAGGATGAAACACTGACGTCAGTTTCATTTCCATTAGTTCGTTGAACTTTTTTATTTATGTGGTTTTTGATTTCTCAAGGATGATTCTCTAGCTTTTTCGGATGTTTCAACAACGATTCCATAATCTTTGTCATTGGCCATACATTTGAGTTTCTGTTTGACTTTTTCAATTTCATTTCGTATATTATTTAGTTTTACAGTAATTCGATGTAGTTCTTCGCTTAGACATAATCTACTGAGATGTTCAGCTGCAGCTGATATTTTCTTTGAAGTAATTGGAGTGCGTATTCGTAAATATTTTGGAATTATACGATTTTTAAACATCGACCATTAAACCACATGCAACAAAAATGACCCAATGCAAATACCAGAAATATGGAAGATATTATTACCGTAAGTTATATCAGTAGAGGATAATAAATAATCTTAAAACTCTGTTTCAATTCAAACACATCACAACATTCTAACAAGTAACTTATTATGACTATAAAAAAACACTCGTATTTCCCATATCATTGTAATGAATCAATAACACTCGTACTATTATTTCTGAATGGACATTATCTCACATTGATTTTTAATCTAATATCTAATCGATTCCACACATGTATATAAATGAAAGAAAAAAATGGTGTGAGTTACTTGATATGATTATGAGCAATAGTTTGTGCTCGAAACGTGGTCATCAGTTAATATAACTGTACAACACTGTGATTTATCAAAATAAAATCTTATCCATAATGGAGTTATACTCTACCACAGTGCCCAAGTTCTATACTTATATCAATGATAGTAAAATCGTTGAAATGGGTCTCTTAGCTGGATCAGTTGCTTTGAAAGTAAATGGAATCATTCAGAGTAAATATATAATCAGTCGAATACAACAAAAATTAACTAATCAATCAACAAAACACTCAGCAGCCATCCATGTGATCAGCATTCAATTATCGGTCGACGGAAGTATTCCGCTATACGTCGCTTAGCTGATAGTAAACTGAGTGTGAGGGTGGTGAGCTGCCTTCCTCTACTATCTCCGCTATAAACCTAACATCACCACCATTCTTGAAATTCTGAAGCTCAAGATTGGAGTCCTATGCTGCATGGGGAACACAGAGGAATGGAAAAATGCCAATGAAATATAACCAGATGATAAATTATATAATTATTACTATCAATATTTCACTAGATGAAAACAAAAGGTTACTAAAAGATAATGGCCAACACAATTATACACCTTAATGATTACCGGAATCTGTGTTAAGGTACCAAAGACAACATAAACCAGTATTGTATCGGAATGATGCATGTATGCATAACTTAGTTCTTTTGCACTGCATCCCCATTTTTGAAATTTGATGTGATTTCTTATTTGTTTTTGTGTATGTTCTTTGGACACAAAGTGTGGAGACTGAGAACTTAACACAGTAATAGCTAACTTAACATTCCAAAATTGGCAACAATATCAGATTTCACATTTGATGCTCGAAAATGCATTGTTTACTTACGCAGTAATTGTCTTCATAATTAGGCTATTTAGATAACACAACTTACTTTTAATGCTTTTGACTCACATACACAAATTGATCGCCGGGTGCTAGCCAATCTGGTGGTCTACCGCTACATCGTATTGTTCGAAATCTATCTGTTAGACATTGTATTTTGTTTTGAACAGACTATTCTTCAAGTCGATGTTTTAAGAACACTTATCAATGACACCCAAGGATTTTTAGGATCTTTCTTGAACCGTAATTTTATTGATCTTAACAAATTGATGGTATTTAGAAAACGCCGAAATTGTTCATAACGATTGTTCTAGAAGCTTTCAAACTGCTAGATAAACTTCAACGTACAAAAATTCAAATAACAATCCTATTCTTTGCTGGAATCGGAGGGAGAAATGACACATCCGGCTGGTGAAAGACTTAGGGAAGCCAATCAACCAATGTGTTTTCTACAGATGAAAGCAAGAATAAGAATGAGAACGTGGAATGTCCGTACAATGTACGACACTGGGATGGCTACCCTAGTAGCCATAACGCGAAGATATAGCACTGAAATGGTGGGTATATACATATATATAGTTGTATAGCCGGCAGAGAAAATCATCGAAAAGAACATTCTTCGCCCACATTTTTTATCTTTTAAATGTCTGGATGAATATTTTTATAAGTGGCAGCAAAACTCACAGCAAATACGTCTAATAATTCTAATCTGAATGTCTATATAAGCATTACTAAGCATACTAATTTGAAACAATATTACACAGCGATTTAAAATTATTATCAAAATCTCTACCTAATTTTATTGTGAAAAGCATTTCTTGAAAGTGCTATCTAAACTTTGATTTCCTACAGAATCTGAATCATCCTGGGGTAGTCAACTTAGAGAGAATGTTTGAAACTCCAAAACGAGTAAGTTATCACATTAACAAAAATATGAATAAAATTGTTTGCACTGTAACCGATAAACTCCATGTATACTTAATGCACTTTATGTAACGTTTTAATCTCAACTTACATGTGAAACGATTTATACACAAGCGTATAAACTAATGAGAACATTATCGGCACAAAAGGAATCACACGCTAAGTTGATTATAAAGCTTGAAATCCCACCCCTAATAAACATCCCTACGGTCAGGCAAACTTTAAAACATAATAAAAACAAACTAATCCTTCTCTGATATGGACAATGCTATTCACCTAGAAGACGAATGACGTCGGTGGGTGCAGGCCTCCCGTAAGCGAATTGGGTGACATGTATTATTTCGAACGTAAGTATATGGACACAGAATGTCTGCACCATATTTGCAGTCGGAGAGGCTGATCGTATTACAGAAGTGAGTACATGTGATAGGAAATTTTAGGCGTGTGTGAGACCAAGATCGAATAGGAATGGACTCTCCAGATTTTTACCTAGAGACTATAATCTTCTACGGTCACCCAGACAAGAATCACGACCAAACTAAGACTATGCGTAAGAACCTAGACAGATGGTGACATAGAAATCCTAGTGTGCAATAGGAATGCAAGCCAAAATTGGGGAAGAACTCATCAATAGTCAGGACGGGCTTGTTGAAATGCATGAGAATGAAGAACTCTTTGTAGATTTCTGAGTATTGTGCATCATCATCGAAAAGCCAACAACGCTGTACCTCAACTTTGACACGGCCTTAGTAAGAGCAGACAAACTGTTTCAACACTGCAGAGTACAATGTCGCAAATATTTACAAATCTCGTTCAACACGAATATGGTGAAGATGTCACATAACAAGTAACTCACAGCCAAAATGTCCAATGTGAAATCACAATTAAAGCAAGGTTGCTTAACATGATTGTGTCGCAATGGACCACTGAGCTGACAAAAATACCCTAGGAGATATGGATTCCACGCACAACTGACGTCTCACGCTGCATAAGGTCGGAGATCTACAAGCAAAAAGTAATAAGTAGATGAACAGAGGACGACGACAGAACTTCCGATGAAAATCGTTCGTGAAGCAACAGCAGCTGATCTAGTATTGGCACACCTGAATCTCCAGATTTGTCTACTAGTATAGTTAGTGGTCGGTTGTCGAAAATCTATACAGGCCCTATAAAAATGTTTTAGTTTCATCTACCGTTATTCTCTGAAACCATTATTTCCTAGACATCCTTCTGATAAATCTAATCACACGCTCCATAACTATCGGTCAGTTCAATAAAGTGCATTCACATCCGATCTCGAGAAAACCACTGACTGCCTTAATCGGACAGCAACATCTGGTGATCTGATTCGTAAGGATACCAATATCAGTGTTGTTTCTTCAGTGAGATATACAAAGTTCACCCGTGCTAGTTGGAAATGATTTGGAACTTTTGAAACTAAGTTTTTTAAACGGTTCTTCCAGAACTCAAATCTGAAATTTAACCCACTTTTATAACTGTTAGCCCGCAAGATTGTATTCGGTGAGACAAGTTCTTTGGTGGCGCCACATCCCTACTATATTCGTAAAATGAAAGTCGTTTCAAAATGATGCATGTCAAATGTATCTGCCCCAATACTCTCATTCTAAGGATTTAGTAGAGCCTCCTTTCACACTGATTAATAGGCTGTTTTGCGTCTTACTTGCAGTATTGAATCAAGTAATTCAATTCAGTCCCGTAGCGTTATCTCCGGTCTCAGAAATTCTTTATAAATTTAGCAATTTCATTTAGGCTCGCACATAGTTTCCACAGACGTATCAGGAGGAACTCCAATTGCATGCGAGGCAGTAGGCTCATAAGATGTTTTCTTGTTCTGTGTCAGAAGATCGAAACGTTCTCCAACCACTTGTAGTCTTTCTTATTCGATTTCCTTTTCCCATCTAGACAGTACGCATCTCTGCTTCATTAAACAACTTCACCCATACTTATTAGTTCTACTTATGTGAGTGGAAATTTACGGTATAAGGTTCTTATTGTTTCGTTCACCGCTCCGGGAGATAATTTACCTACAGATATCTTTGTTTTCACATGGTGTGAGTCTTACGACAGTTACGACACGAAAATACAAAACTTTATCCATCCCCACAGCTTTATAAATACAATGAACACAGAGGAGTCATATTTTAGCAAGGAGAGGAACACGCCATGTAACACCAGTGTGAGGAACAAAACGTTCTAGTGGGACATGCTTACGTGTATACTGGAAAATGTCAGCCCTAAATGGTGGGCATTTACGCGAGCACATCCAGTGATTGCATAACAGACACATGGGATTGGTTGTATCTGATTGGTACATAGCCCTGTCTGTTGCAGGCATACAGGGTAGCTGTTTCATACTATTTGAGCTAGGATTGGTGATGAGAAACAACTTGTTTTAATTCCTTCCAACTGTCCATCTGACAGTCCCAATAAAAAACAAATGCAGAGTAATTCTGGACTTTTAAAAGAGGACGAAAGACTTCCGCCAGTTCATTTACATAATGCGTATACTAACACTTTGTTTATTGTTCCAGGTTTTCGTGGTCATGGAAAAACTTGCAGGCGACATGCTAGAAATGATTCTAGGATCACCTCAAGGACGACTGACAGAAAGAGTTACGAAATATTTGGTAACACAAATTCTTATCGCCCTGCGCTACCTTCATTTACGAAGCATAGTTCACTGTGATCTTAAGCCAGAAAATGTGCTTTTGGCCATACCGCCTCATACAGACGTGAACAACGTAGGTCTGCCGGAAGTTACCCAGGTAAGTCATCTACAACCGTCATGATACCTTCATGTAAGGCGGCGGGTACCAAGACTAAACACCTATTGCGTTCAACTTCGTCACCAGATTCCAGAAGCCCGACTAGAAACGACGCAGTATCTCTTGAATTCCGGTAACTTAATACCTCTCTTAGCGGTAGCAATGAGAACCCTAATTCTCGTGTCTCTGTGAAGTCAGTGTCAACCCCGATTGCTCTGGAGATGAGACAGCCCTGTTAATTATTCCAGAGAAAATTCACCGTAGAGACCAACCTAACTCATGCGTACTTCGACACATTAGGTCTGAGTTTTGGTAGAGCACTTTACGTATAGTAGCCTTGAGGAGTAAACTAGACCCTCCTTCTAATTACTGTCGTAAAGAAACCTCTTATGTGATTAGTGGTCGAGCACAAAGACGCAACCTAGGGTATCCTACCTTGTCAAGGCCGATGGAGAGTCATCTAACCGAAGCTCAGCTTGTGAACCCTCTCACCAGGATAACAAGTCTTACGTCCACTTTCCCATAGACGGGTTAGATAGAAATAGGAGGATCGTATACAAGCCAAACACCATGAAAGTGACGGAGACACTGTCATAATAGAGATCAAACTTAATTTTGACTACCTTGTGGTCAATATGTAATCGTAAAGCACTGAAATCGAGAGAAGACCTGCTACTACATTATTCCCGATTTCACTCATGGTACGTACTTATCTACGTTAAAAAGGCATCTACATGATCTAAAAAAATGACAACTCCCCACAAGTTTCTTTCTATTTCAGGGCACTGCTCAACAATTCCCTCAGATAAAACTTTGTGACTTCGGATTTGCTCGCATCATAGGAGACAAATCATTCAGGCGGTCGATTGTGGGAACGCCAGCCTACTTGGGTGAGTTAAACGTAACAATCACAACCAACAACTACATTTGATGTATTGCTAATGTACGAGTACAACATACTATGTTCCAAAATCCTTATAAATACTGCAGGGACCCAACAAAACCCAACTAGAAGTACTAATAGCATAATAATTTTTAAAAACCAACCGAACTAAAACGCATACTCTATACATTTCAGCTCCTGAAGTACTGAAGAATCGTGGATACAACCGAGGAATAGACATGTGGTCAGTTGGTGTTATTCTGTACGTGAGGTAAGCATCATTACATAGTACACACCTAATGCATGATAATCCTAGCCTCAGCGGGACCTTCCCATTTAATGAAGAAGAAGACATAGCAGAGCAGATTGAAAATGCTGAGTTTATGTACCCGAGTGACCCATGGGACAACATATCTGAAGAAGGTAAGAAAAACCGTCTATTTACTAATTCATACAGCGATACATCTTATAACCCACTTGCTGCAAGTGCGTCTCAGAAATCGATTTTCCGTTGAAAGAAGTCTAAACCATATATGGATGCAGGTTAGTAACTACCAACAGTTTTGAATTATTTTGCCAGCCACTACACCAATGCATGTACTTAAGTGATTTATAGTCGATCACTGAGCCAATTGAGGAACATTCCCCTAAAAACGCGATTCTCTTTTCTCCCAAACGTATCAATTTGTCATTCTCCTAACTAATATTTTCATCTTACTTTTGCAGGACTATGTATGCTGGTGTGACTTACGCAGACTAGAGGCCTCCATTTCAAGTGAAATTCGCTTTCTCACAGCAAGTGCTGACGACATACGCTGGGAAAGATTCCGTGAGAAGTGGAACAATGAAATTGAGGAGGAACAAATAACACATCCTGAGCGAACTTTGTGCAAACTTCCGACGTGGAAAGAGCTAGCATGGAGAAAAGATACTAACATGCCAACGATATAGTGGCAGTTGAACGAGCCTCTGCGTAGCCCATTGTAATAATAAAGATTTTTAATAATTGGTTTCTTTCTAACAATCGTGCATAATGAACAGGATGTGAAACAATAAGGAGTGCGCAATGTAGATGCGAAACAAGTCAGACGAAACATAACTAGATAAAAGACAAGGAATTAAGTTTATTTGTCAAGTTTTAGCGATAACCAGCGTAGTACTGACTCATTGTTGGTGCTGCTGGGGCAGTAGCAGTTGGTACAGTCCCTGGAGCCCCACCAAGAGGCATATTCCCGTAGCTTGATGGATATGAAGAATAACCTGCGTAATAACTTGCGTATGGATTGGAGGTTTGTGTCTGAGGAGTCACTGTTGCTGTTGGAGCACTTGGCACGCTGCTTGATACGCTACCAGATACTGCAGAAGGTGTTTGCTGCTGCTGCCAAGCGTTGAACTGTTGTGCTGCAGCCATTGCTGCATCATACTTCCCCGAGCCCTGTGTACTCACCGGGACATTCTGGGAAGTGCCGTAATAGTAAGAGGCGTATGCTGCTGCTGTCGCCGACTGATCTGATGAGGCAGAAGTAGTCGTGGCAGAGGAAACAGCGGAAGATGCAATTGACGTGTTCGTCTGCTGAGTAGTTTGGGGTTTTTCTGCAACAGCAGATGCGTACAGTGACTGAGTAGACCCAGTGGCGGGGGCACTAGATCGAGGAACAGAAGCAGATGTCGGCCCAGTCTGACTTCCGTATGCACCGTACCCATATCCATAATTATAAGCACTGTATGACTGACTGACAGGTTGAGGTGCTGTCGTATTACTTCCAGCGTCCGGTTTGCCAGTCTGATGAGAGTAACCATATCCATAGGATTGTGGTTGTGCCTGAAAAAAAAGCAGGTTTAGGTACTTGGTTGGAGTTGAAATTTACCGTAAATATTCAGGGCAAGGATGAGTATTCTTCAATTTTGATTAAGGAAAAACACAGCTTTTCATCACATTATTAAAGTAAAATGGCATTTTATAGAGTAACTTAATATTCTTAAATGCATACATAAACTAAGTGCTTAGTGAAAAAACTATTTAATAGCTTACTTGGGTGGAAGCTGCACCCTGCTGAGCTTGAGGTTGTGACCGACTGGTCGACTGTGACTGAGTAGGTTGGTTGTAAGTATTAGCTGAAGTAGTCTGAACGGCAGTTACAGGTGGTACGGGTTGAGCAGCAGGCGGTCCAACATCAAAGCGGCTACGACCGCTTCTGGGACCGCTAGGAGGATTAGATGTTTGAAGGGAACCTGCCTTCTGATTTGCGTTTGAAAAGCCACTGGTGTAACCACTGGCATAATTAGATCCCACGCCATACTCGGGATATGCATTCGATTGAGGAAGAGCGCTGCCCTCTGGTTTCGTATCAAAACGTGACTGTCTAGGTGCTGGTGGCATACCTGAAGCAGAACGACTATCAGGATAACGTGATGCACCAGATGGATATAGGCCAGATCCTTCAGTATTTGGACGTTCGCCGGCTTTTTCTGAATCACTTGTACCGTACCCACCACCAAATGATGCACCTTGATTCTGATGAATATTGGGTCTACTGGACCTGTCAGGTCCAGCTTGCCCACCGTATGGATCTGCGCCACTGTTTGTGAAACTGCTTTGGTCACTAGGGTATGAATTTGGATAGTTCGGACCAGAATTAGCGTTCCCGTATGGTGCACTATTTCCTGCATAACCACCCCCACCGGGGGCATTAGGATATCCAGCTGGACCTGAAGGTGGGAATGGAGGATTACCTCTCTGATAGGGAGGATAACTACCAGCAGGTGGTCTCTGCATTGCGCCCGCACCATATGGACCTGTCCCACCAAATCGTTGACCACGATAGTCGTCATTACCAGAGCCGGAGTATGATTCTTCAGCTGCACTTTGATAACCGTCCGCAGCCACATATAGACTATATTGTTGATTATCGTTTGAAAAACCTCCACCCACTTCGCGATCAGACGGCGGTCCACCACGGCCACCAGCTAGCGCGTTGCGTCCTGGTTGACTTCGATCGGTACCCCGGTCAGCATGTCCCGTGCGCCCGGGAGCACCAGTTCCACGTCCCATTGGGGCAGCACCACGATTAGCCCCCCTCTAGAACCCTGCATTGGAGCTCCACGACCTGCACCACCGTATCCCCCTCGGAAGCCACCACTCATGGGACCACCTGAAAAGAAAACAGGCAGTGTAAAATTGGAAAAGGTTGGGATACATATATAAGCGTGTAAGCGCTACAACTTACCTTCATACGATGGCTGGGTAATTGCTGATGCTGTAGGATCACCCATATCATACGCACTGCTCATAGGTTCCCCATCAGTCGTATTGCTGTCATAATGTCCATACATTGCATCGTTAGGCCCGCCATAACCACCAGTGTTTCCTCGCTCCATGGCACCACGATAACCAACCCGACTTCCACGTGTATCGAAGTTAGGCGCTTGGTAACCCCCTCTCCCAGGACCTCTCATCATGACGCCACGTGACCCATCATATCCCCCAAACCCGCCTGGACCAGACATCCCACCCGGATAAGATCCGCGGTTCGGAGGTCCAAAGCGTCCACCTTGAGGACCACCACCACTAAACCTCCCACCGGAATGACGCCCGTATGATTCACGGTCATTATCTGTGAATTATGAGAAGTAAATAGCAAAGAACAAGACAATTAGTGAATGCTTAACTGTAAGTTGAAAATGTTCACAAAGTTCACAGAACCACAATGTAAAAGACATGTAAACATAGTGTAGATACTGCTTACTGCGTTCATAGCGATCTCCATCCCGACTACGGTCACGCGAAGCGTTGTAACCGCCCCTGTAACACAAAAGGAAATGAATAAGTAGGTGGACAATGCAAAGCACCAATCTAGTCTCCATAAATGGTGATCATTTACCTGTAATCACGGCGACCACGGTCATCATTCCGACGGCCCTGTGGGCTCCGGCGTTCGTCACGACGACCACGTCCCATGTCCCGACCTCTGTCACGACCGTCACGCCCGCGAAAACGTGAATCCCGTGAGTCATCTCGATCGCGACTTCCTCCATCCCAACGTTGTCGTTTTTCCGGAGGTTGTCTATTCGCTTGTCCTTCCTGATTATATTGGGTTACTAAAGTTTTAGCATCTTCTAGACCGAGCTCAGTGAAAATAACCTCGTCGAATACGCTAGATGGGTCTTCGGATATTGGTTTAGGAATGCCGAAGTTTGCTGAAACGAAAAATTTTAACTGGTTTGTTTTAAGTGTAACAATAAACCATCTATCGAGAGATTTACATAAGCAATATAAGTTTATCATGAATAGTTATCTGCTCATTTTCCATACCGATGCATTTCCATTGCATAAATGCCATCAACTGCAACGGGTAACTTCAAGCCATTTGTATAATTTCAACAGCTGTTCAGAAAATTGTTTGCAGTGGTAATTAGTATTACACGAAAAACAGTTCTTTCAAAAGACGGTGAACTTTTTGGCTCGTGAAATGTCTGTCTTTTTGTAACTGAGGCAGTAGATGACCATACAAATTAGCAAATATGTTTTTCTGTTTCATACAATGTCACAAAATGCACCAAAATAGGTAAAATGAACAACCATAAAGAACGTAGACTACCTCCAGTGGGAACTCCTTATACACAACAGACAATAATATATGCAAGTTGTATCACATTCTGCAGTATTCATCAAGACTTCGAAGCTATATAATGAATACCAGATCTTTGTAGCATGGGTGGCCAAACGCATTAAGTGATTGCACTAATCTTAAGCAATTTGCGCCTGGGTGAAAGGCAAATAAATTATTCATCAAATATAACAAAAATATTTTCAAACATTATAAAGACCATAAAATTCAATCCACAACTACTCGTACCAAATGGAATCTTACACCATATACACAGTATATATATATATATATATATATATATATATATATATATATATATATATATATTACCTCAAACAATGAGACATCGCAAGTGAAATCCAATATTCTGCTTCATATGACCTTTTGGTACGAGCATTTGTGGGTTGCGCATGTACTTATATAACTGCTCACACCTAACTTATCTGCTTGGTAATTTTACATCTTTTCGGCGTCACAACGCCAAAAATCAAAAACCGCAAGCCTCACTCATGATACAAATTAAACATCCTAGGAAAACTGCTAGTTAGATGTATATATGACAAACTCTCACTCGGTTTTAGAACTGGTCCTGCCTAATGGTATTCACCTACTATACCAAAACAATAAATGTTTGCAAACATTGTAAGCATTTAGCTACTTATCTAAATTGTAGAATGGAATTTACCAATCAGCAGGCTCAAGTTTAAAATAGAATGCGGGTGCATTAAAAGTAAATCCAAGGAAAACTTGCAGGACTTTATACCACCATTTCCAACAAAGAAAACTACCTTTCATTTCGAGAACTGCAGTTTCAGGCACTTCTTTGCCCTCCTCTTTTTCCCGTTGGGCAATTCGCCGCCTGAATTCTTCATCAGTAGGTACGATAACAATGGCCTTTCGCTTGAAACCTTCAAATGGACGCATTTTACGGCGCTGTGCTGACGGGTACACATTTGTCTGTGGTTAAGTTTGGTAGATGAAACCGAGCGAATGAGAAAAAAACGAAGTTTATATCAGTGCCACCACCAGGAATAGATAATTGTGCGCAGTTGTGCGATGGACCAAATCCAGTTGCAAGGTACATACCAAAAATGCAAAGCAAGTAAGGTACCTTGCATATAAATTCGGACAAAATTATACATGTCATAAACATGTACCTGGCCAAATGAGTCTACCATAATAGAACCTGTAGAAGAAATCCACCATTTAAAGCGACATAATTAAAAAGTATCAAATGGAGACACTAATGATTTGAGCAGCGATAAAGGAGTAATCTTCACACAGGTTCTATCAGGTAACTCTTAAGAATAAAACAAAATTACAGATAACATGTTTATATCAGTATACACAGCAAATGATCAATATTAAAACCAAACAGGTCAAATATGTGCAGACGTATGTGCCAAGATACATCTAGTTAGCGTCATTGCTACAATCGTCCAGTTTTTATAGCGTTCACAATGATAATGTGAGCTTTATGGAAACATTAACTCGTTGCTTCGTTTCCAGGTGGCACCAATGCAACAACAAAAAATAAAAAGAAGAGATGACTGACCTGATCCAAAATGTAATTCCGACGGCGCATACACGCCACACCAATCAGTGTATTCAGACATTTTGTTGATTTGTCAATTAAGACATCCCATCTTCCGTGGTAATTACGCTGACGAGCAATACCCATTACCTAAAATATGGAAGGATGTGAAGTGCCTCGAATAGCAATGTGATTCTGAGCAAATATGTACTGAACTTAACCTACCTTCATCTTATCCAGAATTAGATTTGTCCCCAAAACATTAAATTGTTTCTCACGGTGCTCGGCTGTGTAACGCTCAGTGAAATACGTTTTCCCTGCTCCAGGAAGTCCTATCATCATGATCACTTCGCATTCTGATTTTGACTGCGGTGGACAGCGACCATGTACGCGGCAGGAGATGGGGAGATTGTTCATTAACTGCCATGATAACGGGTCATCTGAAAAATTAAAAGTGAATTTTATGCAAAGGATCTACAAAACAGTATAGTTTAGGTTAGAAATTAGTGAATTCTTCAAACCAACCAATTAAGCTCTCTGTCTGTTTTCGATATAGAACTTTGCACAAATATGCGGTAGTTCAAGTCGCCACACTCCGTGTAGCCCACGAAACAAGAGAAGTACAAGAAAAGCATAAGAGACAGTAAACAGAGGTGTGAGACAAAGGAGTAATAACGAAGAACAAAACAGTTTCATTGGAGATCATAAGTCACAAGGAGTGGATGCATCTGCGCCACTCAGAACGATTTTGAGCCATGTCACCAATTGTTTCCAACCATAGATTTTTACCGTCCCGAGGACCCCAGCCTGGAAGTCTACAACTTCCTACGTGGCTTAGACCAACTGTTGTGGATTTCATTGACTGGTGCCAAGTTTTTGTTTGACCGCCGCTAGCTTTTTTCCAGCCTGACCCTATATCCGCTAACATTGCTCGTCGAGGGAGGCGATGACTTGGCATACGTAACACATGTCCTAACCATCTCAGTCTTTGTAACTTCACGACTTCGTCGATTGATTTCCCCTGTTTACCTAGAACTCGACGCCTAACCTCCATGTTGCTCACCTTATTATGCCACTTTACACGGGAAATAGAGCGCAGGCACCTATGATCAAAGACAGCTAGTCTTTTCATGTCTTCCACTCTCAGTGGCCAGGTCTCACAACCATAAAGGAGGACGGAGCGGACTGATGAGCAGTACACCCGCCCTTTGGTCGATAGTCGAACATCTCGTCTACGCCAGAGTCGGCGTAAACTAACAAATGCGAAACGAGCCCCTTGTATTCGTGCTGAGATTTCGTCAGAGATCAACCCGTTGGGGCTGATGGTACTTCCCAAATAAGTGAAGCGGTCAACGTGCTCTACCACTTCACTTCCTATTTTTAAACTAGGCGTCGATGTAGTCCAGTCCTGTAACATCATCTTGCATTTGGCGGGAGCGAATCGCATGCCAAACATTCGTAGATTGCGGCTCAAGGTGTTTAGAAGACTCTGCATTTCGTCAGCGTCTTCGCCTAGAAGGACTATATCGTCTGCATATTCCAAGTCAACGAGATTATTCCCCGGTAGCAAGTCAATCCCTGAGTCGCTGAAGTCACCTAGGGTTAAGTCCATTAACACATCTATGATGAAGTTGAATAGAAAAGGAGATAATGGGCATCCTTGACGGACACCACTGGTCGTCATCAGTTCAGATGACAGCTCGCCGTAAGCCCTCACCTGGCTGTATGAGTACGAGTAGAGTGCCTTAATCAGTGCAATATATTTTCTCGGAATTCCCTTTACAGCCAAGCATCTCCAGAGAACTTCTCGATCGACAGAGTCGAATGCTGCCTTTAGGTCAAGAAATATAATGACTGTTGGACGCCGGTAGGAATGCCTATGTTCTAGAATCTGTCGGAGGGTGAAGATATGATCAATACACCCTCTTCCTGGTCTAAAGCCTGCCTGGCTCTCTCGTGTTTGTGCTTCCCGAGCACCACTCAGTCTACGCATGATTATTGAGCCTAAGACTTTAGATACTATATTAGTCAAGCTAATCCCTCTGTGATTATCACAGGAAGACTTGTCTCCCTTCTTGTATATGGGGATAATCAGTGACTTACACCAACCCGATGGGACTTCTTCTGATTCCCAGACGCTGCCTAGTACCTCAGTTAATCCGGACAGTAAGCTGTCTCCACCGTACTTAAATACCTCTGGCGTCATTCCATCAGGTCCCGCTGCTTTGCCTAGTTTCAGATTGGTGACAGCTTTAGTAACCTCAGTTAGGGATGGAGGACCTGTGTCTATATCCCATTCAGGGAGGTGTTGGATGCTCGGAAGGTTGAGCGTGGCTGTGGGCCAATTAAACTGCTCCTCATAATGCTTTTTCCAACGATCCAGTCGTCTATCCTGTGAGCTAATTATAGTGCCATTTTTCTCCGAGATTGTTTCGCTTACAATTTGTCTTCTCCCACCCGTTTCCCTGATGAGTCTAAATAGTTGCCTGGTGTTGCCTATCGTCAAAGCTTTTTCCATCTCTTTCGCCTTTGTCACCCACCACTGTTCACGGTCCTTGCGGAGACTTTTCGTTTCCTTTTGTACAGCTTTCGCTCCTCACTGAATTCGGAGCTCGCCGGAATAAGTCTTTTAGCATCTATCAGTTTGGATGAGGCGGTGGAGATCCAGTGGTTTTTACTCACCTTGGGGTTTACCCTAGCAATTAAGCTAGCCAGGTAAGTGGCCACAGATGGAGATACGAACTAGGTCAACGAAACCAGAAGATTCAATCACTTCTAGGATTGTTGGTCTTCAACTACAGCTTGTACACCGACAGAGTTAGCAGCCCTTTGCTCCACTCCTAGTGGTTACCGATAGGTCAATCCTATTTCGAAGAATGTGACACGTGAGGCAACCTACAGGTTGTTGTTGTTGTCAGCCTAGGTCAGGTAACTGCCGGCAGAGTAACGATGAATTTTGAAAACAAACAGCACTACAATGGGCGAACGTGTAAAGGGTGGAACTGAGCTATCTCCATTAACTATGGAGAAGAACAGACACATAGAACTTCCAAACTCATGCTCCTGGAAAACCGCTTTACTGTAGAGCTGCAAAATGCGTGTCAGTGCCATTCACATAGCATGCCTGTTCTTCAAATAAATAGCCACAGTTTGTGACTAAATGATAAGCAAAGATTACATACGTGTCCTGGTTAATAAAAACAAAACCACGTTCTTCACGCTTCCCTACACCAACTACTAGACAAAAACAATCCACTGATTTCACCGATAGCTTCTTCGTTATCTGGCCGTGGAACGTAGATCAATCTGACTATATTCAGCACATCAAAGAGCGATGGATTCATTTGTTGAATTCTTCAGAAACGTTAGCTAGAGAAAATAACAGTTGGACGATTTTCCTTCGGACAACACAAAGCAAAACAAGTAATGAAATGCAGGGAATTATGCAAAGATTCTGAACGGATGCTTATTGGGACAATCAAAAGTGCAGAACATTTGACAAACTTCCAAGTACATCAACACAGCCTATATTTCACCAAGAAATGCCAGCAAAGTAGCGTCTTAATTCAAAGCCCATCAATATTAACGTCACTTAATTTGTATATAACCTCGCCTAGACTACTAACTTGCTAGTTTTCTAGCCGATCCCAAGCCCGGATAAAGAGGGTTGGGCGTGGTGCTAGCAACTCCACCCCAAAACTTAACCAAACCGCTAATGAAACTTCAATGCACAGATATATTAAAAATTCTAAAAAATATAAACAATAACCTTATTTCTAGCTGGAATCGAGTAAGTGAAATGACGCAGGCTGGTGAAAGCCTTCGGGAAGCCAGCCACCCGATGTGCCTTCTTTCGATGAAAGCAAAATTAAGGATGGGTACCTGGAATGTTCGTACAATGTACGAAACTGGAAAGGCTACCCAGGTAGCAGCAGAAATGAGGGGATATAAGTGCTGGGAATCTGCGAGAGCAGATGGAACGGATGTGGCAGATGCCAACTACTAACTGGAGAGACAATAATCCATTCCGGTCACCCAGAGGACAACCACGAGCACACCGAGGGAATGGCCATCATGATGTCACCAACAGCAGTCAAAGCTCTCATGCAGTGGGAACCAATCTCCTCCAGGATAATGACAGCCAGATTCAACTCAAAAGGAAGGAAACTTACAATCATCCAAAGCTATGCGCCTACAAATCTCAGAACAAGAGGAGAAGGAGGCGTTCTACAGACAACTACAAACAGTAATGGACAACGTCCCAAATGCGATATCAAAATCCTGATGGGTGATATGAATTCGAAGCTGGGAGGAGACAACACAGGAAGAGAATTCACCATGGGTCGCGAGGCCCTCGGTGAAATGAATGATAATGGTGAACTCTTCTCAGACTTCTGCGCCTTCAATGATTTGGTGATTGGTGGCAGTGTGCTCAAACACAAGGATATACAAAAGGCGACATAGATTTCACCAGATGGAAACACCAAAAACCAGATAAACTTCATTTCAATGCTGCTCAAGCAAGTGGAGACGGAGCCTACTGGACACAGACCACTAACTAGTAGAAGGGAATTTCAAGGTGAAGCTAAAAGCTTCCAGGATAGCTGGAGATAGGCCACAGTGCAAGTTCAACGCTCAGAAACTGAAGGACACAACCACAAAAGACACTTTCACTGCAACTGTCAGAGCAAAGCAGGAAACACTACACGACATCACTGAAGAATCATGCGTGGAAGAACATTGGAAGTCTCTGAAGGCGATTCTCAACGAAACGTATTCAATGGTTTTAGGAAGAAACAAGAGGCAAGACAAGGAATGACTCTCAACGGACACTTGGAAGCTAATAGAGGAGAGGAGAATGGTGAAAGAGAAAATGATTCAATGCAAAGACGGGCAAGAGAGAGAGAGACGCTGAGCTCAACTTACACAACATTGGACAAAGAAGTGAAGAAGAATGCTAGGAAGGACAAAAGACGATTCTACGACCTAGCCACTGAAGCTGAGAAGGCAGCAGGCAAAAGGGACCTGAGGACACTATATCAGATAACCAATTCTCTATCCGGGAAGAGATCAACACAAGTGAAACCTGTGAGATGGCCAAGGGAACCCAATTACCAAGGAAGAAAGACAGATTAAACAATGGGCGGATCAATTCAAAGGACTCTTGAACCGACCACCACCTGCAACCCGTCTAGAAATACCAACAGCACGTACACAACTGCAAGTTGACACCACTCCTCCAACGAAAGCTGAAGTTTGGATTGCAATCAAGGACAACAACATCCAGCGCCAATCACCATCAACGGGAGGGATTTGAAAGAGGTTACTTCACTCACTTCTTCACCTAGGGAGCATTGTCTCAACTACAGGAGGAACGGACGAGGATGTCAAATCGAGCGAGAATCGGGAAGGCGAGAAACACATTCGTTAACCTGAAACCAATCTGGAAATCTTCGTCAATCAACATCAACAACAAAATTCGGTCGGGTTTTCACTATAAACGTCAAGTCAGTCAGTTCTTCTATACGGATCAGAAACTTGGTGGGTGGGTCACAAAGAATATTTCCAACAGCCTGCTGCGGAGGTTACCTTTATCAACAACTTTCTTCGCTCTATACTGAAGATCAGATGGCCAGGCCGGAAAGAATCACCAACAAGAAACTATGGCTGTGAACAAAGAAAACAAGAACCAATCGCCAGCCAACAAATATGTAGGAGAAAGTGGAGATGGATTGGACATTCGCTGAGGAGGCCGGTTGATGACATCGCGTGTCAGGCCTTCGAGTGGGACCCAAAAGGAAGCGGTGAGTGGGACTCCAAGAGTGACATGGAGGAAATCGTGTGAAGAGGAGTTGAAACAGTATGGACTGACATGGATGCAGGTGAAAAATACAGCAGGAGACAGAAGCAAGTGGAGACGTGCAGTTCTACTAGGAACCCAAGGGAACAACAATCATAATAAATTTGTATGTCGACAGGACAGTGATTCTTAGTTCTTTTCTATGCAAATGTCCCTGTGATAGAGTTCGTAAACCAATCCCAGTGAAACATTTGTAACGCACTTCGACTGTCCTGTTTTCCTGCGTAAAGGGTAATAAATGCTAAGGAGAAAAAACCAAGATCTAACTAGTGGTTGGTAATTGTTCCAAGGTCCTTGAACGAACCCTTTCAAAGTAAAACCATTTGATCCCTCTTCAAGTAGACAGACTATAAGATTAATCCTTAACCTTGTGAGCAGACTTGCTGCTATAAACGGCAGACAAGTATCAGAACCCTGAGACTTTTGACATTCGGTTACATAAACAACACCTAGAAAATTCATGAACTATTACATTCTGTTAAAATCTTAGACGAGTGGAAAAGATTTCAGGACTTACCACCAGCTGTATCAGGGTTGAACCAAGGAGACTGATTGTCTTGTCCGAAATTGCATGCGAACTCAACATTCTTCACATAAATGTGTGGGAACAAAGCGAAACGTTCGCCAAGTTGCGATTTTTGCACACGATAGCACTCCCCTTGATCAACACCATTAACGCTGAATTTGAGTACGGCCTCAGAACCGGTCCACTCCTGAAGTAGAAATTTATATAGGAATGGAGCTTACTAAAAAGGCGCCAACTACGTCTCCTTCCCCGAACGAGCATCCGTAGTCAGAAAACTTATTGTTGCATGATTTCTTGCCTGTACCCCCGTAGCCATAGGACTGTGGCTGCTCACCAAGTGCGAAGTCGGTATTCTCCGTAGACCAGCCTACTCGCATCACATGAGTGGCCCCGCCAAGGAGACTGTCATAGTTCTCCACCTGGATATTTTTCACAACCCGAACTTCATAAAAAGCTTTCCCAGAGATTACACCGTAGTTTGCTCTGACTCCCGCCCACATTAGTGAAAAACCACCTTCTGTCTGAGGTTTGGCTTGAAAACTAGTAGCATCAATAATGAGATTTAAGTCACAGTTGTAAGTATCAAGAAAGACATTTTCACTCTTTTCCCAGTTATCTGGCTCTTCAACCATTTTCGATTTCGGTTGCGGAGACCTTGAACGTCTGCGTGGTGAACGACGGGAGTCCCTATCTCGAGATCGAGATCTGTGGCGTGGAGAGTGTGACGGTGAACGTCTCCGCTTATGGTTTTCTGAGTCTGATTTTTGGTACTGATCAGAATGATTACCGTCTTTGTCATTTGCCACCTAATAACATTATATTATAAGGATAATATACTTACTCCATTCTCAAATCCCCGCCTAGGAGATACTACGGGACTTTGGTTGCGCTCTTCCTGTCCAGGATTCTGATTATTTTGCTTGGAGACATTTAGAGGATCCAATGGAATTTCTTTAGTTTCTACCGGCCATTTATGTAAAGTATATTGCCATACCATCTAAGCCGCACTTATCAGCAGATGATTTTGCTGCTTTTAGTGCATCATTTAAACGATCCATCAGAATCTGCTTCGTGCCGAAAGTATTCAGCCCTCGTCTCCCCAATTCAGCCCTCAACTCCGGGACCTTCAACTTGGACACATCAATGTCCTCACTCATTTTGCAATGGCGGACCTGTAAGGAACGGAGACAAACAAGTAGATCTATGGTAGCGTTACTCAATGTTCCATTTGTAAAAGTTAGGTAGAGACCAGTTCCCACTTCTCAATTCAATAGTATGGTGCCTGGAAAGAAGTTATAATATTGGATATGCATGCTGGAAGCTTGTAAAAATCCTTTGATTACTCATCACTAGTTTTCACAAGCGGGACAAAGATTGCAAATTTCCCACCCATTTACCGATTTAATGGTTTAACAGTTATTGATGTCTACAAAAGGGAAGTTTGTGCATTTTTATTTACTGAGGACGTTTTTTACAATAAAGCTACATAGACGTAAATAAACAGACGTTTTTCCCTTAAAAAGCATCACCTTACTCTATTCCTAGAGTACGTAGATCGTTAAGAAGTTTTGCTTTTCACGTATAGACTCAATAGGATTTTGCATACGCACCCTCAGTCAGTAGCTTACGTGAGGTCACGAAAGTTCTAGCTAGAATTTACCTGCGAGGTCGCTACCCAACAAAGGACTTTGGTAAGGGGAAGATGGGCGTAAAAAAAATGTATGACTTCCAGTAGACCTAGGACCCCTGTTTTAACTGTCAGGTCCTACAAAGGAGGTCCTATTGGTCTTCAATTCACTTAGTAAACTCATTCCAGATAGAAGAGACCACAGATGACACTAATTAAGGAACACATATACATAAAGGTAAATAGCTGGGTATGGACGACAGTGAACTGCTAGATGAACTAACTTCATCCTTTCGCTATACTTCGAAATTGAACTTCACTTATAAAGTCATTGGACGTAACTTTAACTTGCCTGAAATATCATGGGAACCTATCACTGCTGCTTCCCGCTACAGTAAACTCTTAGATGAGGTGCTGTCGCGTGGGTGGACACAAACTATTCAAAGCCCACCCAAAACCACAGTATACAGGGCATAGTGTTCTTTTTCGACACCGCCCCATCTACCATAGACATTAGACATTTCCAGGTAGTGGCCATAACACAAGAGTCTGTTCCTTCACTACTAACCCCCATTCATTAAGACGCTCTTACCTGCGCAAATCATCCATGTGCTTCGGAAAAGCTTCATGGGGCGCGTCTAACTACTTCATCCAAAGCTTAGTTTGGCAGTAACCGAAACACTATCCTACTAGTCTTACCAAAATGTATCGGTACGCTTTGATGAACTTACTCCAAAATGTAAACAGAACCCAAGCCAAAATGTAAAAACCTTCATTCCTAGGAAGGTAAGGGCTAAACCGCAAAGGCTGCACCGACAGTGCCAGAAAGAAAATAACTTCCCGTGTCTTGTGAATATAGCGAACATTTATCTCGAATTAAAGGGAAATAACGACAAAGTCTTAATCAGACAAGAAAATGCAGCTCTTAAAGATGGCTCCAAATACGCTGCGATCCATAGACTTCACGGCAAAAGGCTAAACCCTCGTAAACACGGCCGCCTGCTTAAACCTTGGGCTACTGTAGTGGTTCGAACTCGAAAGCAGGCGCCAAGTCAAAAACCGGTGGATGCTGAATTGTAACAGCCTAGCTCTTTGTGTATAAATATATATAAATTTTGGACTTCCGCTGTCACGTTCTGCTTCTCGCCCTACCCCGTGTGATTGATCTCTAATATTGTCTGTGTTGTTCTATTATAGAGCATGGCGAGCCGGCTCAACTCGTGTAAACTAAAGCGCGAGGCAAAGGACTTTGAATCTCCTGCTAATGCTAACATCTGTGTTAATGGAGTTGAAGATTGAACGATCAATTCATGGTTGTTTGCTCAAAATCAACTTCCCCAATTTTCGCGGAGGCATCAATACGATAGTCATCGTCTCATCGGTCGCTGTTCAGAAAGAAGTCTGCAGTAAACCATCAGAAGTAATATTGTGATTTATTATTGTAATATTTGTTCACAGACCTTAGTCATACTTGATTTATATGTTGGTGTAACAATACAGAATCCTCAAGTCAACAATTGGTGTTTTGGTTTTTTCGTTCGTTATTACTAAGCGTTTCTGAGAAACTTCAAGCGACAGCGTGAGCCCGAGCGTAGCAAGAGCTGGGCACTAACGGTTTACGAGACGTGACTGACAACCTGTGATCCAGAAGATGGTAACATAGCGCCACCGGTGATGTCATCAACCTCATCAACAACGTCGACGTCCACGCCTGCCGCAGATATGATTCAAGCAATGGTTGCAGCGTTCAGAATTGCATTGATGACGTCGAATACACTTTCATCGTCCTCCAGTAATAAATCTCAAGTTAAATTCCCTGCACCAGAAAAGTTTGTTCCAGGGGAACCATTCACATTGTGGGAGGATCAGTGCCGTCGCTACATACAGCAATTTGATGAAGAACAAAGAGCTAGTGCTATCATTTGTTTATTGTTGATACCTGCGTTGAAACGCCTCAAGCTAGCTGGCGTTGACACAGAACAGACGATGGGAGTGGAGTAATTTACAGCTATGCGTCGAGCACTTGCGCCGCATACCCTCGTTCTCGAGCAGCGGGCTGCTTTCCACGCATATGTCCAACAGAGCGGCGAAAGTACAGAGGAATTCCTCTGGTGACTTCAAGAGTTACCTCCAGTGGCTTTTGAAGGAGACTCAGCAATAGAAATCAGCTCCCGCATTCTCCACCAATTAGAAGAAGGGTTATTGCACGACGAAGTAAGAGAAAGGTGCATCGCCCGTGGAGGCCCTACAGGTTGCCAAACAGAAGGAAGCTCTAATTAAGCTCTGTAAGAACCGGCGATCAACAGAAGGACCCTATACTCCGTCACAGTATCAAGAATCGAGGACACCTTGTGAGCATCGTGCGCAACCACCTATTTAGTGGAGGTCCCAACCTTCTCCGAAAGCAAGACAAACTCCAAACCAACCACGTCCAAGGGCGGGCTGGATGAATTCTCGCCTCCCAGAAGAGATTGGTGAGTCTGCCTCTTTATTAACTAATGTTATGCAATTATCAGACGAGCCATATGTAGCCAAGCAATTCCCCAGCGTTTTAGTTAAGTTTCATGGCAGAACTCTCGTTGGTTTGGTAGACACAGGTGCGTCTCGCACACTGCTGTCCAGCAAACATTGTGATGCTATAGCCAAAACTGCCACCCCCACCTAAATATCCAAACGGACAATGGGTCTCGCATGAAAGTGGCTGGCAAGCTGTTAGTATTGTGGGAAGATAAACATGATCGTATGTGGCATCCGTGTTTGGTAGTTTACGGATTGTCATGATATTTGATAATAGGTTATGAACTCCTACGCAGTTGCAACGCTTCAATTAATATCGAATCCCAAACGCACACCCTTCTAGGTTCTACATTACTGTTTGGACCAGACATTAGTAATACCTGTTTACAGCTGAGTGTGAATGCAATTGATACCACCCTGATGGAAAGTATGTTAACACAGGTCCCGCGAGAGCACACAGAGGCGGTACATCGGTTAATTTCAGAGTTTCCGGAGGTCGTATCTTGGTCCCCGGCTGACCTGGGAAGAATCACAGCTATCCAACACACTATTGAGACTGGTAGTTGTGCTCCAATACGGCAAACACCTCGCCGAGTCCCAGCTAAGTTCCGTCCGCAGCTGGAAAGCATGATTGATGAAATGCTACAGAAAAAGATAATTGCACCATCAAACTCAATGTGGGCCTCGCCTATAGTATTAGCTAAGAAGAAAAACGGCTCCCTGCGCTTGTGAGTTGATTACAGAAAATTAATCGCAGTGACCCGGAGAGATGCTTACACATTGCCAAAAATAGATGAGACATCAGAGGCGTTATCAGGCGCCATCTGGTTTTCCACCCTTGATTTAGCTTCTGGATATTGGCAGGTGAAAGTCCACCCTCGTGGTCGGCACAAAACTGCCTTTATTATACCCACCGGTTTGTATTAATTCCAGACCACGACTTTCGGGTTCAGTAATGCACCAGCCACGTTTCAACGACTGATGCACACAACACTTAAAGGATTATTAATAATAATAATATATATTCTCATTTTTTACATGAGGGACGCCAGTTTACAGGGATCATCAATTCGATAAGTTACACACAAGATTAATAAGCATATTTAGTAAAGATAATATAATAAGGTACATTTTATTTCCTAGCTATGTAGGATACACCAATTGTATAGGCATGTATAAATATTGTTTTAATAATAATATATTTGTCCCTGTTTATGCAGGAACATACCGATTGCACAGGCATGGATAAGTTATTATATAAATTACACATAATTTGATGTATGATGAATTTACAGTTTGGTTGTTCTTTCTGATATTAGGGTCAGTCGGAGCAGTCTGCTATAAAGTCTGTTTGTGTAGCACATAAAGAGATATAGAAATATTGTCTTCGCATTAACAAAAAACCCAAACATCACTTGAATGTAATACAGATATCTGGGAAAAATAAAGCTTGAAGTCAATTCTCCTATATAACTTTGTTGTGAACAGCACACTTGGCTTAAAGATTATTGATGTATTATGTCGAGATCAGTGATATATTTATTCCATTTTTCAGCAGTCTTATCGTAGTTTCATAACAGGAAAGAAATTTGATCGTGGAGGCGAAAACTAGATAAAGTCATGCTAAGTTGTTTTACTGCATCAAATGGCGCCGAGGTCGATTCCAGAATTCTCCATTTGCGCCATTTGTGTCTGCATGGCGGACTGTACTCGTAAGTTGAGTAAAATGTTGAAAAACTGTTTGAAAACCAGTTGCTTCTTCACTTCAGATCATGAATACTCATTTACAGCACGTTTGCCAGCTTCTTTAAATGGTAGAATTGGATCGTTCCTGGAATTTGAGTGATTATGAGATAAATGGTTTGGAATTAATCATAGCAGTTAGAATACAGTTAAACATGCAGAGAAGTACTTTTGATTCAGCAACCGGTGAATTTTTTATTCTTTTCGATCTGGTACCAGAATAACTGCGAACCATTCCATTCAATATGTCGAATAAGGCATGCAGGGGCAGATCATTACCATCGAATGAATCAACTTGATCTGAGATGCAGCTTTCAGCATGTTTTCGTTATATCATAGATATCCAGGTTTATTGGCGCTGTATAGGCAGTGATTTGGATTATGACGTATTACACAGAGTCTCCGTGTCCATTTGAAGTATACATATGCTTTGAAAGGATTACTTTGTTGGCTCCTACCCCCACTGAGTGTTTACAACAGCAGCTGTGGGTTTATGTATTTCCTCGCCTTTTTGGATAAAACATCGCCGCATTCTTTTTGGGTAGGAGACCAGTTGGTGGATTATAAATGATGTCCAAGTAACTTTTATCTTTTCATGTGGTGTTGCGGTAAGTTTCTACCTTGTTTTCTCATATTTCATTCGTATGTTGATTATGGTTCGCCCTTTGTATCAGGTAGACATAGTTTGATCGACTCTTGGTTGAATGGGTGTTATTGTCATGACTGCTGCTTTTTTGTCTGGAATTATAAATAGAGACAAAACAAACAACAGGTGTAGTCTCTGAGTTCATACATTAAATGGGCCTATGATTTCTGAAACTCTTACATGGGAATTACCATTGGTATCAATTACAAACTCACTTAGTGTGTCATTAAGTGCCTTTTCAAAGGAGGCCAATGTGCTTGCTAGTCGTATTTTCTCAGGTAGTTTGTTCCATATTTGGGCATACCTAATCAAGAAAAACTTTTGCCTGGTGGCTGTTTTACATGGTTCTATAGCCACTGTACCTTTAGTGTGTCTAAGGTTGTATCCTGTGTTACCTGAGAACCGAGTATAGTTAGCAGGGGTATACACTATTTGGTTAAGAAGCTTATAGAAGAGTAACAGATTTAGTCGCAGTCGCCTTAACCATAATGTTTCTAGTCCCAGGATTTCACATCTGGTAGAGTAGTTTGTGCCGTTATCGGTTCCGAGTACTTTTCGCGTGAAGTACCTCTGTACTCCTTCTACTTTCAGTTTGTCTTCTATGCGTGTACTGCTGAATATGAATGAGCAGTAATCTAGGAGTGGGCGCACACATACCTTGTACAGTAGTATTCTGGACTCGTTTCTGTAGAAGTTCCTGAGTAGGAAACCAATAAGCCTTCGTGATTTCGACACTTGATTCGAGATATGCTCTGAAAATGATAGATTGTGTGAATATTTCAGTCCTAGGTCTAGTACAGATTTGAGTCTGGGGATTTTGTGGCCCTGAATTGCTAGGTTGAGGTCAAGGTTGGAACAGCCTATGCAGAGCCATCCACACTTTTCAACATTAAACTCAAGTCTCCACGTGTCACACCATCTATCCATTTTTGCTAATTCTTCATGTATGGAGTTCATAGTTGGGCCGATATCTGTATTTGTGCAGGTATATGTCACCTTCAAGTCATCTGCATACAGTATTGGCTTGCCTATACTAAAACATTCACATATACTGTTTATGTATATAATGAAAAGAAGGGGTCCCAATACACTCCCCTGGATGACACCACTGCTGATTGGTCTAGGTCTGGAGGTCATTGAGCCAACTTTAGTTGTCTGATTCCTGTCATACAGAAATGATTTTATCCAATTGTAGAGGGGGTTGCGTATCCCTAGTGAGCATAGCCTACCGACTAACAGACTATGTGGGACTCTGTCGAAGGCTTTCCTTATATCGAAATAGAGGATAATCACTAGCTCTCTCCTATCTCTTCTATAGGTGACTTCGTTGAAAAAGTCTATATGGCAAGTGACGCAAGATCTTTTCTTGAGGAATCCGTGTTGTGACAGGTTGATGAGTTTATGTTTTAGAAAGTAGTCTGACATTTGGTCTTTGATTACTTTCTCCATGATCCTTGATATGACTGGTGTTATATTGATAGGCCTATAATTACATGCACTAGTTTTGGCCCCTCCTTTATGCTTAGGTAATATATATGTGTTTTTCCAAGTTTCAGGGTAGGTTTCGGTCACTAGTGAGATATTAAATATTCTAAGTAATAATACAATCATATCCGTACCACCGTTTTTGTATATGACGGATGGTATATCGTCTATCCCACAACTACTGTTAGCTTTTAATGTCCTTACCGCCGATGCTATATTTTGTATATTAA
Source organism: Trichobilharzia regenti (assembly GCA_944472135.2). NCBI lineage: Eukaryota > Metazoa > Platyhelminthes > Trematoda > Strigeidida > Schistosomatidae > Trichobilharzia > Trichobilharzia regenti. The sequence continues at coordinate 89,322,336 of OX235270.1, forward strand.
AGTTTATTTCACCTAACTTGTAGTTATTTTTGCAGGTTATGTCGAGAATTGGGGACGGATGTGCTTTGGTGTTATTGGAGAACCACTCACTCAGGAGTTCACTAATGATCTGGGGATCATCATAAATTATACCTTCGTGTTCTAAATGACTGATATTGTTTTCTTCACCCTTCTTCAGCCGTTTTTGCAAGATTTTGCAGAGTTCCTGGGTTTTAGAGGTGCCCTCTAGGGCTTTATTTTCCTCGACTTGTGCTTTCATTTTATGTCTCTCATCTAAATTTTTAAATATTTCGTGTATCAGGTGTAATGCATTAAATTCTTTGTATAAATAAAATCTCCTTTTTAGTTTCCTTAGTTTTATTCGCGTTTTGCGATCTATGAACAGAGTTGGTGTCTTTAGGGCAGATTTCAGGGGTGCGATTGTGTCTCTTACCGAACTGATTGTCTTGTAGAAGGTATTTAGTATTACTTCTAAGTTATTATTGGTGAAGTATTCACCCCAGTCTGAGCTTCTCAAGAGCGTTGGTAGGAATTCCCAGTCGGCATTTCGATAGTCCCTATATTGATAGTAAACCGGGGAACTCTTAGGTGTGTGTTTAGTTGTTAGTTGTAAGGGTAGGGTGCAGTACAGTATGTTGTGGTCACTGTTGTCGAGTTTATCCCTCACCTCTATCGAGATCGGCTCTATTTTGTGACAGAGGATTAAGTCGAGAATATTGTTGTGTCGTGTTGGGAGGCGTACGCACTGCTTCCATCCTCCTACATCTATGGCTTCTAGGATCACCTCGTAGGTTCTCGGTCCAGTGCAGGTATCCCAGTTCACTCCAGGGAGGTTGAAATCGCCACAAACTAGTTTGTAGTCGAATTCCAGCTTAGGTACAACCTCTAGTATTTCTCCGATAACCGTATCAGTCGTTATAGGGCTGTTAGGGGCTCTGTATATACATCCCACAAGAATGTTATTTTCATTCGTGTGGATGCTTATCCACTTGGATTCTGGGAGTTTGTCGATAGTTAGGTTTGTAAAGGTATTGGAGTTAGTGGATTTAGAGGCATATATTAGACAGCCGCCTCCTCTCTTGTCTACTCTGTCATTCCTGTGGATGTTATAGTTATCAATTATCAGCTTTGTGTCAGGTATATCAATAGTAAGCCAAGTTTCAGTTACCAGAATCAGTGTTGGCCGCTCCATGTATACCAAGCTGCGAAGGGAAGTTATTTTGTTAAGGAGAGATCGAGCATTTAAAAGCATAATTTTCAGAAAACCAGGGTTGTTGGGATAGTTAGTAGGTTTTCTTGTTACTATCCCTAACTCCTGGTTGCCTATGTTATGTTCGGAGGGATCCTCATATGAGACATTGTCAGCGTGTTTACTATTCCCTGGACAAATTGTGCTGCGAGGGGGGCTATTGTTTGCTGCAACCGAAAATAATCCTGTTGCATATAATCGTTTCTGGCCTCATTACGTGGGTATCTAGGATCATTTCTCTGCATAAAATAGTCTGTTTCACTGTTCACATTGTAATTTACAGGGCCATAGTACCCTGTTTTTAGGTTGTTTTGAGGATAGTGCGTGCTAGGTTTTACGTAGTTGTACATTTGCTGACTCATCTCGTGAGTGTACCTAGAAGGACCAGGGGCCAATCTATACCCGTTATGCCGGGGGTTCGAGTATACATTTCCGTTGATATGGTACCTAGTGGTGTCCCGTCTAGTAGCCCATGTATTTTCATTATTGATTATGGGTCCCGTCCTCAGGTTATATGTGCCTACAGGCATATTACAAACTCGGCTGTTGCGGAAATCGTGGGTATCACTCTGCTGTTTGATCAGCTCGGTGCCCCTTGCATATCTCCTGGCGTGTGATTTTGTGTGGGTAGAGCTATTTTTGCCGTTAGTTCTCACCTTGTGCAGTCTGTCGTCCTCAATTCGTCTACTACTCTTAGTTCGACGAGGAGCACTTCCATTCACGTCTTCCGTCTCCTTTATGGGACCTGCCGCAGTGCGTGCGTTCTTTTTTAGGCTTATATGCTGCTTGTTGGGCTTGCCACAAGGGAGGTATATGGATGCATGAGGAGAAACCTTGGTTTTAGGGGACTTCTTTACGATGTTTACAGTGGGATTATCTTGTTTGGCCCTGGAAGCTGTGTGATCTGCCAATATTTTCAAAAAATAAAAAAAAAAAGCATGTATATCTACTTCATGTTTTTGGTCAGTCGATTTATCAGGAGTGTTCTCACGAACTTCGAGACCCATTAAAATGTTACTGCTCCTTTTGGGTTTTCCTTAACTTTCGCGTGTCGTTTGTTCACCTACTACAGTGCAAGTGTCACTTTGTGCTACAGTGTCCTTTGACACTTCGGTACTGACGCTATTCACGATTTGTGGTATAATCGTGTTTGTATCTATGGAATTCTTAGCTACTTGTCGTTGGTTGGGGGTTTTGTCCGGGACTATTTTAAGATTTTTGAATTTTGTAGTGGAAACCAAAATATCCTCAGATTTCCTGAATTGTTCGGCTATAATACAGCTGTCAAACCTGAAAAGTATGGGACATGTGCGGTTTGTCTCTTTTTTATTTAGTCTAATACACTGACAGAGTGTACTTAGAAGGTTGGCAGCTCTTAACAAGGAGTGCTGAACCGACTTTATGGGCTCTTTGTCAGGTATGTTGTACACTATGGCGTTCTGCTTAGAAGCAAGTCTCTTAACAACTTCGCTCGACAAATAGTCCATAACGTTTTCTAGCTCCTTAGCATGCTCCAATTCAGCATCGGTAGGTTTAGTCCTGAGCTTAAAGAGTTTTAGGAAAGTGAGATCCCCCAGTTCCTTTTGGAGATGGAGGATTGTTTCTGGTACCTGGTCAAGTTGATTTAGTTTCGTCCTGAGTTCATTTAGTTGTAGCTGCATGTCATTTATGATGCAGGCTAAGTTAGTAATCTCTGCCTTTTCTGACAGGATATCTTCCACCTGAATTACAGGGGTTAGCCTTATATTGGAACCGTTTATATTGGGTGAACTACTAACTGCAGCTGATTTAAGGGGTGTTAATGCAGTAATAAATATCCCACGGGTGTGCCTCGTATATTTAGACGATATCATCGTGTTCAGTCACACCATAGAAGACAACCTCGTGAGACTGCGGATTGTCTTGGAACGTTTGAAGGAGGTGGGACTCAAAGTTCAACCCACTAAATGCCGTTTATTCCGAACAGAAGTCACTTTCTTGGGGCATGTGGTCAGTGCACAGGGCGCTCATAGCGATCCTGAAAAAATTGCAGCAGTCAAAGACTAGCCCGTACCTAAATCCGTGAATGAGTTACAGTTTTCAAGGGTTGGCCTCTTATTACCGCCGGTTCGTGAGAAATTACTCAGAGACCGCTAGCCCCCTAACGAGTTTGACTAGAAAAAATATTCCCTTCGTATGGACAGAGGATTGTGACCATGATCATGCCCTGTCGAATCAGACTGGTAGGCCAGTTGAAGCTGATGTGAAAGGGAAGAGTTGGGAAACAAGATGTTTGTGGGCCTTATCGGATCAGTTAGTGCTCGTGAATGGTATCCTGGGTGTTCAACCCGGCCCCAACTACTTGAGAAGAGTTGTAGTCCCTCAGTCGTCCGTAACAGCAATTCTGGAGACTATACATTATGATTTGGGACATACTGGAATTAATAAAATGTTGCAAGCAGTTACCCAACGCTACTGGTGGCCTCGCCAACGGCGCGACGTCCGGGACTTTGTCCAAGGGTGTGCAACATGTGGCAAAGTAAAGAATCCACAGAGGAAACCCCGGGCGCCACTTACTAATATGAAGGCTGGATATCCTAACGAAATAATTGGCGTCGACATCATCGGACCTTTACGTGAGACCACACGTGGAAACAAGTATATGTTGGTTATGGTTGATTATTTTACGAAATGGTATGAAGCTGTACCGCTTCAGTGAATTGATGCCTCGATAGTAGCCAAAGCTATACTCGATTGTTGGATTGCCCGTTGGGGCGCACCAGAGCAATTGCACTCTGACCAAGGAACTAATTTCGAAACCATCATGGTTAGAGAATTGTGCCATCTATTTGGAATTAAAAAGCCAAGAACCACCGCGTACCACCCCGAAGGCAATGGGTTAGTAGAGCGTACCAGCCGAACCCTAAAATCATTACTACGCCTATTCTTAGAGAGAAGCTGAATCAGCCTGGGACATGATGTTACCAAGATGCTTGTTGGCCTACCGAGGAAGCACGCACATGTCTACGGGAAAGACACCACACCTGTTATGGACTGGCCGCGAGTTGCGCCTGTCTAGTGATACATTGGTTATGCCCCAGTGGGATGATCCGCTAACTACATCGGAAACGGTAACAAGGTTGCGAAAAACGTCGCTAGGTATCATAGCTATGCACGCGAAGAACTCCAGAGAGCACAAGAACGACAGTAACGTTACTACGATAGAAAGCAGTGGGGAACACCATTCAAAATAGGTGATAAGGTGTGGCGACATCAACCAGCGAATGGCAACTGGAGTCGACGCATAGCTCAAGCACAATGGGCAGGCCCATACGTCGTGTATCGCAGAGTAACTGACAATACTTACGAAATCCAAGAAGACAACAACAACCCTCAGAAAATGATAATGCACTTCAACCGTCTGAAGCCGTGTAGACCAAGCAGACAGGCACCGAGGAGAAACCCGCCTTATCTCGATAACCATAATAACCATGTGTCTCTTTCTCTTGTAGAGACGATTTCGAGGCGGGGAGAACGAACCACTGAAGTCGCTGGGGACAGCTTTTTGGAACCCAGGGGGTCACGTAGTGGCTCGAACTCGAAAGCAGGCGCCAAGTCAAAAACCGGTGGACGCTGAATTGTATATAAATATATATAATTTGAACAAAGCAAGAACTACAGTTTTAGCAGAATAATGTGGTACCATCATTTATTTCGTTGGATTCTCATCAGCTGCTTACAGGCTAAATAAATTATGAGGTTTAAGTACAGACATGTTTTAACATACTTGCAAATTTTACATGTTGTCAGCTGACAGAAAATTCCACAATTAGTAAACAGTGCTCAGAAGATTGCGCTTATATAATTTTCACACAGGCAATTCAAGTTAAAACAAAATAAATGTATGCAGAAAATGGTAAAGGAGTTACGTAATAAAGATGAGATGTGCGTTAGATGCACAGTGACTAGTAAGTTAGGTAACAATGTACTGAGTTGAGCTCAAATCATAGAAACAAGAGACAAGCAAAATTACAGATTATAAAAGGGAGGGTGAGGTTAAAGACAAGGATTACGTAATCAGATGAGAGAAAAAAAGGCATCCAGTTACCAGGGCAAGGAAAGACTAATAAATGCTTCTTTCTGAACACATATATCTGGTTTCAAGCGCTTGTTTTAACTTGAATTGCCTGTGTGAAAATTATATAAGCGCAATCTTCTGAGCACTGTTTACTAATTGTGGAATTTTCTGTCAACTGACATGTAAAATTTGCAAGTATGTTAAAACATGTCTGTACTTAAACCTCATAATTTATTTAGCCTGTAAGCAGCTGATGAGAATCCAACGAAATAAATGATGGTACCACATTATTCTGCTAAAACTGTAGTTCTTGCTTTGTTCAAATTCATTAAGGGGAATAAATGTATGAAATATATATAACTTTTGGACTTCTGCTGTCGCGTTCTGCTTCTGGCCTTACCCCGTGTGCTTGATCTCTAATATTGTCTGTGTTGTTCTATTATAGCTACCAAAATTTTCTGTCACTTATATCGCATCTGATTACTTGGATTTATTTTGTTTTAGTTATTCAATTATGTGTCCAAACTGTATCACATACTCTCGCGATTATTTAAAATGTTTTCAACCTGATGATCTACGAGTATATAATAACCTTAAGAAAAAGCATCGTGGTGGGTGGCAAAGATCCTTATAGTGTACTCCAACGCATCAGATGACTGTTCCTGTGATTATGAACACAAATTGCAGGTCATTATCGAACAAGATTAATTACTTGGATGCTCTATTACGTTCAAATATTTATCGTAATACAAGTGTAATAAAGCTTCAAGATACTTGGCTGCACGATTCATATGATGACAATTTAATCTTACTTAATGGTTTCAATATGTACAGACAAGACCGAAGTAGTTTAGAGCGGTAAATAATTCCCCAAAATTATTGACCACAGCAATCACTCATTGGATGCTGACCACCACTGTTTAAGTCGACTTGTTTAGCTGAAGGCTTCCGGTCAAGCATCCCCGCCATTTGGTACCCCGTCGTGTAACGTGCACGATCACTAGCTAGCTAAGCGTTCGTCTAACGGCTTGTTTTGGTTCCTAAATATATCTCTTGGTTTGGACGATCAATTATTGGCTTTTGCTTTGTCTTTGGTACGCAAGAATAAATTAATTAGAAGTTGTTGAACGAGATATCCGTCAACCTTTAAACTGGTGAGCCCAACCGCGAACTTGATCCACGATAAATCCGCAGATAATTCCGGTGAGTTCGTTCCATTTTGTATTTGTTCTTGTACTCTATATTATTCGACATAATTTTCGTCATGAGTGATCTTGGTCCCAAGGTCATCTGTATCCGCTCAATTCCTTAAACCATTCAGCTCGTACCATACTGGCCAGATAATGCTGAAACGTGGTTTCTGCTAGCTGAAGCAGATTTTTGTGAGCATGGGATAACCGATCAACGTTCACAGTTACTTGCAGTTATTCACGCCCTACCGCGGGAATTCAGCAAGTACGTAACATCGCAAATGTTGAGTCCCGAGGTAAGTAACTCGTACGAGTTGCTCAAAGCATCCCTCCTCAGGAGAAACGTTCTCACGGACCGACAACGTCTAGATGAATTATTTCGTAACATCGAGTTAGGAGATCAGTCAGCCGTGGGCATGCTGACAAGAATGAAAGAAATCGTCGGGCAAAGTCAGTTCGACGAAGGACTGTTTAGACAACTCTTCTTAACCAAGCTGCCACAGTCTGTACAGACCGTACTTGTGACACTTCAGGGTACTGTAATAGAGGACTTAGCTATTACTGCAGATAGGATTCTAGAAATAACTAAACAGCCTGTTCCCGAAATATGCTCGATGACTAAGCAGACTTCGAGTAAGGATCCTGCAATGATAGTTATGCAACTCCATCCAGCAGATGTTTAGGTCGAACATGTCTTCCAACTCCTCCGACCGTCGTCCTAAATCTCCCCAACGCAGGAACTCACGTGGCCGATCTAAGTCCAAACCACGTTCACTGTAAAACCCTGACTGGTGCTGGTACCACAACACCTATGGCCAAGAAGCGAAGTCTTGTCGTAAGCCTTGTAACTTCGGAAATGTCTCAAAGTCTGTGGGAAACTATCCCGCCGGCACGCGTTAGCGGCAACCGTCGCCGGTGGCACTAGCCGCCTTCTTTACATCCATGATGTGATAAGCCAGACTCGATACTTAGTCGACACAGGCGCCGAAGTCAGCGTCCTTCCTGCTACAGCAGCAGATCGACAGAAGGAACCTACCTTCAACTTACAGGCTGCAAATGGAAAACCAATCGCAACCTTTGGTAGGAAATACGTCTATCTGAACGTAGGTTTACGCAAACCTATTCGACGGATTTTCCTTCTCACTGACGTCACAATGCCCATCATTGGCACGGACCTACTTAATCATCATGATTTACTCGTAGACGTCCGCCGAAAACGACTGATTGACAATACTACTAGTCTGTCTATCAAAGGCATCAGCTACATAGGCCCTAGTCTGTCACCCGTTAAGATAAAGGCAATTCTTGATCCAACTTTTCAACCTATCGTTGACAAGTATCCGGAAATTAATTGCCCGTCGAACGACCTACCGTGCATAACCAGCAATGTTATGCACCACATCACTACCACAGGACAACCTGTGACATCTAAAGCACGACGATTAGCTCCTGAATGCCGAAACAACCCCTGATTGCTACCCGTTGCCTCATATACACGACTTGACGGCAACCTTATCCGGCGCGACTATATTCTCCAAAATCGACTTGGTTAAAGCGTATAACCAAATCCCAATGGCAAAAGAAGACATCCCGAAAACGGCTATTATTACGCCTTTCGAACTTTTTGAATTTCTACGTATGCCATTCGGTCTCCGGAATGCAGCCCAAACATTCCAACGCTTCATTGACGAAGTATTTCGCGGTCTCGACTTTGTATACGCATACTTAGACGGCTGCCTCATTGCCAGTCCAGACAAGGAAACTCACCTTAGGCACTTGGACTTGGCATTTGAAAGGTTACGCCAACATGGTGTTACTATTAATATTCAAAAATGTCAAATCGGTGTTGACTCACTTGACTTTCTGGGTCACACTATTGACTGCAAGGGAATTCGCCCACTAGCTACTAAGGTTGAGCCTCCCAAGAAAACCCGTTCTGGACTCACCGTAAGGTTCCCAGAATATCTGCACACTTATTTGACTTAACGACGTCGTGTGATTCACGCAACTCATTCGTTTGTGGTACTGACTATTTTTTTTGACGTATCAATTTTTTTTATATACTGTATCACCGAACACAAAAATTCTTTTCTCAACAGTTCATGTAACATACACAAAAAAATAATTAGATGTATTTTTTTCGATGTTCTGAACTTAGCATTATTTTACTGTATAGTAAATGCACATAATTTTTTTTAACCAGAAAGCTCATTTCGTACATTTTCCTCGACATGGTTCTTAGCGTTCTTGTTTTCTTTTCCAGGTGCGACGGGCACTGGACAGGAAACAAACGAAGCACGGAATCCAACGAAAAACAACAAGGAAGCTATGTACAAACACCCTATTAGCATAGGCAGACAAACCAGTAGGCATGTCACCAAGCCGATCGGAAGATTTTTTTCACCCGAAAGGGATCCATCGAGTTTTTTTACTTCCGGCTGGTTCTGTCTTAGGGTCCTCACGACCCCACTAGGGGGGAGTGAGCTGTAGCGGTAAATAATTCCCCAAAATTATTGACCACAGCAATCACTCATTGGATGCTGACCACCACTGTTTAAGTCGACTTGTTTAGCTGAAGGCTTCCGGTCAAGCATCCCCGCCATTTGGTACCCCGTCGTGTAACGTGCACGGTCACTAGCTAGCTAAGCGTTCGTCTAACGGCTTGTTTTGGTTCCTAAATATATCTCTTGGTTTGGACGATCAATTATTGGCTTTTGCTTTGTCTTTGGTACGCGAGAATAAATTAATTAGAAGTTGTTGAACGAGATATCCGTCAACCTTTAAAAGTTCAAGGAAGAAGCGAGGTAGTGGCGTTGCTGCTTTTATCAATTCTCAGTGGTCTGTTGCCAACGACGTTTGTTTTAAATTCTCAAATGGTAATATCGACTGTATAACTGTCAAGTGTAGACCTAAACACCTATCTAAATACAAATTCATTTATATCACAGACATTTATGTCACACCTTTGTGTGGCACTTCAGAACTGTCTATGTTTGCTGATCAAATTCACTATTTTCGCTGCCTCCTCTTTTGAAAACTCGTTGTCCATAGTGACAGACGATTTTAATTCAGGTGACTGCGGCTTTCTCACAGTGCCAGATCATAAAAATGTCGTCAACTTTCCCACCAAGCTGGATAATTCTCTTGATCTTGTATTTATAAATGACCATGGAATATAATAAGCTCGTGAAAGAACCCCACTCTTTAAATCAGATCATTGTATTATACGGGTTTTACCTAAAATTTATGGAAAGTTTCACAAGTGAACTTTTTCACACCTCTCCAAGAAAACCGTACATGTATGTTACTCTAAGAAGAATGTTCAGAATCTTAGGGGCATGCTCAAAGACACAAGGCGGGACCTGTTTAGTGAAGACTTGATGACAATCTCTAATATTACAAATTATCTCAAATTTTGTCTTGACACCTGTTGTCCCAGAGAAACGCTCTTCATCAGATTGACCGCTTCTCCTCCCCTCAACTTAAAGAGCACCGCAGACAAAAAGAAAGCTATATAAAATGAGGAATAATACTGGTTTGAAAAGAATTAACATCCTAATAAAATCTGAAATGCTCAGGTTGAATTCAATTTGCAACCAAAAGTTTATATCCTGTAAAACTGCATCTGATATATGGAAATTTTCAAAGAAATTACTGGTGGTAAGCAGATGAATAGTGTACTTTATTCCTTTGATGTTTAAACACCAAACTAGTCTTTCATATATTGAGCGTTGATAAGGCATAACCCTAGTTTGAAGTAGCGCCAAAATATTCTCTTGAGGACATTTTCGAAGTCTTGTAAATTTGAGCTCGGCTGGTTAGTTTCGTATGGTGTAGATAGCTTGTCAATGCAGTTGAAGATTGAACGATCAATTCATGGTTGTTTGCTCAAAACCAACTTCCCCAATTTTCGCGGAGGCATCAATACGATAGTCATCGTCTCATCGGTCGCTGTTCAGAAAGAAGTCAGTAGCAAACCGTCAGAAGTAATATTGTGATTTATTATTGTAATATTTGTTCACAGACCTTAGTTTTAAAGCTTAATTTTAAAGTTGGCTATATGTTGGTGTTACAATAAAGAATTCTCGAGTCGCCAATCGGTGTTTTGGTTTTTGCGTCCGTTATTACTAAGCGTTTCTGAGAAACTTCAAGGGACAGCGTGAGTCCCAGCGTAGCAAGAGCTGGGCATTGACTGTTTACGAGACGTGGCTGACATAGCTACTTTTGACTTGATTCTGGGTTTTGTTGGGCTTGGATTGTGTTGAATTCGTTAAAAAATAATTGTCAAAATCCCTCTCTAAACCTGAAGGCACTTATCGTGCAAGGGGATGTTTGAGAATGTGTTCCATGCCAAAATTATTGGGTGCACCTAAAGTCCCTGCTGTTAACACCTGTTTGTGGCGTCTCAATGATTTCTGCAGAGTTTTGTTTTATCACTTGTGTCCATATTTTTTGTTCACGAGTGTTTTAATAAATGTTTGTGGCTATAGCCCGGAACTTCCGGATACGGGAATTTTGTTGAGGAATCCTGCTACAGTTTAAAAGTCAATGTCACTTTCAAGATTTTTATTGTCTTCTGTTAGCGATTCGTGAATTTTTAATTCAAATGCTTCTGTTTTCATTTACAGTGATACCCAATGAACGCATTGGCACCTGGAGACAATGGCAATCAACCTACACTTCCTTTATCAGTGGACGTCAAAAAATATTTTGACGGAATTATGTTCAGTCACCGGTATACCAGTTGGGTTCAAGTAGAAGATGCCCTAAGTCAGCTAGAATCAGTACGACATACACACGTATATGGCATAGTACTTCTAGGCAACTCGTACGCATTATGTGGTGAAGAAGTGCATACGGAACCATGAATCTCAGGAGCTGAAGTACAAATTAGTAGTCTTTCGTTGTACATATGGCATGAAGCGAAAAACTAGAGGTTCAGGTTTACGCATCAAGCCGTAATAATTCTATTATTTATTTCTGCAGTGCGAAATACACTGGCTGCCAATCTGGATTTCGTATACGCTACAAGGAAGGCGAGTTCATCATTTGTGCCGCTAAAACAGTTCACAATCACAGATGTGAACAACGTCTTATGATAGGTGATCCTTATTTTAGGCGTCTGTCCGGGGATGAAAAGGAGAATATTGCACCTGTTGTAAAGGCTAGATCCGAGGTTGGTGATGTTTTGGAATATGCTAAAGAGAATTTTAATAGAGTTTTGACGAGCACAGACGTGTATAATTTACGTAAGGATGTGAGACCGGCTAAGTTATGCAGTTTAAAGTTATTTTGCAAGCCATGTTTTTGAGACCAGACGTTATACGCATAATAAGGCAAAGCGGTCAGTTGGCTGAGTACGAAGTTACGAATACAGGGATAACTAACAAAATTTGCTTCGCCCTGGATTCACAGGTGAAGTTATATCGGATATATGGGGAGGTGGTGTGTATTGACTCAATATAAAATACCAATTAGCATGGGTAGGTTATACGCGAAACGGTTGACAAATCTTAATAAGATATTCTCTGTTTTCGTTGCTGGTAACACAAAAAATACGTCAAGGGAGGCATGTTCCTGGCATGGACAGGACCAGAAAGGGAATGTCAGCCATGTCTCGTAAACCGTCAATGCCCAGCTCTTGCTACGCTGGGACTCACGCTGTCCCTTGAAGTTTCTCAGAAACGCTTAGTAATAACGGACGCAAAAACCAAAACACCGATTGGCGACTCGAGAATTCTTTATTGTAACACCAACATATAGCCAACTTTAAAATTAAGCTTTAAAACTAGGGTCTGTGAACAAATATTACAATAATAAATCACAATATTACTTCTGACGGTTTGCTACTGACTTCTTTCTGAACAGCGACCGATGAGACGATGACTATCGTATTGATGCCTCCGCGAAAATTGGGGAAGTTGGTTTTGAGCAAACAACCATGAATTGATCGTTCAATCTTCAACTCCATTGACACTCCCCGGCAAAAAAGGATCTATTCCTTTTTTCAATCACGACCAATACACGTTGACTCGGATGCTCTTGAGAGAACCTGGGTCACACGGACAGAGCCGAAATGGAAAACAAACAGAAAAGCCAACACACCACAAGCATACTCACAGCACAATCTCACACATCAATGACGACCTGCGCCTTCCAGTTAAAAGTGTCCTCTTGACACATCCTCTTGCAACACAATCGCCACTTGCTAGAATGACTCTTGCAGGATGCGACGTGACCATAGCACCAACTCATGATACTCCACGCACATCCTCTTATCTACTCACTACCAATTACCACTGCAATCGATTGTCACTCATTCTGCCTCAGTTCTAGTAATGGTGACGTATGCGAGCCTCAGTCGTTTACACTCTTTCTCCCCGGCGTGTCAGACCGCACCTAACAATTATCTCCGTATGCATTTCATTCTCAGCAATAGCCTCCCCGGCGTATACGACCCATCTGCTGTCTCTAACATCAATCAATTCATTCATGGATGTAGAAGACTAGAAACAACTTCACAAGTGGGCACGACGAACAATTTAATAACATCATGTAATAACAGCAAGGTACGAAAACAACAAGTGAACACAGTGAATCCAAAAATCACTAATTTATATGACACCCTACACATATATACAAACAGTGCAAATAACCTCGCAGATCGTGTATCGATGCAATTCCTTTGAAGAATTGCAGGACTCACAGCAGTACGCCTACATTCCTTCTCAGGTTGACGATTGTAAGTTGTGGAATGTCCGGACACAAACAAGATTGCCAACAGCTAGATGACAGATGATATCAATTCAGTATATACAATATGAACATATGTACAAAATCACGCACCAAACATATTGAACTGCTAATTGATGCGCTACCCTTGAAGAACTGTAGGACTTACAGCAGTACGCCTACAACCCTTCTCAGGCTGACACCCTAGGTTGGAAAATCGTCGCAGAGTTCATTTGCTGACTTCCTTCTATCAGCTATATTCTCAAATCTCAACAGTAACACGCTGATGTCATTGTATCGTAGAATATAGATGACGAACAAACACACGACGTATCTGGTCAACCAAGCGTAGACACAGAGTAATTTACACCAAAGATAATAGCACTCAAATAGTAACTTGAAACTAGAAATGCCTTGGTTCATGCAAGTCAATTTAACAATTACTCTTTCGTTTACACTTGGCTTATTCTCACTAAACTGAGCAATATCTTTCGTCTTTTTGAATGCACCAATACTATCATAGTCATTGCAAAAGGTACTTGAGTTGATGGGCGTCCTTCTCATTGTGGATGACAACACCAACGACAACTGATTGATACCAGTTGATGAAGTTAGCGGTGCATCAGAAGCTGTTGTTGTTCGGCTTTCAGATAGTTGTCTAACTGCAAGATTACCACCAGCGCCGTCATTTACTGTCAGCTCAGGTTTAGCACTATCATCTGATGATAGGTGGGCTACATGCTGATCAATTACACTGACGGTCTGACAAGTATACATGCCTGCTGCAACTGCATTTATTTCTACTTCACGTTCAAGTTGTACAGAACCTTTATTCAACTTAGCAGTAGTAGGCATATCCCTCATCTCATCATGATCAACCAAAGACAAATGTGAAGTATCATGATCATTATCACGAATATTCAACTTACCATCATCTATCTGATCGACTTCATCATTTTCAAACTCTTTAATAACAGAAGTAGACAATTTTGGTTCCTCCTCACAAATCCTTATAGGTTCTATATCTTCACTCTGACTAGTAATACCTTGTAAACTTGTGGAGTCAGAACTGTACCCTGAAGCAGTAACTCTATTCCGTGACACTCTATTCAACAATGGCTTACTAATTGCAACTACACACTTCTTCGCCGCGCTATTATCGTCACACAATTCGGAGTCAGGCCTGGAGTTTACATTTATCTTATCACTGAACTTGCTCACTGGTTTACAGCTCACCTTTGTATGCACCTCTTGCAAACGTGTAAAACACAACCGTGTCTGTCTTGCATCTTGCAACTTATCTATTGAGGATGTACTACGAAACCTGTTACACTCACTAGATCTATATGCATTACTAGACATCATGGAGCCTTCTCGATATCCACCTCTCTGAGGCCCTTTCGTCATCAATGATTGCATTTTGCTCTCAGACTGCTCCATTCTAGGGGTGAGATTCAATATACTGGCAAACTTGCTCATAGATTGATTGACACTATCTTTTACTAGTTTCAGGATATCGTCAAACTTTGGCTCGATACCCTCATCCTCCACACGGGAGCTCATCTTCACCCACTTCCTTTGCAGTCGAGTAGGTAGACGTCTTGCTATTACTTCTAGTATAAAACTCGAGTTGAGGTCACTCATGCAATTCATCGAAATCAATGCATTCTTGTAAATCAGCAAATTATCCAGAAACTCAGTGAGTGCCTGCAAGTCATCCTGTAATTGACCACCATTACCCTTAACAGCCTCGAATAATTTCCCTACAATCATCGAAGGTCTTCCAAACCTTTGACGTAATATGCTCATAGCCTCGTAGTAGCCCTCTTTTGGCTTCATAAACTTACAGCACTGTATAGCTCTTGCAGCAATTCCAGTGCAATACCTCACCAAATACATTAACTTCATTTCATCATTTAATAAAAATCCACTCAGCATGATCTCAAACTCCTTTACAAATTGTAAATAATCAGCCGGGTTTCCATCAAAACATCGTGGTTCAAATTTAGGGAGTTTGATGTTCCTATTATCCCTGGACGGCGAAACAGTAACATCAACCATGTCATGCTTAACATCAGACACATCGTTACAATTAACAGACAAGTCACCATGACTTACTTTCCCGTTTGCATCCAAGACGCTCTATCCCTTCTTTGACCCAGGCATTGTTGAACTTGACCCAATTTCAAAAACGTTCCAGATATTGCTTGTTCAAAGAGGACTTGACCGGCACCAGGAGAGATGAACGGTGACTATCCAAACTGTCACCGACTGTCTGAATCCGCCAAAGTCTGTTTCTACCGTCAAAAACTGTCAGTCACGTCTCGTAAACCGTCAATGCCCAGCTCTTGCTACGCTGGGACTCACGCTGTTCCTTGAAGTTTCTCAGAAACGCTTAGTAATAACGGACGCAAAAACCAAAACACCGATTGGCGACTCGAGAATTCTTTATTGTAACACCAACATATAGCCAACTTTAAAATTAAGCTTTAAAACTAAGGTCTGTGAACAAATATTACAATAATAAATCACAATATTACTTCTGACGGTTTGCTACTGACTTCTTTCTGAACAGCGACCGATGAGACGATGACTATCGTATTGATGCCTCCGCGAAAATTGGGGAAGTTGGTTTTGAGCAAACAACCATGAATTGATCGTTCAATCTTCAACTCCATTGACACTCCCCGGCAAAAAAGGATCTATTCCTTTTTTCAATCACGACCAATACACGTTGACTCGGATGCTCTTGAGAGAACCTGGGTCACACGGACAGAGCCGAAATGGAAAACAAACAGAAAAGCCAACACACCACAAGCATACTCACAGCACAATCTCACACATCAATGACGACCTGCGCCTTCCAGTTAAAAGTGTCCTCTTGACACATCCTCTTGCAACACAATCGCCACTTGCTAGAATGACTCTTGCAGGATGCGACGTGACCATAGCACCAACTCATGATACTCCACGCACATCCTCTTATCTACTCACTACCAATTACCACTGCAATCGATTGTCACTCATTCTGCCTCAGTTCTAGTAATGGTGACGTATGCGAGCCTCAGTCGTTTACACTCTTTCTCCCCGGCGTGTCAGACCGCACCTAACAATTATCTCCGTATGCATTTCATTCTCAGCAATAGCCTCCCCGGCGTATACGACCCATCTGCTGTCTCTAACATCAATCAATTCATTCATGGATGTAGAAGACTAGAAACAACTTCACAAGTGGGCACGACGAACAATTTAATAACATCATGTAATAACAGCAAGGTACGAAAACAACAAGTGAACACAGTGAATCCAAAAATCACTAATTTATATGACACCCTACACATATATACAAACAGTGCAAATAACCTCGCAGATCGTGTATCGATGCAATTCCTTTGAAGAATTGCAGGACTCACAGCAGTACGCCTACATTCCTTCTCAGGTTGACGATTGTAAGTTGTGGAATGTCCGGACACAAACAAGATTGCCAACAGCTAGATGACAGATGATATCAATTCAGTATATACAATATGAACATATGTACAAAATCACGCACCAAACATATTGAACTGCTAATTGATGCGCTACCCTTGAAGAACTGTAGGACTTACAGCAGTACGCCTACAACCCTTCTCAGGCTGACACCCTAGGTTGGAAAATCGTCGCAGAGTTCATTTGCTGACTTCCTTCTATCAGCTATATTCTCAAATCTCAACAGTAACACGCTGATGTCATTGTATCGTAGAATATAGATGACGAACAAACACACGACGTATCTGGTCAACCAAGCGTAGACACAGAGTAATTTACACCAAAGATAATAGCACTCAAATAGTAACTTGAAACTAGAAATGCCTTGGTTCATGCAAGTCAATTTAACAATTACTCTTTCGTTTACACTTGGCTTATTCTCACTAAACTGAGCAATATCTTTCGTCTTTTTGAATGCACCAATACTATCATAGTCATTGCAAAAGGTACTTGAGTTGATGGGCGTCCTTCTCATTGTGGATGACAACACCAACGACAACTGATTGATACCAGTTGATGAAGTTAGCGGTGCATCAGAAGCTGTTGTTGTTCGGCTTTCAGATAGTTGTCTAACTGCAAGATTACCACCAGCGCCGTCATTTACTGTCAGCTCAGGTTTAGCACTATCATCTGATGATAGGTGGGCTACATGCTGATCAATTACACTGACGGTCTGACAAGTATACATGCCTGCTGCAACTGCATTTATTTCTACTTCACGTTCAAGTTGTACAGAACCTTTATTCAACTTAGCAGTAGTAGGCATATCCCTCATCTCATCATGATCAACCAAAGACAAATGTGAAGTATCATGATCATTATCACGAATATTCAACTTACCATCATCTATCTGATCGACTTCATCATTTTCAAACTCTTTAATAACAGAAGTAGACAATTTTGGTTCCTCCTCACAAATCCTTATAGGTTCTATATCTTCACTCTGACTAGTAATACCTTGTAAACTTGTGGAGTCAGAACTGTACCCTGAAGCAGTAACTCTATTCTGTGACACTCTATTCAACAATGGCTTACTAGTTGCAACTACAGACTTCTTCGCCGCGCTATTATCGTCACACAATTCGGAGTCAGGCCTGGAGTTTACATTTATCTTATCACTGAACTTGCTCACTGGTTTACAGCTCACCTTTGTATGCACCTCTTGCAAACGTGTAAAACACAACCGTGTCTGTCTTGCATCTTGCAACTTATCTGTTGAGGATGTACTACGAAACCTGTTACACTCACTAGATCTATATGCATTACTAGACATCATGGAGCCTTCTCGATATCCACCTCTCTGAGGCCCTTTCGTCATCAATGATTGCATTTTGCTCTCAGACTGCTCTATTCTAGGGGTGAGATTCAATATACTGGCAAACTTGCTCATAGATTGATTGACACTATCTTTTACTAGTTTCAGGATATCATCAAACTTTGGCTCGATACCCTCATCCTCCATACGGGAGCTTATCTTCACCCACTTCCTTTGCAGTCGAGTAGGTAGACGTCTTGCTATTACTTCTAGTATAAAACTCGAGTTGAGGTCACTCATGCAATTCATCGAAATCAATGCATTCTTGTAAATCAGCAAATTATCCAGAAACTCAGTGAGTGCCTGCAAGTCATCCTGTAATTGACCACCATTACCCTTAACAGCCTCGAATAATTTCCCTACAATCATCGAAGGTCTTCCAAACCTTTGACGTAATATGCTCATAGCCTCGTAGTAGCCCTCTTTTGGCTTCATAAACTTACAGCACTGTATAGCTCTTGCAGCAATTCCAGTGCAATACCTCATCAAATACATTAACTTCATTTCATCATTTAATAAAAATCCACTCAGCATGATCTCAAACTCCTTTACAAATTGTAAATAATCAGCCGGGTTTCCATCAAAACATCGTGGTTCAAATTTAGGGAGTTTGATGTTCCTATTATCCCTGGACGGCGAAACAGTAACATCAACCATGTCATGCTTAACATCAGACACATCGTTACAATTAACAGACAAGTCACCATGACTTACTTTCCCGTTTGCATCCAAGACGCTCTGTCCCTTCTTCGACCCAGGCATTGTTGAACTTGACCCAATTTCAAAAACGTTCCAGATATTGCTTGTTCAAAGAGGACTTGACCGGCACCAGGAGAGATGAACGGTGACTATCCAAACTGTCACCGACTGTCTGAATCCGCCAAAGTCTGTTTCTACCGTCAAAAA
Organism: Trichobilharzia regenti; assembly: GCA_944472135.2. Classification (NCBI taxonomy): domain Eukaryota; kingdom Metazoa; phylum Platyhelminthes; class Trematoda; order Strigeidida; family Schistosomatidae; genus Trichobilharzia; species Trichobilharzia regenti. The sequence continues at coordinate 89,341,313 of OX235270.1, forward strand.
CTGTCAGTCACGTCTCGTAAACCGTCAATGCCCAGCTCTTGCTACGCTGGGACTCACGCTGTTCCTTGAAGTTTCTCAGAAACGCTTAGTAATAACGGACGCAAAAACCAAAACACCGATTGGCGACTCGAGAATTCTTTATTGTAACACCAACATATAGCCAACTTTAAAATTAAGCTTTAAAACTAAGGTCTGTGAACAAATATTACAATAATAAATCACAATATTACTTCTGACGGTTTGCTACTGACTTCTTTCTGAACAGCGACCGATGAGACGATGACTATCGTATTGATGCCTCCGCGAAAATTGGGGAAGTTGGTTTTGAGCAAACAACCATGAATTGATCGTTCAATCTTCAACTCCATTGACACTCCCCGGCAAAAAAGGATCTATTCCTTTTTTCAATCACGACCAATACACGTTGACTCGGATGCTCTTGAGAGAACCTGGGTCACACGGACAGAGCCGAAATGGAAAACAAACAGAAAAGCCAACACACCACAAGCATACTCACAGCACAATCTCACACACCAATGACGACCTGCGCCTTCCAGTTAAAAGTGTCCTCTTGACACATCCTCTTGCAACACAATCGCCACTTGCTAGAATGACTCTTGCAGGATGCGACGTGACCATAGCACCAACTCATGATACTCCACGCACATCCTCTTATCTACTCACTACCAATTACCACTGCAATCGATTGTCACTCATTCTGCCTCAGTTCTAGTAATGGTGACGTATGCGAGCCTCAGTCGTTTACACTCTTTCTCCCCGGCGTGTCAGACCGCACCTAACAATTATCTCCGTATGCATTTCATTCTCAGCAATAGCCTCCCCGGCGTATACGACCCATCTGCTGTCTCTAACATCAATCAATTCATTCATGGATGTAGAAGACTAGAAACAACTTCACAAGTGGGCACGACGAACAATTTAATAACATCATGTAATAACAGCAAGGTACGAAAACAACAAGTGAACACAGTGAATCCAAAAATCACTAATTTATATGACACCCTACACATATATACAAACAGTGCAAATAACCTCGCAGATCGTGTATCGATGCAATTCCTTTGAAGAATTGCAGGACTCACAGCAGTACGCCTACATTCCTTCTCAGGTTGACGATTGTAAGTTGTGGAATGTCCGGACACAAACAAGATTGCCAACAGCTAGATGACAGATGATATCAATTCAGTATATACAATATGAACATATGTACAAAATCACGCACCAAACATATTGAACTGCTAATTGATGCGCTACCCTTGAAGAACTGTAGGACTTACAGCAGTACGCCTACAACCCTTCTCAGGCTGACACCCTAGGTTGGAAAATCGTCGCAGAGTTCATTTGCTGACTTCCTTCTATCAGCTATATTCTCAAATCTCAACAGTAACACGCTGATGTCATTGTATCGTAGAATATAGATGACGAACAAACACACGACGTATCTGGTCAACCAAGCGTAGACACAGAGTAATTTACACCAAAGATAATAGCACTCAAATAGTAACTTGAAACTAGAAATGCCTTGGTTCATGCAAGTCAATTTAACAATTACTCTTTCGTTTACACTTGGCTTATTCTCACTAAACTGAGCAATATCTTTCGTCTTTTTGAATGCACCAATACTATCATAGTCATTGCAAAAGGTACTTGAGTTGATGGGCGTCCTTCTCATTGTGGATGACAACACCAACGACAACTGATTGATACCAGTTGATGAAGTTAGCGGTGCATCAGAAGCTGTTGTTGTTCGGCTTTCAGATAGTTGTCTAACTGCAAGATTACCACCAGCGCCGTCATTTACTGTCAGCTCAGGTTTAGCACTATCATCTGATGATAGGTGGGCTACATGCTGATCAATTACACTGACGGTCTGACAAGTATACATGCCTGCTGCAACTGCATTTATTTCTACTTCACGTTCAAGTTGTACAGAACCTTTATTCAACTTAGCAGTAGTAGGCATATCCCTCATCTCATCATGATCAACCAAAGACAAATGTGAAGTATCATGATCATTATCACGAATATTCAACTTACCATCATCTATCTGATCGACTTCATCATTTTCAAACTCTTTAATAACAGAAGTAGACAATTTTGGTTCCTCCTCACAAATCCTTATAGGTTCTATATCTTCACTCTGACTAGTAATACCTTGTAAACTTGTGGAGTCAGAACTGTACCCTGAAGCAGTAACTCTATTCCGTGACACTCTATTCAACAATGGCTTACTAATTGCAACTACACACTTCTTCGCCGCGCTATTATCGTCACACAATTCGGAGTCAGGCCTGGAGTTTACATTTATCTTATCACTGAACTTGCTCACTGGTTTACAGCTCACCTTTGTATGCACCTCTTGCAAACGTGTAAAACACAACCGTGTCTGTCTTGCATCTTGCAACTTATCTATTGAGGATGTACTACGAAACCTGTTACACTCACTAGATCTATATGCATTACTAGACATCATGGAGCCTTCTCGATATCCACCTCTCTGAGGCCCTTTCGTCATCAATGATTGCATTTTGCTCTCAGACTGCTCCATTCTAGGGGTGAGATTCAATATACTGGCAAACTTGCTCATAGATTGATTGACACTATCTTTTACTAGTTTCAGGATATCGTCAAACTTTGGCTCGATACCCTCATCCTCCACACGGGAGCTCATCTTCACCCACTTCCTTTGCAGTCGAGTAGGTAGACGTCTTGCTATTACTTCTAGTATAAAACTCGAGTTGAGGTCACTCATGCAATTCATCGAAATCAATGCATTCTTGTAAATCAGCAAATTATCCAGAAACTCAGTGAGTGCCTGCAAGTCATCCTGTAATTGACCACCATTACCCTTAACAGCCTCGAATAATTTCCCTACAATCATCGAAGGTCTTCCAAACCTTTGACGTAATATGCTCATAGCCTCGTAGTAGCCCTCTTTTGGCTTCATAAACTTACAGCACTGTATAGCTCTTGCAGCAATTCCAGTGCAATACCTCACCAAATACATTAACTTCATTTCATCATTTAATAAAAATCCACTCAGCATGATCTCAAACTCCTTTACAAATTGTAAATAATCAGCCGGGTTTCCATCAAAACATCGTGGTTCAAATTTAGGGAGTTTGATGTTCCTATTATCCCTGGACGGCGAAACAGTAACATCAACCATGTCATGCTTAACATCAGACACATCGTTACAATTAACAGACAAGTCACCATGACTTACTTTCCCGTTTGCATCCAAGACGCTCTATCCCTTCTTCGACCCAGGCATTGTTGAACTTGACCCAATTTCAAAAACGTTCCAGATATTGCTTGTTCAAAGAGGACTTGACCGTCACCAGGAGAGATGAACGGTGACTATCCAAACTGTCACCGACTGTCTGAATCCGCCAAAGTCTGTTTCTACCGTCAAAAACTGTCAGTCACGTCTCGTAAACAGTCAATGCCCAGCTCTTGCTACGCTGGGACTCACGCTGTTCCTTGAAGTTTCTCAGAAACGCTTAGTAATAACGGACGCAAAAACCAAAACACCGATTGGCGACTCGAGAATTCTTTATTGTAACACCAACATATAGCCAACTTTAAAATTAAGCTTTAAAACTAAGGTCTGTGAACAAATATTACAATAATAAATCACAATATTACTTCTGACGGTTTGCTACTGACTTCTTTCTGAACAGCGACCGATGAGACGATGACTATCGTATTGATGCCTCCGCGAAAATTGGGGAAGTTGGTTTTGAGCAAACAACCATGAATTGATCGTTCAATCTTCATCTACATTAACAGGGCTTTTGATTTCGCTTGGATGTTGGTGGAACTCAAAGGAATAATGGAGATTACGTCCATTAGTGTAGTTTTCATAATGGATTCGTCCAACTGTGGGTTGTCCGCCGTGCGTAGTATTCAAATTTGGGGAAATCCGTCATCTGTGCATTTCATGGAAGCCGGGCTTTCAGCTGGAAGGCGAGGTGAAGTTAATTAATGCTTGATACATTTAGACTCATAATCCCTTTGTACGCAGGTTTATATATCGTCTTGTTAAAGCTGCGACACCTGAAATGTAAATGCATTGATTACTAACAATTTAGATTTTATCACTATCTTAGCGTCATTCGGACGGTTGATCGCAGGGTATGGAATTATGTCAGGCGTTACTGGGTGCCTAAGAAGGAGACGTGGGCTACTGCATATATTCCGAATACTCTGTTGCTGTTTAATAGTACCAACAATAGAGTTGGAAGCTCTCACAGTCACCTGAAAAGATGTCTCTACAGAAGAGATCCCCTACACGTATGTATGTACAAGACGTATAACTGGTGTGTACGCGTAGAAAAGCGTCGCAGTGTTGAAGCCATCGTCGAAAGTTGTCGGATTCATAAGTACCACGCACCAGAACCAGTTATGCCGATATTACGAAACTTCACTCCTTATGCTGCTAAGTTAATTGCCAAAGCCTATAGCCGCAATCGTCGAATTAGCATAGAGTTGTATACTGATGATATGGCTATCATAAATGACGACATCTACCTGCATCAAGTGGAATATACCAATTCAACTTGTACCTGTAGAACTTTTAGGGCACAACGAATACCTTGCCGGCATATGCTGCTGTGTCACACTCTAATTCCTCAGTTTACAGGTAAATCAAACTCTTACTAATATTTAAACTAATACTTTTAGTTAGCAAAGTACTTCGACTGTGTCGCAGATGGTTTTGGTGGGATCCGTTACTACAAATTAGTGCGCCGTGTGAAAGTTCAGTAAAGAAACCCTGCAGGGAGATACTGCAACTTCGCCGGCAATTGAACAGAAGCTTCGCAGTTATGCAGGATAATTATAGTAATGAATACACTATCAGTGCATAGCGTGCAACCCTGAATTACTTTCAGAATTTTCTTGTCTGAAAGTGGAAGATGTACATGTATTTTGTGTCAATAACTGCAAATATACCCTAACTTCTAAACCGTACAAGCTTTCTGTTTTACCTTTTCATGTGACAAAAGTTTAGGTCCTTTGCGAATATAGTAGATAGTATTTTGTAGAGCGCAAGTAGATGTAAGTACTAGGCGGAATTTTCAGTACTTAGTATGATAAGTAATACAGTAAGGCAAACGTTTTTTCTTATGATTACGCAATGAAAAGATAATGAGTTTTGGTAATTAGCATTGTATTTACTATGTAGGTAATGTTATTACAAGCATAACTCTGTAACGTGTCAAGTCTTGTATATCGCTGAATCAGTAACATAAACACCATTTATAGCGTTATCCAGTCAGTAAAATTTCGACGTTTCGTGCTGCAAACTTTGCGGAAGTTAGATGAAATTAAAGACTGCTCCTAGACGATGCGTACAACGGCATCTTAGGCAATGTCTGCGAAGACAAAAATAAGATAATTAGAAGACACGTTAAATGAATAGGTAAATAAGTCAGGTACTGTTTGGAAATAGAGAAGATTACTAGGATTATTACAAAGTCTTCCACTCATTTCACTTCCTTTGATTCCTACCATTTCTGGCGTCAGCGTTACTTACTTATTGTTCGCTGTTACTTCTTCGTTGCACCCTATATATACAACGCAAGAAATTGAGAAAATGAGTGCAGTACTTAGGATACGGCAATAATAAAGGTATAAGCAGATTAACACAGCAGCGAGGTGCAACAGTAATAATAATTTTTGTTCCAAAACAGTATTAATGTTACATAGTTGAATTTGCAGCATCTCGTACATTATTGCATCTAATTTTATGAAGTAATATTCGAAGCACTTGTAAAGATTACATGACAGGATTGTTAAGGACACTTCATATTTGGTGTTAGTCCACTTGTTTAATTTACCACATTCCATGCACCACACAAAGGTAGAGAGATAAAACTAAATGGAAGTTTTACGAGTGAAATTTTGAGGGAGAATAAATAGTGGCGTGGAAAAACATGAGTTGAATAGATACGTGAGATTATACAGAGTGAATGCATCTATGCCAGTAGCAAAGATGTGCAGTTACGTATCCAGTAGGTTTCTAGCTGACTGTCAACGATTTTATAAAGCAATAGCAGTTTTTTATGTGACCGACTCAAACACATTTTGAACCTTAACATGTGATGGCTAGCATTATCCCTCGAGGAAGGCGATGGCTTGGTATGCCAGCACGTGTTCTAGCCATCTCAACCTATTCACCTTCCCTACCTTGAATACTAATTTACCCTCCCCAACTAAAAATATATGCATAACATCAACAGCACTCGTCATACTATACTGCTTTACTCATGAGATAGAACACAGGCACCTATAATCAAACACCGGTATTACATGAAGCAGGGACAACAGAAAACTAGTAATTATGCTATGTTTCGATATAAAAAAAGCCTTCGATAGAGTCCCCCATAATCTGCTAGTCAGCAGGTTATGCTCACTAGGGATATGTGACCCTCTTCTGAGCTGGATAAAATCATTTCCCTGTGGCCGAAGTCAGACAACGAAAGTTGGCTCGATAATCTCGAGGCCTAAACCAGTAAGTAGTGGGGTAATCCAGGGAAGTGTATTACGCCCACTGTCATTCATAATATATATAAACAGTATCTGTGAATGCTTTAGTGTTGGTAAACCAATACTATATGCAGATGACTTAAAAGTGACCTATAAATGCAAGAACACAGATCTCGGAATAACAGTAAACGCCATACAGCAAGAATTAGGAAAACTGGATAGATGCTGTGGCACCTGGCAACTCCAGTTTAATGTCGACAAATGTGACTGGCTCTGCATAGGTTGCAACAATTTAGAACTTGACCTGACAATTCAGAGCCATGCACTCTTACGACTGGAATCTGTATTGGACCTAGGACTGAAATACTCACATGACTTATCATTTTCTGAACATATCTCCAAACTAGTGTCAAAGTCACGCAAACCTGTCGGCTTTCTACTCAGGAACTTCTACCGAAATGAGTCTGCAATTGTTGTACAAGGTTTGTGTGCGTCCTTTATTTGATCACTGCTCATTCATGTATAGTAGTATACGCATAGAGGACAAATTGAAAGTCGAGGGAGTGCAGAGGTACTTCACGTCAAAATTACTCGGAACCGAAAATGGTGCGAACTACTCCACTAGATGTGACACCCTAGGATTAGAAACACTATGGCTAAGACGCCTGAGACTAAACTTAACACTTTACTATAAGCTTCTAAACCACTTAGTTTTTACCTCTACTAATGGCATTCGACTTTCAGATGACAGTGGCTACAAACTAAGACACACTAAGGGTACAGTAGCTATCGAACAATGTAAAACAGCTACCAGGCAAAAGTTTTACTTGATTAGGTATGCACAGATATGGAATAAACTACCAATGGAAATGCGTCAAGCAGGTACATTGGCCTCATTCAAAAAAGTGCTTAACGACAAACTACAAGGGTTTGCAAACGATAGTAGTCCTAGTTCCTATCTGAGAGCCTCCGAAATTATAGGTCCATTTAATATACAAGCTTAAATACTACACCTTTTGTTTTTTGCCCATATTTATAATTTTAGATAAAACATTAACGATTAAGATACTTACCCTCAAACAGACAAAACATTTCGTTGGTAAAACTTCTACCCAACACAATAAGTGGAATAAAATGGACATAAACCGGCAACATGAAAAAGGTATAACACACCACAACATCACATGGACAGATTTACGCTCGTTGGGCACCATATATACCTCACCAACGACAACCTACCTTTCCTAAGATAATGTGATGAACTTATATCCATAATGTTGCTGAGCAGTTAATATTCTCAACTCCTGTCGGAACAGCTGAATTTCATAGACCTTCCTCACGCCAAGAAAATACCCACAAGCAGTAGAAATCCATTAATTAATGCATCTACAGCTTACGTATTTTACTCCCAACAATGACATTGCAGATCAAATGAGATAAACATATCACCGATTTCAAAATAACACATCAACGAACTGTAATTCAAGGATTCTGCACACAACAAAGTTATGTATGAAAATTAGCTTCAAGCTTTATTTTTTTCCAGGCACTTATAACCCATCCACCAAAGACCCGGTTTTTTGTTAATGCGAAGGCAATACTTCTGTATTTCTAACAGTGCACAGAAATCCAATATCGTTTTTACGAGCTAGTATAAACCAATTTGATTTCTTTGTGCTCGCTTCTTGATTGTAAGGTATAGGTTCCTGATCTTCGGTAAACTTCTGCGTAGCTTGTCCCACCACTCGACTGTCGTAGCTTCGGTTGACTCCAAAGGGAGTAGTGCTGGGATTACTGGTTTGTAGTATGAGGTATGTTAAGACTGTTACTACTGTGATTGGAGTTGATCCTTTCGCCAGTTAGTCCTTCGGTATCGTCGACAAGAGAAAAGAGGTAATAATAATAATAATGGATATAATTAGTGAAGTTATTCAGACTAAGAGACAGAAACGGAAATAGAAAAGCGTAACAACAGTCAGCTCATTAAGTTTGAATAATAATAATAATTTTATTTCTGTAACAGAAACCAGCCATTTTTACAGGCATGAACATACGTACACTTATCAAGACTTATAGAATATATAATATGATTTGTTAATTTAGAAATAAGTTAAATACTGGTAAATGTGAGAGAAACATTTAAAATGAAGTGTACAAATAAGGAAATAGATATAGCGTCAAATCTAAACTCTGATTGAAAAAAATACAAGTCAATTTCACGCGGGAATCATAAATGATTGCGTTAGTTGGGAAGGTAAGTAGCGTTTCTGTACAGGTGCTGACGTGATACATAAGAGATGCAGAATAAACAATAATTATCAGTAAATCATTCAGAAAGATTTTTAAGTCTATTAAACTTTAAATTCACCTGTAGGTACATCATATTTGTGACATTTCCAGTTGTTTATGAGACCCACTTTGAACTTGTCAGCAGATTTTATAATACCGATGATCCCGTTATTCACCAGATGAGCTAGCAATATCACGAATAAGTAGAGAATTGCAGTGCTGTATCAGTACCTTCGTTGAAAGCAGTATCTTTGAAAAGAGAAGAAGACACAAGAAAACTAGCGGACAGGTGCAGAAGTATATAATATATAATAATATATATCGGTAATAATAATAACAATAATAATAATAGTAATTGTAATATTAATAAGTTGTCAGGAGAGTAAGACGGGAGAGAATGTAAAGAAGTAAAGCGACGAGTTTAATTGTCTACCCCTGAATGGTGTATGCGATTTTAAGGAGATAGGCCATTCGGATGCGGTCCTTGTGTCGCTGCATGGTTGTCCAGCCTTCGCTTAAAGGCGTCCAAAGACGGTGCCATAGCTACATCTGCCGGTAAGGACTTCCAGGGACGGCAAACCCGCAGTGAAAAGAAGTGGGAGCGCACCCGGGTCCTTGCCCTCTGGTGAGCTATCCTTCTGGGATTTCCAAGTGGGAGCCGATACCCACTCAATGGCACGACACCTTTGTTTGGGTGATTCTGGTCATTTGTAGGCAGTAATCAAATCCCCCCTAAGCCGATGGTAGCTTAGTGTGAACAGGCCTAATTTCTTCAGCCTTTCATCACATGGTTTGTTTCGGAGACCAACCACTCCTTTTGTTGCCCGTCGTTGGACTCTTTCCAAGAGGTTGGCGTCTCTTCTCAGCATTGGAGGTGCAATAATGTTATGCATCTCAAGGTGTGGCTCGACGTATGTTTTTTACAACCTTAGAAGGAGCTCAGGAGTGAGTGCATCTGTCTATGCGTAAAGTGTATGACCCCATATGCCCTCGCTACATCCCCTTTGTAATTTACCCTTGTGTCCATTTTTTCCGTTAGAACTAGACCTAAGTCGCGTTCCGACGTTGTGCAGGACAAGCTTTCATTGCACAGAGTGTAAATTGAATTCTGCAGCCTACAGGTGCGCGACTTCACTACTTTGCACTATTTCAAGTGCAATGCTGAGAAATAATCGTATATTAGCAAAAAAAGTGTTGTATACTAATGGGATTAACATTTATCGAGTGTATGTATAATCTCCAGCGTACATAATAATAATAATATATATTCTCATATTTTACATGAAGGACGCCAGTTTACAGGGATCATCAATTCGATAAGTTACACACAAGATTAATAAGCATATTTAGTAAAGATAATATAATAAGGTACGTTTTATTTCCTAGCTATGTAGGATACACCAATTGTATAGGCATGTATAAATATTGTTTTAATAATAATATATTTGTCCCTGTTTATGCAGGAACATACCGATTGCACAGGCATGGATAAGTTATTATATAAATTACACATAATTTGATGTATGATGAATTTACAGTTTGGTTGTTCTTTCTGATATTAGGGTCAGTCGGAGCAGTCTGCTATAAAGTCTGTTTGTGTAGCACATAAAGAGATATAGAAATATTGTCTTCGCATTAACAAAAACCCAAACATCACTTGAATGTAATACAGATATCTGGGAAAAATAAAGCTTGAAGTCAATTCTCCTATATAACTTTGTTGTGAACAGCACACTTTGCTTAAAGATTATTGATGTATTATGTCGAGATCAGTGATATATTTGTTCCATTTTTCAACAGTCTTATCGTAGTTTCATAACAGGAAACAAATTTGATCGTGGAGGCGAAATCTTGATAAAGTCATGCTATGTTGTTTTACTGCATCAAGTGGCGCCGAGGTCATTTCCAGAATTCTCCAATTGCGCCATTTGTGTCTGCATGGCGGACTGTATTCGTAAGTTGAGTAAAATGTTGAAAAACTGTTTGAAAACCATATGATATGAGCAATAAATTGTGCTCGAAACGTCATCAGTTCATATAACTGTAAACACTGTGCGATTTATCAAAATAAAAATCTTATCTATAATGTTTGAAAACCAGTTGCTTCTTCACTTCAGATCATGAATACTCATTTACATCGTGTTCACCAGCTTCTTTAAATGGTAGAATTGGATCGTTCCTGGAATTTGAGTGATTATGGGATAAATGGTTTGGAATTAATCATAGCAGTTAGATTACAGCTAAACATGCAGAGAAATACTTTTGATTCAGCACCCGGTGAATTTTTTATTCATTTCGATCTGGTACCAGAATAACCGCGAACCATTCCATTCAATATGTCGAATAAGGAATGCAGGGGCAAATCACTACCATCGAATGAATCAACTTGATCTGAGATGCAGCTTTCAGCATGTTTTCGTTATATCATAGATATCCAGGTTTATTGGCGCTGTATAGGCAGTGATTTGAATTATGACGTATTACACAGAGAGTCTCCGTGTCCATGTGAAGTATACATAAGCTTTGCATGGATTAATTTGTAGGCTCCTACCTGCACTGAGTGTTTATAACAGCAGCTGTGGGTTAATGTATTTCCTCGCCTTTTTGGATAAAACATCGCCGCATTCTTTTTGGGAAGGAGACCAGTTGGTGGATTATAAATGATGTCCAAGTAACTTTTATCTTTCCATGTGGTGTTGCGGTAAGTTTCTACCTTGTTTTCTCATATTTCATTCGTATGTTGATTATGGTTCGCCCTTTGTATCAGGTAGACATAGTTTGATCGACTCTTGATTTAATGGGTGTTATTGTCATGACTGCTGCTTTTTTGTCTGGAATTATAAATAGAGACAAAACAAACAACAGGTGTAGTCTCTGAGTTCATACATTAAATGAGCCTATGATTTCTGAAACTCTTACATGGGAATTAGCAGTGGTATCAATTACAAACTCACTTAGTGTGTCATTACAGGAAGAAATATATTATTATTATTATGTGCCTATTGAAAGGAGGCCAATGTGCTTGCTAGTCGCATTTTTTCAGATAGTTTGTTCCACATTTGGGGATACCTAATCAAGAAAAGCTTTCGCCTGGTGGCTGTTTTACATGGTTCTATAGCCACTGTACCTTTAGTGTGTCTAGGGTTATATCCTGTGCCTCCTGAGAACCGAGTATAATTAGCGGGGTATACACTGTGTGGTTAAGAAGCTTATAGAAGTGTACCAGATTTAGTCTCAGTCGTCTTAACCATAATGTTTCTAGTCCTAGGATTTCACATCTGGTAGAGTAGTTTGTGCCGTTATCGGTCCCGAGTACTTTTCGCGTGAAGTACCTCTGTACTCCTTCTACTTTCAGTTTGTCTTCTATGTGTGTACTGCTGAATATGAATGAGCAGTAATCTAGGAGTGGGCGCACACATACCTTGTACAGTAGTATTCTGGACTCGTTTCTGTAGAAGTTCCTGAGTAGGAAACCAATAAGCCTTCGTGATTTCGATATTTGATTCGAGATAGGCTCTGAAAATGATAGATTGTGTGAATATTTCAGTCCTAGGTCTAATACAGATTTGAGTCTGGGGATTTTGTGGCCCTGAATTGCTAGGTTGAGGTGAAGATTGGAACAGCCTATGCAGAGCCGCTAAAAAATGGCCCTTCAAAAAGACTGCGGTACAATTATTATTTCTGCCGAGGAAGTTTCTTCTTGCAAAGACGAACTTACACTCGATCTTTCTGGAAGGATGTTGGATAAGAAGGATATATTCGGGTCTTCTGATCCTTTCTTAGCATTTTATCGAGTAAATGAAGACAGAAGTCGGACAGTTGTTTATCGTACCAAAGAGATAAGAAATACATTGAATCCCAACTGGAAACAAATGGTCATACCAATGAGATTTTTATGCAATGGAGATCATGACAGACCAGTGGTTATTGCCTGCATTGACTGGAATAGAAGTGGAAGAGAAAGTTTAATTGGTGAAATCACGACATCTGTGAATGAATTGTTACAAATGTATAATATTGGTGTCTACTCTCTTGATCTTATTAATCCTCGTAAAGCAAAAAGGCATAAACATTATCAGAATTCTGGAACTCTTCATTTGAATTTGGTGAGAGTAGAGAAAATATACAGCTTTTTGGAATACGTACAAGGAGGCACTGAATTGAGCTGTTGTATTGCAATCGATTTTTCAGCAAGTAATGGTAGTCCACAAGTTCCCGGTACACTGCATTACAGTACAATTTCACAACCATCACAATATGCATTAGCTTTACAAGCTGTCGGGGAAATAATCAGTGATTATGACAGTGATAATCTGTTCCCTTCATTTGGATTCGGTGCTTGTATTCCACCGGATAACACAGTTTCACATTGTTTCCCTTTGAATGGACATATGGATGATCCATATTGTGAAGGTATACAAGGTGCTATGGCTGCTTATGCTCATTCTTTGAGAACAGTTAAATTTCATGGGCCAACAAATTTTGCACCAATTATTAATACAGTAGCTAGAAGATTTATTTTCCATTAAACAGTCTTTAGCTCTGAAGTGTCTGAAATTGATTTCCACTGCACGAAACACGAAGAAGATATTTTCACAAGGATAATGTGTAATCCCCATTCAGGATATATGAAGTTTCTTCTTTGTTTTCTCAGGGGAAGGGAAAGAGGCACATGACTATTTCTCACTTTAATGAAATATAAAAAAAGAAAGAAAATAGTCCTGTTGCACATATTGGTTTCTGGCCTCATTCCGTGGGTATCTAGGATCATTTCTCTGCATGAGGTAGTCTGTTTCACTGTTCACATTGTAATTTACAGGGCCATAGTACCCTGTGTTTAGGTTGCTTTGAGGATAGTGCGTGCTAGGTTTTACGTAGTTGTACATTTGCTGACTCATTTCGTGTGAGTACCTAGAAGGACCAGGGGCCAATCTATACCCGTTATGCCGGGGGTTCGAGTATACATTTCCGCTGATATGGTACCTAGTGGTGTCCCGTCTAGTAGCCCATGTATTTTCATTACTGATTATGGGTCCCGTCCTCAGGTTATATATGCCTACATGCATACTACAAACTCGGCTGTTGCGGAAATCGTGGGTATCACTCTGCTGTTTGATCAGCGCGGTGCCCCTTGCATGTCTCCTGGCGTGTGATTTTGTGTGGATAGAGCTATTTTTGGCGTTAGTTCCCACCTTGTGCAGTCTGTCGTCCTCAATTCGTCTACTACTCTTAGTTCGACGAAGAGCACTTCCATTCACGTCTTCCATCTCCTTTATGGGACCTGCCGCAGTGCGTGCGTTCTTTTTTAGGCTTATATGCTGCTTGTTGGGCTTGCCACAAGGGAGGTATATGGATGCATGAGGAGAAACCTTGGTTTTAGGGGACTTCTTTACGATGTTTACAGTGAGATGATCTTGTTTGGCCCTGGAAGCTGTGTGATCTGCCAATATTTTCAATAGCATGTATATCTACTTCATGTTTTTGGTCAGTCGATTTATCAGGATTGTTCTCACGAACTTCGAGACCCATTAAAATGTTACTGCTCCTTTTGGGTTTTCCTTAACTTTCGCGTGTCGTTTGTTCACCTACTACAGTGCAAGTGTCACTTTGTGCTACAGTGTCCTTTGACACTTCGGTACTGACGCTATTCACGATTTGTGGTATAATCGTGTTTGTATCTATGGAATTCTTAGCTACTTGTCGTTGGTTGGGGGTTTTGTCCGGGACTATTTTAAGATTTTTGAATTTTGTAGTGGAAACCAAAATATCCTCAGATTTCCTGAATTGTTCGGCTATAATACAGCTGTCAAACCTGAAAAGTATGGGACATGTGCGGTTTGTCTCTTTTTTTATTTAGTCTAATACACTGACAGAGTGTACTTAGAAGGTTGGCAGCTCTTAACAAGGAGTGCTGAACCGACTTTATGGGCTCTTTGTCAGGTATGTTGTACACTATGGCGTTCTGCTTAGAAGCAAGTCTCTTAACAACTTCGCTCGACAAATAGTCCATAACGTTTTCTAGCTCCTTAGCATGCTCCAATTCAGCATCGGTAGGTTTAGTCCTGAGCTTAAAGAGTTTTAGGAAAGTGAGATCCCCCAGTTCCTTTTGGAGATGGAGGATTGTTTCTGGTACCAGGTCAAGTTGATTTAGTTTCGCCCTGAGTTCATTTATTTGTAACTGCATGTCGTTTATGATGCAGACTAAGTTAGTAATCTCTGCCTTTTCTGACAGGATATCTTCCACCTGCATTAAAGGGGTAAGCATTATGTTGGAACCGTTTGTATTGCGTGAGCTACTAATTGCAACCGATTTAAGGGGTGATAATGCGTTACTCGATAAGCTTAAGCTATTTTCTAAATTACTAGTGTTTCTAAGAACACGCTTTTTATAGCTTTTGCCCATTATTATTGGCATATAGCAGAACACAAAAAATGAATATCAGCGAAAACACGTTATAAAAGAAAAACACAGACAGCATCAGATATCAAGCACACGGGGTGAGGTGAGAAGCAGAACGCGACAGGAAAGTTCAAAAGATGTATATATTTACAACAAAGAGCTAGGCCTTCAGTATTCAGCAGCCACCAGTTTTTGAATTTGCGCCTGCTCTTGAGTTCGAATTACTACACGACCCCCTCGGTTCCAAAAAGCTGTCCCCAGCGACTTCAGTGGTTCGGTCTCCCCGCCTCGAAATCGTCCCTACAAGAGAAAGAGACACATGGTTATTATGGTTATCGAGATAAGGCGGGTTTCTCCTCGGTGCCTGTCTGCTTGGTCTACACGGTTTCAGACGGTTGAAGTGCACTATCATTTTCTGAGGGTTGTTGTTGTCTTCTTGGATTTCGTAGGTATTGTCAGTTACTCTGCGGTACACCACGTATGGGCCTGCCCATTGTGCTTGAGCTTTGCGTCGACTCCAGTTGTCAGTCGCTGGTTGACGTAGCCACACCTTATCACCTATTTTGAATGGTGTTCCCCACTGCTTTCTATCGTAGTAACGTTTCTGTCGTTCTTGTGCTCTCTGGAGTTCTTCGCGTGCATAGCTATGATACCTGGCGACGTCTCCTCGCAACCTTATTACCATTTCCGATGTAGTTAGCGGATCATCCCACCGGGGCATAACCAATGTATCACTAGGCAGGCGTAACTCGCGGCCAGTCCATAACAGGTGTGGTGTCTTTCCCGTAGACATGTGCGTGCTTCCTCGGTAGGCCAACAAGCATCTTGGTAACATGATGTCCCAGGCTGATTCAGCCTCCCTCTCTAAGAATAGGCGTAGTAATGATTTTAGGGTTCGATTGGTACGCTCTACTAACCCATTGCCTTCGGGGTGGTACGCGGTGGTTCTTGACTTTTTAATTCCAAATAGATGGCACAATTCTCTAACCACGATACTTTCGAAGTTGGTTCCTTGGTCAGAGTGCAATTGCTCTGGTGCGCCCCAACGGGCAATCCAACAGTCGAATATAGCTTTGGCTACTATCGGGGCATCAATTCGCTGAAGTGGTACAGCTTCACACCATTTCGTAAAATAATCAACCATAACCAAGATATACTTATTTCCACGTGTGGTTTCACGTAAAGGTCCGATGATGTCGACGCCAATTATTTCGTTAGGATATCCAGCCTTCATATTAGTAAGTGGCGCCCGGGGTTTCCTCTGTGGATTCTTTACTTTGCCACATGTTGCACACCCTTGGACAAAGTCCCGGACGTCGCGCCGTTGGCGAGGCCACCAGTAGCGTTGGGTAACTGCTTGCAACATTTTATTAATTCCAGCGTGTCCCAAATCATAATGTATAGTCTCCAGAATTGCTGTTACAAACGACTGAGGGACTACGACTCTTCTCAAGTAGTTGGGGCCGGGTTGAACACACAGGATACCATTCACTAGTACTAACTGATCCCATAAGGCCCACAAACATCTGGTTTCCCAGCTCTTCCCTTTCACATCAGCTTCAACTGGCCTACCAGTCTGATTCGACAGGGCATGATAAAGGAGTGCAGTCTCATCGTCAGTAGCTTGGATGTGTGCCCACTGTTCTCTGCTTAGACCTGCCAACGAAATAGCACAAATATCAATACTCTCGCAAGACGGGCAGTCTCCGTGCGGTCTGAAAGAGCGCCTGGATAGCGCGTCAGCATTGGCATGTTGCTTGCCAGGACGGTGTACACATTCGAAGTCATACTCCTGAAGGTATTCCTGCCATCTTGCTGTCTGTCCTTCAGGGTCTTTGAAATTTTGCAACCACTGAAGAGCTTTGTGATCCGTTCGCAAAACAAACGGTTTACCAAGTAGATAGGGTCGGTACTTACGAACGAAGGTAACAGCGGCCAACATCTCTTTACGGGTGATGCAGTAGTTCTTCTCTGCACGGCTCAGCGTGCGGCTGCCATATTCGATAACATGTTCTTTGCCATCCCCACCGACCTGAGATAACACGGCTCCGATGGATGTGTGACTAGCGTCCGTGTCCAAGATGTATTTACCAGCCGTTGGTGATGTATCTGGGAATGCTAAAATGGGCGCCGAGCATAATGAATCTTTCAGCTGTTGGAAAGCACGGTCACAATCCTCTGTCCATACGAAGGGAATATTTTTCTTAGTCAAACTCGTTAGGGGGCTAGCGATCTCTGAGTAATTTCTCACGAACCGGCGGTAATAAGAGGCCAACCCTAGAAAACTGTGTAACTCATTCACGGATTTAGGTACGGGCCACTCTTTGACTGCTGCAACTTTTTCAGGATCGCTATGAACGCCCTGTGCACTGACAACATGCCCCAAGAAAGTGACTTCGGTTCGGAATAAACGGCATTTAGTGGGTTGAACTTTGAGTCCCACCTCCTTCAAACGTTCCAAGACAATCCGCAGTCGCTCAAGGTGTTCTTCGATGGTGTGACTGAAAATGATAATATCATCTAAATATACGAGGCACACCTGTGGAACTAATCCTTTAAGTACTGTGTGCATCAGTCGTTGAAACGTGGCTGGTGCATTACTTAACCCGAACGGCATGGTCTGGAATTCATATAAACCGGTGGGTATAGTAAAAGCAGTTTTGTGCCGATCACGAGGGTGGACTTCCACCTGCCAATATCCAGAAGCTAAATCAAGGGTGGAAAACCAGACGGCACCTGATAATGCTTCTAACGTCTCATCTATTCTAGGCAATGGGTAAGCATCTCTCCGGGTCACTGCGTTTAATTTTCTGTAATCAACACACAAGCGCAGGGTGCCGTTTTTCTTCTTAACTAACACTATAGGCGAAGCCCACGGTGAGTTCGACGGCGCAATTATTTTCTTCTGTAGCATTTCATCAATCATGCTTTCCAGTTGCGGACGAAACTTAGCTGGGACTCGGCGAGGTGTTTGCCGTATTGGAGCACAACTACCGGTCTCAATAGTATGTTGGATAGCTGTGGTTCTTCCCAGGTCAGCCGGGGACCAAGATACGACCTCCGAAAACTCGGACATTAACCGATGTACCGCCTCTTTGTGGTCTCGCGGGACCTGTGTTAGCATACTTTCCATCAGGGCGGTATCAATTGCATTAACACTCAGCTGTAAACAGGTATTATTAATGTCTGATCCAAATAGTAATGTAGAACCTAGAAGGGTGAGCTTTTGGGATTCAATATTAATTGACGCGTTGCAACCGCGTAGAAGGTCATAACCTATTATTAAATCCCACGAAAATCCGTAAACTACCAAACACGGATGCCACATACGACCATGTTCACCTTCCCATAAGACTAACAGCTCGCCCGCTACTTTCATGCAAGACCCATTTGCCATTTGGATGTTAAGGTGGGGTGTGGCAGTTTTGGCCATAGCATTTCAAAGTGTTCGCTGGACAACAATGTGCGAGCTGCACCTGTGTCTACCAACCCAACGAGAGTTCTGTCATGAAACTTAACGAGAACATTGGGCAATTGCTATTCAATGCTATTCTGAACGCCACGACCATTGCTTGAATCATATCTGGGGCAGGCGTGGACGTCGACGATGTCGGTGAGGTTGATGACATTGCTGGTGGCGCTCTGTTACCATTTTCCGAGTCGCAAGTGTTGGCATTAGCAGGAGATTCAGAGTCCTTCACTTCGCGCTTTAGTTTATGCGAGTTGGGCCAGCTCGCCATGTTCTATAATAGAACAACACAGACAGTATCAGATATCAAGCACACGGGGTGAGGTGAGAAGCAGAACGCGACAGGAAAGTTCAAAAGATGTATATATTTACAACAAAGAGCTAGGCCTTCAGTATTCAGCAGCCACCAGTTTTTGAATTTGCGCCTGCTCTTGAGTTCGAATTACTACAAACGTGCAAACGTTTCACCAGATTCGAACGTATCGCGTAAGGATATGTGAAACATATCCTGCTATCGCCTGTAAATTGTGACTGAACTATGTGGTTGTATTTCTGTAACGATTTGGTGATGCCAGTAAACTGGGGTTCCTCGTGTACTGTACTATGAGAATAAATTTGTGTATTTGAAAGTACTTTCGGTTTACATAGGTGTTATCCATGCCGAATTTATTATTTTTAGGACCTACACAGATTACAACTTCAATTAAATAACAATGACGTGGAAGAAATTCCATTCTTCACTATTAAACTTAATGAAAAAACCATACTTTTTATTCTAAAAACGTGATTATTCGTAATGTTTCACTTGATGTAAATACAGTTACGTACAGTACTGTACGTAACTAAATGCAACTTTTATGCAGTTATAACGTGTAAGCTTGCTTTATTTATTTCTTTCTTTCAGGCATCATTGTCAGCATGTTCGCATCAGCTACAAAGTCTGAAGACTTAGTTAAGAAAATTTTAAAGAAGACTGTGAAGGGCTATTTCCATGAAAAAGTGATCGCATAGACAAATGGGAGAGCCGGCGAAGTGTAAGTAAATAGATTTTGTTAAATTGATGCTACTACACTACAAACCGCTTCATGTTATAAACATCAATTAACTAAATTGCATTTATCAATGCAGTTGAAGATTGAACGATCAATTCTTGGTTGTTTGCTCAAAATCAACTTCCCCAATTTTCGCGGAGGCATCAATACGACAGTCATCGTCTCATCGGTCGCTGTTCAGAAAGAAGTCAGTAGCAAACCGTCAGAAGTAATATTGTGATTTATTATTGTAATATTTGTTCACAGACCTTGGTAGAAATATTTTTTATATGTTGGTGTAACAATAAAGAATTCCCAAGCGGCCAATCGGTCTTTTGGTTTTGGCGTCCGTTACTACTAAGCGTTTCTGAAAAACTTCAAGGAACAGCGTGATCCTGAACGTAGCAAGAGCTGGGCATTAACGGTTTACGAGACGTGACTGACAGTTTCTGATGGTAGAAACAGATTTGGCAGATTCAGACAGTCGGTGACAGTTTGGATAGTCACCGTTCATCTTTCCTGGTGCCGGTCAAGTCCTCTTTGAACAAGCAATATCTGGAACGTTTTTGAAATTGGGTCAAGTTCAACAATGCCTGGGTCAAAGAAGGGACAGAGTGTCTTGGATGCAAACGGGAAAGTAAGTCATGGTGACTTGTCTGTTAATTGTAACGATGTGTCTGATGTTAAGCATGACATGGTTGATGTTACTGTTTCGCCGTCCAGGGATAATAGGAACATCAAACTCCCTAAATTTGAACCACGATGTTTTGATGGAAACCCGGCTGATTATTTACAATTTGTAAAGGAGTTTGAGATCATGCTGAGTGGATTTTTATTAAATGATGAAATGAAGTTAATGTATTTGGTGAGGTATTGCACTGGAATTGCTGCAAGAGCTATACAGTGCTGTAAGTTTATGAAGCCAAAAGAGGGCTACTACGAGGCTATGAGCATATTACGTCAAAGGTTTGGAAGACCTTCGATGATTGTAGGGAAATTATTCGAGGCTGTTAAGGGTAATGGTGGTCAATTACAGGATGACTTGCAGGCACTCACTGAGTTTCTGGATAATTTGCTGATTTACAAGAATGCATTGATTTCGATGAATTGCATGAGTGACCTCAACTCGAGTTTTATACTAGAAGTAATAGCAAGACGTCTACCTACTCGACTGCAAAGGAAGTGGGTGAAGATGAGCTCCCGTGTGGAGGATGAGGGTATCGAGCCAAAGTTTGACGATATCCTGAAACTAGTAAAAGATAGTGTCAATCAATCTATGAGCAAGTTTGCCAGTATATTGAATCTCACCCCTAGAATGGAGCAGTCTGAGTGGAAAATGCAATCTTTGATGACGGGTAGGCCTCAGAGAGGTGGATATCGAGAAGGCTCCATGATGTCTAGTAATGCATATAGATCTAGTGAGTGTAACAGGTTTCGTAGTACATCCTCAATAGATAAGTTGCAAGATGCAAGACAGACACGGTTGTGCTTTACACGTTTGCAAGAGGTGCATACAAAGGTGAACTGTAAACCAGTGAGCAAGTTCAGTGATAAGATAAATGTAAACTCCAGGCCTGACTCCGAATTGTGTGACGATAACGGTTTGGTCAAGAAGTCTGTAGTTGCAACTGGTAAGCCATTGTTGAATAGAGTGTCACAGAATAGAGTTACTGCTTCAGGGTACAGTTCTGACTCCACAAGTTTACAAGGTATTACTAGTCAGAGTGAAGATATAGAACCTATAAGGATTTGTGAGGAGGAACCAAAATTGTCTACTTCTGTTATTAAAGAGTTTGAAAATGATGAAGTCGATCAGATAGATGATGGTAAGTTGAATATTCGTGATAATGATCATGATACTTCACATTTGTCTTTGGTTGATCATGATGAGATGAGGGATATGCCTACTACTGCTAAGTTGAATAAAGGTTCTGTACAACTTGAACGTGAAGTAGAAATAAATGCAGTTGCAGCAGGCATGTATACTTGTCAGACCGTCAGTGTAATTGATCAGCATGTAGCCCACCTATCATCAGATGATAGTGCTAAACCTGAGCTGACAGTAAATGACGGCGCTGGTGGTAATCTTGCAGTTAGACAACTATCTGAAAGCCGAACAACAACAGCTTCTGATGCACCGCTAACTTCATCAACTGGTATCAATCAGTTGTCGTTGGTGTTGTCATCCACAATGAGAAGGACGCCCATCAACTCAAGTACCTTTTGCAATGACTATGATAGTATTGGTGCATTCAAAAAGACGAAAGATATTGCTCAGTTTAGTGAGAATAAGCCAAGTGTAAACGAAAGAGTAATTGTTAAATTGACTTGCATGAACCAAGGCATTTCTAGTTTCAAGTTACTATTTGAGTGCTATTATCTTTGGTGTAAATTACTCTGTGTCTACGCTTGGTTGACCAGATACGTCGTGTGTTTGTTCGTCATCTATATTCTACGATACAATGACATCAGCGTGTTACTGTTGAGATTTGAGAATGTAGCTGATAGAAGGAAGTCAGCAAATGAACTCTGCGACGATTTTCCAACCTAGGGTGTCAGCCTGAGAAGGGTTGTAGGCGTACTGCTGTAAGTCCTACAGTTCTTCAAGGGTAGCGCATCAATTAGCAGTTCAATATGTTTGGTGCGTGATTTTGTACATATGTTCATATTGTATATACTGAATTGATATCATCTGTCATCTAGCTGTTGGCAATCTTGTTTGTGTCCGGACATTCCACAACTTACAATCGTCAACCTGAGAAGGAATGTAGGCGTACTGCTGTGAGTCCTGCAATTCTTCAAAGGAATTGCATCGATACACGATCTGCGAGGTTATTTGCACTGTTTGTATATATGTGTAGGGTGTCATATAAATTAGTGATTTTTGGATTCACTGTGTTCACTTGTTGTTTTCGTACCTTGCTGTTATTACATGATGTTATTAAATTGTTCGTCGTGCCCACTTGTGAAGTTGTTTCTAGTCTTCTACATCCATGAATGAATTGATTGATGTTAGAGACAGCAGATGGGTCGTATACGCCGGGGAGGCTATTGCTGAGAATGAAATGCATACGGAGATAATTGTTAGGTGCGGTCTGACACGCCGGGGAGAAAGAGTGTAAACGACTGAGGCTCGCATACGTCACCATTACTAGAACTGAGGCAGAATGAGTGACAATCGATTGCAGTGGTAATTGGTAGTGAGTAGATAAGAGGATGTGCGAAGAGTACCATGATGTGCTGCCATGGTCATGTTGCATTCTGCAAGAGTCATTCTAGCAAGTGGCGATTGTGTTGCAAGATGTCAAGAAGGGGTCTCTGTCTGGAGGCGCAGGTCGTCATTGATGTGTGAGATTGTGCTGTGAGTATGCTTGTGGTGTGATGGCTTTTCTGTTTGTTTTCCATTTCAGCTCTGTCCGTGTGACCCAGGTTCTCGCAATGGCATCCAAGTCAACGTGTATTGGCCGGGAAGGAAAAAATGGATGGATCCGTATTTTGCCGGGGAGTGTCAATGGAGTTGAAGATTGAACGATCAATTCTTGGTTGTTTGCTCAAAACCAACTTCCCCAATTTTCGCGGAGGCATCAATACGACAGTCATCGTCTCATCGGTTGCTGTTCAGAAAGACGTCAGCAGTAAACCATCAGAAGTAATATTGTGATTTATTATTGTAATATTTGTTCACAGACCTTGGTAGAAATATTTTTTATATGTTGGTGTAACAATAAAGAATTCTCAATTGGCCAATCGGTGTTTTGGTTTTTTCGTCCGTTATAACTAAGCGTTTCTGAAAAACTTCAAGGAACAGCGTGGGCCCGAGCGTAGCGAGAGCTGGGCATTAACGGTTTATGAGACGTGGCTGATAGTATTTTTATATTTTACAGGTTGCTGTTGACAATAATTAGAGTGACCAGAGGATCTCTCCTGTAAGTTACAATTTATCTAAGTTAATGCTTTAAAATTTACTGAAACATTAGGTTTCTAAGTTTGAGTATTTCTTTTATATAGACAAATAATTTTAGTTATACTCATTAATGAAATAAAATTTTAAAGCTGACTAAACACGTTAAGTATTTCATTATTACAGTGTCAATTGTCTGTATAAGTGCCAATGTTGATTACTACCTTAATGAATAATTTTTCTTTCTTTTCAGGACAGTTCAATGGATCTGTGGAGTACGTAACAATGTGATTGTACACTTTTTGGTTATTTGTATAAATTCGAGATATTGTACATAATTTTTGTTTAAAACGCTTCTTGTTGAAATATACATAACTTCCGTGTACAATTGAAAAATACACTCTGCTGTTGGAGACTTCGTCTTCTCCCTGGTCACTTCTGCTTACTTGCTCCACTCACACCGTGTTGTATACTTCGGATTTATTGTAGGAGCCTACTACTCTCAACCGAAGACATTTCTACAACCGGAACACAGCAGCTACAGCAGACGCAGTCCAAACAATTAACGTGCCCGTGGATTATATAATTAATTTGTAGCCGAGGACTTAGACTTTATAACCAAGTAATCCTTTTTGTTGCTATAACTCGTCACTGTATTTTTGGTAATATATTGTGATTTAACACTCCACTGACTTGGATTATTACTTTTATACTTGGAATGTTAGTGAACTCTAATATTAGTCCCCTACAAATTAATTGGTGAGCCCGATAAGAACACGGATTATTTTGGCATATTCATATTCTTATTTTTGCTATTTTGTATATTCATTGTGATTTTGTGTGTGGTTTATATTTGTATCCTAATTTGCACCAATAACCTCATATTTATAATGTCATCACCTCAGTCCGGTACATCAAACGAGCAGACAACTAATAGCGAGACAAATGCCACAATAAATGCCATCACTGATTTTCGTTTACCCCAATACGGTTTCGCAGAACCAAGGATTTGGTTTGCGGTAATTGAACCGTTGCTAGAAGCACGGGGCATTAAGTCCCAAATAGCCAAATATGGTATGGTGCTGGCAGAACTCCCTCCGTCAGTATTGACAGAAATCAGCGATTTCATCGAAGATCCTCCGACGGAACATCAATTTGATAAACTTAAAGCCCTCCTCATACAACGTACCAGTTTGTCGGATGAGAAAAGAATCCAACAATTGCTCACAGGCTGTGAACTAGGCCCACGTAAACCATCCCAGCTGCTCAGGCACATGCGCCAGTTAATCGGACATCATAAAGTAGACGAGGTAGTGCTGAAACAGATGTGGTTGCAACGTTTACCTAGAAATGTCCAGCAAATTTTAATCATCTCAGGAAAGTCGTATGACTTAGACCAACTAAGTGACATGGCAGATAGTAATTTGGATGTTTTATCCGATAACACCATAAGTCACGTAGCATCTGATAGTGCCACACCGTGTCATTCCACACCCACGGCAGACACACCGATACTCGCCGCCATTGCAGACTTAGCGGCAAGGATTGACAAGTTGGAAACTAATAAGTCTGATCGACAAGTCCGGAGACGGAGTTCACAAAGAAGGTCACCATCACGACGACGATCCTTCTCACGACAGCGTTCTTACACGTCTTCTCGGGATAGCAATATATGCTGGTATCACTGGAAGTTTGGACGTCATGCCCTGAAATGTGTAAAACCGTGCAGCTTTAGCGAAGCCAACCAGGCTCAGGGAAACGCCTCAGCCAGACAGTGATGGCGACAGCTGTTACTGGCAAGCAAACAAGTCGCCTCTTCTATGTGAAGGATAAAACTTCAGACACTTTATTCCTGGTAGACACGGGAGCAGAAGTTAGCGTAATCCCTCCTTCACTATCCAGGCGATCTACACGGACACCCGGAAAACTGTCTCTCCGGGCAGCTAACCACACAAGCATACAGACGTATGGAGAGCAATCCCTCATACTGGATCTAGGTTTACGTCGGCGTTTCACATGGATTTTCATAGTAGCCGACGTCAGTCACGCCATCCTCGGAGCAGATTTCTTGAGTAATTTCAACCTGTTAGTTGACGTCAACAATAAAAAACTGATTGATAACAACACCCATCTAAAGATCCATGGAATTATCTCCAGCTATTCTGTCTATAATATCAGTATTGAAAGACCAGCAGATTGCCCTTTTTCCTCCCTACTTCACCGTTTCCCTAAAATTCTTAAGCCGTCGTACAACATCGAGGACGTCCCTCACACAGTTACTCACAAGATAGTTACTACGGGTCAACCAGTTCGTGCTCGTCCTCGTAGATTACCCCCGGACAAATTGGCAGCAGCCAAGGCAGAATTTGAACACATGATGCAGCTCGGCATCATCAGACCCTCCAATAGTCCTTGGTCTTCGCCCTTACACATGGTGCCTAAAGCTGATCATGATTGGAGGCCATGTGGGGATTACCGACATTTAAACAATGCCACAGTTCCCGACCGTTATCCTATTCCTCATCTTCATGATTTCTCCCTGACATTACACGGAAAAACCATTTTTTCTAAAGTAGACTTGGTCAGGGCCTATCACCAAATACCAGTTGCCCAAGAGGATATCGAAAAAACGGCCATCATCACACCTTTCGGTTTGTTTGAATTTCTCCGCATGCCATTTGGCCTAAAGAACGCAGCACAATCCTTCCAACGTTTCATGGATCAGGTCACACAAGGTTTGGACTTTGTATTTGTATATATCGATGACGTTTTAATTGCTAGCTCGTCGCCCGAAGAACATACTGATCACCTCACCATCTTATTTCAACGATTTGAGCAATATGGAGTCGTCATTAACCCCAAAAAGTGCATATTCGGTGTCTCCTCTATACAGTTTCTGGGACACCACATAACCGCGAATGGTATTACGCCTACGGAGGAAAAGATAGAGTCCATCAAAAACTTCCCCGAACCAGATTCACTCAAGAAGGTCAGACGTTTTTTGGGGATGTTTAATTTCTATCGGCGTTTCATTCCTTCGTGTGCCTCCATCGTCCAGCCGTTAACCGACCTCCTTAAAAATGATCCTAAAAAGTTTCAGTGGTCAGCTGAAGCACACGAATCATTTTGCAACGCAAAAGATGCCTTATCCAGAGTCACTATGCTATCCCATATCAACCCCGAAGCGTCGCTTATTTTGTGCACAGATGCCTCCCAAGTAGCTGTAGGGGCAGTATTACAACAAAAGATGAAGGGCGAAGTCACCCCACTCGCATTCTTTTCTAAGAAGTTGGAACCGGCTCAGACACGATACAGCACTTTTGGGAGAGAATTGCTGGCCATATATCTTGCAGTGAAGCATTTCAGTTACTTACTACAGGGCCGGCATTTCACTATTTTTACTGACCACAAGCCCCTGTGTCATGCTTTCACTACTTCACTTGATAAACACTCCCCTAGAGAAGCCAGACAGTTGGATTATATCTCCCAATTTTCAACCGACATTCAGTACATCAAAGGGGATGCGAACGTGGTAGCCGATTCTCTTTCAAGAAGTGACATTAACCAGCTCCAAACGTCGGTAGACATCAGTCTTGATCGTATGGCTCAATTACAAAGAGATGACGTTGAACTCCAAACCTGCCGCAGAAACTCTTCCTTACAGCTCAAAGATGTGCCTATCCCCTTATCAGATGCAACCATAGTCTGCGATGTATCTACCGGCACTAATCGTCCATTTGTCCCTCTCAGTTGCCGAAAAGCATTGTTCGAACATTTACATTCGCTTTCTCACCCTGGAGTACGCGCCACGGTCAGACTGATCAGCGAACGCTTCGTGTGGCCTAAAATGAACTCTGACATTCGGAGATGGGCACGAGAATGTATCCAATGCCAATGCTCCAAAGTACACCGCCACACTATTACAACCCCGAAGACGTTTGAATTACCCGAAAGGAGATTTCAGCATATCCATATAGATATCGTGGGACCATTGCCAACATCAAGGGGATATACACATATCCTGACAGCGATTGATAGATTTACTCGTTGGGCTATTGCATGCCCCTTAAACGACATATCTGCTGAAAACGTTGCTTTAGTTTTTCTCGACCGTTGGGTGTCAAACTACGGTGTACCAACTACTATTACATCCGACCGCGGTCCTCAATTCCAATCGACACTCTTTCGCGAACTGACGAGACTTCTGGGAGTGAAACATATGATAATAATATATATTTCACATAAATTAAGCATTTACATGATTCACATACCGTTTGTACAGGCATGATCATATTAGACAAGTGCAGTCTGAAATTGAACACTTTTATGAAATGAAAATTTGGAAAATGAATAGAAAACTTTACAAGAATAGAATATAAGGTTTTGGTTTAAGTCTAAATTATAATATTTAATGCACTCATAGTGAGTCAGATTCATGCGGGAATTATGAAATTTTGCGTTAATGGAATGTAAGAAGAGAGGTGATGTACATGTGCTGGAGTAAGCCACACTGGATCCAGACCGTTATTTTTATCATTTTATCAATCAATAAGAGTTCGAAAGTTTATAAAAATCCACATCAAATGGTAAGTGCAGCATTATATTGGTATTAGCAGATAGAAGGGACAAATTGGCCGCAAAGTTAACTTTGCGATGTTGAACAGAATTCAGAATGGAATTTGTTCCGTTGTTCATCGTAAGTGCTAACAATATTCTGGATACCGCTCAAGTAATACAAATGTAGAAAGCAGGATTACTGTTCATTAGCAGTGCTTCAGTGCAACACCTTCGAGAAGTGAAGAAAACAGAAGCAGCCAGCAGATAATGATAATTTAAGTATATCTCCACAACAGCCTATCATCCGGCAGCGAATGGTCTAGTGGAAAGATTCCACAGACAACTGAAAAGCTCCCTGATGGCGCAGAATGATACATCTAAGTGGAGTGAATACTTACCTTTGATTTTACTTGGTATCCGATCTACTATCAAAGAAGATTTAGGATGTACACCGGCTCAACTTGTCTATAGCACCAACCTAACCTTGCCTGAACAGCTAGTCCCCTCAGCCGATTCCACAGACGTGAACACTGCCGACTTCACTAACCGATTAACTAGACAAATGCTTCAACTTCAACCAACAGCACCTCGACAATCTCCCCGAAGAGATCAGATCAACAAACATCTACAAACTTGCAAATTCGTCTTCATTCGAGTCGACGCCATCAGAAAAGGATTGCACCCTCCATACGAAGGACCCTTTCAAGTTATTAAACGTTCAGACAAACACTTTACAGTGAACAAGAATGGAAGACGAGAGACTGTTTCAATTGATCGAATCAAACCCGCATACACCGACAACGACTTCGAATCTACATTGGCAGCTGTGCAATCAAATAATCAAACATCCGATTGCACTCCACCGGCACCAAGTCTTATCCTCCCTCCATATCAAACACGTAGTGGTCGGCTAATCAGTAAACCGGCTCGCTACGTTCATTTTGAGGACTAATAAAAAAATATATAATTACAAATTATTATTATCTTTTTCGTTTAGACATTATCATCATGACCGTTAGTATTTCGTCTTAAACTCTGATTTTACTATCACTATTATTTATTTATATGTACCTCACCAACAAAACAGGCATCATCCATTTCAGAAACTATTGATCTTTAATCCATATTTTTAAATGATTTCTTTCCCCTCCTTAATTACTGTCTATTTACATATTTTTCTTTGTACATTAAAAATCTATGTTCAGGGTTAGTGCAAATTTAAGTGACATGACTTCTATTTCAATTTTTATTGCTGAACTCACTGTATATGCTTTCAGACTTTATACGATTCACATATATTCTCGCGTTTATGCATGTTGCAATATATCCATATTTTTATCCAAAAATTGCTGTCAGTCACGTCTCGTAAACCGTTAATGCCCAGCTCTTGCTACGTTCAGGATCACGCTGTTTCTTGAAGTTTTTCAGAAACGCTTAGTAGTAACGGACGCCAAAACCAAAAGACCGATTGGCCGCTTGGGAATTCTTTATTGTTACACCAACATATAAAAAATATTTCTACCAAGGTCTGTGAACAAATATTACAATAATAAATCACAATATTACTTCTGATGGTTTACTGCTGACTTCTTTCTGAACAGCGACCGATGAGACGATGACTGTCGTATTGATGCCTCCGCGAAAATTGGGGAAGTTGGTTTTGAGCAAACAACCAAGAATTGATCGTTCAATCTTCAACTCCATTGACAATTGTTATTACTGTTATTATTTACTTCACAGTTTTACTTATCATTTTCCGGTTGTCACTCCGGACCTCTTGGGGTGGAGCCGTGTGGAGTACGTAGCAATGTGATTGTACACTTTTTGCTTATTTGTATAAATTCGACATATTGTACATAATTTTTGTTTAAAACGCTTCTTGTTGAAATATACATAACTTCCGTGTACAATTGAAAAATACACTCTGCTGTTGGAGGCTTCGTCTTCTCCCTGGTCACTACTGCTTACTTGCTCCACTCACACCGTGTTGTATACTTCGGATTTATTGTAGGAGCCTACTACTCTCAACCGAAGACATTTCTACAACCGGAACACAGCAGACGCAGTCCAAACAATTAACGTGCCCGTGGATTATATAATTAATTTGTAGCCGAGGACTTAGACTTTATATCCAAGTAATCCTTTTTGTTGCTATAACTCGTCACTGTATTTTTGGTAATATATTGTGATTTAACACTCCACTGACTTGGATTATTATTTTTATATCTGGAATGTTAGTGAACTCTAATATTAGTCCCCTACACATCTACTTGACGATGGGGAGAATTAGTACAAGTGCAATCAGATATCAAATTACAAGGCAATCATTCTACTTGTGTGTATTAATCGCAACTATAACTCTTCATTAATCCTAAAGAATTTATTTACCGAAATCTTGTAAACTGTTTTCCTTTAACCCAAAAATAAATCAAATATAATTTTTTCCGGTAAAATCCTTGATTTGACTTTTGAGTTCTTTGGCGTAATCAATATAAGGCTACAGTAAATGAGTGATAGGGGACAAAAAATTTACCAGGTTAACGGTGGAATATGCGTTAAAAAAGGGGAAAATTCTGGTGGTAATATTCGATTAAAGAATAGAGAAATTCTAGGGACAGTATGGGGAAATTATGCGATTTCTGGGGACGAAATGGTGTAATTGTGGTGACAAAATGGGGAAACTGTGCGAATTCTGGGGACAGAATGGGGAAATTGCGGAGACAAAATAGGGACAACGGGACTTTACAAAATGGGGTGAATGAGGAAAATGAGAAAATCTTCCTATTTCCTCATTTTGTCCCTTCTTTTACTCAATGCAATTTCCCCATTTTTCCCCATTTTGAACACGATTTTCCACATTTTTGCCGAATTGGGGTTGCACTAAGAACTCAGCGCAACTCGATGCACAATATTATACACACAATTAAAATGAAAAACTATGCCCTCTTTACCTTCTAAACAACTTTTCCTTATTTCGGGATAATAACTTTCTTTCACGTATGAGACTGAGTTATGTTATGAAATCGCAGGGTGAGGATATATGTTGCTGCGTGTTATATTTTCCGCGACTCAGTTTTTTCGTCTTTCATTGGCTAGAATGGTGGCGGTCAATTGGAGTTTGAATTGTCCTTGGGCGCGTGCTGTCGGGTGCTGTCTTTGCGTGGTTGTGTTTACGTCGTTTGCCAGCATATGTGATTACTATAAACGTGTTGTTTTTTTACGATTTATCTTGGAATAGTTGTGACATAGATGGGTCCTAATTGATAATTTTATTTTAGTCCGTTGCAGGTAGTCAATTCGAGTGACAGGAGCACAGATTTAAGTGGAATGTTTGCTGAATACATACTTGGAAGGCGTTTCTTCAGCTGGGATTAATTTGAGAAGTCATTAGCCCAATTTCAAAAAGTGAGGAAGTCATTTAATGCTAACAATGTAGTTGTCCTGCACTCACTATGTTCATAATTGCAGCAAAACGATACCGGATGACAGATTTAAGTACGCTTATGTTGGTTTTAAATGCACTTTTGGAGTGAATCGTACAAGACCTGGATTAAAATCGAGAAATAAGTCGTAAGAAGAAGTGTAATATGATTTCATGAATATTTCAGGTCTAAATGTTGCAATTGCTCGTCTTCATTTCGCGTGGTTTCGCGTTATAGTGAATACATAATTGCTTCCCACAATATGGTAGATAAGCATCCATGCAGCAGGGTGTACATGCAGAATGACCCATGGTATAGACGACTAACAGTTGAAGAGAAAGAAGATTTGGAACCACTTCTTCAGCAATCCCACTCATCCGATGAAATAATAATGCATGTTAAGGAGAAGTACCACAAGGATATAACTCGCATCGACGTTAAAAATATGAAAGCCGCAGTTAATAAAGGTAACGTTGACGTAATTGTTAAATACTTTTGGTATTTCGAGTCGTCGTGACATTTTTGAACTCCTAAAATCCCGTGGGAAGTTAATGGAGTACTATTCCGATGAACCGATCAGGAATTCACTAACAAGAATTTGTTTTGCAACTTATGAGCAAATGGAATTGTACAAACAGTTCCCTGAGGTTGTTGGTATCGATTCGACGTATAATACAAATAAAGGGAAGTAAGTTTACCAATCCATTAATGCACGTGCAGGTATTCTTTGTTCCAATTACTTGTGACGGTTAATTTGGGTCGCGGACGACCAGTTTTATTTGCGTGGACTAGAAAAGAATTCAAACGGGATGTAGTTTGGATATTAGACTGTTTTCGTCGAATAATGGAAGATACCTCCAAAACAGAAACTTTCGTTATGGATTGTGCGCAAGCTGAAATAGCAGTCGTCAAGTTAACGCACAGAAAAGCGCACACTGTTTTGTGTTCTTTCCATGTTTTCCGAGCATTCTGCCGTAAAGTAAGTTTTTCAAAGCACACTTTACATTTTATTCGTAGACAAGAAATCCCATTGCGAAGAACGATTTATGCCGTCTAGTGCAGTGTAAAAGGAGATCAGGGTAATGCCTCTAATGTTCGCATTTTCCAGATCTAATTTCTACTTCAGAGTTATTAGGAGATTGGATGCTACTGTCAGTCAATATCTACAACGTCGTTGGATGCATCGACAAGATTTGTGGGCAGCATGTTTCAGAGACAATGTGTTGACTTTTGAGATTGATACAAATAATCTTGTCGAGAGTTCCCACAAGCAAATGAAACGGTACTTACAAAGATCAGATAGTTTGCATAAAAGTATGCTGAAGGTGTTTAAATGGCATCAACAAAGTTTTGCAAGGATACAGCAGGAGGCGACTATTGCTCAGTCGCGATGCTTCACCTATCCCTATTCACGACGTCTACTCCCAATTATACGATTGCTGACGCTATACGCTGCGAGGAAGGTTATCCGTGAATACGAAAGGCAACGATGGGCTGTTGTTGAGGTTGAATCCTTCGATTATGTATTCTGGTAAGCAGGATATTAAATGTATTTAATGAAAAATAATAACAAGCAAATGTCTTTACGCAGTCGTTTGTCGTAATAATTTGGGCAATGTCGAATCTCTGTGACCGGGTTGACTGACGTTACCGGATATCTACAAATAAGTAAACAAAGTGTTTTTTAAATCGCTGAAGTAAGAAAGAAGTAATATCAAAGTTAAACGCTTTATATTTGCCTACCTTTGCTGAAAATAGTTCATTCTCCTTTCTCATTCTTTGTTCATGACAGCATTCTTCTGGGGTTTTCACTGCCACACACATTATTCATCTTCTAAAGGATAGCAGCAAGCATATAATAATAATTTAATATTTCGTATAAACCAATGTTTACAAAGAAGGCATGTCATTTCTACAGGCGCAATTAGTTATGTTAAAAACTGCAATCGTGAAGTATCATAAATTATAAGAGTTAAATTGCAAACCCATAACAATGAACACCGTACATTTGGCTAAGTGCTATGTCAATGGAGTTGAAGATTGAACGATCAATTCTTGGTTGTTTGCTCAAAATCAACTTCCCCATTTTTCGCGGAGGCATCAATACGACAGTCATCGTCTCATCGGTCGCTGTTCAGAAAGAAGAGTGAAACATCGTCAGAAGTAATACAATGAATTATTATTGTAATATTTGATTTCAGACCTTAGTTCGCTTATTCTTTTTATATGTTGGTGTAACAATACAGAAATATCAAACGGCAGATCGGTGTTTTGGTTTTTTCGTCCGTTATAACTAAGCGTTTCTGAAATCTTCGAAGAACAGCGTGGGCCCGAGCGTAGCGAGAGCTGGGCATTAACGGTTTATGAGACGTGATTGACAGTTTCTGACGATAGAAACAGATCTTGCGGATTCAAACAGTTGGTGAAAGTTTGGATAGTCGCCGTTCATCTTTCCTGGTGCCGGTCAAGTCCTCTTTGAACAAGCAATATCTGGAACGTTTTTGAAATTGGGTCAAGTTCAACAATGCCTGGGTCAAAGAAGGGACAGAGTGTCTTGGATACAAACAGGAAAGTAAGTCATGGTGACTTGTCTGTTAATTGTAACGATGTGTCTGATGTTAAGCATGACATGGTTGATGTTACTGTTTCGCCGTCCAGGGATAATAGGAACATCAAACTCCCTAAATTTGAACCACGATGTTTTGATGGAAACCCGGCTGATTATTTACAATTTGTAAAGGAGTTTGAGATCATGCTGAGTGGATTTTTATTAAATGATGAAATGAAGTTAATGTATTTGGTGAGGTATTGCACTGGAATTGCTGCAAGAGCTATACAGTGCTGTAAGTTTATGAAGCCAAAAGAGGGCTACTACGAGGCTATGAGCATATTACGTCAAAGGTTTGGAAGACCTTCGATGATTGTAGGGAAATTATTCGAGGCTGTTAAGGGTAATGGTGGTCAATTACAGGATGACTTGCAGGCACTCACTGAGTTTCTGGATAATTTGCTGATTTACAAGAATGCATTGATTTCGATGAATTGCATGAGTGACCTCAACTCGAGTTTTATACTAGAAGTAATAGCAAGACGTCTACCTACTCGACTGCAAAGGAAGTGGGTGAAGATAAGCTCTCGTATGGAGGATGAGGGTATCGAGCCAAAGTTTGACGATATCCTGAAACTAGTAGAAGATAGTGTCAATCAATCTATGAGCAAGTTTGCCAGTATATTGAATCTCACCCCTAGAATGGAGCAGTCTGAGTGGAAAATGCAATCTTTGATGACGGGTAGGCCTCAGAGAGGTGGATATCGAGAAGGCTCCATGATGTCTAGTAATGCATATAGATCTAGTGAGTGTAACAGGTTTCGTAGTACATCCTCAATAGATAAGTTGCAAGATGCAAGACAGACACGGTTGTGCTTTACACGTTTGCAAGAGGTGCATACAAAGGTGAACTGTAAACCAGTGAGCAAGTTCAGTGATAAGCTAAATGTAAACTCCAGGCCTGACTCCGAATTGTGTGACGATAACGGTTTGGTCAAGAAGTCTGTAGTTGCAACTGGTAAGCCATTGTTGAATAGAGTGTCACAGAATAGAGTTACTGCCTCAGGGTGCAGTTCTGACTCCAAAAGTTTACAAAGTATAACTAGCCAGAGTGAAGATATAAAACCTTTAATGATTTGTGAGGAGGAACCAAAATTGTCTACTTCTGTTATTAAAGAGTTTGAAAATGATGAACTTGACTGTAAATTGAATATTTGTGGTAATGATTATGATAGTGCAGATTCGTCTTTGGTTGATCATGATGAAATGGGGGGATTACCTACTACTGCTAAGTTAAATAAACCTTCTGTACAACTTGAACGTGAAGTAGAATTAAATGCAGATGCAGTAGGCATGCATACTTGTCAAACCGTCAGCGTAATTGATCAGAGTGAAGCCCACCTCTCATCAGATGCTAGTCCTAAAGCGGAGCTGATAGTAAAAGACAGCAGTGGTGGTGGTCTTGCAGGTAGACAAATTTCTGAAAGCCGAGCAACAACAGCTTTTGATCCACTGCTAACTTCATCAACTGATATCAATCAGTCGTCGTTGGTGCTGTCATCCACAATGAAACAGACACCCATGAACTCAAGTATCTTTTGCAATGACTATGGTAGTATCAGTTCGTTTGAAAGGACGAATATCAATGGTCAGTTTAGTGAGGATAAGCCAAGTGTAAACGAGAGAGTAATTGTTAAATTGACTTGCATGAATAGAGGCATTTCTAGTTTCAAGTTACTATTTGAATGTTATTATCTTTGGTGTAAATTAGTCTGTGTCTGCGCTTGGTTGATGAGATATGTCGTGTGTTTGTTGGTCATCTAAATTCTACGATACAATGACATGGGCGTGTTGCCGTTCAGATTTGAGGATTTAGCTCAAAGAAGGAAGTTAGCAAAGGAACTCTGCGACGATTTTCCAATCTAGAGCGTCAACCTGAGAAGGGTTGTAGGCGTACTGCTGTGTGTCCTACAATTCTCCAAAGGGTAGCGCATCAATGAGCAGTCCAATGTGCTCGGTGTGTGATTTTGTACATATGTTCATATTGCATATACTGAATTGATATCATCTTTCATCTATCTGTTGGTAATTCTGTTTGTGTCCGGACGACTTCCACTTGGATCATCATCCGGAGAAGGAATGTAGGCGTACTGCTGTAAGTCCTACAGTTCTTCAAGGGTAGTTTGCTGTGCCAGAATACACAACATTTGATGTAGTGATTGTACATATGTTTGTGTTAAATAATTGTGTGAGTTCCAATTATCGTAATTGTTGGTTAATCTTGTTTGTGTCCGGACATTCCACAACTTACAATCGTCAACCTGAGGAGGGTTGTAGGCGTACTGGTGTAAGTCCTGCAATTCTTCAAAGCAATTCCACCAAGACATGATCCGCGAGGTTGTTTGTACTATTTGTATACACGTGTGGTGTGTCATAGGAATTGGTGTTTTTTGGATTCATTGTGTTTACTTGTTGTTTTCGTATCTTGTTGTTATTGCGTAATTTTGTTAAAATTTTCGTCGTGATTACTTCTGAAGTTGTTTCGAGTCTTCTACATCCGTGAATGAATTGATTGATGTTAAGGACAGCAGATGGGTCGTATACGCCGGGGAGGCTAGGCTATTGCTGAGAATGAAATGCACACGGAGATAATTGTTAGCTGCGGTCCGACACGCCGGGGAGAAAGGGTGTAAACTACTGAGACTCGCATGCGTCACCGTTACTAGAACTGAGGCAGAATGAGTGACAAGCGATTGCAGTGGTGATTGGCAGTGAATAGATAAGAGGATGTGCGAAGAGTACCATGATGTGCTGCCATGGTCATGTTGCATTCTGCAAGTGTCGTTCTAGCAAGTGGCGATTGTGTTGCAGGATGTCAAGAGGAGGTCTCTGTCCGGAGGCGCAGGTCGTCAGCGATGTGTGAGATTGTGCTGTGATTATGCTTGTGGTGTGTTGGCTTTTCTGTTTGTTTTCCATTTCAGCTCTGTTCGTGTGACCCAGGTTCTCGCAATGGCATCCAAGTCAACGTGCATTGGTCGTGAAGGAAAAAATGGATGGATCCGTATTTTGCCGGGGAGTGTCAATGGAGTTGAAGATTGAACGATCAATTCTTGGTTGTTTGCTCAAAATCAACTTCCCCATTTTTCGCGGAGGCATCAATACGACAGTCATCGTCTCATCGGTCGCTGTTCAGAAAGAAGAGTGAAACATCGTCAGAAGTAATACAATGAATTATTATTGTAATATTTGATTTCAGACCTTAGTTCGCTTATTCTTTTTATATGTTGGTGTAACAATACAGAAATATCAAACGGCAGATCGGTGTTTTGGTTTTTTCGTCCGTTATAACTAAGCGTTTCTGAAATCTTCGAAGAACAGCGTGGGCCCGAGCGTAGCGAGAGCTGGGCATTAACGGTTTATGAGACCTGATTGACATGCTATGTCCTTGGAATGTGATTGTACATTTGCAATGTTTAATGCCAACCATATTGGTGTAAGCATAGAAAATATGACGTTTTCCATGAAAATACTGGTTTGTTCAAACCCTGGTGCTGTTATGTTTCTAATAAAAGCAAACCGACCGTAAGCAAGCAACTAATAGGCACAAAGAGTAAGTCTCGGCTTTAATAAAGGCATATCCAGTTAACATAAAATGCAGTGTAATAGTGCATAAATGAAAAGACCATAGTGAAGTAGATAAGTGATATTTCAGTGAGAGGTAAATTGAAAGATTTGCAACCTTACAATTTGGAAGACAACCTGACATGTAAGATCTCTCACAAATTTCTATAGGGCGTGTGGGGTACCATGGATGGTTTGGTGTCAATCGCAGCTTTGGAAGGATGAGTTACAAGTGCACAAGGTAACAACCAACGAAACGGCAGTAGTATTTTCTAGCTGTTCAGCATTTTTTCCTTTGATGCAGTTTCTTATCAACAGTTTGCAGTATTCAGAACATCACAAGTTGCTTACATATAACTTGTTTAATAATAACTGCTTTAAATATATGAGCCATAAGTGCATCTTCTACATCTTTCATAGCCACAATTAAGTCATTAAGGATCTCAGAATATCTTAGTGATGTGAAGCAAAATAATTATTAAGATTGATATAATTATATCAATCTACACCTGTTACATAGGTTCACCTATGTAACAGGTGTAGCAGTTGTATGACAGCTGCTAGCTACTAATCAACAGAAATCTGGTACTAATTTCAAGTACTCTGACATTTCGGAAGGACTATTTATACTATTCTTCGAGATACGATGAACACTGATGTCAATACACTCTGATGCCATTTCATGCACTGAGCAATTAAAGCCTTGTGAAATTCCATGTGCAAATGTCAATTAAACTATTATCACATCTCCTCCAAAACACTTTTAACTAGGAACTTCATCAAAATAGATATAATCACCAGGAAATTCAGCAGCCTATCTCATTCATCGCATAATGTCGTCGATGTGTTATGAGTATTTCAGTCATCCCGGATGATAACAGAAAAGTTTAACATGTTTAAAGCACACATCTAACCTATGCCTGCATGCTATTTCTCTTTCATAGGCCAGATTCCAATAGATTCACTGGAATGACAACAGCCATTGCCTGCAGTATATTTACAACCTTAAGATCTGAAACAACTCGCAAAAAAACAAACCCTCAACGCACTATAATGCAAATAATAGTCTTTCTATGCGAACTTTCTTAAAAAGGATGACTTCTTCATTGATAATTCGGCCGAGGTATAATATAAAATTTTACGGTCTACTAAGAGCAAAATACAGCAAAATACTGCCGTCCGGCTACAGAAGTATAAAACTAGTGAAATATAATCTATTTCCAAAAAATAGGTGATTATAACGTCTGTTACCGTGAGCGCGGTAACCGATGGCATTGCGCGATAACATCTGGAGACAGCCTATATCCTAACATTATATCAGTTAAATCTTCCCCCAAAACCAAGGCCACTTGAAACTAATAGCAACATAGCAACAAGCGTCATTGAGGGCTGGAATTATCCGTAACTTATCAAGGTCATTGGTGGAGTGAGACGCTCGAAGGTCATTTTCGTCCATTTTAGTCGGCCATGTTGGATCGCAGTTCCGTAGCTGTTCGTTTACGCGTTTGTTGTTCCGTTTATCCTGCCGTTATACACGACTTATCTTGTTGCGTATCGTTCACAAATGTTGCGTTTCACCTCATTTTTTGTTTCCGTTGCTGGTAAAACGAATTATTTCTTTGGTTTCGAAAGTTTTCACTACCAGGCCAGTGCATTCATTTCGGTGTAATTGTTTTCATACCTTGCATTCATGCGGCTTTCAGTGTTTCAGTTGGTTTTCAGCTGTTAATGAATTGGTACTGTGTAGAGGGTGTTGAAATTGTGCACATGAAGATGTTTGGCTGGCAGAAGCAGTTGTTTCCAGTCCATTCTGTCTGTCTGTTTTCGACATAGAACTTTGCACAAATGTGCGGAAGTTCAAGTCGCCACACTCCGTGTAGCACGCGAAGCAAGAGAGGAAAGTACAAGAAAAGCATAATAGAAACAGTGAGCAGAGGTGTGAGACAAAGGAGTAAAAAAGAAACACAAAACAGTTTCATTGAAGATCATAAGTTACAGGGAGTGGATGCATCTGCGCCACTGAGAACGGTTTTGAGCCATGTCACCAATTGTTTCCAACCATAGATTTTTACCGTCCCGAGGACCCCAGCCTGGAAGTCTACACCTTTCTACGTGGCTTAGACCAACTGTTGTGGATTTCATCGACTGATGCCAAGTTTTTGTTTGACCGCCGCTAGCTTTTTTCCAGCCTGACCCTATATCCGCTTGCATAGCTTGTCGAGGGAGGCGATGGCTTGGCATACGTAACACATGTCCTAACCATCTCAGTCTTTGTAACTTCACGACTTCGTCGATTGATTTCCCCTGTTTACCTAGAACTCGACGCCTAACCTCAATGTTGCTCACCTTATTATGCCACTTTACACGGGAAATAGAACGCAGGCACCTATGATCAAAGACAGCTAGTCTTTTCACGTCTTCCATTCTCAGTGACCAGGTCTCACAACCATAAAGGAGGACGGAGCGGACTGATGAGCAGTACACCCGCCCTTTGGTCGATAGTCGAACATCTCGTCTACGCCAGAGTCGGCGTAAACTAACAAATGCGAAACGAGCCCCTTGTATTCGTGCTGAGATTTCGTCAGAGATCAACCCGTTGGGGCTGATGGTACTTCCCAAATAAGTGAAGCGGTCAACGTGCTCTACCACTTCACTTCCTATTTATAATCTAGGAGTCGATGTAGTCCAGTCCTGTAACATCATCTTGCATTTGGCGGGAGCGAATGGCATGCCAAACATTCGTAGATTGCGGCTCAAGGTGTTTAGAAGACTGCATTTCGTCAGCGTCTTCGCCTAGAAGGACTATATCGTCTGCATATTCCAAGTCAACGAGATTATTCCCCGGTAGCAAGTCAATCCCTGAGTCGCTGAAGTTACTTAGGGTTAAGTCCATTAACACATCTATGATGAAGTTGAATAGAAAAGGAGATAATGGGCATCCTTGACGGACACCACTGGTCGTCATCAGTTCAGATGACAGCTCGCCGTAAGCCCTCACCTGGCTGTATGAGTACGAGTAGAGTGCCTTAATCAGTGCAATATATTTTCTCGGAATTCCCTTTACAGCCAAGCATCTCCAGAGAACTTCTCGGTCGACAGAGTCGAATGCTGCCTTTAGGTCAAGAAATATAATGACTGTTGGGCGCCGGTAGGAATGCCTATGTTCTAGAATCTGTCGGAGGGTGAAGATATGATCAATACACCCTCTTCCTGGTCTAAAGCCTGCCTGGCTCTCTCGTGTTTGTGCTTCCCGAGCACCACTCAGTCTACGCATGATTATTGAGCCTAGGACTTTAGATACTACATTAGTCAAGCTAATCCCTCTGTGATTATCGCAGGAAGACTTGTCTCCCTTCTTGTATATGGGGATAATCAGTGACTTACACCAACCCGATGGGACTTCTTCTGATTCCCAGACGCTGCCTAGTACCTCAGTTAATCCGGACAGTAAGCTGTCTCCACCGTACTTAAATACCTCTGGCGTCATTCCATCAGGTCCCGCTGCTTTGCCTAGTTTCAGATTGGTGACAGCTTTAGTAACCTCAGTTAGTGATGGAGGACCTGTGTCTATATCCCATTCTGGGAGGTGTTGGATGCTGGGAAGGTTGAGCGTGGCTGTGGTTAGTTGGTTGCCGTTACTATTGTTGGCTCAGTTACTTGCATAACATGTAGAAATCTGGAAAAAGAGTGTCTTTTTCGTTCATGTTTGCAGCATACAACAATCTGCGAGTGAATCTGTTGAAGAGAGCACCATCAGAGTTGGTATTAGCAAGGTTTTCGAAGAACAAATTAAACCCAGAGAATTTAGAACCTGGGTTGAAGTTGAAAAAGCTTTGAAGCTTTTTGAGAATGTGAATATACCATCCGTGTGTCTGCTATCATTTAAAAAAATATATTGTGAGAGAATCTAAGCCAAATAAGGTTGAGCCGCATGAAAAGTATGAATCTGTTGTGCTTGTGTATATTTTGGGGGAACTAAAAGAACCTGGAATCCTTAAGGGTAAGTGTTACTTATGCTTATTATTGCTTGATGTACTAGATCGCAATAAATGAACTAGGACTACCCGTAATAGAGCCAGTGTTAACATCCATTCGATGGGTTGCAAAACGGTTTTCAAAGCGGATAAAATACGGTGATCTGGTGAGTGTACAAACAATCCCAGTTAAAGGTAAGACATTAATTAGGAAGAATAACGTTTCGGGTTGTAGTCTACGATTGGTGGTTTCCTCGAAGTTGTGATTCTTCCGTGACTATAGACACAGATGTTCACGATCTTAAAAAAAACTAAATAAATTATCCTTGAACCAGTAGTCTTCTTTTCTTCGGCGAAACATCCGTTAATACGACTATACGATTAGGTAGCGAAGTAAGATGTTATGTGACTGAGAATCGTGGTTGTTGTGTTTCTGACTAATTTCGCGCATCTGACTTATAACCGCATGGATATAGCGTTTTCCTCATGGTACATTATGATATCTAGAAATCATAAGCACGCTGCCATCGGTAAATTTATTTTTACTTTTTAAATGGCTGCAAATAGTGAGTCGTTTGCGGTGATAGGATGAATACCTCTGAACGTTTTTGTGGAGACTAGGGTATATTTAATTTTTTCGAGTAAGGGACGATCTTTTTACCAAGAAAGTTCTCGGAATTTTCGTTATTCAAAGATAACGCTAAGTTGCCCACTAAGGTGGTAACTATAGGAGATAACCTTCAGCGGAAACTATATTAATGTAGTTTTAGGTAATGCGTCATAGAAGTAAGCATCGTAGGTTAATTGTGTCTAAATGTATTAAACGTTGTATAACTGATCAAACCATAGTTCTTACGTGCGAGTTAGTTTTATAAATAATGAATGTACCGTACAAGCGTCTACCATGATTTGCATACCTAGCTCATAAACATTATGCCTGCATGTGGCATACATTTAGGGCCAACACGCTGCGATGAATCAGTCCGAGATACTTAAAGTCAGACTTCATTTCCATATCACTATTATCAATTTTGCAACGGTCATAGGAATTAACACCTTCAACTAACTTTCGTTTACATCGGAAACTGAAAATAACAGTCTGACATTTCGAAGGATTTAGTTTAAGAGCATTTTCCCACTCCTAATAGAGAGCTGTTCATCTTAGTACAGTGTAGCTGGCAGTTAACAGACATTGAAGTAGTTAGATCGTCCGCGTGTTTGAAAAAGTTCTTTTCGTATGCATTCGTACAATAAGTTCATCAAACAAAAATACAATTGGTAATGGACGACTTCCCCCTGACCTACAGTGTACTGCTTTCTCCCTGATAAATAAGAATGAAGCCATCTAACAATCCAATACTCAGTTTGAGTTTCAGCAAGCTTATCTAACAGAATATCTCTAGGTAGTGAGTCGAAAGCAGATGTGTACTCTAGGAAGGTGCAGCGAATTTAGCCCCATTGTCTATACTGGAGAAAATGTTGTGAAGCAAGACTGCAGCTGCATCTAAAGTACGTCTACTGTGTTTATAGGAGAACTGTTTGGGATCGTTAAAGGCTCTGAGTGAGGGTTAAAGATTAAGTAAGAGTAACTTTCCCTTAGTTCGTATATACCTCATTTGATTTGAAACAAAGGAAGCAGGTCTTATTAACGCTTGTAACACTAGAAAGTTTGGCATTTATGGGAGAATTTATGAAAGACTTGTTTAGTTTACACACACCAAATGAATAGGGAATACTGGAGGTAATTAGATGCATACAGGCGTAGGTTATTTAACATCTATAAAGTAGACATGCAAATACCGCAGTTTTTGATCACAGAAATGATGGATACTAGATAACATCCTATGATTCAACGGCATATTAAAATAAATAAAAATTGTTTCTTAGCTGATCGTCAAGTGAACAGTCTATTTGATGATGTCACTGCATATTAACAGATTAGTGAAGTAGATATCAAGCCTAAGTTACTACATTTACTTGTACTACATACTTGGCGTTTAACAGTATACAGACTTTCAACTGGCTAGATAAGGCGACTTTAGAGTATCAAACAGTACAGAATTATTATTCAACTTGCTAAATCCCACTTAGCTTTTACAATGTGCTATTGTGTAGAAACAGACACGAAATCCTACTAATGACTAAAGTAACATTCTCATAATACTACAGTGAATTTCCATCCCACTAACTAAGCTTAGCGTTTATTATTCCTAATTCACTTATTACAAAAGCACATAGTATAGCGAGGAATTGAAGA
Organism: Trichobilharzia regenti; assembly: GCA_944472135.2. Lineage (NCBI taxonomy): Eukaryota > Metazoa > Platyhelminthes > Trematoda > Strigeidida > Schistosomatidae > Trichobilharzia > Trichobilharzia regenti. The sequence goes on from OX235270.1 coordinate 89,385,295, forward strand.
AGTCTACAGGAAGAAGTAATCAAGAGTATATTAAACATTTGATTAATTTACAAAAGAAAATTCTGATGAAGGGTAATAAAGTTAGTTTGACCGAATGATGTTTCCGCTGATTTCATATTCGACAACCTCCGTATACCTGGAAAAAATAAAGTACATGTTAGAACTAGCATAACATGAAGTTAACAAGAGATAATTCTACATATTAGCATACAATATGAATACAATCATTCTGTTAAAACTAAGTATTATCTCAGGGAGATAAATGTATTTGTAGTCTACAGCTGATATTTATGTTGACGCCGTATACATAAATATACATCATATGTTTTCCTGCATTTGAGGACTATATGCAAATTTCAAGGCAATCTCCGAAACATTCATACTATTGAGGCGTCATTCTCTCATCAAGCTTACTTGCAGATCAACTTCACACTAAACACTTTTACATGAAATGAAGTATTGCAAGTGTATAACTTAGAAGTTAATCCACAATCTCAGTAATGTCTAGTCCACAAGGTTTTGTGAATCCTACAGAAATCACATTTTCACATTTAGGAGACTATAGGCATCAAATATAAGCTGAACATGCCTCAACTCTAGACAGCTATGCACAGTGCTAACAACATAGTGAAACACTTCAACTATTGTAAAGTACACAGACCTGTTGTGTTGATGAGGATAATAATGTCATATAATGCAAACTAGAAAATTCAATCGTCATAGAGCATCTGTACTGCTTTGTCTAAATGGAAATCTCAGGAGAAATTCATCTCCACTATTGGTGATCAAAAATATTGTAGCATTAAGTATACAGTCAGTGGAAATTGTAAAAGAGAATAAATTCATATTAATGATAATAAAGCTGAATAGATTCAGTTCTAGTAATCACCACGACTCATGCGTATAATCATACCGTGTAATGATTTAGTGCATTAATTGGAACAACAAGGAAACTTAAACGAGTAATTGCCTTCTCCACTGCACTGTACTTGCAATAATCGTGACAACCACCTTCGTTTGTTATCCTATCAATCAGCTAAGTAGACAATGGCCCAATATTATTACAGTTGAGATATTTTTGTACATTTAATTAACATAACCCATAGCACACTGCACCAACCAGTGCCAATATATATGAAATCCATTTAGAGATAACCTTTCAACTTACCATAATTCCTGTCCAACCACAGATAAAGTGAAAAGCACATCTAAATGACAACTTAGGTTCCCACCAACGATTCTGATAACATTTGCAGGTGATTTCCAAGTATTGAGAGAATTATTTTGTCAAAAAAGACTGTTCTTCACACGAAAATAGGCTGTACTGATATCCTGAAACATGAAGTCTTCATTGAATGATACTATGCCGAAAGATGCAGCTTCTACATGGAGTAAATGAGTGGTGTAAATGGCATTACCCTCTAACTATCCTATCTCCCTCATTACACCGACATTTTGATACATTCCATCTGAAACACTAATCATTGCAACCAATATGCTAAAAGTGTGTCGCAGTCAGATCACATGAGGCGGACACCAACATAACCAGCCAAAAAGTAGGAATTTCCCTCAATCTAGATAACATATAATACAATTTTATTAAAAATTATTGGCAAAAAAAATTTCCAATCGGAATTCAACAGTACGTGATAAATAAGTCCAGCCGTCATTGAGGGTATATGCAATAAAGTCGCTCCATATATTCTCACACAAATGCTTTCTAGTTTTACAAGTGTAAACCTGCTTCCCTGGTTTCAATGCAAGTGATGATCATAAGTGTCTCCAGTCTCTGAATTTCCCATACAGCCTGTGACAAGACAGTTTCCCTAGTGTTACCATTGAAAATTCTGCAGACACTCTCATGGACATATTGAACGAAGCTTGTCAATGTCCAGGATTTACTACACTGGACCTGACGCTGTAATTGGAAGACCTTCAGAAACTACACGAAATAACTAACACGATAAACCAGAACCAAGATTCGCGACACAAAAGCCGTTAATTCTGTCAAAAATCCTGTGCAAACCATAAAGATCTTGTAGACAAAGTTAAAAAATAAATGTTATAAAAATAAATCACCGTAATACTTCCGACAGTTTTTTCTCTGTCTTCCAACGAACAGCGAACGATGAGACGATGACTGCAGTATCGACGACTCTCGTGAAAAATGTGGAGTTTGGTTTAAACAAACAGCCATGAATTGATCGTTCTATCTTCAACTACATTGACACTCCCCGGTAAAATAGCGATCCATCCCTTTATTCCATCACGACCAATACACATTGGCTTGGTTTCCAGCACGAGAACCTGGGTTACACAGAAAAGCTGAGATGGAAAACAAGCAGAAAAGCCAACACACCACAGGCATACCCACAACACAATCTCACTCATCGACGATGACCTACGCCATCCAGTTAAAGGCGTCCTCTTGATATCTTGCAACACAATCGCCACTTGCTAGAACGACACTTGCAGAATGCAACATGACCATGGCAGCACATCATGGTACTCTTTGCACATCCTCTTATCTATTCACTGCCAATTACCACTGCAATCGCTTGTCACTCATTCTGCCTCAGTTCTAGTAACGGTGACGTATGCAAGCCTCAGTCGTCTACACTCTCGCTCCCCGGCGTGTAGGACCACAGCTTAAACAGAAACACTCATTCTCAATCATTGATTCCACAGCTTATCCTTATCTCCGCGTGCATGTCATTCTCAGCAATAGCCTCCCCGGCGTATGCGACCCATCTGCTGTCTTTAACATCAATCAATTCATTCACGGATGTAGAAGACTAGAAACAACTTCATAAGTGAGCACGACGAACAATTTAACAAAATTATGTAATAACAGCAAGGTACGAAAACAACAAGTGAACACAGTGAATCCAAAAACACTAATTTATGTGACACCCTACACATATATACAAACAGTGCAAATAACCTCGCAGATCGTGTATCGATGCAATTCCCTTGAGGAATTGCAGGACTCACAGCATTACATCTACATTCCTTCTCAGGTGGATGATGCAAGCGGAAGACTTCCAGACACGAACAAATTTATCAAGAGAATAATGAGAGAGTTTACCAGTTCAGTATGTACAATATAAACATATGTACATAATAACACGCCGAATACGATAGACTGCGTTTGGGTGCACTAGCCTTGATGAATTGTATGACTTATATCAGTACGCCTACAAGTGGTACGTTCGAGTCTGGTGAAACTTTTGCACGTGTTTTCGCTGATATTCATTTTTTGTGTTCTGCTATATGCCAATAATAATGGGCAAAAGCTATAAAAAGCGTGTTCTTAGAAACACTAGTAATTTAGAAAATAGCTTAAGCTTATCGAGTAACGCATTATCACCCCTTAAATCGGTTGCAATTAGTAGTTCACGCAATACAAACGGTTCCAACATAATGCTTACCCCTTTAATGCAGGTGGAAGATATCCTGTCAGAAAAGGCAGAGATTACTAACTTAGTCTGCATCATAAACGACATGCAGTTACAAATAAATGAACTCAGGGCGAAACTAAATCAACTTGACCAGGTACCAGAAACAATCCTCCATCTCCAAAAGGAACTGGGGGATCTCACTTTCCTAAAACTCTTTAAGCTCAGGACTAAACCTACCGATGCTGAATTGGAACATGCTAAGGAGCTAGAAAACGTTATGGACTATTTGTCGAGCGAAGTTGTTAAGAGACTTGCTTCTAAGCAGAACGCCATAGTGTACAACATACCTGACAAAGAGCCCATAAAGTCGGTTCAGCACTCCTTGTTAAGAGCTGCCAACCTTCTAAGTACACTCTGTCAGTGTATTAGACTAAATAAAAAAAGAGACAAACCGCACATGTCCCATACTTTTCAGGTTTGACAGCTGTATTATAGCCGAACAATTCAGGAAATCTGAGGATATTTTGGTTTCCACTACAAAATTCAAAAATCTTAAAATAGTCCCGGACAAAACCCCCAACCAACGACAAGTAGCTAAGAATTCCATAGATACAAACACGATTATACCACAAATCGTGAATAGCGTCAGTACCGAAGTGTCAAAGGACACTGTAGCACAAAGTGACACTTGCACTGTAGTAGGTGAACAAACGACACGCGAAAGTTAAGGAAAACCCAAAAGGAGCAGTAACATTTTAATGGGTCTCGAAGTTCGTGAGAACAATCCTGATAAATCGACTGACCAAAAACATGAAGTAGATATACATGCTATTGAAAATATTGGCAGATCACACAGCTTCCAGGGCCAAACAAGATCATCTCACTGTAAACATCGTAAAGAAGTCCCCTAAAACCAAGGTTTCTCCTCATGCATCCATATACCTCCCTTGTGGCAAGCCCAACAAGCAGCATATAAGCCTAAAAAAGAACGCACGCACTGCGGCAGGTCCCATAAAGGAGATGGAAGACGTGAATGGAAGTGCTCTTCGTCGAACTAACAGTAATAATAATAACAGCTTTATTCCAAACAGCATTTGTGGTACATCTGTTGAATTTTCAGCTTGTATTACAATATATTGCGTCGAAATGCCTCTTAAACTTTTTGAGATTTGAAAATCAAAATGCGACACCGAAAAAATATAAATAATAAGAAAAAGAAAACAGCGTTGCATTTTCATTTTTAACAATGCACCACAGGATATGAAGTATAAAATTAGTGTGTATTGGAAGATGAGAACAACAGTGTAATATTAACGAGGTAAGGAAAACAAAACTAATGGGAGTATTTGTTAGAGTGCCGCAACAAGTTGACCGTGCCATACCTAACGGATTTCTCATCACATAACAACTGTGCCAGATATATTATTGAGGAGCTTTTGTACTTCGTAGTCCTAGCATATAGCCTCCTATGGCCGCTTCTAGTTCTACCAGATGAAATGCATGGAGACAGCTGCGTATGGAGAGGATGCTCGGGGTCTGACAATATTGTATTCGCTAGTTTCTTACATGGCATTATATGTCTGTCCACAATAGTGTTAACCAGTTGGTTTAACGATATCCCACTTGCCCTACTAACGGCTTTTAGTGCCTTTCTCAGCAAAGCAAAATCTTTCTTAAGTAGTCCAGGAAAGATTAATGGGGAGCAGTAAGGGGGGATAGGTGGAATACAAGAATTTACAAACTGAGAAAGCAAAGACTGCTTTTTGCCGGATTGCCTATATTTCCTAACGTAGAACGTTAAGCGAAACATCTTTCTAGTAACTAGCAAGATGTGGGAGGACCAGGAAAGATCGATGGAAAAACTCAGCCCAGAGTACTTGACATTGGGTGTATTTTCAACCTCTATGCTGCCAATGATAGTGGGGCCATGTGAGCTAACTAGTTGCTGTAAGTCACATTTACGTCTGAAAGTGAAATTGACTACCTGACGTTTAGACAGATTAAGCTTAAGACCGTTTTAAGGGGACCACTGACATCAGAATGAGGCAAAGAAAAGAAAACAGAAAAGGGGAGAGAACAGCACCTTGATGAACACCAGCTAAAGTAAGTTAGGTAGTGGAGGACTTTCCATTGTAGACTGTGTAATGCTTCCTATCAGAAAAATAGGAATGCAACCACTTATTTGTCCAGCTCTCAGTCTGTGTTGCAGCAAGCTTACTTAGCAAGAGATACCTGGGAACAGAGTCAAATGAAGATGTGTAGTCAAGGAAGGCAAAGCGAACGTATTTAGCTCCTTTATCTAAATTAGAGACTATACTATGATATAGGACAACGGCGGCATCTAACGTACTCCTACTATGTTTATAAGCAAACTGGTTGGGGTCGTTGAAAGGCTTTAAAGAGGAATCAAGATTAAGTAAAATATGTCCTTCCATAACTTTCAAAAAAGGTGAGGAAATAGCAATGGGTCTAAACTTAACATTAGGTTGACTTGTTGATTTAGGCAATGGAACAATTTCGATATTTTTCCATGAGTCAGGTATAATAATTTTGGAAAACGATTCCATGGAAATGTCAGTTAATGGGGAACACAAGATAATAATAATATATATTCTCATATTTTACATGAAGGACGCCAGTTTACAGGGATCATCAATTCGATAAGTTACACACAAGATTAATAAGCATATTTAGTAAAGATAATATAATAAGGTACGTTTTATTTCCTAGCTATGTAGGATACACCAATTGTATAGGCATGTATAAATATTGTTTTAATAATAATATATTTGTCCCTGTTTATGCAGGAACATACCGATTGCACAGGCATGGATAAGTTATTATATAAATTACACATAATTTGATGTATGATGAATTTACAGTTTGGTTGTTCTTTCTGATATTAGGGTCAGTCGGAGCAGTCTGCTATAAAGTCTGTTTGTGTAGCACATAAAGAGATATAGAAATATTGTCTTCGCATTGACAAAAACCCAAACATCACTTGAATGTAATACAGATATCTGGGAAAAATAAAGCTTGAAGTCAATTCTCCTATATAACTTTGTTGTGAACAGCACACTTTGCTTAAAGATTATTGATGTATTATGTCGAGATCAGTGATATATTTGTTCCATTTTTCAGCAGTCTTATCGTAGTTTCATAACAGGAAACAAATTTGATCGTGGAGGCGAAATCTTGATAAAGTCATGCTATGTTGTTTTACTGCATCAAGTGGCGCCGAGGTCATTTCCAGAATTCTCCAATTGCGCCATTTGTGTCTGCATGGCGGACTGTATTCGTAAGTTGAGTAAAATGTTGAAAAACTGTTTGAAAACCAGTTGCTTCTTCACTTCAGATCATGAATACTCATTTACAGCACGTTTGCCAGCGTCTTCACATGGTAGAATTGGATCGTTCCTGAAATTTGAGTGATTATGAGATAAATGGTTTGGAATTAATCATAGCAGTTAGATTACAGCTAAACATGCAGAGAAGTACTTTTGATTCAGAAAACGGTGAACTTTTATGTCAGCTCACTTCTTGAGGATAACAGCAGGAACACCATCAGGACCAAGGGACTGAGTAGGTTTGAGAGATTGAACACACTTGAGGACATCATTCGTAATAAAGCATGAGAAGCAGTAATTATTTACACTATTTGAGATAGGAATCATAACATCTGGGATACATATGAAGGATTCATTAAGCATGCCAACATCTACAGAAATATCAGTCATTATTTGCTTACCGCCTGTGATTTCCTTTAATAACTTCCACATATTAGATGGAGATTTACATGAAAGAAACTTCTGGTTGTAGAGAGCATTCAATCTTTGTGATTCAAGCTTAATCGAAATATCCATTCTCTTAACACCAGATTTATTTTTCATTTTGAACAACCTCTCTTTTTCATGGTGGAGCTTTTTGAGTTGAGAAGAGGAGGAGCGGTCGAATTTTAAGAAGATTGTCTCTTTTGGACAACAAACATCAAGACAGAAATTAAGATAATTTGTTATGTTGGTAGTTGTATTATCAAGAGCTTGATCAGTAAATAAGTCCCAGTTTGTGTCTTTTAACATAGACCTTAGATTCAGTATGTTGTCATGGGAATAACATCTGTGTTGTGTTTTCTTTCCAAGGTGTGAGAAGACCCTTTTGTGCTGCTTTTCATATACTTTGGGCAATATTCCTGTGATACAGTGATCAGAATTTAGTAGTGGGGCTCTTTGTCTAGCTTGCAACATTCCTGTGTCATTTGCAAACATAAGATCAAGAGTGTCATCCATTCTAGTGGGGAAGTTGCCAATGTTATCGTGTCCAAGTGAAATTAGGAAGCTGTGATCACTAGAATTAAAATCTTCGGTAACTACAGACAAGGAATTTCCGAAGGAGGTGGCAGCATGGGAGGTAAATTCATCCGCAAATAAAGACAATTCTGCGGAATTGCATCCAGAAGCAATATAAATGTTCAAGATGTGAATGTAGTTGCATTTTGACAAATGTTTAAGTGAACACTTGACGGTGAGGCAGTCAATATTGTCACTAGAAAATTTGAAACACACATTATTAGACGTACACCATTGTGAATTGATGAAGATGGCGACACCGCCATCGCGTTTCTTCCTGGAACTACACCAGTCTTGTCTGAACAATTTGAAATCATTTAGATCTACTAGATTGTCATCATATAGATCATGTAACAATATTTCTTGAAGTGATATAATCCCAGTATTACGATATATAATGGAAGACACAGGTGATTGAAGACAGTCATTTTAGCCGACAGGGAGCGATAATTGGTACTCATAATTGCGGGGATAGTCATGAATTGAATAGGGGTACTTTTTGAAGCTCTTTGCCACCCGGCATGATTCTTTTTCCGTCTTTTTTATGGAATTGCAGATCAGTAGGTTTTAAGGATATTAAATAGTCACGAGAATAAATAATCCGACTAGAGGTCATATTTGAATAAGATTTAGTAACTAAGAGTCAATTAGAAATGAGAAATTAGATGCGATATGATTTGTAATGTTTAAGGTATTTGGTAGCCCAGGGTTTAAGCAGGCCGCCAAGGTCATTTGTTCGAATTAACGACGACAGACTGCACAAGGTGGGAACTAACGCCAAAAATAGCTCTATCCACACAAAATCACACGCCAGGAGATTTGCGAGGGGCACCGCGCTGATCAAACAGCAGAGTGATACCCACGATTTCCGCAACAGCCGAGTTTGCAGTACGCATGTAGGCACATATAACCTGAGGACGGGACCCATAATCAGTAATGAAAATACATGGGCTACTAGACGGGACACCACTAGGTACCATATCAGCGGAAATGTATACTCGAACCCCCGGCATAACGGGTATAGATTGGCCCCTGGTCCTTCTAGGTACTCACACGAAATGAGTCAGCAAATGTACAACTACGTAAAACCTAGCACGCACTATCCTCAAAGCAATCACAACACAGCGTACTATGGCCCTGTAAATTACAATGTGAACAGTGAAACAGACTACCTCATGCAGAGAAATAATCCTAGATACCCACGGAATGAGGCCAGAAACCAATATATGCAACAGGATTATTTTCGGTTACAGCAAACAATAGCCCCCCTCGCAGCACAATTTGTCCAGGGAATAGTAAACACGCTGACAATGTCTCATATGAGGATCCCTCCGAACACAACATAGGCAACCAGGAGTTAGGGATAGTAACAAGAAAACCTATCAACTATCCCAACAACCCTGGTTTTCTGAAAATTATGCTTTTAAATGCTCGATCTCTCCTTAACAAAATAACTTCCCTTCGCAGCTTGGTATACATGGAGCGGCCAACACTGATTCTGGTAACTGAAACTTGGCTTACTATTGATATACCTGACACAAAGCTGATAATTGATAACTATAACATCCACAGGAATGACAGAGTAGACAAGAGAGGAGGCGGCTGTCTAATATATGCCTCTAAATCCACTGACTACAATACCTTTACAAACCTAACTATCGACAAACTCTCAGAATCCAAGTGGATAAGCATCCACACGAATGAAAATAACATTCTCGTGGGATGTATATACAGAGCCCCTAACAGCCCTATAACGACTGATACGGTTATCGGAGAAATACTAGAGGTTGTACCTAAGCTGGAATTCGACTACAAACTAGTTTGTGGCGATTTCAACCTCCCTGGAGTGAACTGGGATACCTGCACTGGACCGAGAACCTACGAGGTGATCCTAGAAGCCATAGATGTAGGAGGATGGAAGCAGTGCGTACGCCTCCCAACACGACACAACAATATTCTCGACTTAATCCTCTGTCACAAAATAGAGCCGATCTCGATAGAGGTGAGGGATAAACTCGACAACAGTGACCACAACATACTGTACTGCACCCTACCCTTACAACTAACAACTAAACACACACCTAAGAGTTTCCCGGTTTACTATCAATATAGGGACTATCGAAATGCCGACTGGGAATTCCTACCAACGCTCTTGAGAAGCTCAGACTGGGGTGAATACTTCACCAATAATAACTTAGAAGTAATACTAAATACCTTCTACAAGACAATCAGTTCGGTAAGAGACACAATCGCACCCCTGAAATCTGCCCTAAAGACACCAACTCTGTTCATAGATCGCAAAACGCGAATAAAACTAAGGAAACTAAAAAGATTTTATTTATACAAAGAATTTAATGCATTACACCTGATACACGAAATATTTAAAAATTTAGATGAGAGACATAAAATGAAAGCACAAGTCGAGGAAAATAAAGCCCTAGAGGGCACCTCTAAAACCCAGGAACTCTGCAAAATCTTGCAAAAACGGCTGAAGAAGGGTGAAGACAACAATATCAGTCATTTAGAACACGAAGGTATAATTTATGATGATCCCCAGATCATTAGTGAACTCCTGAGTGAGTGGTTCTCCAATAACACCAAAGCGTATCCGTCCCCAATTCTCGACATAACCTGCAAAAATAACTACAAGTTAGGTGAAATAAACTTTAATATACAAAATATAGCATCGGCGGTAAGGACATTAAAAGCTAACAGTAGTTGTGGGATAGACGATATACCATCCGTCATATACAAAAACGGTGGTACGGATATGATTGTATTATTACTTAGAATATTTAATATCTCACTAGTGACCGAAACCTACCCTGAAACTTGGAAAAACACATATATATTACCTAAGCATAAAGGAGGGGCCAAAACTAGTGCATGTAATTATAGGCCTATCAATATAACACCAGTCATATCAAGGATCATGGAGAAAGTAATCAAGGACCAAATGTCAGACTACTTTCTAAAACATAAACTCATCAACCTGTCACAACACGGATTCCTCAAGAAAAGATCTTGCGTCACTTGCCATATAGACTTTTTCAACGAAGTCACCTATAGAAGAGATAGGAGAGAGCTAGTGATTATCCTCTATTTCGATATAAGGAAAGCCTTCGACAGAGTCCCACATAGTCTGTTAGTCGGTAGGCTATGCTCACTAGGGATACGCAACTCCCTCTACAATTGGATAAAATCATTGTCAATTTAGTTGGAGACAGAACGATGAATTCATGGTTGTTTGCTCAAACAATTCGCGAAGGCACCTCTATTACTTTTGTATTTCTTCTAAATATGTGTGGGCACTGGCACATATCCTAGTGGGTGGAAAACTGGCTCCAAATTTCCACACCACAAATCTGGTGATAAGGCAAACTTCCGAAAATTCAGACCCATAAATATAACCCCAGTTATCTCAAGAATCATGGAGAAAGTTGTGAAAGATCAATTGTCAGACTACTTACTTAGGAAAGATCTTGTTACAAGGTCCCAACACGAATTTCTCAAAAATAGATCCTGTGTTACCTGCCACTTTGAATTTTCAACTGCATCACTAGTAGCCGCGAAGCACGTAAACTAGTCGTTGTTCTCTACTTCGATATATTTAGGGCATTTGACATGGTATCTCGCAATATTCTCTTTGAGAATCTCTACTCATATTGAATTCGCAACCCATTACTGATCTGGTTAAAATCGTTTCTGGGCAACAGGGTACAAATAATTAAAGTCGGATCTGTATTGTCTCATCCTAGGCAGATCTCAAGTGGGGTTGTACGAGGTAGTTTTCTAGGGCCACCTTTATTTACAGTCTACATTAACGGCATTTGCAAGTGCCTCACCTCAGGTAAACCATTCCTATATTCTGCCAACTTCAATGTCGTCTTCTCCTGCTACACTCATGAATTAAGCGATATGGTAAGTAAAATACATCTTGAACTAAGTTGTCTCGCAAGATGGTGTGCTGAATCCCGTCTAAATTTTAACATTGACAAATGTGGCCGGATTTGTATCGGCAGCAGTACCCTTGATCTAACTCTTGAAATAAATGCGCGAAAACCAGCCAAGCTCAACTCAGTCGTAGATCTAGGTATTAGATACTGTAGTAACCTATCGTTCTCTGAAAAGACTGATTATGCCAGACGTAAAACACGAAGGCTGCTAGGATGCATAACACGCAATTTCTTTTGTTGTGAAACTAGGGTTTTATTATACAAAGTATGTGTCCGACCTATCTTAGAATACTGCCTGTTTGTTCTTGGAGGACTCAGACAAAATGACAAGCTTAAATTAAAAGGAGTGCAACGGCAGTTTACTTCAAGAACTCTTGGTTTAGAAAGTGGCCTTGAATACCATGAGCGATGCGACAGACTAAGATTAGAACCACCCTAGAAAAGACGTCGTAAGCTAAACCTTATCTTTTACTATAAGCTAACTAATCTTCTCTCGCATTCCTCCGAGCCAATAACTAAATCTACCGATGTCATCAGTTACAATCTTAGAAATCATCACAACCTAGCTGCTATAGAGCGCTGCCAGACTTACGTGCGGTACAACTTCTTCTTAAATAAGTTTTCAGTCATATGGAATAGACTACCAGCTAATGTGCATGATGCAAACACACTTCGAGTGTTCATCTCCTCAGTCACCAGACTGCTCAAAGATGACAATGCACTTCTACATCTGACTCTTACACCCTCTTTTTCACCCTACATGGATATTTTAAGTTCATCAAACGTGTAGGTACAACAAACTACAATTATAAATTTTGATATTATTGGAACTAGATGATAAACGTTTCTACACAGTACAGTATTATTGGTTCACACATAATATAAAAGTTAGCATGACGGGACTAGTTAGTTAATGAACAAAAATAACCATAGTTACTAGACAGAATATATATGTATGTATTTATTAATCACTCCTTAATGACTCCTCTTGCTTTCTTTTGCGTTGCTGTTGTTTGTCTTCTTTTTTCTCTCACCATTTCAGCTTCCATTTGACTTTTTGAATGAGAATGAATAATGTGGATATTTGACCATTTACAATGACAAATGATCTGCAAACGTTATTGGTCCCATATCTTTCAGTTGCCTGGTTAATAACGAATTAACTTTCTCCACGACGCAACCTGGATTACATTTGTGGAATATACTCTTATACCAACGGAAAAGTATTAATTTGTAATACAACGTCACGATTGTAACTTATAACATAACTGATCCTATCTGTAAAAATAGCTTTCTTTTCTTGGAAACACCCATGTATAAGAAAATATATACTATCATTATTATTATTCTACATGGAGTACAATTCACTCGTGATGTTACGATGAAAATGGTGACAAAACTATACAAGTGTATCACCTATTTAATTATTACCAAATTTGGATATAAATCAAGAATAAGATTTGGTTTTGTACACACTGTGGAATTACTTCAAGATTTACTTTTTACCAAGTATTTCTAATCCATCCAAAACATTCTTGGGTTTTTTTGTTAATGTGAAGAAAATATTCCTATATTTCATGATGTGCTCCATTGAATGACTAGTTATCATATTGCTCCCACAAACCAAAGACAAAAACGTCAGCAACCATGTAATTTAACCATAAACCAAATTTATGAAAGTTAAATAATGCTTATCCATGCCTGTATATTTGGTGTGTCCTACACAGGTAGGAAAAAATATGTATTTTATTAAAACATTATTATTAAGTATGATTGCTAATCGTATATGTAATTTATCATATTGATGATGCCTGTAAGCTGGCGTCCCTCATGTACAAAATGAGAATATATTATTAATACAGCAGTCATCGTCTCATCGGTAGCTGTTCAGAAAGCACGTAAAACCATCAGAAGTAATATCGCGATTTATTATTGTAATATTTGTTCACAGACCGTAGTTTATTATTCTGCTCATATGTTGGCGTTAGAATAAAGAATTCTCGAGTCGCCAATAGGTGTCTTGGTTTTTGCGTCCGTTAGTACTAAGCGTTTGTGAAAGGCTTCGAGGGACAGCGAGAGGCCCGGCGTAGCAAGAGCTGGGCATTAACGGTTTTGAGACGTGATTGACAATCATTTCTCTATGACAGGAACCAGACAACTAAAGTTGGCTCAGTGACTTCCAGACGTAGACCAATCAACAGTGGTGTCATCCAGGGGAGTGTATTGGGACCCCTTCTTTTCTTTATATGCATAAACAGTATATGTGAATGTTTTAGTATAGGCAAGCCAATACTGTATGCAGATGACTTAAAGGTGACATATACAGATATCGGCTCAACTATGAACCCCATACATGAAGAATTAATAAAAATGGATAGATGGTGTGACACGTGGAGACTCGAGTTTAATGTTGAAAAGTGTGGATGGGTCTGCGTAGGCTATTCCAACCTTGAACTCGACCTAGCAATTCAGGGCCACAAAATCCCAGACTTAAATCTGTGCTGGACCTAGGATTGAAATATTCACACAATCTATCATTTTCAGAGCATATCTCGAATCAAGTATCGAAATCACGAAGGCTTATTGGTTTCCTACTCAGGAACTTCTACAGAAACGAGTCCAGAATACTACTGTACAAGGTATGTGTGCGCCCACTCCTAGATTACTGCTCATTCATATTTAGTAGTACACGCATAGAAGACAAACTGAAAGTAGAAGGAGTACAGAGGTACTTCAAGCGAAAAGTACTCGGGACCGATAACGGCACAAACTACTCTACCAGGTGTGAAATCCTAGGACTAGAAACATTATGGTTAAGACGATTGAGACTAAATCTGGTACACTTCTATAAGCTTCTTAACCACATAGTGTATACCCCGCTAATTATACTCGGTTCTCAGGAGACACAGGATATAACCCTAGACACACTAAAGGTACAGTGGCTATAGAACCATGTAAAACAGCCACCAGGCGAAAGTTTTTCTTGATTAATATGCCCAAATATAATAATATATATTTCATCCTGTTTATGCAGGAACATACCGATTGCACAGGCATGGATAAGTTATTATATAAATTACACATAATTTGATGTATGATGAATTTACAGTTTGGTTGTTCTTTCTGATATTAGGGTCAGTCGGAGCAGTCTGCTATAAAGTCTGTTTGTGTAGCACATAAAGAGATATGGAAATATTGTCTTCGCACTAATAAAAAACCCAAACATCACCTGAATGTATTACGGATATATGGAAAAAATAAAGCTTGAAGTCAATTCTCCTATATAACTTTGTTGTGAACAGCACACTTTGCTTAAAGATTATTGATGTTGTCAGCCACGTCTCATAAACCGTTAATGCACAGCTCTTGCTGAACTCAGGCTCACGCTGTTCCTTGAAGTTTCTCAGAAACGCTTAGTAATAACGGACGCAAAATCCAAAACACCGATTGGCGACTCGAGAATTCTTTATTGTTACACCAACATATAAACACTGTTACAACTAAGGTCTGTGAACAAATATTACAATAATAAATCACAATATTACTTCTGATGGTTTGCTACTGACTTCTTTCTGAACAGCGACCGATGAGACGATGACTGTCGTATTGATGCCTCCGCGAAAATTGGGGAAGTTGATTTTGAGCAAACAACCATGAATTGATCGTTCAATCTTCAACTCCATTGACACTCCCCGGCAAAAATGATCTATTACATTTTTTCACGCGATGAATACACGTTGACTTGGATGCCATTGCGAGAACCTGGGTCACATGGACAGAGCTGAAATGGAAAACAAACAGAAAAGCCAAAACACCACAAGCATACTCACAGCACAATCTCACACATCGATGGCGACCTTCGCCTCCAGATAAAAGCCTCTTCTTGATATCTTGCGACACGATCGCCATTTGCTAGAATGACCCCTGAAGAACGCAACGTGACCATAGCACCAACTCGTGATACTCCACGCACGTCCTCGTATCAACTTACTACCAATTACCACTGCAATCGATTGTCACTCATTCTGCCTCATTTCTAGTAACCGTGACGTATGCGAGTCTCAGTCGTTTACACTCTTTCTTCCCGGCGTGTGAGACCGTAGCTAAGAATTATCTCCGTATGCATTTCATTCTCAGCAATAGCCTCCCCGGCGTATACGCCCCATCTGCTGTCCTTAACATCAATCAATTCATTCATGGATGTAGAAGACTCGAAACAACTTCAGAAGTAATCACGACGAAAATTTTAACAAAATTACGCAATAACAACAAGATACGAAAACAACAAGTAAACACAATGAATCCAAAAAACACCAATTCCTATGACACACCACACGTGTATACAAATAGTACAAACAACCTCGCGGATCATGTCTTGGTGGAATTGCTTTGAAGAATTGCAGGACTTACACCAGTACGCCTACAACCCTCCTCAGGTTGACGATTGTAAGTTGTGGAATGTCCGGACACAAACAAGATTAACCAACAATTACGATAATTGGAACTCACACAATTATTTAACACAAACATATGTACAATCAACACATCAAAGTGGTGGATTCCGGCATGAAAAGCTACCCTTGGAGAACTGTAGGACTTACAGCAGTACGCCTACAACCCTTCTCAGGTTGACGCTCTAGGTTGGAAAATCGTCGCAGAGTTCATTTGCTGACTTCCTTTTATCAGCTATATCCTCAAATCTGAACGGCAACACGCTCATGTCATTGTATCGTAGAATATAGATGACGAACAAACATACGACGTATCTGGTCAAGCAAGCGTAGACACAGAGTAATTTACGCCAAAGATGATAGCATTCAAATAGTAACTTGAAACTAGAAATGCCTCTATTCATGCAAGTCAATTTAACAATTACTCTCTCGTTTACACTTGGCTTATCCTCACCAAACTGACCATTGATATTCGTCCTTTCAAACGAACTGATACTACCATAGTCATTGCAAAAGATACTTGAGTTCATGGGTGTCTGTTTCATTGTGGATGACAACACCAACGACAACTGATTGATACCAGTTGATGAAGTTAGCAGTGGATCAGAAGCTGTTCTTGTTCGGCTTTCAGAAATTTGTCTACGTGCAAGACCACCACCACTGCTGTCTTTTACTATCAGCTCCACTTTAGCACTAGCATCTGATGATAGGTGGGCTACACGCTGATCAATTACACTGACGGTCTCACAAGTATGCATGCCTTCTGCAACTGCATCTGCATTTAATTCTACTTCACGTTCAAGTTGTACAGAACCTTTATTCAACTTAGCAGTGGTAGGCATATCCCTCATCTCATCATGATCAAACAAAGACGAATCTGCACTATCATGATCATTATCACGAATATTCAATTTACCATCATTTATCTGGTCGACTTCATCATTTTCAAACTCTTTGATAACAGCAGTGAATGATTTGGGTTCTTCCTCACAAATCCCTGAAGATTTCATACCTTCACTCTGACTAGTAATACCTTGTAAACTTGTGGAGTCCGAACTGTCCTCTGAAGCAATAACTCTATTCTGTGACACTCTATTCAACAATGGCTTACTAATTGCAACTACACACTTCTTCGCCGCGCTATTAGCCTCACACAATTCGGAGTCAGGCCTGGAGTTTACATTTATCTTATCACTGAACTTGCTCACTGGTTTACAGTTCACCTTTGTATGCACCTCTTGCAAACGTGTAAAACACAACCGTGTCTGTCTTTCATCTCGCAACTTATCCGTTGAGGATGTACTACGAAACCTGTTACACTCACTAGATCTATATGCATTACTAGACATCATGGAGCCTTCTCGATATCCACCTCTCTGAGGCCTACTCGTCATCAATGATTGCATTTTGCTCTCAGACTGCTCTATTCTAGGGGTGAGATGTAATAGACTGGCGAACTTGCTCATAGATTGATTGACACTATCTTTTACTAGTTTCAGGATATCATCAAATTTTGGCTCGATACCCTCATCCTCCATACGGGAGCTTATCTTCACCCACTTCCTTTGCAGTCGAGTAGGTAGGCGTCTTGCTATTACTTCTAGTATGAAACTCGAGTTGAGGTCACTCATGCAATTCATCAAAATCAACGTATTCTTGTAAGTCATAATATTATCCAGATACTCAGAGAGTGCCTTGGAGTTATCTTGTAGTTGACTGCCGTTAACTTTGACAGCTTCGTATACGTTCATTACAATCATTGAAGGTCTTCCAAACCTTTGACGTAGTATGCTCATAGCCTCGTAGTAGCCCTCATTAGGGGGCATGAGCTTACAGCACTATATGGCTCTTGAAGCATCTCCAGTGCAATACCTCATCAAATACATCAATTTCAATTCATCACTTAATAAAATACTACTCAGCATGATCTCAAACTCCTTTACAAATTGTGAATAATCAGCTGGGTTTCCATCGAAACACCGTGGCTCAAATTTACGGAGTTTGATGTTCCTATTATCCCTGAACGACGAAACAGTAACATCAACCATGTCATGCTTAACATCAGACACATCGTTACAATTAACAGACAAGTCACCATGACTTACTTTCCTGTTTGCATCCAAGACGCTCTGTCTCTTCTTTGACCCAGGCATTGTTGAACCTGGCCCAATTCCAAAACCGTTCCAGATATTGCTTGTTCAAAGAGGACGTGACCGGCACCAGGAGAGATGAACAGTGACTATCCAAAGTCGTGCCAACTGTCCAAAACCGTGTGAAAGCTGACGTTGTACCGTCAGAAACTTTCAGCCCCGTCTCGTAAACAGTCAATGCACAGCTCTTGCTGAACTCAGGCTCACGCTGTTCCTTGAAGTTTCTCAGAAACGCTTAGTAATAACGGACGCAAAATCCAAAACACCGATTGGCGACTCGAGAATTCTTTATTGTTACACCAACATATAAACACTGTTACAACTAAGGTCTGTGAACAAATATTACAATAATAAATCACAATATTACTTCTGACGGTTTGCTACTGACTTCTTTCTGAACAGCGACCGATGAGACGATGACTGTCGTATTGATGCCTCCGCGAAAATTGGGGAAGTTGATTTTGAGCAAACAACCATGAATTGATCGTTCAATCTTCAACTCCATTGACACTCCCCGGCAAAAATGATCTATTACATTTTTTCACGCGATGAATACACGTTGACTTGGATGCCATTGCGAGAACCTGGGTCACATGGACAGAGCTGAAATGGAAAACAAACAGAAAAGCCAAAACACCACAAGCATACTCACAGCACAATCTCACACATCGATGGCGACCTTCGCCTCCAGATAAAAGCCTCTTCTTGATATCTTGCGACACGATCGCCATTTGCTAGAATGACCCCTGAAGAACGCAACGTGACCATAGCACCAACTCGTGATACTCCACGCACGTCCTCGTATCAACTTACTACCAATTACCACTGCAATCGATTGTCACTCATTCTGCCTCATTTCTAGTAACCGTGACGTATGCGAGTCTCAGTCGTTTACACTCTTTCTTCCCGGCGTGTGAGACCGTAGCTAAGAATTATCTCCGTATGCATTTCATTCTCAGCAATAGCCTCCCCGGCGTATACGCCCCATCTGCTGTCCTTAACATCAATCAATTCATTCATGGATGTAGAAGACTCGAAACAACTTCAGAAGTAATCACGACGAAAATTTTAACAAAATTACGCAATAACAACAAGATACGAAAACAACAAGTAAACACAATGAATCCAAAAAACACCAATTCCTATGACACACCACACGTGTATACAAATAGTACAAACAACCTCGCGGATCATGTCTTGGTGGAATTGCTTTGAAGAATTGCAGGACTTACACCAGTACGCCTACAACCCTCCTCAGGTTGACGATTGTAAGTTGTGGAATGTCCGGACACAAACAAGATTAACCAACAATTACGATAATTGGAACTCACACAATTATTTAACACAAACATATGTACAATCAACACATCAAAGTGGTGGATTCCGGCATGAAAAGCTACCCTTGGAGAACTGTAGGACTTACAGCAGTACGCCTACAACCCTTCTCAGGTTGACGCTCTAGGTTGGAAAATCGTCGCAGAGTTCATTTGCTGACTTCCTTTTATCAGCTATATCCTCAAATCTGAACGGCAACACGCTCATGTCATTGTATCGTAGAATATAGATGACGAACAAACATACGACGTATCTGGTCAAGCAAGCGTAGACACAGAGTAATTTACGCCAAAGATGATAGCATTCAAATAGTAACTTGAAACTAGAAATGCCTCTATTCATGCAAGTCAATTTAACAATTACTCTCTCGTTTACACTTGGCTTATCCTCACTAAACTGACCATTGATATTCGTCCTTTCAAACGAACTGATACTACCATAGTCATTGCAAAAGATACTTGAGTTCATGGGTGTCTGTTTCATTGTGGATGACAACACCAACGACAACTGATTGATACCAGTTGATGAAGTTAGCAGTGGATCAGAAGCTGTTCTTGTTCGGCTTTCAGAAATTTGTCTACGTGCAAGACCACCACCACTGCTGTCTTTTACTATCAGCTCCGCTTTAGCACTAGCATCTGATGATAGGTGGGCTACACGCTGATCAATTACACTGACGGTCTCACAAGTATGCATGCCTTCTGCAACTGCATCTGCATTTAATTCTACTTCACGTTCAAGTTGTACAGAACCTTTATTCAACTTAGCAGTGGTAGGCATATCCCTCATCTCATCATGATCAAACAAAGACGAATCTGCACTATCATGATCATTATCACGAATATTCAATTTACCATCATTTATCTGGTCGACTTCATCATTTTCAAACTCTTTGATAACAGCAGTGAATGATTTGGGTTCTTCCTCACAAATCCCTGAAGATTTCATACCTTCACTCTGACTAGTAATACCTTGTAAACTTGTGGAGTCCGAACTGTCCTCTGAAGCAATAACTCTATTCTGTGACACTCTATTCAACAATGGCTTACTAATTGCAACTACACACTTCTTCGCCGCGCTATTAGCCTCACACAATTCGGAGTCAGGCCTGGAGTTTATATTTATCTTATCACTGAACTTGCTCACTGGTTTACAGTTCACCTTTGTATGCACCTCTTGCAAACGTGTAAAACACAACCGTGTCTGTCTTTCATCTCGCAACTTATCCGTTGAGGATGTACTACGAAACCTGTTACACTCACTAGATCTATATGCATTACTAGACATCATGGAGCCTTCTCGATATCCACCTCTCTGAGGCCTACTCGTCATCAATGATTGCATTTTGCTCTCAGACTGCTCTATTCTAGGGGTGAGATGTAATAGACTGGCGAACTTGCTCATAGATTGATTGACACTATCTTTTACTAGTTTCAGGATATCATCAAATTTTGGCTCGATACCCTCATCCTCCATACGGGAGCTTATCTTCACCCACTTCCTTTGCAGTCGAGTAGGTAGGCGTCTTGCTATTACTTCTAGTATGAAACTCGAGTTGAGGTCACTCATGCAATTCATCAAAATCAACGTATTCTTGTAAGTCATAATATTATCCAGATACTCAGAGAGTGCCTTGGAGTTATCTTGTAGTTGACTGCCGTTAACTTTGACAGCTTCGTATACGTTCATTACAATCATTGAAGGTCTTCCAAACCTTTGACGTAGTATGCTCATAGCCTCGTAGTAGCCCTCATTAGGGGGCATGAGCTTACAGCACTATATGGCTCTTGAAGCATCTCCAGTGCAATACCTCATCAAATACATCAATTTCAATTCATCACTTAATAAAATACTACTCAGCATGATCTCAAACTCCTTTACAAATTGTGAATAATCAGCTGGGTTTCCATCGAAACACCGTGGCTCAAATTTACGGAGTTTGATGTTCCTATTATCCCTGAACGACGAAACAGTAACATCAACCATGTCATGCTTAACATCAGACACATCGTTACAATTAACAGACAAGTCACCATGACTTACTTTCCTGTTTGCATCCAAGACGCTCTGTCTCTTCTTTGACCCAGGCATTGTTGAACCTGGCCCAATTCCAAAACCGTTCCAGATATTGCTTGTTCAAAGAGGACGTGACCGGCACCAGGAGAGATGAACAGTGACTATCCAAAGTCGTGCCAACTGTCCAAAACCGTGTGAAAGCTGACGTTGTACCGTCAGAAACTTTCAGCCCCGTCTCGTAAACAGTCAATGCACAGCTCTTGCTGAACTCAGGCTCACGCTGTTCCTTGAAGTTTCTCAGAAACGCTTAGTAATAACGGACGCAAAATCCAAAACACCGATTGGCGACTCGAGAATTCTTTATTGTTACACCAACATATAAACACTGTTACAACTAAGGTCTGTGAACAAATATTACAATAATAAATCACAATATTACTTCTGACGGTTTGCTACTGACTTCTTTCTGAACAGCGACCGATGAGACGATGACTGTCGTATTGATGCCTCCGCGAAAATTGGGGAAGTTGATTTTGAGCAAACAACCATGAATTGATCGTTCAATCTTCAACTCCATTGACACTCCCCGGCAAAAATGATCTATTACATTTTTTCACGCGATGAATACACGTTGACTTGGATGCCATTGCGAGAACCTGGGTCACATGGACAGAGCTGAAATGGAAAACAAACAGAAAAGCCAAAACACCACAAGCATACTCACAGCACAATCTCACACATCGATGGCGACCTTCGCCTCCAGATAAAAGCCTCTTCTTGATATCTTGCGACACGATCGCCATTTGCTAGAATGACCCCTGAAGAACGCAACGTGACCATAGCACCAACTCGTGATACTCCACGCACGTCCTCGTATCAACTTACTACCAATTACCACTGCAATCGATTGTCACTCATTCTGCCTCATTTCTAGTAACCGTGACGTATGCGAGTCTCAGTCGTTTACACTCTTTCTTCCCGGCGTGTGAGACCGTAGCTAAGAATTATCTCCGTATGCATTTCATTCTCAGCAATAGCCTCCCCGGCGTATACGCCCCATCTGCTGTCCTTAACATCAATCAATTCATTCATGGATGTAGAAGACTCGAAACAACTTCAGAAGTAATCACGACGAAAATTTTAACAAAATTACGCAATAACAACAAGATACGAAAACAACAAGTAAACACAATGAATCCAAAAAACACCAATTCCTATGACACACCACACGTGTATACAAATAGTACAAACAACCTCGCGGATCATGTCTTGGTGGAATTGCTTTGAAGAATTGCAGGACTTACACCAGTACGCCTACAACCCTCCTCAGGTTGACGATTGTAAGTTGTGGAATGTCCGGACACAAACAAGATTAACCAACAATTACGATAATTGGAACTCACACAATTATTTAACACAAACATATGTACAATCAACACATCAAAGTGGTGGATTCCGGCATGAAAAGCTACCCTTGGAGAACTGTAGGACTTACAGCAGTACGCCTACAACCCTTCTCAGGTTGACGCTCTAGGTTGGAAAATCGTCGCAGAGTTCATTTGCTGACTTCCTTTTATCAGCTATATCCTCAAATCTGAACGGCAACACGCTCATGTCATTGTATCGTAGAATATAGATGACGAACAAACATACGACGTATCTGGTCAAGCAAGCGTAGACACAGAGTAATTTACGCCAAAGATGATAGCATTCAAATAGTAACTTGAAACTAGAAATGCCTCTATTCATGCAAGTCAATTTAACAATTACTCTCTCGTTTACACTTGGCTTATCCTCACTAAACTGACCATTGATATTCGTCCTTTCAAACGAACTGATACTACCATAGTCATTGCAAAAGATACTTGAGTTCATGGGTGTCTGTTTCATTGTGGATGACAACACCAACGACAACTGATTGATACCAGTTGATGAAGTTAGCAGTGGATCAGAAGCTGTTCTTGTTCGGCTTTCAGAAATTTGTCTACGTGCAAGACCACCACCACTGCTGTCTTTTACTATCAGCTCCGCTTTAGCACTAGCATCTGATGATAGGTGGGCTACACGCTGATCAATTACACTGACGGTCTCACAAGTATGCATGCCTTCTGCAACTGCATCTGCATTTAATTCTACTTCACGTTCAAGTTGTACAGAACCTTTATTCAACTTAGCAGTGGTAGGCATATCCCTCATCTCATCATGATCAAACAAAGACGAATCTGCACTATCATGATCATTATCACGAATATTCAATTTACCATCATTTATCTGGTCGACTTCATCATTTTCAAACTCTTTGATAACAGCAGTGAATGATTTGGGTTCTTCCTCACAAATCCCTGAAGATTTCATACCTTCACTCTGACTAGTAATACCTTGTAAACTTGTGGAGTCCGAACTGTCCTCTGAAGCAATAACTCTATTCTGTGACACTCTATTCAACAATGGCTTACTAATTGCAACTACACACTTCTTCGCCGCGCTATTAGCCTCACACAATTCGGAGTCAGGCCCGGAGTTTACATTTATCTTATCACTGAACTTGCTCACTGGTTTACAGTTCACCTTTGTATGCACCTCTTGCAAACGTGTAAAACACAACCGTGTCTGTCTTTCATCTCGCAACTTATCCGTTGAGGATGTACTACGAAACCTGTTACACTCACTAGATCTATATGCATTACTAGACATCATGGAGCCTTCTCGATATCCACCTCTCTGAGGCCTACTCGTCATCAATGATTGCATTTTGCTCTCAGACTGCTCTATTCTAGGGGTGAGATGTAATAGACTGGCGAACTTGCTCATAGATTGATTGACACTATCTTTTACTAGTTTCAGGATATCATCAAATTTTGGCTCGATACCCTCATCCTCCATACGGGAGCTTATCTTCACCCACTTCCTTTGCAGTCGAGTAGGTAGGCGTCTTGCTATTACTTCTAGTATGAAACTCGAGTTGAGGTCACTCATGCAATTCATCAAAATCAACGTATTCTTGTAAGTCATAATATTATCCAGATACTCAGAGAGTGCCTTGGAGTTATCTTGTAGTTGACTGCCGTTAACTTTGACAGCTTCGTATACGTTCATTACAATCATTGAAGGTCTTCCAAACCTTTGACGTAGTATGCTCATAGCCTCGTAGTAGCCCTCATTAGGGGGCATGAGCTTACAGCACTATATGGCTCTTGAAGCATCTCCAGTGCAATACCTCATCAAATACATCAATTTCAATTCATCACTTAATAAAATACTACTCAGCATGATCTCAAACTCCTTTACAAATTGTGAATAATCAGCTGGGTTTCCATCGAAACACCGTGGCTCAAATTTACGGAGTTTGATGTTCCTATTATCCCTGAACGACGAAACAGTAACATCAACCATGTCATGCTTAACATCAGACACATCGTTACAATTAACAGACAAGTCACCATGACTTACTTTCCTGTTTGCATCCAAGACGCTCTGTCTCTTCTTTGACCCAGGCATTGTTGAACCTGGCCCAATTCCAAAACCGTTCCAGATATTGCTTGTTCAAAGAGGACGTGACCGGCACCAGGAGAGATGAACAGTGACTATCCAAAGTCGTGCCAACTGTCCAAAACCGTGTGAAAGCTGACGTTGTACCGTCAGAAACTTTCAGCCCCGTCTCGTAAACAGTCAATGCACAGCTCTTGCTGAACTCAGGCTCACGCTGTTCCTTGAAGTTTCTCAGAAACGCTTAGTAATAACGGACGCAAAATCCAAAACACCGATTGGCGACTCGAGAATTCTTTATTGTTACACCAACATATAAACACTGTTACAACTAAGGTCTGTGAACAAATATTACAATAATAAATCACAATATTACTTCTGACGGTTTGCTACTGACTTCTTTCTGAACAGCGACCGATGAGACGATGACTGTCGTATTGATGCCTCCGCGAAAATTGGGGAAGTTGATTTTGAGCAAACAACCATGAATTGATCGTTCAATCTTCAACTACATTCACAGATGGATTTTGTTGAGATCAGTGATATATTTGTTTCATTTTTCAACAGTCTTATCGTAGTTTCTTAACAGGAAACATATTTGATCGTGGAGGCGAAATCTTGATAAAGTCATGCTATGTTGTTTTACTGCATCAAGTGGCGCCGAGGTCATTTCCAGAATTCTCCAATTGCGCCATTTGTGTCTGCATGGCGGACTGTATTCGTAAGTTGAGTAAAATGTTGAAAAACTGTTTGAAAACCAGTTGCTTCTTCACTTCAGATCATGAATACTCATTTACAGCACGTTTGCCAGCGTCTTCACATGGCAGAATTGGATCGTTCATGAAATATGAGTGGTCTTGAGTTGATTGGTTTTGGAATGAATCTTCATTTCAGTTTAGATGCAGGGTTGTTCGACTTCGACCAGAAAATAAATAGAAGATTATGCGCAGCAGCAGAATACCAGAAAGTGAAAGTATGTGAACATGAAATGTACATTAATGTTATATGCATATACAAATGTTTATGTCGACTGTATATTATACTTTAGTAAACATTTACCTATATCGTAGTTGTGTTTCCAAGTATTTATGCGAAGTACTAGATTTTATTGAGTGTCACAATGTGTATTAATGAGTCTGAGCGTTTTAGTGTTCTAATGACTGATGCGTTTTAGAAATAAGTGGTGGGTTCTTGTCGGGATAGTCATTGGGATAAAACAGTTTTTATAGGAAGCGTTTGAAGGTTGTTATGTAGTAACAGGTCCTATTTCTAGGGGTAAACTGTTCCAGTATGTTCCATACTAAGTCTTTTTATGCATCTATGCGACCAGTTTCTTTATAGTTTTTAGAGTACTAAGGATGTCTAACCGCGTTTTTTAGGTGCTGTAGTAAACTAATAGTTGATTCGTTCTAGGAATAAATAGTTTATTAATATAATCAGTAGAGTGAAACGGTCTGTACAGAGAGCGATTGAAGCTTGTAATCGAAGAGCAATTTCTGATATCTAGGGGCAGGCCATTCCATATTTTAGAATACGTGACTGTGAAGAAGTCTTCACGGAGTGTTGACTTAAAAGAATGAGTTCTTGCTGTGCAAGTTTGGTTACGCAGATCGTAAGAGCCTTCCTGTGCGAGTTGTATATCCCTGTTGTCTGAGAACGATATTTTGTTAAGGACCTTAAAGAAGGATATTAGGTTTGTAATAAGTCGTCTCGTCCAAAGTGGGTCAGGTTTTAGGATGATGAAGCGTGGGATGGAGTCTTTCTTAAATTCGTAGCCAAGTAGTTTTGAGGTGAAATATCGTTGGATACTATCCATCCTTAGCTTATCGCGTGTGCGAGTGCTGCTTATAATAAATGGACAGTATTTAAGTAGTGGTCTGACACATGTTTTGTACAGAGTTAGCTTGGCTTCGTTGTCGTGAAATTTCCTGAGTATGCATCCTTAGAGCATCCTCGATTTTCTAGTCTGTGATTCTACTTGCTCAGAGAATGTTAAGTCACTAGAGTGCCTCAGGCCTAAGTCAACGACACTTCGGAGTCTGGTTAGGTTAGTAGATTGAGGCGTCAATTTCAGGTCAATTGAGGGTGCGCCGAAGCAGATCCAGCCACATTTGCTCAGGATAAATTGGAGATTCCATAAGGACGACCAAGCAGTAATTTTATCTAATTCCTTCTGCACTATATTTTCGAAGTAACCTAAGTTATCACATAGGAATGTATAAGCTACTTTTAGGTCATCTGCAAAAGTGAATGGTTTCCTGTGCGAGAAGCAAGTACATATGTCATTGATGTATAGTGTAAATAGGGGGCGTCCAATGAAACAAACTTGGACTACACCAGAAACACCAAGGCAAAGCTTAGAGGTTAAAGACTTGCGATTAACTATTTCGGACCTACTGTTATAACAATAAAGTATATATTCATGTAAACATATAAATTTACATGAAAATGCGTGCCTTTCTACAGGCACGATCAAGTATGATATAATGTCAAATCGTAGATTGCCTAAAAGTTAATTATGTTTCAACAGTTAAATATTTGATATATATATATATATAAATACACTCATTGTCTGAACTAGGCCGTATAGTTATTGAATTGTACAGTTGTCCTCCAGGTTGAGCAGGAAAATCGACTTCGTTTCGTTTTCATCTTGTGGTTGTAGGCATACGATAACCAACCAATATTGAGGTAAGTACAACTTTTACAAGGGGTTGAAAGCTGTTTTAGAAAAGCAAAAGTGCTAAGGTGAATCAATAAAGTGTAATGAAATAGGTAAGTGCAAGTATCATTAACAAATGCATTAATAAAAGAAAGTCCCTAGACCGACAACGTTCACTTACAATGTATAATGCTACCCATATAGTTCGTACTATCATGATGTCCACTTTTGGCTTTATTACAATTATTTTCAAGCCAGTTGTTTTTATTTCATACCTTCTTTACTATTTGGTGCGCAACCGTACCCTCCAGAGAATAGGAATAGAATAAGTCGAATCAAATTCATAAAGAGCTATAAAATGTTAGGTTTAATGGAATATAATGATGACCGAGTAAAGACGCTATTAGAAAATGAATAAGATCAGACATTGTGAAGTGGTATTTAAAGATCCGCCAATGGATAGCAAGTTAATTTATAAGATACCCCATAAATCTGTGCAGAGCCGACGTGGTCGCATCTCGACAATAGGCTGAGCGAGTGGTATATATTTAAAGGTAGAAGCATGATCTGTCAAGGCGTTCATTATTATCTTTTTCAAGATAAAGATCTAAGCCCTCATAAATATCATGGAAATCTCGAGCCGTCAAATTGCATATCGCTGTTCCCACGGAATGGGGCGATTCACCTTAGTGACCACCACCATATCTACTGATCAGCTAGCGCCACCCTTCCTCCTTTTTTGATGTTAGGCTCTGAGACTATGATGATTATGGCTACCGCAA
Source organism: Trichobilharzia regenti (assembly GCA_944472135.2). Classification (NCBI taxonomy): domain Eukaryota; kingdom Metazoa; phylum Platyhelminthes; class Trematoda; order Strigeidida; family Schistosomatidae; genus Trichobilharzia; species Trichobilharzia regenti. Next base: position 89,413,880 of record OX235270.1, read on the forward strand.
ATATATTGCTTGGTGCCAGACATGTTCGTACCACATATTCCATCTCCCTAACCTTCTCAATGAGTGCTTCCAGTAGGTCTCCACGTACATCTTTATGAACGTATTGTATATGCGTGCATGCGTCCTAATGAACAGATTACTTTATAAGAAGTTAAAACCTTAAAGAGTAAAAAGAATAGGTTTTGTGAGTAGTGGAGCAAGATTCAGCAGAACACTATAGTTAGGGCTCAATGTAGGTAGTATGAACTGAAGGTAAGGTTGGTTGGCAGGACTTAGTGTACTAAATTATCATGACAGTCGTATATATAGTGAACATTTGACATTGCAAAGCAACCCATCTACACATATTATAAAAAGATATTGACACTGAACCAACAAAATTTTAGCATTTGGTTAACAATACTGCAGAAGGGTAGTTAGTCTTACAGGGAGCCGTAAATTAAATCAAACTTTAAATGATAAGAGTATAATCAATATCATAATTCGTATTATCAAAGAATACATTAGGCTCAATAATTGAGTGTTATAAGGGAAACAAGCGTGGTAAAGCAAGAGAACATTTGATGCATAAATATTTTATCATTTTAAGTATTTTAATAACCATCTAATTTAAGAATTGAACATGCATGATTAATAAGTATTATTATATTAGTATATGCATATGTAAAACGTTAAAAGGTGTGGATGCTATTACAATTATTTCCAGTGTTACTTTTACCAACACAACTTAGTGAAAATTATAGAGAATAGAAATCAGTAAATTAGTTAACGTTCGCTGCGTGAGTATTAGAGTCGAGATATACGTATGTGACTATACTGAAGACTGGACTGGCCTTCAATTTCCGTTCTACCAACAGTTGTGGTCTTTTAGACGAGCTAGGGTGGACATGTTAAAGTGTCTTTCTAGGCTCCGTTTGAACCCATCAGGGTTTTCACAACATCTTATTTCAGGTGGTAGTTGGTTCCAAAGAGTGCAATATTTTATGGTGAAAAAGTTTGCCCTAATGGATTTTCTGTGGGTAGCCACCTTGACAAGGTAGTCGTGGTTTCGCAGCTGATATGATTTAATATTTTCCCACGTTATGGATGAGTTACTGTAGCAATGTTTCCTAATGACTTTGAAGAGTAGAAATAGGTTGCACTTCACTCTCCTTAACCACAGAGGCTCTAATTTCAGACGTACACACCTGTCAACATATTCCACTTGTTGGTCGAACCCTATTATGCGTTTCGTGAGGAATCTCTGGACACTTTCGATTTTCTTTCTGTCTACAGTCCTGAGGTTACTAAATAGGAGAGCACAATATTCAAGTTTGGGACGGATACATGTCCTATATATAGCTAATCTTGCTTCTTGGGTGTAGAAGTTACGCAGTACAAAGCCAGTAAGTCGTTTACAGTCAGATACAACCTTATTTGCATGATCGGAAAAGGATAAATCTGAGTATGTTATCCCGAGGTCTGTGACTGTGTTCAGTTTTGAGAGGAGCTTCCCGTACATATATAGGCACATTATCGGTTTCCAGCGTCCAAGGTGGGTTATACCGCACTTGTCTGGGTTGAAAGTCAGTTGCCACTTTTCGCTCCAATCGCCTAGATCATTTAAGTCTTGTTGGATCTTGCTTTCGACGCTCATATCACCGTACCCATAATCATATACTATCTTGAGATCATCTGCAAAAAGGTATGGCTTGCCATACTTGATTACAGAGACTATGTCATTTATAAATAAGAGGAATAGAATAGGGCCAAGAACACTACCTTGTATTACACCACTGGTTATCGGCTTTGAGGAAGACAACTGGTGGTTGATTTTGACTAATTGCTCTCTTTCTGTGAGAAAAGAACTTATCCATTTGAGAAGATTTCCGGTTATTCCGTAGGATTGGAGTTTTGTTAGGAGTCTGATATGTGGGACTTTATCGAAGGCCTTGCTAACGTCAAGAAACAATGTTGTTACCGAACGCCCATTATCAATGCTTTGTGTAATGTAGTCAAAATAATCTAAGTGGCAAGTAATGCACGACCTTCTACTTAAGAAACCGTATTGGGATGGGGATAGTAGGTCATTTGACAGCAAGTACTGAATGATTTGAGTCTTAACTATCTTTTCCATTACACGTGAAACTACAGACGTGATGTTGATGGGGCGGTAGTTGTTGATATCAGCTATAGGCCCGTATTTATGGATAGGTACAATATAAGACTTCTTCCAGCAGTTAGGGTATGTCCCATCGCCTAATGAAATTGAGTATAACTTGAGTAAGAGAAAACTCATGTCATTACCACCGTTTTTCAGCAGAACGAAAGATATACCGTCTGGACCAGTAGTGTTACTAAGCTTAAGATTTGCGACAGCTTTATTTTATTTTTTATTTTTGATTACAGCTTGGTTTCACACCGTATTTTTGGTTCAAGTATGGAATTTTTAGCGTGGATATCGGTGGCCCGAAATTCACAGGCCGACCATAGATATCAGCTGTGCGTCCGCGAGGGCTAGAACCCCGGACCATGTGCATGGTCGGCGAGAGTCTTAACCACTGTGCCACCGGCGCATATCGATCTCATGTGTGGTGGAAAGTATGTCACTTAAACATTCGTCTGTTCCACGTGGGAAATCCACGACCTCATTGTTCTCTAAGGTGTATAATCTGGCGAAGTGCTTGCTAAACAGTTCATATATCGCCTCATTATTTTCGTAAGCAATGCCGTCTAAGTATATTATTTTCGGATAGGCTGCTTCGGAGTTCGCCAACCTACTTTGAAAAGTTTGGCTATTTCCCCTGAGTTATGCGGTGCATTAATGGCCTGCATTTCTTTGTTTCTGAGGCGTATATTTCTCAACTCTTCATTTCTATTGAGAAGGGACGTAATGGCAACAAATGACGATAAGTCATGATATCTGTAGTATTTTATTGAGTGCTTTCGTAGACTTCTTCTAAACGATGTCGGAATATAATCACTTTGGGGGAATCTGAAGTTATGAATCTTCTCGGGTGCAATGACGTCGTGAATTGAGTTAATATTCTGATAGAATTTGTTAAGAATTGCATCTAAGGGCTGGTTCGAAAAGTACTAGTCCCAGTATGTGAACAAGTGTCATTTCAGTTAGAATCCTTGACTACTGGGGAAACCGACACTCTACCAGTTGAACGCATATTAGGTATGCGATGGGATCTGAACTCTGATACCTTTGGATTTAGTGTTGGTGATATTGATAAGCCAGTTACACGGAGAGGTGTGCTCTCCGTGTTGTCGTCTGTGTTGGACCACTTGGATTAGTAGCACCTTATCTACTTCCGGTGAGGAGATTATTCTAAGAGACATGCAGGAAAGGATTACAGTGGGATGACCCATTAAGTGAGAGACACAGTGAAGGGTTGAAAAGGTGGGTTAACAGCTTAAGAACGTTGGATCTATATTCTGTCTCATGTCCACTTAAGCCATCGAGATATCATGATATAATTGACTTCAATGTTTTTTCTGATGCCTCTGAGGCTGGATTTGGAGCAGCCGTCTACATCATAACCGCCTTAAGGGATGATATAGATGTTCGCCTAGTGATGGGTAAATCTAGAGTTGCACTCCTAAAGACGAGATTAGAACTTACTGTAGCCTTGCTAGCTGTGCAGTTATTCACAACGGTGTGTAAAGAGTTGGATTATCCCAAGTAACCTGTAACGTTTTGGACTGATTCAATGTCTGTGGTATATTATATACGCAACGAGTCAGCAAGATATGCATGTTTTGTGGCTAGCAGAGTAACTCATATTCGTGAACTAACAACCGTCGAGCAGCGGGGGTATGTACCGTCTGGAAAAATCCAGCTGATCTAGCAACGGGAGGAGTTATTGATTTGAATGTGGTAAATACTTACCTTCCCAACTAACGCAATCATTTATGATTCCCGCGTGAAATCGACATGTTTTTTTTCAATCACAGTTTAGATTTGACGCTATATCTATTTACTTATTTGTACATTTCATTTTAAATGTTTCTCTCACATTTACCACCATTCAACTTATTTGTAAATTAACAAATCATATTATATATTCTATAAGTTTTCATATGTGTACATATGTTCGTGCCTGTAAAAATGGCTGGTTTCTGTTACAGAAATAAAAATTATTATTATTACTTCACAGTGTCTGATCTTATTCATTTTCTAATAGCGTCTTTACTCGGTCATCATTATATTCCATTAAACCTAACATTTTATAGCTCTTTATGAATTTGATTCGACTTATTCTATTCCTATTCTCTGGAGGGTACGGTTGCGCACCAAATAGTAAAGAAGGTATGAAATAAAAACAACTGGCTTGAAAATAATTGTAATAAAGCCAAAAGTGGACATCATGATAGTACGAACTATATGGGTAGCATTATACATTGTAAGTGAACGTTGTCGGTCTAGGGACTTTCTTTTATTAATGCATTTGTTAATGATACTTGCACTTACCTATTTCATTACACTTTATTGATTCACCTTAGCACTTTTGCTTTTCTAAAACAGCTTTCAACCCCTTGTAGAAGTTGTACTTACCTCATTCGTGCTAGCATTACGTAGATTTATAAATCGCCGAGGTGCACCGAAGATGATGTTCAGTGATAGAGGGACTAATTTTGTTGGCTGTTACGCCGAGCTTGAAGGGTACTTCGAAAGTCCTCAAACGGGAGTCCATGATGAGTTACTGAAAAGAAACATCGAGTGGCGCTTCAACCCACCATATGCTATCCATAGAGGTGGGCTACGAGAAAGACTTATAGAAATTATCAGGCGTAATTTAAGCTCTATAATTAAAAACCAGAGTTTGAATGACGAAACGTTGGAGACATTTTTTTGTGAACCTGAACGAATACTAAATGACCACTATTACCTGTGAGGGACGACATGAAAGATTTCGATGTGTTAATCCTAAATAAATTATTTTTATTGAGAGGTCACGAGCGCGGAACGAATATCCACGATTAAAAATGGAAACAAGCCAGGCACATGAAAGATACATTTTGGAAAAGATGGTTAAGGGAGTATGTTCTAACACTGCAAACCAGAGACAAGGGGAAAAAGTTGTGCAGAAACTTAAGGAATGGTGATATAGCCTTGGTAGCAGATAAATATGCCACAGGTAGATGGCCTTTGGGAGTGGTGGAAAGGCTACTATGTAGTGGTGATGGGTTGGTTAGGACGGTATGGGTGAGAATAAGTTGTGAAATGTTGGTGCGAGATATTAGGAATCTGTATCTAATGGAAGCTGCTCAGAGTCGAAAGTCAGAGGACAAACCACTTGCGGAATTTCCAACCTGGAGCGTTAGCCTAAGAAGGATTAATAATAATATATTCTCATTTTTATACATGAGGGACGCCAGTCTACAGGCATCATCAATTCGATAAATTACACATACGATTAGTAAGCATAGTTAGTGAAGATAACATAATAGGGTACATATTTTTTCCAAGCGATGTGGGATACACCAGTTGTATAGGCATGCATAAGTATTGTTTAAATTACATATTTAAAGTACGTGATTTACGGTTGCTGTCATTCTGTCTCTAGTTTGTGTGTAAAATCTGATAGCTAGTGATTCAATGGATCACACCAAGAAATTTAGAAATATTGTCTTCGCATTAACAAAATACCCAAGTATTCGTTGGATGGATTACAGATGCTTGGAAAAATAAATAAAGCTTGAAGTCAACTCCATATTATAACAGTAAAATGAATCTTATAGTAATATACTGTCTTTTAATGCACATGACAGTTGACAGGCTTCATCAATATGATAATAATGTACACATGGAGTAAGCATGTTTAAAATTTTTCACTGACACAAGATATATATATACGAGGGAGGATAATGGAATAATGATAGTAAACACACTTTGCATAAGTTAAAACAATTTATATGATATAATCCTAGGCACCATTATTGTTCGAATTTGTCGAAAATGCGCGTAACAACTGAGTGTTGCGTTACATTTGGTCGATATGGTGGGCTACTCACAAAAGTGTAAAAATGGTTTATAAAAACGATGCTTAGTTTATCGTAAACGATGTTTTAAGCAACATAATCTGCAGAAGGCTTATCACAGCAGTTGGAATACAGTTAAACATGCAGAGAAGTACTATTGATTCAGCAACCGGTGAATTTTTATTCTTTTCGATCTGGAACCAGAATGACCGCGAACCATTCCATACAAAATGTCGAATAAGGTAAGCAGGAGCAGAATATTACCATCGGATGAATCAGTGTGATCCGAGATGCAGCTGTCAGCATGTTTTTGTTATTTCATAGATATCCAGGTTTATTGGCGTTGTATAGGCAGTGATTTGGATTTTGACATATTCCGCAGAGAGTCGCCGTACCATGGGAAGTATGCATATGCTTTAAATGCATTACTTTGTCGGCTCCTACCTGCACTGAGTGTTTACAACAGCAGCTGTAGATTTAGGTATTTCCTCGCCACTGTGGATGTAACATCGCCGCATTCTTTATGGAAAGGAGACCAGTTGGTGGATTATAAATGATGTCCAAGTAACTTATATCTTTCCATGTGGTGTTGCGGCAAGTTCCTACCTTTTTTCTCACATTTCATTAGTATGTTGGTTATGGTTCACCCTTTGTATCAGGTATATATAGTCCGATTGACTCTTAGTTGAATGGGTGTTACTGTAGACTTGCACTGTTCTCCGTTTCAATTGCCAAGCAATTTAACTTCCTTCTCACAATACTGGTGTTTTGGAGTTAAAGTCGAAGCACATGGTATTTATCGCTGCGAGGCGTCTTCGTAACAATAGGAACTTAGGGATAAGTTCCTCGACAACGTAATCTATCGAAGAATTTGCTGAAGTCTATGAAGAAGACGTCAACAGGTCTACTGTTTTCTCTTGATTTGACTCGGCTTTCTCTTGCAGTGAGGAGTTTCGACAGGCATGAGTGTTTTCTTCGGAAGCAGTGCTCTGAATAACGAGCTGCTGTTTTCCAGAAATGCCATTATGCTTTTCTTGACGATTCTTTCCAATGTCTTCATTAAAGTGCTGGTGAAACTGAAAGGCCTGTAATTTGAAGGGCTTTGTCTTGATCCTCCTTTGTGGATGGAGGTTGCTATGGCGTCCTTGCAGTCACGCTGCAACTCTCCATTTAAGAGAGAGATAGCTTGAAGATAGTGGTCAAAGGACCAGCTATGTGAGCTGATAGCTCCTTAAGAAGCCTTGGACGATGATTATCGGACCCATTGATTTCCTTGCATCTAGTTTCATTAGACAGTTGAGCACGATACCCTGGTTGATGTCAACGGAATCTATGCCGTATTACTCTGATGTAGCCAAGGGTGACACTAAAGGGAGTGGTGACACCTGTCAATCACGTCTCATAAATCTTTAATGCCCAGCTCTTGCTACGCCGGGCCTCTCGCTGTCCCTCGAAGCCTTTCACAAACGCTTAGTACTAACGGACGCAAAAACCAAAACACCCATTGGCGACTCGAGAATTCTTTATTCTAACGCCAACATATGAGCAGAATGATAAACTACGGTCTGTGAACAAATATTACAAAAATAAATCACGATATTACCATATTATTACCTCAGTTGTAAAATTGTATATATGTTGGCGCTAGAATAGAGAATCCTCGAGTCGCAAAATGGTGTTTTGGTTTTCAACTCCATGATTACTAAGGGTTTCTGAGACACTTCAAAGAACAGCGTGAGCCCCAGTGCAGCAAGAGCTACTCATTAACGGTTGACGAGACGTGGCTGACATCAATAATCATATCCCGTAGTAGTTTTGAGACAGTGAATGCTAGTGGATCACAGTTAAGCGATAATTCAGAGTAATTCAGAGAGTTCTTGGACTGTTAGTTGGTATATAGAGATACGCTCGTGTCTCTCAATTGCGTAGATGAATTGAGTTCAAGTTCCGTGCTTGAGACTGTTGCCAAGAGATTACCGGTTCATCTAAAAAGAAAGTAATTAAAGATAAACTCCCGCCGAGAAGAGGAGGGCTTAGAGACTGGGTTGGATGATATTGTGAACCTGGTGAAAGACAATGTCAACCAAGCTTTGAGCAAGTTTGCTAGTACATTGCATCCCACCCCTGGGATATAGAAGTCCGAGAACGAAACGCAATCACTTATGACGTAAGGGTCTCAGAGAAGCGGATATCGAGAGAGTGCATCTAATAAATCTAAGAGAAAACATCACGCTGGCTGGCAGCGTGCACTTAAACAGACACCTTTATATCGTACAACCATTCCTGTTATTGTCACTTCAAACTGCCGTTCACTTCCCAACAAAATTATGCATCTCCAGTCTCTCTTATCATCTGATACTTATCACAATACGGCGATTGTTGCATTACAAGAAACATGGCTCCATGAACTCTATGATGACAATCTGGTTTCCCTAAATGGTTTTACATTGTTTAGACAAGATCGACTATGCTCCAGAAAGAAAAGAGGTGGAGGTGTTGCAACTTTCATTCATTCTCAATGGTCAACTTCAAATAATGTATGTTTTTCTTACTCTAATGACTTTATTGATTGTATAACGGTCAAATGCCGCCCGAAACACTTATCCAAATTTAAATACGTCTTCATCTCTAACATTTATGTTACTCCTGGCTGTTCTGCATCTGATCTATCTGATTTTGCTGATGAATTCACTGAATTCGCCGTTACACATCTTGAAAACTCTTTATCAGTTGTCACAGGAGATTTTAACTGCTGTGATTGTTCTTTCCTCGTATCATTAGGTCATGCCAATATTGTTAAATTCCCTACTCGACTTGATAAAACCCTTGACCTGGTGTTCATTAATGATGAGGAAATATATGAAGTACGCCGACGTGCTCCTATCATGAACTCAGATCATTGTATTATTCGGATATTACCTAAGATATACAGCAGATCTCACTTTAATATCTTCTCAAATCTGTCCAAGAAAACACAGCAAAGGTGTTACTCACAAGAAAATATGCTCAAACTAAGATGTATGCTAAATGACACTAACTGGGAACTTTTCAACGAACACAAACTGGATGATACTATTTCCAATTTGACTGACTATCTTAAATTCTGTCTTGATATATGCTGTCCAAAACAGATAATTTTCAAAAGAATGGATCGTTTTTCTTCCCCTCATCTCAAAAAACTTCGTAGAGAAAAAGAGAAGCTGTACAAGACAAAGAATAAATCTGGTCTTAAGAAGATAAACACCCAAATTAAATCTGAAATCAAGAGACTAAACAACATTTATAATCAAACAATACTATCTTGTAAAACCTCAGAAAACATATGGAAGCTTTTTAGAGAAATTACTGGTTGTGGTAAGCATAATAATTTTGCCTCTTCTATTGATGTAAATACTCTCAATAGATCTTTCATCCGCCCTCCAAATGTCCTTTCTGCCTTCAATTTAACTAATAACACGACCAGTGACTTTCATCGTTTCAATACTTCTGATGTTCTTAAATGTTTGAAATCTCTTAAACCTTCCCAGAGTCTAGGCCCTGATGGTATACCTGCCATTGTTTTAAAGAAATGTGCTGATATTTTAAGTAACCCACTTACAAGCATTTTCAATACTTCTTTTTCTAATAATAATGTACCTTCTCTGTGGAAAGATATTAAAATCATCCCTGTACCCAAGTCTGGTTCTGGAGATAGTGTTAAGTTTAGACCAATTGCCATTACCTCTCCTTTTTGAAACTGATGGAGAAATTACTGTTACAAAAACTCATTCCCTCCCTAAGCTTCTCAAACGATCCAAAGCAGTTTGCTTACAAACAGGGTAGAAGTACTTTGGATGCTGCTGCTGTGTTTCATCACAACATTGTATCCTCCTTAGACAAAGGGGCCAAGTATGTCCGTTGTACTTTCCTTGATTACACATCTGCTTTTGACTCTGTACCTAGAGGCCTTTTGTTAAACAAGCTTAGCCTTACACAAACTGAGTCCTGGGCTATCAACTGGCTGCACTCTTACTTCTCCAATAGGATGCAGTACACGGTATATAATGGTGTAGCTTCCTCTCCTTTGCTTACTGAAGCTGGTGTTCCTCAGGGTGCTGTTCTCTCGCCGTTTCTCTTTTCCTTCTTCTTACATGACTTACCTCTCTCAGACGAAATCAACTTCGTCAAATATGCAGATGACCTGACTGTTTCGCTTCCCGTTAAGTCTCAGTCAGACTGCTTCAAATTAAATAGCTTCCTGTCGGACATCAGTCAGTGGTCTAAAATAAATGGCCTAACGCTGAATCCCTCAAAATGCCAGACTGTCGACTTCTCCTTTAGGCATAAACGAGATCTACAAACACTAGTAAGCACTCATGATGTCTGTAGAATTGAGGGGACTATAATTGAAACAAAGTCTAATGCAAAATACCTCGGATTAGTTATATCTTCCGACCTTACTTGGTCATCTCATATCCAAATGATTTCCAAGAAAGTGTTTCGTCTAACCTACTACATTAAGAAACTCAGACTAACTGGAGTCCCTCAACCTCTGCTTACACAATTTGTCAACTCTCGTATCCTACCTATTCTACTTTACTGTTCCCCGTTAGTCTTTCCTGGGTTACTGAAAAAGGATTATACCATCCTGAGAAGGATGTTGAAGGTAGTTAGCAGGACTAGCGGTGTAAAACTCAGTCAGCTCGTCACAACATTAGTGGATAAGCATCTGAATACATGTGAGAAATGGTCTAAAACCATACTCTCTGACCCCCAACACCCCCTCTATTCCCAACTCTCTCCCTGCATCTCATCAGGTAGAACCAGAAATCAGTATAAAATAATATATGCTCGCACAACCAAGTATAGGAACTCAACGATACCATATTTGGCCCGTGTTCTAAGTGACAGAGACAATGTTAGGCGTGAAACCTATGACTTGCTTTGTTGTTAATAACATAATTTTGGCCCTTGTTATTTCCCCCTTACACTCTCTTATTTGTACTCTATAGTGAACAACCTTCTTAAACATACTTAGCTGCTTAAAATTATTATCATTGGCTTACATTTTTATTCTTTATTCTATTCCTTCTTTGTACATCTACTGGGTCCGACTATATTATCACTATGATTATTAAAAATTGTCCCGTCATTAACCATCATGTAACATTAGTTTTGTGGTTGTTCTTTGTTCGGCACTATTTAACTGACAATCTTGTTTGTTATTGCCACTATCACCATCTTAAAAATTTTGTATTATGCATGATTCCTCACACTACCACTACAAACAACCGCATTAGTGCTGACAATAAAAAAAACACAACCTGAAATGTTTATCTTATGATTGCTTAGTGTTGTTCAATCAAATTAACTGATCATCTTGGCTATAAACATTTTTTAAGAACATCTCATAATTTCCCGTATGATTATAGCTGTTACTGTTCACCACGCATACACATATCGTAGCTTCCACTAACCAATACTGAAATATATTTTTTTCATTATTTGTGTTGATCTTCTTTTTTACTCGGTATTTTTATTTGCATTTTTTTGGTTATTTCTGTTTCTTTTTTTGGTTTTTTTTATATATTTTATTTTTTTATAATACTCCTTTTAAATGTACGATGAAATTAGATGCAATATTGTAGATATGTGCTGAAAATTCCACACTGTACCACAAGTACTGTTTCTGGAATAAAGCGAAATTGTTATGTTATGTTCATGGTGTCCAGTAATCCATCCAAACCTAATGAGTGTGACAGCTTTTGTGTGACGTCTCCAACAGATAGGTTACAAGCTGGAAGATGAACACTTATGGAGCTAGAGCTGGTCATTAACGGTTTACGTGACGTGGCTAACAGTTTCTGGCAGGGAAGTCAGTTTTTGACGACGGAAACATTTTGTGATGGAGTCAGATAGCTGCTGACAGTTTGGATATTCTCCATTCATTTTTCCTGGTGCCGGTCACGTCCTCTTTGAACAAGCAATATCTGGAACGGTTTTGGAATTGGGCCAGGTTCAACAATGCCTGGGTCAAAGAAGAGACAGAGCGTCTTGGATGCAAACAGGAAAGTAAGTCATGGTGACTTGTCTGTTAATTGTAACGATGTGTCTGATGTTAAGCATGACATGGTTGATGTTACTGTTTCGTCGTTCAGGGATAATAGGAACATCAAACTCCGTAAATTTGAGCCACGGTGTTTCGACGGAAACCCAGCTGACTATTCATAGTTTGTAAGTGAATTCTAAATCATGTTGAATGGCTTTTATTAACGGATGAAATGAAGTTAATGTATTTGATGAGGTATTGCACTGGAATTGCTGCAAGAGCTATACAGTGCTGTAAGTTTATGAAGCCAAAAGAGGGCTACTACGAGGCTATGAGCATATTACGTCAAAGGTTTGGAAGACCTTCGATGATTGTTGGGAAATTATTCGAGGCTGTTAAGGGTAATGGTGGTCAACTACAAGATGACTCCAAAGCACATATTGAAGTTTATGGATAATCTGTTGATTTACAAGAATGCATTGATTTCGATGAATTGCATGAGTGACCTCAACTCGAGTTTCATACTAGAAGTAATAGCAAGACGCCTACCTACTCGACTGCAAAGGAAGTGGGTGAAGATAAGCTCCCGTATGGAGGATGAGAGTATCGAGCCAAAATTTGATGATATCCTGAAACTAGTAAAAGATAGTGTCAATCAATCTATGAGCAAGTTCGCCAGTCTATTACATCTCACCCTAGAATAGAGCAGTCTGAGAGCAAAATGCAATCATTGATGACGAGTAGGCCTCAGAGAGGTGGATATCGAGAAGGCTCCATGATGTCTAGTAATGCATATAGATCTAGTGAGTGTAACAGGTTTCGTAGTACATCCTCAACGGATAAGTTGCGAGATGAAAGACAGACACGGTTGTGTTTTACACGTTTGCAAGAGGTGCATACAAAGGTGAACTGTAAACCAGTGAGCAAGTTCAGTGATAAGATAAATGTAAACTCCAGGCCTGACTCCGAATTGTGTGAGGCTAATAGCGCGGCGAAGAAGTGTGTAGTTGCAATTAGTAAGCCATTGTTGAATAGAGTGTCACAGAATAGAGTTATTGCTTCAGAGGACAGTTCGGACTCCACAAGTTTACAAGGTATTACTAGTCAGAGTGAAGGTATGAAATCTTCAGGGATTTGTGAGGAAGAACCCAAATCATTCACTGCTGTTATCAAAGAGTTTGAAAATGATGAAGTCGACCAGATAAATGATGGTAAATTGAATATTCGTGATAATGATCATGATAGTGCAGATTCGTCTTTGTTTGATCATGATGAGATGAGGGATATGCCTACCACTGCTAAGTTGAATAAAGGTTCTGTACAACTTGAACGTGAAGTAGAATTAAATGCAGATGCAGTTGCAGAAGGCATGCATACTTGTGAGACCGTCAGTGTAATTGATCAGCGTGTAGCCCACCTATCATCAGATGCTAGTGCTAAAGCGGAGCTGATAGTAAAAGACAGCAGTGGTGGTGGTCTTGCACGTAGACAAATTTCTGAAAGCCGAACAAGAACAGCTTCTGATCCACTGCTAACTTCATCAACTGGTATCAATCAGTTGTCGTTGGTGTTGTCATCCACAATGAAACAGACACCCATGAACTCAAGTATCTTTTGCAATGACTATGGTAGTATCAGTTCGTTTGAAAGGACGAATATCAATGGTCAGTTTAGTGAGGATAAGCCAAGTGTAAACGAGAGAGTAATTGTTAAATTGACTTGCATGAATAGAGGCATTTCTAGTTTCAAGTTACTATTTGAATGCTATCATCTTTGGCGTAAATTACTCTGTGTCTACGCTTGCTTGACCAGATACGTCGTATGTTTGTTCGTCATCTATATTCTACGATACAATGACATGAGCGTGTTGCCGTTCAGATTTGAGGATATAGCTGATAAAAGGAAGTCAGCAAATGAACTCTGCGACGATTTTCCAACCTAGAGCGTCAACCTGAGAAGGGTTGTAGGCGTACTGCTGTAAGTCCTACAGTTCTCCAAGGGTAGCTTTTCATGCCGGAATCCACCACTTTGATGTGTTGATTGTACATATGTTTGTGTTAAATAATTGTGTGAGTTCCAATTATCGTAATTGTTGGTTAATCTTGTTTGTGTCCGGACATTCCACAACTTACAATCGTCAACCTGAGGAGGGTTGTAGGCGTACTGGTGTAAGTCCTGCAATTCTTCAAAGCAATTCCACCAAGACATGATCCGCGAGGTTGTTTGTACTATTTGTATACACGTGTGGTGTGTCATAGGAATTGGTGTTTTTTGGATTCATTGTGTTTACTTGTTGTTTTCGTATCTTGTTGTTATTGCGTAATTTTGTTAAAATTTTCGTCGTGATTACTTCTGAAGTTGTTTCGAGTCTTCTACATCCATGAATGAATTGATTGATGTTAAGGACAGCAGATGGGGCGTATACGCCGGGGAGGCTATTGCTGAGAATGAAATGCATACGGAGATAATTCTTAGCTACGGTCTCACACGCCGGGAAGAAAGAGTGTAAACGACTGAGACTCGCATACGTCACGGTTACTAGAAATGAGGCAGAATGAGTGACAATCGATTGCAGTGGTAATTGGTAGTAAGTTGATACGAGGACGTGCGTGGAGTATCACGAGTTGGTGCTATGGTCACGTTGCGTTCTTCAGGGGTCATTCTAGCAAATGGCGATCGTGTCGCAAGATATCAAGAAGAGGCTTTTATCTGGAGGCGAAGGTCGCCATCGATGTGTGAGATTGTGCTGTGAGTGTGCTTGTGGTGTTTTGGCTTTTCTGTTTGTTTTCCATTTCAGCTCTGTCCATGTGACCCAGGTTCTCGCAATGGCATCCAAGTCAACGTGTATTCATCGCGTGAAAAAATGTAATAGATCATTTTTGCCGGGGAGTGTCAATGGAGTTGAAGATTGAACGATCAATTCATGGTTGTTTGCTCAAAATCAACTTCCCCAATTTTCGCGGAGGCATCAATACGACAGTCATCGTCTCATCGGTCGCTGTTCAGAAAGAAGTCAGTAGCAAACCATCAGAAGTAATATTGTGATTTATTATTGTAATATTTGTTCACAGACCTTAGTTGTAACAGTGTTTATATGTTGGTGTAACAATAAAGAATTCTCGAGTCGCCAATCGGTGTTTTGGTTTTTTCGTCCGTTATTACTAAGCGTTTCTGAGAAACTTCAAGGAACAGCGTGAGCCTGAGTTCAGCAAGAGCTGTGCATTAACGGTTTATGAGACGTGGCTGACAACATCAATAATCTTTAAGCAAAGTGTGCTGTTCACAACAAAGTTATATAGGAGAATTGACTTCAAGCTTTATTTTTTCCAGATATCCGTAATACATTCAGGTGATGTTTGGGTTTTTTATTAGTGCGAAGACAATATTTCCATATCTCTTTATGTGCTACACAAACAGACTTTATAGCAGACTGCTCCGACTGACCCTAATATCAGAAAGAACAACCAAACTGTAAATTCATCATACATCAAATTATGTGTAATTTATATAATAACTTATCCATGCCTGTGCAATCGGTATGTTCCTGCATAAACAGGATGAAATATATATTATTATATTTGGGCATATTAATCAAGAAAAACTTTCGCCTGGTGGCTGTTTTACATGGTTCTATAGCCACTGTACCTTTAGTGTGTCTAGGGTTATATCCTGTGTCTCCTGAGAACCGAGTATAATTAGCGGGGTATACACTATGTGGTTAAGAAGCTTATAGAAGTGTACCAGATTTAGTCTCAATCGTCTTAACCATAATGTTTCTAGTCCTAGGATTTCACACCTGGTAGAGTAGTTTGTGCCGTTATCGGTCCCGAGTACTTTTCGCTTGAAGTACCTCTGTACTCCTTCTACTTTCAGTTTGTCTTCTATGCGTGTACTACTAAATATGAATGAGCAGTAATCTAGGAGTGGGCGCACACATACCTTGTACAGTAGTATTCTGGACTCGTTTCTGTAGAAGTTCCTGAGTAGGAAACCAATAAGCCTTCGTGATTTCGATACTTGATTCGAGATATGCTCTGAAAATGATAGATTGTGTGAATATTTCAATCCTAGGTCCAGCACAGATTTAAGTCTGGGATTTTGTGGCCCTGAATTGCTAGGTCGAGTTCAAGGTTGGAATAGCCTACGCAGACCCATCCACACTTTTCAACATTAAACTCGAGTCTCCACGTGTCACACCATCTATCCATTTTTATTAATTCTTCATGTATGGGGTTCATAGTTGAGCCGATATCTGTATATGTCACCTTTAAGTCATCTGCATACAGTATTGGCTTGCCTATACTAAAACATTCACATATACTGTTTATGCATATAATGAAAAGAAGGGGTCCCAATACACTCCCCTGGATGACACCACTGTTGATTGATCTACGTCTGGAAGTCACTGAGCCAACTTTAGTTGTCTGGTTCCTGTCATAGAGAAATGATTGTCAATCACGTCTCAAAACCGTTAATGCCCAGCTCTTGCTACGCCGGGCCTCTCGCTGTCCCTCGAAGCCTTTCACAAACGCTTAGTACTAACGGACGCAAAAACCAAGACACCTATTGGCGACTCGAGAATTCTTTATTCTAACGCCAACATATGAGCAGAATAATAAACTACGGTCTGTGAACAAATATTACAATAATAAATCGCGATATTACTTCTGATGGTTTTACGTGCTTTCTGAACAGCTACCGATGAGACGATGACTGCTGTATTAATAATATATTCTCATTTTGTACATGAGGGACGCCAGCTTACAGGCATCATCAATATGATAAATTACATATACGATTAGCAATCATACTTAATAATAATGTTTTAATAAAATACATATTTTTTCCTACCTGTGTAGGACACACCAAATATACAGGCATGGATAAGCATTATTTAACTTTCATAAATTTGGTTTATGGTTAAATTACATGGTTGCTGACGTTTTTGTCTTTGGTTTGTGGGAGCAATATGATAACTAGTCATTCAATGGAGCACATCATGAAATATAGGAATATTTTCTTCACATTAACAAAAAAACCCAAGAATGTTTTGGATGGATTAGAAATACTTGGTAAAAAGTAAATCTTGAAGTAATTCCACAGTGTGTACAAAACCAAATCTTATTCTTGATTTATATCCAAATTTGGTAATAATTAAATAGGTGATACACTTGTATAGTTTTGTCACCATTTTCATCGTAACATCACGAGTGAATTGTACTCCATGTAGAATAATAATAATGATAGTATATATTTTCTTATACATGGGTGTTTCCAAGAAAAGAAAGCTATTTTTACAGATAGGATCAGTTATGTTATAAGTTACAATCGTGACGTTGTATTACAAATTAATACTTTTCCGTTGGTATAAGAGTATATTCCACAAATGTAATCCAGGTTGCGTCGTGGAGAAAGTTAATTCGTTATTAACCAGGCAACTGAAAGATATGGGACCAATAACGTTTGCAGATCATTTGTCATTGTAAATGGTCAAATATCCACATTATTCATTCTCATTCAAAAAGTCAAATGGAAGCTGAAATGGTGAGAGAAAAAAGAAGACAAACAACAGCAACGCAAAAGAAAGCAAGAGGAGTCATTAAGGAGTGATTAATAAATACATACATATATATTCTGTCTAGTAACTATGGTTATTTTTGTTCATTAACTAACTAGTCCCGTCATGCTAACTTTTATATTATGTGTGAACCAATAATACTGTACTGTGTAGAAACGTTTATCATCTAGTTCCAATAATATCAAAATTTATAATTGTAGTTTGTTGTACCTACACGTTTGATGAACTTAAAATATCCATGTAGGGTGAAAAAGAGGGTGTAAGAGTCAGATGTAGAAGTGCATTGTCATCTTTGAGCAGTCTGGTGACTGAGGAGATGAACACTCGAAGTGTGTTTGCATCATGCACATTAGCTGGTAGTCTATTCCATATGACTGAAAACTTATTTAAGAAGAAGTTGTACCGCACGTAAGTCTGGCAACGCTCTATAGCAGCTAGGTTGTGATGATTTCTAAGATTGTAACTGATGACATCGGTAGATTTAGTTATTGGCTCGGAGGAATGCGAGAGAAGATTAGTTAGCTTATAGTAAAAGATAAGGTTTAGCTTACAACGTCTTTTCTAGGGTGGTTCTAATCTTAGTCTGTCGCATCGCTCATGGTATTCAAGGCCACTTTCTAAACCAAGAGTTCTTGAAGTAAACTGCCGTTGCACTCCTTTTAATTTAAGCTTGTCATTTTGTCTGAGTCCTCAAAGAACAAACAGGCAGTATTCTAAGATAGGTCGGACACGTACTTTGTATAATAAAACCCTAGTTTCACAACAAAAGAAATTGCGTGTTATGCATCCTAGCAGCCTTCGTGTTTTACGTCTGGCATAATCAGTCTTTTCAGAGAACGATAGGTTACTACAGTATCTAATACCTAGATCTACGACTGAGTTGAGCTTGGCTGGTTTTCGCGCATTTATTTCAAGAGTTAGATCAAGGGTACTGCTGCCGATACAAATCCGGCCACATTTGTCAATGTTAAAATTTAGACGGGATTCAGCACACCATCTTGCGAGACAACTTAGTTCAAGATGTATTTTACTTACCATATCGCTTAATTCATGAGTGTAGCAGGAGAAGACGACATTGAAGTTGGCAGAATATAGGAATGGTTTACCTGAGGTGAGGCACTTGCAAATGCCGTTAATGTAGACTGTAAATAAAGGTGGCCCTAGAAAACTACCTCGTACAACCCCACTTGAGATCTGCCTAGGATGAGACAATGCAGATCCGACTTTAATTATTTGTACCCTGTTGCCCAGAAACGATTTTAACCAGATCAGTAATGGGTTGCGAATTCCATATGAGTAGAGATTCTCAAAGAGAATATTGCGAGATACCATGTTTAATGGCCTAGATATATTGAAGAAAAGAACAAAGATTAAGCTGCGAAGGCAAACTGTGAAGAAGTAATTAAAGTGAAGTAATAAAAGGTAAACTCCCGACGAGAAGAGGAGGGTTTAGAGACTGGGTTGGATGATATTGTGAACCTGGTGAAAGACAATGTCAACCAAGCTTTGAGCAAGTTCGCTAGTACATTGCATCCCACCCCTGGGATATAGAAGTCCGAGAACGAAACGCAATCACTTATGACTGTGAAGATCTGTTCAAGTCTCAACTCCTGTCGGAACAGCTGAATTTCATAGACCTTCCTCACGCCAAGAAAATACCCACAAGCAGTAGAAATCCATTAATTAATGCATCTACAGCTTACGTATTTTACTCCCAACAATGACATTGCAGATCAAATGAGATAAACATATCACCGATTTCAAAATAACACATCAACGAACTGTAATTCAAGGATTCTGCACACAACAAAGTTATGTATGAAAATTAGCTTCAAGCTTTATTTTTTTCCAGGCACTTATAACCCATCCACCAAAGACCCGGTTTTTTGTTAATGCGAAGGCAATACTTCTGTATTTCTAACAGTGCACAGAAATCCAATATCGTTTTTACGAGCTAGTATAAACCAATTTGATTTCTTTGTGCTCGCTTCTTGATTGTAAGGTATAGGTTCCTGATCTTCGGTAAACTTCTGCGTAGCTTGTCCCACCACTCGACTGTCGTAGCTTCGGTTGACTCCAAAGGGAGTAGTGCTGGGATTACTGGTTTGTAGTATGAGGTATGTTAAGACTGTTACTACTGTGATTGGAGTTGATCCTTTCGCCAGTTAGTCCTTCGGTATCGTCGACAAGAGAAAAGAGGTAATAATAATAATAATGGATATAATTAGTGAAGTTATTCAGACTAAGAGACAGAAACGGAAATAGAAAAGCGTAACAACAGTCAGCTCATTAAGTTTGAATAATAATAATAATTTTATTTCTGTAACAGAAACCAGCCATTTTTACAGGCATGAACATACGTACACTTATCAAGACTTATAGAATATATAATATGATTTGTTAATTTAGAAATAAGTTAAATACTGGTAAATGTGAGAGAAACATTTAAAATGAAGTGTACAAATAAGGAAATAGATATAGCGTCAAATCTAAACTCTGATTGAAAAAAATACAAGTCAATTTCACGCGGGAATCATAAATGATTGCGTTAGTTGGGAAGGTAAGTAGCGTTTCTGTACAGGTGCTGACGTGATACATAAGAGATGCAGAATAAACAATAATTATCAGTAAATCATTCAGAAAGATTTTTAAGTCTATTAAACTTTAAATTCACCTGTAGGTACATCATATTTGTGACATTTCCAGTTGTTTTCACAACAAAAGAAATTGCGTGTTATGCATCCTAGCAGCCTTCGTGTTTTACGTCTGGCATAATCAGTCTTTTCAGAGAACGATAGGTTACTACAGTATCTAATACCTAGATCTACGACTGAGTTGAGCTTGGCTGGTTTTCGCGCATTTATTTCAAGAGTTAGATCAAGGGTACTGCTGCCGATACAAATCCGGCCACATTTGTCAATGTTAAAATTTAGACGGGATTCAGCACACCATCTTGCGAGACAACTTAGTTCAAGATGTATTTTACTTACCATATCGCTTAATTCATGAGTGTAGCAGGAGAAGACGACATTGAAGTTGGCAGAATATAGGAATGGTTTACCTGAGGTGAGGCACTTGCAAATGCCGTTAATGTAGACTGTAAATAAAGGTGGCCCTAGAAAACTACCTCGTACAACCCCACTTGAGATCTGCCTAGGATGAGACAATACAGATCCGACTTTAATTATTTGTACCCTGTTGCCCAGAAACGATTTTAACCAGATCAGTAATGGGTTGCGAATTCAATATGAGTAGAGATTCTCAAAGAGAATATTGCGAGATACCATGTCAAATGCCCTAAATATATCGAAGTAGAGAACGACGACTAGTTTACGTGCTTGGCGGCTACTAGTGATGCAGTTGAAAATTCAAAGTGGCAGGTAACACAGGATCTATTTTTGAGAAATCCGTGTTGGGACCTTGTAACAAGATCTTTCCTAAGTAAGTAGTCTGACAATTGATCTTTCACAACTTTCTCCATGATTCTTGAGATAACTGGGGTTATATTTATGGGTCTGTATTTTCGGAAGTTTGCCTTATCACCAGATTTGTGGTGTGGAAATTTGGAGCTAGTTTTCCACCCACTAGGATATGTGCCAGTGCCCATACATATTTAGAAGAAATACAAAAGTAATAGAAGTGCCTTCGCGAATTGTTTGAGCAAACAACCATGAATTGATCGTTCTGTCTTCAACTACATTGACAATGATTTTATCCAATTGTAGAGGGAGTTGCGTATCCCTAGTGAGCATAGCCTACCGACTAACAGACTATGTGGGACTCTGTCGAAGGCTTTCCTTATATCGAAATAGAGGATAATCACTAGCTCTCTCCTATCTCTTCTATAGGTGACTTCGTTGAAAAAGTCTATATGGCAAGTGACGCAAGATCTTTTCTTGAGGAATCCGTGTTGTGACAGGTTGATGAGTTTATGTTTTAGAAAGTAGTCTGACATTTGGTCCTTGATTACTTTCTCCATGATCCTTGATATGACTGGTGTTATATTGATAGGCCTATAATTACATGCACTAGTTTTGGCCCCTCCTTTATGCTTAGGTAATATATATGTGTTTTTCCAAGTTTCAGGGTAGGTTTCGGTCACTAGTGAGATATTAAATATTCTAAGTAATAATACAATCATATCCGTACCACCGTTTTTGTATATGACGGATGGTATATCGTCTATCCCACAACTACTGTTAGCTTTTAATGTCCTTACCGCCGATGCTATATTTTGTATATTAAAGTTGATTTCACCTAACTTGTAGTTATTTTTGCAGGTTATGTCGAGAATTGGGGACGGATACGCTTTGGTGTTATTGGAGAACCACTCACTCAGGAGTTCACTAATGATCTGGGGATCATCATAAATTATACCTTCGTGTTCTAAATGACTGATATTGTTGTCTTCACCCTTCTTCAGCCGTGTTTGCAAGATTTTGCAGAGTTCCTGGGTTTTAGAGGTGCCCTCTAGGGCTTTATTTTCCTCGACTTGTGCTTTCATTTTATGTCTCTCATCTAAATTTTTAAATATTTCGTGTATCAGGTGTAATGCATTAAATTCTTTGTATAAATAAAATCTTTTTAGTTTCCTTAGTTTTATTCGCGTTTTGCGATCTATGAACAGAGTTGGTGTCTTTAGGGCAGATTTCAGGGGTGCGATTGTGTCTCTTACCGAACTGATTGTCTTGTAGAAGGTATTTAGTATTACTTCTAAGTTATTATTGGTGAAGTATTCACCCCAGTCTGAGCTTCTCAAGAGCGTTGGTAGGAATTCCCAGTCGGCATTTCGATAGTCCCTATATTGATAGTAAACCGGGGAACTCTTAGGTGTGTGTTTAGTTGTTAGTTGTAAGGGTAGGGTGCAGTACAGTATGTTGTGGTCACTGTTGTCGAGTTTATCCCTCACCTCTATCGAGATCGGCTCTATTTTGTGACAGAGGATTAAGTCGAGAATACTGTTGTGTCGTGTTGGGAGGCGTACGCACTGCTTCCATCCTCCTACATCTATGGCTTCTAGGATCACCTCGTAGGTTCTCGGTCCAGTGCAGGTATCCCAGTTCACTCCAGGGAGGTTGAAATCGCCACAAACTAGTTTGTAGTCGAATTCCAGCTTAGGTACAACCTCTAGTATTTCTCCGATAACCGTATCAGTCGTTATAGGGCTGTTAGGGGCTCTGTATATACATCCCACGAGAATGTTATTTTCATTCGTGTGGATGCTTATCCACTTGGATTCTGGGAGTTTGTCGATAGTTAGGTTTGTAAAGGTATTGGAGTTAGTGGATTTAGAGGCATATATTAGACAGCCGCCTCCTCTCTTGTCTACTCTGTCATTCCTGTGGATGTTATAGTTATCAATTATCAGCTTTGTGTCAGGTATATCAATAGTAAGCCAAGTTTCAGTTACCAGAATCAGTGTTGGCCGCTCCATGTATACCAAGCTGCGAAGGGAAGTTATTTTGTTAAGGAGAGATCGAGCATTTAAAAGCATAATTTTCAGAAAACCAGGGTTGTTGGGATAGTTAGTAGGTTTTCTTGTTACTATCCCTAACTCCTGGTTGCCTATGTTATGTTCGGAGGGATCCTCATATGAGACATTGTCAGCGTGTTTACTATTCCCTGGACAAATTGTGCTGCGAGGGGGGCTATTGTTTGCTGTAACCGAAAATAATCCTGTTGCATATATTGGTTTCTGGCCTCATTCCGTGGGTATCTAGGATTATTTCTCTGCATGAGGTAGTCTGTTTCACTGTTCACATTGTAATTTACTTACCATATCGCTTAATTCATGAGTGTAGCAGGAGAAGACGACATTGAAGTTGGCAGAATATAGGAATGGTTTACCTGAGGTGAGGCACTTGCAAATGCTGTTAATGTAGACTGTAAATAAAGGTGGCCCTAGGAGACTACCTCGTAGAAACACACATGAGATCTGCCTAGGATGAGACAATACAGATCCGACTTTAATTATTTGTACCCTGTTGTCCAGAAACGATTTTAACCAGATCAGTAATGAGTTGCGAATTCCATATGAGAAGAGATTCTCAAAGAGAATATAGCGAGATACCATGTTTAATCGCCTAGATATATTCAAGCAAAGAACAAAGATTGAGCTGCGAAGGCAAACTGTGAAGAAGTAATTAAAGTGAAGTAATAAAAGGTAAACTCCCGCCGAGAAGAGGAGGGTTTAGAGACTGGGTTGGATGATATTGTGAACCTGGTGAAAGACAATGTCAACCAAGCTTTGAGCAAGTTTGCTAGTACATTGCATCCCACCCCTGGGATATAGAAGTCCGAGAACGAAACGCAATCACTTATGACGTAAGGGTCTCAGAGAAGCGGATATCGAGAGAGTTTCATGGTGTCCAGTAATCCATCCAAACCTAATGAGTGTGACAGCTTTTGTGTGACGTCTCCAACAGATAGGTTACAAGCTGCAAGACAAGCACTGTCGTGTTTCGTCCGTCTGCAAGAAGTGCATACGAAGGCAAACTGTGAAGAACTGTTCAAGTCTAGTGGTAAGCGATTCGTCCTTCCTCGCGTCTGCCCGTCTTCTTTGGAAAAGTAATATTTGGAAGTTTTCTGGATTGTTTGGTCAAGTTCAATAATTCGTGAGTCAAAGAAAGGACAAAGCGCTTTGGAAGCAGACAGGAAAGTAAGTGATGCTGAGTTGCCTGTTACATGTAATGATGTGTTTGATGCTGAGCATGATAAGATTGATGTCCATGTTTTGCCGCCTAGCGGTAGTAGAGGTTTTGAAATTTCTCCGTTTGAACCTTGGTGCTTTGATGGAATCCCAGCCACTACCGACAGTTTATCAAGGACTTTGAAGTCATGTTGAGTGGTTTTATTTTGAATTACGAAATGAAGTTAATGTATTTGTTGACGTATTGCACTGGTGCGGCTGCAAGAACCATACAGTGCTGCAAGCTTCTGTCCCCGAACGGAGGATATACAGAGGCTATGAGGACACTAGGTTTGGAAAACCATTCATGATATCCCGTAGTAGTTTTGAGACAGTGAATGCTAGTGGATCACAGTTAAGCGATAATTCAGAGTAATTCAGAGAGTTCTTGGACTGTTAGTTGGTATATAGAGATACGCTCGTGTCTCTCAATTGCGTAGATGAATTGAGTTCAAGTTCCGTGCTTGAGACTGTTGCCAAGAGATTACCGGTTCATCTAAAAAGAAAGTAATTAAAGATAAACTCCCGCCGAGAAGAGGAGGGCTTAGAGACTGGGTTGGATGATATTGTGAACCTGGTGAAAGACAATGTCAACCAAGCTTTGAGCAAGTTTGCTAGTACATTGCATCCCACCCCTGGGATATAGAAGTCCGAGAACGAAACGCAATCACTTATGACGTAAGGGTCTCAGAGAAGCGGATATCGAGAGAGTTTCATGGTGTCCAGTAATCCATCCAAACCTAATGAGTGTGACAGCTTTTGTGTGACGTCTCCAACAGATAGGTTACAAGCTGCAAGACAAGCACTGTCGTGTTTCGTCCGTCTGCAAGAAGTGCATACGAAGGCAAACTGTGAAGAACTGTTCAAGTCTAGTGGTAAGCGATTCGTCCTTCCTCGCGTCTGCCCGTCTTCTTTGGAAAAGTAATATTTGGAAGTTTTCTGGATTGTTTGGTCAAGTTCAATAATTCGTGAGTCAAAGAAAGGACAAAGCGCTTTGGAAGCAGACAGGAAAGTAAGTAATGCTGAGTTGCCTGTTACATGTAATGATGTGTTTGATGCTGAGCATGATAAGATTGATGTCCATGTTTTGCCGCCTAGCGGTAGTAGAGGTTTTGAAATTTCTCCGTTTGAACCTTGGTGCTTTGATGGAATCCCAGCCACTACCGACAGTTTATCAAGGACTTTGAAGTCATGTTGAGTGGTTTTATTTTGAATTACGAAATGAAGTTAATGTATTTGTTGACGTATTGCACTGGTGCGGCTGCAAGAACCATACAGTGCTGCAAGCTTCTGTCCCCGAACGGAGGATATACAGAGGCTATGAGGACACTAGGTTTGGAAAACCATTCATGATATCCCGTAGTAGTTTTGAGACAGTGAATGCTAGTGGATCACAGTTAAGCGATAATTCAGAGTAATTCAGAGAGTTCTTGGACTGTTAGTTGGTATATAGAGATACGCTCGTGTCTCTCAATTGCGTAGATGAATTGAGTTCAAGTTCCGTGCTTGAGACTGTTGCCAAGAGATTACCGGTTCATCTAAAAAGAAAGTAATTAAAGATAAACTCCCGCCGAGAAGAGGAGGGCTTAGAGACTGGGTTGGATGATATTGTGAACCTGGTGAAAGACAATGTCAACCAAGCTTTGAGCAAGTTTGCTAGTACATTGCATCCCACCCCTGGGATATAGAAGTCCGAGAACGAAACGCAATCACTTATGACGTAAGGGTCTCAGAGAAGCGGATATCGAGAGAGTTTCATGGTGTCCAGTAATCCATCCAAACCTAATGAGTGTGACAGCTTTTGTGTGACGTCTCCAACAGATAGGTTACAAGCTGCAAGACAAGCACTGTCGTGTTTCGTCCGTCTGCAAGAAGTGCATACGAAGGCAAACTGTGAAGAACTGTTCAAGTCTAGTGGTAAGCGATTCGTCCTTCCTCGCGTCTGCCCGTCTTCTTTGGAAAAGTAATATTTGGAAGTTTTCTGGATTGTTTGGTCAAGTTCAATAATTCGTGAGTCAAAGAAAGGACAAAGCGCTTTGGAAGCAGACAGGAAAGTAAGTGATGCTGAGTTGCCTGTTACATGTAATGATGTGTTTGATGCTGAGCATGATAAGATTGATGTCCATGTTTTGCCGCCTAGCGGTAGTAGAGGTTTTGAAATTTCTCCGTTTGAACCTTGGTGCTTTGATGGAATCCCAGCCACTACCGACAGTTTATCAAGGACTTTGAAGTCATGTTGAGTGGTTTTATTTTGAATTACGAAATGAAGTTAATGTATTTGTTGACGTATTGCACTGGTGCGGCTGCAAGAACCATACAGTGCTGCAAGCTTCTGTCCCCGAACGGAGGATATACAGAGGCTATGAGGACACTAGGTTTGGAAAACCATTCATGATATCCCGTGGTAGTTTTGAGACAGTGAATGCTAGTGGATCACAGTTCAGCGATAATTCAGAGTAATTCAGAGAGTTCTTGGACTGTTAGTTGGTATATAGAGATACGCTCGTGTCTCTCAATTGCGTAGATGAATTGAGTTCAAGTTCCGTGCTTGAGACTGTTGCCAAGAGATTACCGGTTCATCTAAAAAGAAAGTAATTAAAGATAAACTCCCGCCGAGAAGAGGAGGGCTTAGAGACTGGGTTGGATGATATTGTGAACCTGGTGAAAGACAATGTCAACCAAGCTTTGAGCAAGTTTGCTAGTACATTGCATCCCACCCCTGGGATATAGAAGTCCGAGAACGAAACGCAATCACTTATGACGTAAGGGTCTCAGAGAAGCGGATATCGAGAGAGTTTCATGGTGTCCAGTAATCCATCCAAACCTAATGAGTGTGACAGCTTTTGTGTGACGTCTCCAACAGATAGGTTACAAGCTGCAAGACAAGCACTGTCGTGTTTCGTCCGTCTGCAAGAAGTGCATACGAAGGCAAACTGTGAAGAACTGTTCAAGTCTAGTGGTAAGCGATTCGTCCTTCCTCGCGTCTGCCCGTCTTCTTTGGAAAAGTAATATTTGGAAGTTTTCTGGATTGTTTGGTCAAGTTCAATAATTCGTGAGTCAAAGAAAGGACAAAGCGCTTTGGAAGCAGACAGGAAAGTAAGTGATGCTGAGTTGCCTGTTACATGTAATGATGTGTTTGATGCTGAGCATGATAAGATTGATGTCCATGTTTTGCCGCCTAGCGGTAGTAGAGGTTTTGAAATTTCCCCGTTTGAACCTTGGTGCTTTGATGGAATCCCAGCCACTACCGACAGTTTATCAAGGACTTTGAAGTCATGTTGAGTGGTTTTATTTTGAATTACGAAATGAAGTTAATGTATTTGTTGACGTATTGCACTGGTGCGGCTGCAAGAACCATACAGTGCTGCAAGCTTCTGTCCCCGAACGGAGGATATACAGAGGCTATGAGGACACTAGGTTTGGAAAACCATTCATGATATCCCGTAGTAGTTTTGAGACAGTGAATGCTAGTGGATCACAGTTAAGCGATAATTCAGAGTAATTCAGAGAGTTCTTGGACTGTTAGTTGGTATATAGAGATACGCTCGTGTCTCTCAATTGCGTAGATGAATTGAGTTCAAGTTCCGTGCTTGAGACTGTTGCCAAGAGATTACCGGTTCATCTAAAAAGAAAGTAATTAAAGATAAACTCCCGCCGAGAAGAGGAGGGCTTAGAGACTGGGTTGGATGATATTGTGAACCTGGTGAAAGACAATGTCAACCAAGCTTTGAGCAAGTTTGCTAGTACATTGCATCCCACCCCTGGGATATAGAAGTCCGAGA
The DNA here is from genome assembly GCA_944472135.2 of Trichobilharzia regenti. Classification (NCBI taxonomy): domain Eukaryota; kingdom Metazoa; phylum Platyhelminthes; class Trematoda; order Strigeidida; family Schistosomatidae; genus Trichobilharzia; species Trichobilharzia regenti. The sequence continues at coordinate 89,441,926 of OX235270.1, forward strand.
ACGAAACGCAATCACTTATGACGTAAGGGTCTCAGAGAAGCGGATATCGAGAGAGTTTCATGGTGTCCAGTAATCCATCCAAACCTAATGAGTGTGACAGCTTTTGTGTGACGTCTCCAACAGATAGGTTACAAGCTGCAAGACAAGCACTGTCGTGTTTCGTCCGTCTGCAAGAAGTGCATACGAAGGCAAACTGTGAAGAACTGTTCAAGTCTAGTGGTAAGCGATTCGTCCTTCCTCGCGTCTGCCCGTCTTCTTTGGAAAAGTAATATTTGGAAGTTTTCTGGATTGTTTGGTCAAGTTCAATAATTCGTGAGTCAAAGAAAGGACAAAGCGCTTTGGAAGCAGACAGGAAAGTAAGTGATGCTGAGTTGCCTGTTACATGTAATGATGTGTTTGATGCTGAGCATGATAAGATTGATGTCCATGTTTTGCCGCCTAGCGGTAGTAGAGGTTTTGAAATTTCTCCGTTTGAACCTTGGTGCTTTGATGGAATCCCAGCCACTACCGACAGTTTATCAAGGACTTTGAAGTCATGTTGAGTGGTTTTATTTTGAATTACGAAATGAAGTTAATGTATTTGTTGACGTATTGCACTGGTGCGGCTGCAAGAACCATACAGTGCTGCAAGCTTCTGTCCCCGAACGGAGGATATACAGAGGCTATGAGGACACTAGGTTTGGAAAACCATTCATGATATCCCGTAGTAGTTTTGAGACAGTGAATGCTAGTGGATCACAGTTAAGCGATAATTCAGAGTAATTCAGAGAGTTCTTGGACTGTTAGTTGGTATATAGAGATACGCTCGTGTCTCTCAATTGCGTAGATGAATTGAGTTCAAGTTCCGTGCTTGAGACTGTTGCCAAGAGATTACCGGTTCATCTAAAAAGAAAGTAATTAAAGATAAACTCCCGCCGAGAAGAGGAGGGCTTAGAGACTGGGTTGGATGATATTGTGAACCTGGTGAAAGACAATGTCAACCAAGCTTTGAGCAAGTTTGCTAGTACATTGCATCCCACCCCTGGGATATAGAAGTCCGAGAACGAAACGCAATCACTTATGACGTAAGGGTCTCAGAGAAGCGGATATCGAGAGAGTTTCATGATGTCCAGTAATCCATCCAAACCTAATGAGTGTGACAGCTTTTGTGTGACGTCTCCAACAGATAGGTTACAAGCTGCAAGACAAGCACTGTCGTGTTTCGTCCGTCTGCAAGAAGTGCATACGAAGGCAAACTGTGAAGAACTGTTCAAGTCTAGTGGTAAGCGATTCGTCCTTCCTCGCGTCTGCCCGTCTTCTTTGGAAAAGTAATATTTGGAAGTTTTCTGGATTGTTTGGTCAAGTTCAATAATTCGTGAGTCAAAGAAAGGACAAAGCGCTTTGGAAGCAGACAGGAAAGTAAGTGATGCTGAGTTGCCTGTTACATGTAATGATGTGTTTGATGCTGAGCATGATAAGATTGATGTCCATGTTTTGCCGCCTAGCGGTAGTAGAGGTTTTGAAATTTCTCCGTTTGAACCTTGGTGCTTTGATGGAATCCCAGCCACTACCGACAGTTTATCAAGGACTTTGAAGTCATGTTGAGTGGTTTTATTTTGAATTACGAAATGAAGTTAATGTATTTGTTGACGTATTGCACTGGTGCGGCTGCAAGAACCATACAGTGCTGCAAGCTTCTGTCCCCGAACGGAGGATATACAGAGGCTATGAGGACACTAGGTTTGGAAAACCATTCATGATATCCCGTAGTAGTTTTGAGACAGTGAATGCTAGTGGATCACAGTTAAGCGATAATTCAGAGTAATTCAGAAAGTTCTTGGACTGTTAGTTGGTATATAGAGATACGCTCGTGTCTCTCAATTGCGTAGATGAATTGAGTTCAAGTTCCGTGCTTGAGACTGTTGCCAAGAGATTACCGGTTCATCTAAAAAGAAAGTAATTAAAGATAAACTCCCGCCGAGAAGAGGAGGGCTTAGAGACTGGGTTGGATGATATTGTGAACCTGGTGAAAGACAATGTCAACCAAGCTTTGAGCAAGTTTGCTAGTACATTGCATCCCACCCCTGGGATATAGAAGTCCGAGAACGAAACGCAATCACTTATGACGTAAGGGTCTCAGAGAAGCGGATATCGAGAGAGTTTCATGGTGTCCAGTAATCCATCCAAACCTAATGAGTGTGACAGCTTTTGTGTGACGTCTCCAACAGATAGGTTACAAGCTGCAAGACAAGCACTGTCGTGTTTCGTCCGTCTGCAAGAAGTGCATACGAAGGCAAACTGTGAAGAACTGTTCAAGTCTAGTGGTAAGCGATTCGTCCTTCCTCGCGTCTGCCCGTCTTCTTTGGAAAAGTAATATTTGGAAGTTTTCTGGATTGTTTGGTCAAGTTCAATAATTCGTGAGTCAAAGAAAGGACAAAGCGCTTTGGAAGCAGACAGGAAAGTAAGTGATGCTGAGTTGCCTGTTACATGTAATGATGTGTTTGATGCTGAGCATGATAAGATTGATGTCCATGTTTTGCCGCCTAGCGGTAGTAGAGGTTTTGAAATTTCTCCGTTTGAACCTTGGTGCTTTGATGGAATCCCAGCCACTACCGACAGTTTATCAAGGACTTTGAAGTCATGTTGAGTGGTTTTATTTTGAATTACGAAATGAAGTTAATGTATTTGTTGACGTATTGCACTGGTGCGGCTGCAAGAACCATACAGTGCTGCAAGCTTCTGTCCCCGAACGGAGGATATACAGAGGCTATGAGGACACTAGGTTTGGAAAACCATTCATGATATCCCGTAGTAGTTTTGAGACAGTGAATGCTAGTGGATCACAGTTAAGCGATAATTCAGAGTAATTCAGAGAGTTCTTGGACTGTTAGTTGGTATATAGAGATACGCTCGTGTCTCTCAATTGCGTAGATGAATTGAGTTCAAGTTCCGTGCTTGAGACTGTTGCCAAGAGATTACCGGTTCATCTAAAAAGAAATTAATTAAAGATAAACTCCCGCCGAGAAGAGGAGGGCTTAGAGACTGGGTTGGATGATATTGTGAACCTGGTGAAAGACAATGTCAACCAAGCTTTGAGCAAGTTTGCTAGTACATTGCATCCCACCCCTGGGATATAGAAGTCCGAGAACGAAACGCAATCACTTATGACGTAAGGGTCTCAGAGAAGCGGATATCGAGAGAGTTTCATGGTGTCCAGTAATCCATCCAAACCTAATGAGTGTGACAGCTTTTGTGTGACGTCTCCAACAGATAGGTTACAAGCTGCAAGACAAGCACTGTCGTGTTTCGTCCGTCTGTAAGAAGTGCATACGAAGGCAAACTGTGAAGAACTGTTCAAGTCTAGTGGTAAGCGATTCGTCCTTCCTCGCGTCTGCCCGTCTTCTTTGGAAAAGTAATATTTGGAAGTTTTCTGGATTGTTTGGTCAAGTTCAATAATTCGTGAGTCAAAGAAAGGACAAAGCGCTTTGGAAGCAGACAGGAAAGTAAGTGATGCTGAGTTGCCTGTTACATGTAATGATGTGTTTGATGCTGAGCATGATAAGATTGATGTCCATGTTTTGCCGCCTAGCGGTAGTAGAGGTTTTGAAATTTCTCCGTTTGAACCTTGGTGCTTTGATGGAATCCCAGCCACTACCGACAGTTTATCAAGGACTTTGAAGTCATGTTGAGTGGTTTTATTTTGAATTACGAAATGAAGTTAATGTATTTGTTGACGTATTGCACTGGTGCGGCTGCAAGAACCATACAGTGCTGCAAGCTTCTGTCCCCGAACGGAGGATATACAGAGGCTATGAGGACACTAGGTTTGGAAAACCATTCATGATATCCCGTAGTAGTTTTGAGACAGTGAATGCTAGTGGATCACAGTTAAGCGATAATTCAGAGTAATTCAGAGAGTTCTTGGACTGTTAGTTGGTATATAGAGATACGCTCGTGTCTCTCAATTGCGTAGATGAATTGAGTTCAAGTTCCGTGCTTGAGACTGTTGCCAAGAGATTACCGGTTCATCTAAAAAGAAATTAATTAAAGATAAACTCCCGCCGAGAAGAGGAGGGCTTAGAGACTGGGTTGGATGATATTGTGAACCTGGTGAAAGACAATGTCAACCAAGCTTTGAGCAAGTTTGCTAGTACATTGCATCCCACCCCTGGGATATAGAAGTCCGAGAACGAAACGCAATCACTTATGACGTAAGGGTCTCAGAGAAGCGGATATCGAGAGAGTTTCATGGTGTCCAGTAATCCATCCAAACCTAATGAGTGTGACAGCTTTTGTGTGACGTCTCCAACAGATAGGTTACAACAAGCAATAAAGGTTAATAAAGCAGGATTTAATGAATTCATCAAATTTCGGTAGAACTCGTCAGCTGAATACTCTACATACACGAATATATATACTTTTGAAATTACATAGGGAGATATAAGGCTGATAAGTAAACAAACTACATTGAATTAATCATGCAGAGAGACAGGTGCGAATATTTTCCAGGTCATGTTCAAATAGATAAGGGGAGAGAGAGAGTATGAGAGATCAAAATTAAGATAAATTGCATTACGCTTCAATTACATCACTTAGATAAACAATTAGTCATTAGGGAATATAACGAGAATTGCAAACAGACTAATATCAATAGTAATAGTTATAATAACAATAATAATAATAGTGTTGAAGTGAGTTAAGATAATCTTACGGATAAAGCATAGATTTAAATGAATCAAGAATAATAATAATGGCAGTAATAATAACAAAAATAATAAGAAGAAGAGGTAGAATAATAACAAGTAGAGAATAAAACGTATTACCATGGTAGATTAAGAGTTACGACCATCTCCTTTTGTATACAGAGAGCTGGTTTATAAATTCGAATTGCACAAGCCTCTGCAATTGCAAGCATCTTCTTGTTTCTTTGTTTGCTGACAATGGTAAATGACTTGACTGCGTCGATATCATGTCCGTAATCTACAAGATGTTTTGTTATTGAGGATTTTGGCACTTTGAACTCAGCTGTTTTCAACCATTTTGGCAAATGCTCCATCATGCGAGTAGACAATCGCCTTTCCGTACGACCTATGTATTTGCTGCCACAAACACACTCAAATTGATATATGCAGTTTGAAGTGTCGAGGATTGGCGACTGGTCTTTCCCAGATTGTTGAAGCACTCGCTTGGTGGTGTTAAGGATAACAAGTTTTGCAGCATAATAAGTTCTCTTGATGGCTTTGTCGAGTCTTCGTTTCACTACTTCTTGTACGTCATCTCCTTTGAACGGTAAATTGATATAAACAGGTTTCTTTGGAACTGTTTGAATTGTTTTGCGGGGGGTAGTTTCTTTGGAGTATTTATTAATGAACTTCTCAGGATATCCATTCTTAGATAAAATATCCTTCAGAGATTTTATTTCCTGTTCAATAGTACTGTCAGAACAAATTTTCCGTGCTCTATTGAACAGTGTTCTGACTAGGTTCTTTTTGTACTGGATTGGGACAAAGCTCTTGAAATGCATGTACTGTCCTGTCCATGAAGACTTTCTAAATATAGATCTTTCGATTGTGCCATCATTCATTTTGGCTAGAAAAACGTCTAGGAATTTCATAGTATCGTTTTCCTCGTGTTCTACTGTGAAATTGAGATTTGGATGGCATGAATTGAATTTTATCAACATGTCTTCCGCTTTTGATCTGCTTTCACAGACAATAAAAATGTCATCAACATATCTTAGGTATACATTTGTTTCTTGTATGTGCTGCTGTAAAGCACCGGTTTCTAGGCGTGACAAGAATAAGTCGGCGAAAAGTGGTCCCAAAGGGCTTCCCATTGCGACACCATCAACTTGACGGAACAGACGCCCGTTGAATTGGAATTGGACATTTTTAGTACATAAAAGTAGTAATTTCCTCAATTCCGATGTTGGAATGGGTATGTCTTCAGCTTCTTTACATATGAAGTCGATAGTCTCAACAACTGGCACATTTGTGAAAAGGGAGGTAACATCGAAAGAGACCAAATGCTTATCGGATACATTGAAATCTTTAATTTGATTGACAAATTGAAATGGTTACAAGGTTACAAGCTGCAAGACAAGCACTGTCGTGTTTCGTCCGTCTGTAAGAAGTGCATACGAAGGCAAACTGTGAAGAACTGTTCAAGTCTAGTGGTAAGCGATTCGTCCTTCCTCGCGTCTGCCCGTCTTCTTTGGAAAAGTAATATTTGGAAGTTTTCTGGATTGTTTGGTCAAGTTCAATAATTCGTGAGTCAAAGAAAGGACAAAGCGCTTTGGAAGCAGACAGGAAAGTAAGTGATGCTGAGTTGCCTGTTACATGTAATGATGTGTTTGATGCTGAGCATGATAAGATTGATGTCCATGTTTTGCCGCCTAGCGGTAGTAGAGGTTTTGAAATTTCTCCGTTTGAACCTTGGTGCTTTGATGGAATCCCAGCCACTACCGACAGTTTATCAAGGACTTTGAAGTCATGTTGAGTGGTTTTATTTTGAATTACGAAATGAAGTTAATGTATTTGTTGACGTATTGCACTGGTGCGGCTGCAAGAACCATACAGTGCTGCAAGCTTCTGTCCCCGAACGGAGGATATACAGAGGCTATGAGGACACTAGGTTTGGAAAACCATTCATGATATCCCGTAGTAGTTTTGAGACAGTGAATGCTAGTGGATCACAGTTAAGCGATAATTCAGAGTAATTCAGAGAGTTCTTGGACTGTTAGTTGGTATATAGAGATACGCTCGTGTCTCTCAATTGCGTAGATGAATTGAGTTCAAGTTCCGTGCTTGAGACTGTTGCCAAGAGATTACCGGTTCATCTAAAAAGAAATTAATTAAAGATAAACTCCCGCCGAGAAGAGGAGGGCTTAGAGACTGGGTTGGATGATATTGTGAACCTGGTGAAAGACAATGTCAACCAAGCTTTGAGCAAGTTTGCTAGTACATTGCATCCCACCCCTGGGATATAGAAGTCCGAGAACGAAACGCAATCACTTATGACGTAAGGGTCTCAGAGAAGCGGATATCGAGAGAGTTTCATGGTGTCCAGTAATCCATCCAAACCTAATGAGTGTGACAGCTTTTGTGTGACGTCTCCAACAGATAGGTTACAAGCTGCAAGACAAGCACTGTCGTGTTTCGTCCGTCTGCAAGAAGTGCATACGAAGGCAAACTGTGAAGAACTGTTCAAGTCTAGTGGTAAGCGATTCGTCCTTCCTCGCGTCTGCCCGTCTTCTTTGGAAAAGTAATATTTGGAAGTTTTCTGGATTGTTTGGTCAAGTTCAATAATTCGTGAGTCAAAGAAAGGACAAAGCGCTTTGGAAGCAGACAGGAAAGTAAGTAATGCTGAGTTGCCTGTTACATGTAATGATGTGTTTGATGCTGAGCATGATAAGATTGATGTCCATGTTTTGCCGCCTAGCGGTAGTAGAGGTTTTGAAATTTCTCCGTTTGAACCTTGGTGCTTTGATGGAATCCCAGCCACTACCGACAGTTTATCAAGGACTTTGAAGTCATGTTGAGTGGTTTTATTTTGAATTACGAAATGAAGTTAATGTATTTGTTGACGTATTGCACTGGTGCGGCTGCAAGAACCATACAGTGCTGCAAGCTTCTGTCCCCGAACGGAGGATATACAGAGGCTATGAGGACACTAGGTTTGGAAAACCATTCATGATATCCCGTAGTAGTTTTGAGACAGTGAATGCTAGTGGATCACAGTTAAGCGATAATTCAGAGTAATTCAGAGAGTTCTTGGACTGTTAGTTGGTATATAGAGATACGCTCGTGTCTCTCAATTGCGTAGATGAATTGAGTTCAAGTTCCGTGCTTGAGACTGTTGCCAAGAGATTACCGGTTCATCTAAAAAGAAAGTAATTAAAGATAAACTCCCGCCGAGAAGAGGAGGGCTTAGAGACTGGGTTGGATGATATTGTGAACCTGGTGAAAGACAATGTCAACCAAGCTTTGAGCAAGTTTGCTAGTACATTGCATCCCACCCCTGGGATATAGAAGTCCGAGAACGAAACGCAATCACTTATGACGTAAGGGTCTCAGAGAAGCGGATATCGAGAGAGTTTCATGGTGTCCAGTAATCCATCCAAACCTAATGAGTGTGACAGCTTTTGTGTGACGTCTCCAACAGATAGGTTACAAGCTGCAAGACAAGCACTGTCGTGTTTCGTCCGTCTGCAAGAAGTGCATACGAAGGCAAACTGTGAAGAACTGTTCAAGTCTAGTGGTAAGCGATTCGTCCTTCCTCGCGTCTGCCCGTCTTCTTTGGAAAAGTAATATTTGGAAGTTTTCTGGATTGTTTGGTCAAGTTCAATAATTCGTGAGTCAAAGAAAGGACAAAGCGCTTTGGAAGCAGACAGGAAAGTAAGTAATGCTGAGTTGCCTGTTACATGTAATGATGTGTTTGATGCTGAGCATGATAAGATTGATGTCCATGTTTTGCCGCCTAGCGGTAGTAGAGGTTTTGAAATTTCTCCGTTTGAACCTTGGTGCTTTGATGGAATCCCAGCCACTACCGACAGTTTATCAAGGACTTTGAAGTCATGTTGAGTGGTTTTATTTTGAATTACGAAATGAAGTTAATGTATTTGTTGACGTATTGCACTGGTGCGGCTGCAAGAACCATACAGTGCTGCAAGCTTCTGTCCCCGAACGGAGGATATACAGAGGCTATGAGGACACTAGGTTTGGAAAACCATTCATGATATCCCGTAGTAGTTTTGAGACAGTGAATGCTAGTGGATCACAGTTAAGCGATAATTCAGAGTAATTCAGAGAGTTCTTGGACTGTTAGTTGGTATATAGAGATACGCTCGTGTCTCTCAATTGCGTAGATGAATTGAGTTCAAGTTCCGTGCTTGAGACTGTTGCCAAGAGATTACCGGTTCATCTAAAAAGAAAGTAATTAAAGATAAACTCCCGCCGAGAAGAGGAGGGCTTAGAGACTGGGTTGGATGATATTGTGAACCTGGTGAAAGACAATGTCAACCAAGCTTTGAGCAAGTTTGCTAGTACATTGCATCCCACCCCTGGGATATAGAAGTCCGAGAACGAAACGCAATCACTTATGACGTAAGGGTCTCAGAGAAGCGGATATCGAGAGAGTTTCATGGTGTCCAGTAATCCATCCAAACCTAATGAGTGTGACAGCTTTTGTGTGACGTCTCCAACAGATAGGTTACAAGCTGCAAGACAAGCACTGTCGTGTTTCGTCCGTCTGCAAGAAGTGCATACGAAGGCAAACTGTGAAGAACTGTTCAAGTCTAGTGGTAAGCGATTCGTCCTTCCTCGCGTCTGCCCGTCTTCTTTGGAAAAGTAATATTTGGAAGTTTTCTGGATTGTTTGGTCAAGTTCAATAATTCGTGAGTCAAAGAAAGGACAAAGCGCTTTGGAAGCAGACAGGAAAGTAAGTAATGCTGAGTTGCCTGTTACATGTAATGATGTGTTTGATGCTGAGCATGATAAGATTGATGTCCATGTTTTGCCGCCTAGCGGTAGTAGAGGTTTTGAAATTTCTCCGTTTGAACCTTGGTGCTTTGATGGAATCCCAGCCACTACCGACAGTTTATCAAGGACTTTGAAGTCATGTTGAGTGGTTTTATTTTGAATTACGAAATGAAGTTAATGTATTTGTTGACGTATTGCACTGGTGCGGCTGCAAGAACCATACAGTGCTGCAAGCTTCTGTCCCCGAACGGAGGATATACAGAGGCTATGAGGACACTAGGTTTGGAAAACCATTCATGATATCCCGTAGTAGTTTTGAGACAGTGAATGCTAGTGGATCACAGTTAAGCGATAATTCAGAGTAATTCAGAGAGTTCTTGGACTGTTAGTTGGTATATAGAGATACGCTCGTGTCTCTCAATTGCGTAGATGAATTGAGTTCAAGTTCCGTGCTTGAGACTGTTGCCAAGAGATTACCGGTTCATCTAAAAAGAAAGTAATTAAAGATAAACTCCCGCCGAGAAGAGGAGGGCTTAGAGACTGGGTTGGATGATATTGTGAACCTGGTGAAAGACAATGTCAACCAAGCTTTGAGCAAGTTTGCTAGTACATTGCATCCCACCCCTGGGATATAGAAGTCCGAGAACGAAACGCAATCACTTATGACGTAAGGGTCTCAGAGAAGCGGATATCGAGAGAGTTTCATGGTGTCCAGTAATCCATCCAAACCTAATGAGTGTGACAGCTTTTGTGTGACGTCTCCAACAGATAGGTTACAAGCTGCAAGACAAGCACTGTCGTGTTTCGTCCGTCTGCAAGAAGTGCATACGAAGGCAAACTGTGAAGAACTGTTCAAGTCTAGTGGTAAGCGATTCGTCCTTCCTCGCGTCTGCCCGTCTTCTTTGGAAAAGTAATATTTGGAAGTTTTCTGGATTGTTTGGTCAAGTTCAATAATTCGTGAGTCAAAGAAAGGACAAAGCGCTTTGGAAGCAGACAGGAAAGTAAGTAATGCTGAGTTGCCTGTTACATGTAATGATGTGTTTGATGCTGAGCATGATAAGATTGATGTCCATGTTTTGCCGCCTAGCGGTAGTAGAGGTTTTGAAATTTCTCCGTTTGAACCTTGGTGCTTTGATGGAATCCCAGCCACTACCGACAGTTTATCAAGGACTTTGAAGTCATGTTGAGTGGTTTTATTTTGAATTACGAAATGAAGTTAATGTATTTGTTGACGTATTGCACTGGTGCGGCTGCAAGAACCATACAGTGCTGCAAGCTTCTGTCCCCGAACGGAGGATATACAGAGGCTATGAGGACACTAGGTTTGGAAAACCATTCATGATATCCCGTAGTAGTTTTGAGACAGTGAATGCTAGTGGATCACAGTTAAGCGATAATTCAGAGTAATTCAGAGAGTTCTTGGACTGTTAGTTGGTATATAGAGATACGCTCGTGTCTCTCAATTGCGTAGATGAATTGAGTTCAAGTTCCGTGCTTGAGACTGTTGCCAAGAGATTACCGGTTCATCTAAAAAGAAAGTAATTAAAGATAAACTCCCGCCGAGAAGAGGAGGGCTTAGAGACTGGGTTGGATGATATTGTGAACCTGGTGAAAGACAATGTCAACCAAGCTTTGAGCAAGTTTGCTAGTACATTGCATCCCACCCCTGGGATATAGAAGTCCGAGAACGAAACGCAATCACTTATGACGTAAGGGTCTCAGAGAAGCGGATATCGAGAGAGTTTCATGGTGTCCAGTAATCCATCCAAACCTAATGAGTGTGACAGCTTTTGTGTGACGTCTCCAACAGATAGGTTACAAGCTGCAAGACAAGCACTGTCGTGTTTCGTCCGTCTGCAAGAAGTGCATACGAAGGCAAACTGTGAAGAACTGTTCAAGTCTAGTGGTAAGCGATTCGTCCTTCCTCGCGTCTGCCCGTCTTCTTTGGAAAAGTAATATTTGGAAGTTTTCTGGATTGTTTGGTCAAGTTCAATAATTCGTGAGTCAAAGAAAGGACAAAGCGCTTTGGAAGCAGACAGGAAAGTAAGTAATGCTGAGTTGCCTGTTACATGTAATGATGTGTTTGATGCTGAGCATGATAAGATTGATGTCCATGTTTTGCCGCCTAGCGGTAGTAGAGGTTTTGAAATTTCTCCGTTTGAACCTTGGTGCTTTGATGGAATCCCAGCCACTACCGACAGTTTATCAAGGACTTTGAAGTCATGTTGAGTGGTTTTATTTTGAATTACGAAATGAAGTTAATGTATTTGTTGACGTATTGCACTGGTGCGGCTGCAAGAACCATACAGTGCTGCAAGCTTCTGTCCCCGAACGGAGGATATACAGAGGCTATGAGGACACTAGGTTTGGAAAACCATTCATGATATCCCGTAGTAGTTTTGAGACAGTGAATGCTAGTGGATCACAGTTAAGCGATAATTCAGAGTAATTCAGAGAGTTCTTGGACTGTTAGTTGGTATATAGAGATACGCTCGTGTCTCTCAATTGCGTAGATGAATTGAGTTCAAGTTCCGTGCTTGAGACTGTTGCCAAGAGATTACCGGTTCATCTAAAAAGAAAGTAATTAAAGATAAACTCCCGCCGAGAAGAGGAGGGCTTAGAGACTGGGTTGGATGATATTTTGAACCTGGTGAAAGACAATGTCAACCAAGCTTTGAGCAAGTTTGCTAGTACATTGCATCCCACCCCTGGGATATAGAAGTCCGAGAACGAAACGCAATCACTTATGACGTAAGGGTCTCAGAGAAGCGGATATCGAGAGAGTTTCATGGTGTCCAGTAATCCATCCAAACCTAATGAGTGTGACAGCTTTTGTGTGACGTCTCCAACAGATAGGTTACAAGCTGCAAGACAAGCACTGTCGTGTTTCGTCCGTCTGCAAGAAGTGCATACGAAGGCAAACTGTGAAGAACTGTTCAAGTCTAGTGGTAAGCGATTCGTCCTTCCTCGCGTCTGCCCGTCTTCTTTGGAAAAGTAATATTTGGAAGTTTTCTGGATTGTTTGGTCAAGTTCAATAATTCGTGAGTCAAAGAAAGGACAAAGCGCTTTGGAAGCAGACAGGAAAGTAAGTAATGCTGAGTTGCCTGTTACATGTAATGATGTGTTTGATGCTGAGCATGATAAGATTGATGTCCATGTTTTGCCGCCTAGCGGTAGTAGAGGTTTTGAAATTTCTCCGTTTGAACCTTGGTGCTTTGATGGAATCCCAGCCACTACCGACAGTTTATCAAGGACTTTGAAGTCATGTTGAGTGGTTTTATTTTGAATTACGAAATGAAGTTAATGTATTTGTTGACGTATTGCACTGGTGCGGCTGCAAGAACCATACAGTGCTGCAAGCTTCTGTCCCCGAACGGAGGATATACAGAGGCTATGAGGACACTAGGTTTGGAAAACCATTCATGATATCCCGTAGTAGTTTTGAGACAGTGAATGCTAGTGGATCACAGTTAAGCGATAATTCAGAGTAATTCAGAGAGTTCTTGGACTGTTAGTTGGTATATAGAGATACGCTCGTGTCTCTCAATTGCGTAGATGAATTGAGTTCAAGTTCCGTGCTTGAGACTGTTGCCAAGAGATTACCGGTTCATCTAAAAAGAAAGTAATTAAAGATAAACTCCCGCCGAGAAGAGGAGGGCTTAGAGACTGGGTTGGATGATATTGTGAACCTGGTGAAAGACAATGTCAACCAAGCTTTGAGCAAGTTTGCTAGTACATTGCATCCCACCCCTGGGATATAGAAGTCCGAGAACGAAACGCAATCACTTATGACGTAAGGGTCTCAGAGAAGCGGATATCGAGAGAGTTTCATGGTGTCCAGTAATCCATCCAAACCTAATGAGTGTGACAGCTTTTGTGTGACGTCTCCAACAGATAGGTTACAAGCTGCAAGACAAGCACTGTCGTGTTTCGTCCGTCTGCAAGAAGTGCATACGAAGGCAAACTGTGAAGAACTGTTCAAGTCTAGTGGTAAGCGATTCGTCCTTCCTCGCGTCTGCCCGTCTTCTTTGGAAAAGTAATATTTGGAAGTTTTCTGGATTGTTTGGTCAAGTTCAATAATTCGTGAGTCAAAGAAAGGACAAAGCGCTTTGGAAGCAGACAGGAAAGTAAGTAATGCTGAGTTGCCTGTTACATGTAATGATGTGTTTGATGCTGAGCATGATAAGATTGATGTCCATGTTTTGCCGCCTAGCGGTAGTAGAGGTTTTGAAATTTCTCCGTTTGAACCTTGGTGCTTTGATGGAATCCCAGCCACTACCGACAGTTTATCAAGGACTTTGAAGTCATGTTGAGTGGTTTTATTTTGAATTACGAAATGAAGTTAATGTATTTGTTGACGTATTGCACTGGTGCGGCTGCAAGAACCATACAGTGCTGCAAGCTTCTGTCCCCGAACGGAGGATATACAGAGGCTATGAGGACACTAGGTTTGGAAAACCATTCATGATATCCCGTAGTAGTTTTGAGACAGTGAATGCTAGTGGATCACAGTTAAGCGATAATTCAGAGTAATTCAGAGAGTTCTTGGACTGTTAGTTGGTATATAGAGATACGCTCGTGTCTCTCAATTGCGTAGATGAATTGAGTTCAAGTTCCGTGCTTGAGACTGTTGCCAAGAGATTACCGGTTCATCTAAAAAGAAAGTAATTAAAGATAAACTCCCGCCGAGAAGAGGAGGGCTTAGAGACTGGGTTGGATGATATTGTGAACCTGGTGAAAGACAATGTCAACCAAGCTTTGAGCAAGTTTGCTAGTACATTGCATCCCACCCCTGGGATATAGAAGTCCGAGAACGAAACGCAATCACTTATGACGTAAGGGTCTCAGAGAAGCGGATATCGAGAGAGTTTCATGGTGTCCAGTAATCCATCCAAACCTAATGAGTGTGACAGCTTTTGTGTGACGTCTCCAACAGATAGGTTACAAGCTGCAAGACAAGCACTGTCGTGTGTCGTCCGTCTGCAAGAAGTGCATACGAAGGCAAACTGTGAAGAACTGTTCAAGTCTAGTGGTAAGCGATTCGTCCTTCCTCGCGTCTGCCCGTCTTCTTTGGAAAAGTAATATTTGGAAGTTTTCTGGATTGTTTGGTCAAGTTCAATAATTCGTGAGTCAAAGAAAGGACAAAACGCTTTGGAAGCAGACAGGAAAGTAAGTAATGCTGAGTTGCCTGTTACATGTAATGATGTGTTTGATGCTGAGCATGATAAGATTGATGTCCATGTTTTGCCGCCTAGCGGTAGTAGAGGTTTTGAAATTTCTCCGTTTGAACCTTGGTGCTTTGATGGAATCCCAGCCACTACCGACAGTTTATCAAGGACTTTGAAGTCATGTTGAGTGGTTTTATTTTGAATTACGAAATGAAGTTAATGTATTTGTTGACGTATTGCACTGGTGCGGCTGCAAGAACCATACAGTGCTGCAAGCTTCTGTCCCCGAACGGAGGATATACAGAGGCTATGAGGACACTAGGTTTGGAAAACCATTCATGATATCCCGTAGTAGTTTTGAGACAGTGAATGCTAGTGGATCACAGTTAAGCGATAATTCAGAGTAATTCAGAGAGTTCTTGGACTGTTAGTTGGTATATAGAGATACGCTCGTGTCTCTCAATTGCGTAGATGAATTGAGTTCAAGTTCCGTGCTTGAGACTGTTGCCAAGAGATTACCGGTTCATCTAAAAAGAAAGTAATTAAAGATAAACTCCCGCCGAGAAGAGGAGGGCTTAGAGACTGGGTTGGATGATATTTTGAACCTGGTGAAAGACAATGTCAACCAAGCTTTGAGCAAGTTTGCTAGTACATTGCATCCCACCCCTGGGATATAGAAGTCCGAGAACGAAACGCAATCACTTATGACGTAAGGGTCTCAGAGAAGCGGATATCGAGAGAGTTTCATGGTGTCCAGTAATCCATCCAAACCTAATGAGTGTGACAGCTTTTGTGTGACGTCTCCAACAGATAGGTTACAAGCTGCAAGACAAGCACTGTCGTGTTTCGTCCGTCTGCAAGAAGTGCATACGAAGGCAAACTGTGAAGAACTGTTCAAGTCTAGTGGTAAGCGATTCGTCCTTCCTCGCGTCTGCCCGTCTTCTTTGGAAAAGTAATATTTGGAAGTTTTCTGGATTGTTTGGTCAAGTTCAATAATTCGTGAGTCAAAGAAAGGACAAAGCGCTTTGGAAGCAGACAGGAAAGTAAGTAATGCTGAGTTGCCTGTTACATGTAATGATGTGTTTGATGCTGAGCATGATAAGATTGATGTCCATGTTTTGCCGCCTAGCGGTAGTAGAGGTTTTGAAATTTCTCCGTTTGAACCTTGGTGCTTTGATGGAATCCCAGCCACTACCGACAGTTTATCAGGGACTTTGAAGTCATGTTGAGTGGTTTTATTTTGAATTACGAAATGAAGTTAATGTATTTGTTGACGTATTGCACTGGTGCGGCTGCAAGAACCATACAGTGCTGCAAGCTTCTGTCCCCGAACGGAGGATATACAGAGGCTATGAGGACACTAGGTTTGGAAAACCATTCATGATATCCCGTAGTAGTTTTGAGACAGTGAATGCTAGTGGATCACAGTTAAGCGATAATTCAGAGTAATTCAGAGAGTTCTTGGACTGTTAGTTGGTATATAGAGATACGCTCGTGTCTCTCAATTGCGTAGATGAATTGAGTTCAAGTTCCGTGCTTGAGACTGTTGCCAAGAGATTACCGGTTCATCTAAAAAGAAAGTAATTAAAGATAAACTCCCGCCGAGAAGAGGAGGGCTTAGAGACTGGGTTGGATGATATTGTGAACCTGGTGAAAGACAATGTCAACCAAGCTTTGAGCAAGTTTGCTAGTACATTGCATCCCACCCCTGGGATATAGAAGTCCGAGAACGAAACGCAATCACTTATGACGTAAGGGTCTCAGAGAAGCGGATATCGAGAGAGTTTCATGGTGTCCAGTAATCCATCCAAACCTAATGAGTGTGACAGCTTTTGTGTGACGTCTCCAACAGATAGGTTACAAGCTGCAAGACAAGCACTGTCGTGTTTCGTCCGTCTGCAAGAAGTGCATACGAAGGCAAACTGTGAAGAACTGTTCAAGTCTAGTGGTAAGCGATTCGTCCTTCCTCGCGTCTGCCCGTCTTCTTTGGAAAAGTAATATTTGGAAGTTTTCTGGATTGTTTGGTCAAGTTCAATAATTCGTGAGTCAAAGAAAGGACAAAGCGCTTTGGAAGCAGACAGGAAAGTAAGTAATGCTGAGTTGCCTGTTACATGTAATGATGTGTTTGATGCTGAGCATGATAAGATTGATGTCCATGTTTTGCCGCCTAGCGGTAGTAGAGGTTTTGAAATTTCTCCGTTTGAACCTTGGTGCTTTGATGGAATCCCAGCCACTACCGACAGTTTATCAAGGACTTTGAAGTCATGTTGAGTGGTTCTATTTTGAATTACGAAATGAAGTTAATGTATTTGTTGACGTATTGCACTGGTGCGGCTGCAAGAACCATACAGTGCTGCAAGCTTCTGTCCCCGAACGGAGGATATACAGAGGCTATGAGGACACTAGGTTTGGAAAACCATTCATGATATCCCGTAGTAGTTTTGAGACAGTGAATACTAGTGGATCACAGTTAAACGATAATTCAGAGTAATTCAGAGAGTTCTTGGACTGTTAGTTGGTATATAGAGATACGCTCGTGTCTCTCAATTGCGTAGATGAATTGAGTTCAAGTTCCGTGCTTGAGACTGTTGCCAAGAGATTACCGGTTCATCTAAAAAGAAAGTAATTAAAGATAAACTCCCGCCGAGAAGAGGAGGGCTTAGAGACTGGGTTGGATGATATTGTGAACCTGGTGAAAGACAATGTCAACCAAGCTTTGAGCAAGTTTGCTAGTACATTGCATCCCACCCCTGTTGAGTACGTAACAATGTGATTGTACACTTTTTAGGTACTTGTATAAATTCGAGATATTGTACATAATTTTTGTTTAAATCGCTTCTTGTTGAAATATACATAATTTCCGTGTACGATTGAAAAATACACTCTGCTGTTGGAGACTTCGTCTTCTCCCTGGTCACCTCTACTTACTTGCTCCACTCACACCGTGTTGTAACTTTGGATTTATTGTAGGAGCCTACTACTTTCATCCGAAGACATTTCTACAACCGGAACAGCAGCTAAACAGCAGACGCAGTCCAAACAGTTAACGTGCCTGTGGATTATATAATTAATTTGTAGCCGAGGACTTACACTTTATAACCAAGTAATCCTTTTTGTTGCTATAACTCGTCACTGTATTTTTGGTAATATATTGTGATTTAACACTCCACTGACTTGGATTATTACTTTTATACTTGGAATGTTAGTGAACTCTAATATTAGTCCCCTACAAATTAATTGGTGAGCCCGATAAGAACACGGATTATTTTGGCATATTCATATTCTTATTTTTGCTATTTTTATATTCATTGTGATTTTGTGTGTGGTTTATATTTGTATCCTAATTTGCACCAATAACCTCATATTATAATGTCATCACCTCAGTCCGGTACATCAAACGAGCAGACAACTAATAGCGAGACAAATGCCACAATAAATGCCATCACTGATTTTCGTTTACCCCAATACGGTTTCGCAGAACCAAGGATTTGGTTTGCGGTAATTGAACCGTTGCTAGAAGCACGGGGCATTAAGTCCCAAATAGCCAAATATGGTATGGTGCTGGCAGAACTCCCTCCGTCAGTATTGACAGAAATCAGCGATTTCATCGAAGATCCTCCGACGGAACATCAATTTGATAAACTTAAAGCCCTCCTCATACAACGTACCAGTTTGTCGGATGAGAAAAGAATCCAACAATTGCTCACAGGCTGTGAACTAGGCCCACGTAAACCATCCCAGCTGCTCAGGCACATGCGCCAGTTAATCGGACATCATAAAGTAGACGAGGTAGTGCTGAAACAGATGTGGTTGCAACGTTTACCTAGAAATGTCCAGCAAATTTTAATCATCTCAGGAAAGTCGTATGACTTAGACCAACTAAGTGACATGGCAGATAGTATTTTGGATGTTTTATCCGATAACACCATAAGTCACGTAGCATCTGATAGTGCCACACCGTGTCATTCCACACCCACGGCAGACACACCGATACTCGCCGCCATTGCAGACTTAGCGGCAAGGATTGACAATTTGGAAACTAATAAGTCTGATCGACAAGTCCGGAGACGGACTTCACAAAGAAGGTCACCATCACGACGACGATCCTTCTCACGACAGCGTTCTTACACGTCTTCTCGGGATAGCAATATATGCTGGTATCACTGGAAGTTTGGACGTCATGCCCTGAAATGTGTAAAACCGTGCAGCTTTAGCGAAGCCAACCAGGCTCAGGGAAACGCCTCAGCCAGACAGTGATGGCGACAGCTGTTACTGGCAAGCAAACAAGTCGCCTCTTCTATGTGAAGGATAAAACTTCAGACACTTTATTCCTGGTAGACACGGGAGCAGAAGTTAGCGTAATCCCTCCTTCACTATCCAGGCGATCTACACGGACACCCGGAAAACTGTCTCTCCGGGCAGCTAACCACACAAGCATACAGACGTATGGAGAGCAATCCCTCATACTGGATCTAGGTTTACGTCGGCGTTTCACATGGATTTTCATAGTAGCCGACGTCAGTCACGCCATCCTCGGAGCAGATTTCTTGAGTAATTTCAACCTGTTAGTTGACGTCAACAATAAAAAACTGATTGATAACAACACCCATCTAAAGATCCATGGAATTATCTCCAGCTATTCTGTCTATAATATCAGTATTGAAAGACCAGCAGATTGCCCTTTTTCCTCCCTACTTCACCGTTTCCCTAAAATTCTTAAGCCGTCGTACAACATCGAGGACGTCCCTCACACAGTTACTCACAAGATAGTTACTACGGGTCAACCAGTTCGTGCTCGTCCCGTAGATTACCCCCGGACAAATTGGCAGCAGCCAAGGCAGAATTTGAACACATGATGCAGCTCGGCATCATCAGACCCTCCAATAGTCCTTGGTCTTCGCCCTTACACATGGTGCCTAAAGCTGATCATGATTGGAGGCCATGTGGGGATTACCGACATTTAAACAATGCCACAGTTCCCGACCGTTATCCTATTCCTCATCTTCATGATTTCTCCCTGACATTACACGGAAAAACCATTTTTTCTAAAGTAGACTTGGTCAGGGCCTATCACCAAATACCAGTTGCCCAAGAGGATATCGAAAAAACGGCCATCATCACACCTTTCGGTTTGTTTGAATTTCTCCGCATGCCATTTGGCCTAAAGAACGCAGCACAATCCTTCCAACGTTTCATGGATCAGGTCACACAAGGTTTGGACTTTGTATTTGTATATATCGATGACGTTTTAATTGCTAGCTCGTCGCCCGAAGAACATACTGATCACCTCACCATCTTATTTCAACGATTTGAGCAATATGGAGTCGTCATTAACCCCAAAAAGTGCATATTCGGTGTCTCCTCTATACAGTTTCTGGGACACCACATAACCACGAATGGTATTACGCCTACGGAGGAAAAGATAGAGTCCATCAAAAACTTCCCCGAACCAGATTCACTCAAGAAGGTCAGACGTTTTTTGGGGATGTTTAATTTCTATCGGCGTTTCATTCCTTCGTGTGCCTCCATCGTCCAGCCGTTAACCGACCTCCTTAAAAATGATCCTAAAAAGTTTCAGTGGTCAGCTGAAGCACGCGAATCATTTTGCAACGCAAAAGATGCCTTATCCAGAGTTACTATGCTATCCCATATCAACCCCGAAGCGTCGCTTATTTTGTGCACAGATGCCTCCCAAGTAGCTGTAGGGGCAGTATTACAACAAAAGATGAAGGGCGAAGTCACCCCACTCGCATTCTTTTCTAAGAAGTTGGAACCGGCTCAGACACGATACAGCACTTTTGGGAGAGAATTGCTGGCCATATATCTTGCAGTGAAGCATTTCAGTTACTTACTACAGGGCCGGCATTTCACTATTTTTACTGACCACAAGCCCCTGTGTCATGCTTTCACTACTTCACTTGATAAACACTCCCCTAGAGAAGCCAGACAGTTGGATTATATCTCCCAATTTTCAACCGACATTCAGTACATCAAAGGGGATGCGAACGTGGTAGCCGATTCTCTTTCAAGAAGTGACATTAACCAGCTCCAAACGTCGGTAGACATCAGTCTTGATCGTATGGCTCAATTACAAAAAGATGACGTTGAACTCCAAACCTGCCGCAGAAACTCTTCCTTACAACTCAAAGATGTGCCTATCCCCTTATCAGATGCAACCATAGTCTGCGATGTATCTACCGGCACTAATCGTCCATTTGTCCCTCTCAGTTGCCGAAAAGCATTGTTCGAACATTTACATTCGCTTTCTCACCCTGGAGTACGCGCCACGGTCAGACTGATCAGCGAACGCTTCGTGTGGCCTAAAATGAACTCTGACATTCGGAGATGGGCACGAGAATGTATCCAATGCCAATGCTCCAAAGTACACCGCCACACTATTACAACCCCGAAGACGTTTAAATTACCCGAAAGGAGATTTCAGCATATCCATATAGATATCGTGGGACCATTGCCAACATCAAGGGGATATACACATATCCTGACAGCGATTGATAGATTTACTCGTTGGGCTATTGCATGCCCCTTAAACGACATATCTGCTGAAAACGTTGCTTTAGTTTTTCTCGACCGTTGGGTGTCAAACTACGGTGTACCAACTACTATTACATCCGACCGCGGTCCTCAATTCCAATCGACACTCTTTCGCGAACTGACGAGACTTCTGGGAGTGAAACATATCTCCACAACAGCCTATCATCCGGCAGCGAATGGTCTAGTGGAAAGATTCCACAGACAACTGAAAAGCTCCCTGATGGCGCAGAATGATACATCTAAGTGGAGTGAATACTTACCTTTGATTTTACTTGGTATCCGATCTACTATCAAAGAAGATTTAGGATGTACACCGGCTCAACTTGTCTATGGCACCAACCTAACCTTGCCTGGACAGCTAGTCCCCTCAGCCGATTCCACAGACGTGAACATTGCCGACTTCACTAACCGATTAACTAGACAAATGCTTCAACTTCAACCAACAGCACCTCGACAATCTCCCCGACGAGATCAGATCAACAAACATCTACAAACTTGCAAATTCGTCTTCATTCGAGTCGACGCCATCAGAAAAGGATTGCAACCTCCATACGAAGGACCCTTTCAAGTTATTAAACGTTCAGACAAACACTTTACCGTGAACAAGAATGGAAAACGAGAGACTATTTCCATTGATCGAATCAAACCCGCATACACCGACAACGACTTCGAATCTACATCGGCAACTGCGCAATCAAATAATCAAACATCCGATTCCACTCCACCGGCACCAAGTCTTATCCTCCCTCCATATCAAACACGTAGTGGTCGGCAAATCAGTAAACCGGCTCGCTACGTTCATTTTGAGGACTAACAAAAGAAAAATAATTAAAAATTATTATTATTTTTTTCGTTTAGACATTATCATCATGACCGTTAGTATTTCGTCGTAAACTTTGATGTTACTATCACTATTATTTATTTATATGTACCTCACCGAAAAAACAGGTAGTGTCCTTTCCAAAAACTATTGATCTTTAATCCATATTTTTTTTAATGTTTCTTTCCCCTCCTTAATTACTGTGTATTTACATATTTTTCTTTATACATTAAAAATCTATGTTCATGGTTAGTGCAAATTTAAGTGACATGACTTTCTATTTCAATTTTTATTGCTGAACTTATTGTATATGCTTTCAGACTTTACATGATTCACATACCTTCTCGCGTTTATGCATGTTGTAATATATCCCTATTTTTATCCAAAAGTTGCTATTACTATTATTATTTACTTCATAGTTTTACGTATCATTTTCCGGTTGTCTCTCCGGACCTCTAGGGGGGAGCCGTGTTGAGTACGTAACAATGTGATTGTACACTTTTTAGGTACTTGTATAAATTCGAGATATTGTACATAATTTTTGTTTAAATCGCTTCTTGTTGAAATATACATAATTTCCGTGTACGATTGAAAAATACACTCTGCTGTTGGAGACTTCGTCTTCTCCCTGGTCACCTCTACTTACTTGCTCCACTCACACCGTGTTGTAACTTTGGATTTATTGTAGGAGCCTACTACTTTCATCCGAAGACATTTCTACAACCGGAACACAGCCGCTACAGCAGACGCAGTCCAAACAGTTAACGTGCCTGTGGATTATATAATTAATTTGTAGCCGAGGACTTACACTTTATAACCAAGTAATCCTTTTTGTTGCTATAACTCGTCACTGTATTTTTGGTAATATATTGTGATTTAACACTCCACTGACTTGGATTATTACTTTTATACTTGGAATGTTAGTGAACTCTAATATTAGTCCCCTACACCCCTGGGATATAGAAGTCCGAGAACGAAACGCAATCACTTATGACGTAAGGGTCTCAGAGAAGCGGATATCGAGAGAGTTTCATGGTGTCCAGTAATCCATCCAAACCTAATGAGTGTGACAGCTTTTGTGTGACGTCTCCAACAGATAGGTTACAAGCTGCAAGACAAGCACTGTCGTGTTTCGTCCGTCTGCAAGAAGTGCATACGAAGGCAAACTGTGAAGAACTGTTCAAGTCTAGTGGTAAGCGATTCGTCCTTCCTCGCGTCTGCCCGTCTTCTTTGGAAAAGTAATATTTGGAAGTTTTCTGGATTGTTTGGTCAAGTTCAATAATTCGTGAGTCAAAGAAAGGACAAAGCGCTTTGGAAGCAGACAGGAAAGTAAGTAATGCTGAGTTGCCTGTTACATGTAATGATGTGTTTGATGCTGAGCATGATAAGATTGATGTCCATGTTTTGCCGCCTAGCGGTAGTAGAGGTTTTGAAATTTCTCCGTTTGAACCTTGGTGCTTTGATGGAATCCCAGCCACTACCGACAGTTTATCAAGGACTTTGAAGTCATGTTGAGTGGTTTTATTTTGAATTACGAAATGAAGTTAATGTATTTGTTGACGTATTGCACTGGTGCGGCTGCAAGAACCATACAGTGCTGCAAGCTTCTGTCCCCGAACGGAGGATATACAGAGGCTATGAGGACACTAGGTTTGGAAAACCATTCATGATATCCCGTAGTAGTTTTGAGACAGTGAATGCTAGTGGATCACAGTTAAGCGATAATTCAGAGTAATTCAGAGAGTTCTTGGACTGTTAGTTGGTATATAGAGATACGCTCGTGTCTCTCAATTGCGTAGATGAATTGAGTTCAAGTTCCGTGCTTGAGACTGTTGCCAAGAGATTACCGGTTCATCTAAAAAGAAAGTAATTAAAGATAAACTCCCGCCGAGAAGAGGAGGGCTTAGAGACTGGGTTGGATGATATTGTGAACCTGGTGAAAGACAATGTCAACCAAGCTTTGAGCAAGTTTGCTGGTACATTGCATCCCACCCCTGGGATATAGAAGTCCGAGAACGAAACGCAATCACTTATGACGTAAGGGTCTCAGAGAAGCGGATATCGAGAGAGTTTCATGGTGTCCAGTAATCCATCCAAACCTAATGAGTGTGACAGCTTTTGTGTGACGTCTCCAACAGATAGGTTACAAGCTGCAAGACAAGCACTGTCGTGTTTCGTCCGTCTGCAAGAAGTGCATACGAAGGCAAACTGTGAAGAACTGTTCAAGTCTAGTGGTAAGCGATTCGTCCTTCCTCGCGTCTGCCCGTCTTCTTTGGAAAAGTAATATTTGGAAGTTTTCTGGATTGTTTGGTCAAGTTCAATAATTCGTGAGTCAAAGAAAGGACAAAGCGCTTTGGAAGCAGACAGGAAAGTAAGTAATGCTGAGTTGCCTGTTACATGTAATGATGTGTTTGATGCTGAGCATGATAAGATTGATGTCCATGTTTTGCCGCCTAGCGGTAGTAGAGGTTTTGAAATTTCTCCGTTTGAACCTTGGTGCTTTGATGGAATCCCAGCCACTACCGACAGTTTATCAAGGACTTTGAAGTCATGTTGAGTGGTTTTATTTTGAATTACGAAATGAAGTTAATGTATTTGTTGACGTATTGCACTGGTGCGGCTGCAAGAACCATACAGTGCTGCAAGCTTCTGTCCCCGAACGGAGGATATACAGAGGCTATGAGGACACTAGGTTTGGAAAACCATTCATGATATCCCGTGGTAGTTTTGAGACAGTGAATGCTAGTGGATCACAGTTAAGCGATAATTCAGAGTAATTCAGAGAGTTCTTGGACTGTTAGTTGGTATATAGAGATACGCTCGTGTCTCTCAATTGCGTAGATGAATTGAGTTCAAGTTCCGTGCTTGAGACTGTTGCCAAGAGATTACCGGTTCATCTAAAAAGAAAGTAATTAAAGATAAACTCCCGCCGAGAAGAGGAGGGCTTAGAGACTGGGTTGGATGATATTGTGAACCTGGTGAAAGACAATGTCAACCAAGCTTTGAGCAAGTTTGCTAGTACATTGCCTCTCACTCTTATTTTATTTGTATTTACGTATCAGATTATGCATTCTAATCGTATTATTTACTCGCGGGATTACATAAAATTTTTAAACCCAAAAACTTTGTTGTTTGCAATGAACTCATGTAAAAGCACCATGGAGTTTGGCAGTGTTCCTTCAAATGTACATCCATACATCACAACACTTTTCCAGTTTTCATTAGTGCCAACTGCCTGTCCCTGCCTAATAAAATTCTGGATTTTCAGTCTCTGTTGTCTTTTAGTACCTACCACAATACTGGTATTGTCACTCTACAAGAAACCTGGCTCCGTTTCTCATACGATGACAATATTGTGTCTCTAAACAATTTCAATGTTTTTCGACAAAACCGCGTTTGTTCTAAGAAAAGGTGTGTTGGAGGTGTTGCAACTTTTATTCACTCAAAATGGTCCATTTCAAACAAAGTTTGTTTCAAATTCTCGAATGACTTCATTGATTGCATCACTGTGAGATGTCGCCCGAAACACCTGTCAAAATACAAATTCATTTATATTTCTAATGTTTATGTCTCTCCTGGCTGTACCATATTGGATTTATCCATGTTCGCTGATGAATTCACGGTTTTTGCTGCAGCTTGCTTCGAGAACTCTTTATCAATAGTAACTGGCGACTTCAATGGAAGCGATTGCTCCTTCCTTATATCACTTGGTCATGACAATATTGTTAACTTTACCACCCGTCTTGGTAAAAAACTGGATCTAGTATTCATTAATGATACTGGCATATATGAAGCTCGCAAACGTGCTCCTCTACTTAATTCTGACCACTGCATCATACGTGTACTGCCTAAAATATATTCCAAATCACACAAAGGTGTCCTTTCTCACCTCTAAAGTATAGTTCAACGAAGATGCTACTCAAAAGACAACCTAGACAAGCTCAGATGCATGTTGAAAGACACTAACTGGGACTTATTTACAGAACAAACATTAGATGAAACAATCACAAACACTACCGATTATCTTAAATTCTGTTTCGAAATATGTTGTCCTAAAGAAACATTATTCATTCGATTTGATCGCTTATCTTCGCCATATCTCAAAAAGCTACGTAGAAATAAAGAACTGTTGTTCAAAACTAATGATAAGCCTGGTGCAAAAAAGTTAAACATGCTGATAAAACTGGAAATAAAAAGACTTTAAAGGTTGACGTGATATCTCGCTCAACAACTTCTAATTAATTTATTCTCGCGTACCAAAGACAAAGCAAAAGCCAATAATTGATCGTCCAAACCAAGCGATATATTTAGGAACCAAAACAAGCCGTTAGACGAACGCTTAGCTAGCTAGTGATCGTGCACGTTACACGACGGGGTACCAAATGGCGGGGATGCTTGACCGGAAGCCTTCAGCTAAACAAGTTGACTTAAACAGTGGTGGTCAGCATCCAATGAGTGATTGCTGTGGTCAATAATTTTGAGAATTATTTACCGCTACAGCTCACTCCCCCCTAGTGGGGTCGTGAGGACCCTAAGACAGAACCAGCCGGAAGTAAAAAAAACTCGATGGATCCCTTTCGGGTGAAAAAAATCTTCCGATCGGCTTGGTCGTATGCCTACTGGTTTGTCTCCCTATGCTAATAGGGTGTTTGTACATAGCTTCCTTGTTGTTTTTCATTGGATTCCGTGCTTCGTTTGTTTCCTGTCCAGTGCCCGTCGCACCTGGAAAAGAAAACAAGAACGCTAAGAACCATGTCGAGGAAAATGTACGAAATGAGCTTTTTGGTTAAAAAAAATTGTGTGCATTTACTATACAGTAGAATAATGCTAAGTTCAGAACATCGAAAAAAATACATCTGATTATTTTTTGTGTATGTTACATGAACTGTTGAGAAAAAAATTTTTGTGTTCGGTGGTACTGTATATAAAAAAAATTGATACGTCAAAAGAAAAAATAGTCAGTACCACAAACGAATGAGTTGCGTGAATCACACGACGCGTTAAGTCAAATAAGTGTTCAGATATTCTGGGAACCTTACGGTGCGTCTAGAACGGGTTTTCTTGGGAGGCTCGATAGAAGGTTCGGCAGCTGTCGCTGTGCTAGCGACTTCATCGATGTTTACACGATCTTCTGTTACTTGTGGATTTTGGGGTACGTTCAGCTCTATGCTAATAGGATTACCCTCCAAGTAAGCCGGTTTCAGATGGTCAATGCTGACGGTGTCCTCGTGGCCGTTTTTGCCCAAGACAAAGAATTTATCAGAACGTTTAATTACCTTATAAGGTCCGTCATATGGGGGTTCCAGGGGTCTGCGCACAGAGTCGCGACGAACAAATACATGTGAAGAAGTTTTCAAACACGGATGAACGAAAACATCAATGGACTGTGGACGAAGGGGAGTAGGTTTAACTGAACGCATTGCGTTTCTAAGTTTGCTGACGTATGAAGCGTGATCTACCACTGGTGGGAAGCTCTAGGGAGAAACAAATTCACCAGGCAGTCGCAGTGTCGTGCCATATACTAGCTCGGCGCTAGTACAACCAGCATCAGTTTTCAAGGCGTTTCGTATCCCTAGGAGAACTAACGGGAGGGATTCAGTCCAATGGGTGGTGTTTGCGGCTGACAGACCAGCTTTCAGCTGTCTGTGTAGACGTTCTACCATACCATTAGCTTGGGGGTGGTAGGCTGTTGTTCGAAATCGCATGCAACCTATGATTTTAGTCATGGCAAAGAATAAGCCACTTTGAAATTGCCGGCCGCGATCAGTTGTTATGGAAGATGGGCATCCAAAGTTAGCAATCCATCTTTCTACGAAGACTCGTGCGACTGTTTCAGCAGATACATCCTTGATGGGTACTGCTTCCGGCCATCGTGTGAAGCGATCTATGCAAGTTAAAATATAGGTACATCCATGGGATTCAGGAAGGGGTTCAACCAATCTATATGGACGTGTTCGAAACGAGCGTCAGGGAGAAGAAAGGTGCCAAGTGGGCTTTTGGTGTGTCTTATCACCTTGCACTTTTGACAAGCTAAGCACGTGTGTGCCCATTCCCTTACTTCTTTATTCATGCCAGGCCAACAAAATCGACTAGTTACGAGCTTGACAGTAGTTCGAATACCTAGGTGAGATAAGCCATGCAACGTATTGAAGACGTTACGGCGATAACTTTTAGGCACGATGGGGCGAGGAGTACTCGTGGAAATGTCACATAGAATATTATCTCTTCCCATACCTAAGGGTTTCTCAGCTAATTGTAGAACTGTTTTCGACAACTCATGTTGAAGTTCGGCATAGGATATGGTGAGATTTTAAGCCAGTTTGTAGTATCCCGTGACTTATTCACGATATTGCTAATTAATGCACGTTCCTTAATCAATAAAATATTTGAACTAAGGACATTATTATTAGTCGCCAAGCCTACTGTAGCTCTGATTACTGAATCATGGTGCTCATCCTCTGTACTTGATGTGCATATAGGTATCGATGATTACACTGTACACCGTGCAAACAGAGATTGAAAGCGTGGTGGAGGATGTCTCATATATATACATAGCTCATTTGTAGTCAGTAAGGTGGAAGATGAAACAATGAATAATGTACCTGACTCACTCTGGGTTGTCTTACATGGAGATAAGTACAAACTTCTCATAGGCTGTGTTTATCGAGCACCAAGCTCAACAAAAGAAACTGATGCGTTATTAGCTAAATCGTTTGCACACGCATCCTCGTTTAGTGCTAATTACAAAATAATTGCAGGGGACTTCAATCTTCCAGAAGTTAATTGGCTAACTAGTTCCGGCCCCCAACGCTTCGACGAATTACTTGCCACTATAGACTGCTATGGATGGCAACAACACGTCAAGACGCCTACTCGTGGTGACAACATGTTGGACCTTGTTTTTTGTCATGACACAATCCCAGTATCCACGTATGTTGGTAATCGATTTTCCAGTAGTGACCATAGAATGGTACTCTGCTCTCTGCCTTTCTCACCACTAAATACAGGAAACAAACAAGACTCAGGAAGCACAATATGTCGTAGTTACAAATATACAGACTGGGGATTAGTCCAAGAACTTATTCGACTCTGTCAATGGGATGACTATTTTACCACTGACTCCCTGGAGGCCTTAGTAACCCTGTTTTACAGGAATGTTACCCTTTGTCTAGATACAGTTGCTCCAAAGAAAATAGTGAAATTAGGTAGACACCGAACTGAATATATTCCAAGGGCACACCGTAATAAGTTAAGGAAACTGAAGAAACAGTACTATTCCACTAAGGACATATCACT
Organism: Trichobilharzia regenti; assembly: GCA_944472135.2. NCBI lineage: Eukaryota > Metazoa > Platyhelminthes > Trematoda > Strigeidida > Schistosomatidae > Trichobilharzia > Trichobilharzia regenti. The sequence continues at coordinate 89,471,220 of OX235270.1, forward strand.
ATTGCTCTCAATCCACGAGTCTCTTGAATCTCTCAAGCGCCTACGCTCTCAAAAGGACCTCGACGAAGAGTTAACGGCACTTGAAAGTACCTCCAAAGTTTATAACTTAACGGTACTTTCTAAAAAACGAATGCAGTCGGCGAGGGAAATCCCATACTTACTTCACGACAAAGTAATCTACAATGAACCTGCCACTATCTGTGAACTCTTCAGTGATTGGTTTGCAAACTTTAGTTTAGAAACACATATGCCTGGCGAAACCGCTCCCCTTACTATCTCTTCCCTTGAAAGCATTGTGTTCACTAATCAGTTAATAGTACAAGCAATTAAAAGCCTTAAACCTTCCACTAGTACGGGACCGGATGGCCTCGCTTCGATAATTTTCAAAAACAGTGGGTGTGATATACCCTTGTTACTTCTTAAATTCTTCTCAATATCTATGGACACTGGCACTTACCCTAGTGAGTGGAAAACTAGCTTCATAATTCCACATTACAAATCTGGTGATAGGGCAAACGTCCGCAATTACAGACCCATAAATATAACCCCAGTTATCTCACGAATCATGGAGAAAGTTGTAAAAGATCAATTGTCAGACTACCTAATTAGGGAAGATCTTGTTACAAGGTCTCAACACGGATTTCTCAAAAATAGATCCTGCGTTACTTGCCACTTCGACTTTTTCAACTGCATCACTAGTAGTCGCGAAGCACGTAAGCTAGTCGTTGTTCTCTACTTCGATATATCTAGGGCATTTGACATGGTATCTCACAGTATTCTCTTTGAGAAGCTGTACTCTTGTGGAATTCGCAACCCATTACTGAACTGGTTAAAAACCTTTAATAATAATAATAATAATAATAATAGTATATTCTCATTTTGTACATGAGAGACGCCAGTTTACAGGCATCATCAATATGATAAATTACATATACGATTAGCAATCATAATTAATAATAATGTTTTAATAAAGTACACATTTTTTCCTACTTGTGTAGGACACACCAAATATACAGGCATGGATAAGCATAAATTAAATTTCATAAATTCGGTTTATGGTTAAGTTACATGGTTGCTGGCGTTTTTGTTTTAATAATAATTATAATAATGTATATTCTCATATAAACATATAAATTTACATGAAAATGCATGCCATTTTTTTAGGTCTGTGGGAACAATATGATAACCAGTCATTCAATGGAGCACATCATGAAATATAGGAATATTGACTTCGCATTAACAAAAAAAACCCAAGTAAGTTTCGGATGGATTAAAAATACTTGGGAAAAAATAAAGCTTGAAGTTATTCCACAATATAACAAGTCATTCAATGGAGCACATCATGAAATATAGGAATGTTGTCTTCGCATTAACAAAAAAACCCAAGTAAGTTTTGGATGGATTAAAAATACTTGGGAAAAAATAAAGCTTGAAGTAATTCCTCAATATAACCTGGGTGTGTACAAATCCGAATCTCATTTTTGATTTGATTTATATCCAAATTGGGTAATAAGGAAGCTATTTTTACAGATACGATCAGTTATGTTATAAGCTACAATCGTGAAGTTGTATTACAAATTGATACTTTTCCATTGGTATAAGAGTATATTCCACAAATGTAATCCAGGTTGCGTCGTGGAGAAAGTTAATTCGTTATTAACCAGGCAACTGAAAGATACGGGACCAATAATGTTTGCAGATCATTTGTCATTGTAAATGGTCAAATATCCACATTATTCATTCTCATTCAAAAAGTCAAATGGAAGCTGAAATGGTGAGAGAAAAAAGAAGACAAACAACAGCAACGCAAAAGAAAGCAACGGGAGTCCTTAAGGAGTGATTAATAAATATACACATATATATTCTCTTTAGTAACTGTGGTTATTTTGGTACACAAACTAACTAGTCCCGTTATGCTAACTTTTATATTATGTGTGAACTAATATTACTGTCCTGTGTAGAAATGTTAATCATCTAGTTCCAATAATATTAAAATTTATAATTGTAGTTTGCTGTAACTACACGTTTAAACAACTTAAAATATCTATGTAGGGTGAAAAAGAGGGTGTAAGAGTTAGACGTATAAGTGCATTGTCATCTTTGAGCAGTCTGGTGACTGAGGAGATGAACACTGGAAGTGTGTTTGCATCGCGCACATTAGCTGGTAGTCTATTCCAAATGACTGAAAACTTATTTAAGAAGAAGTTGTACCGCACGTAAGTCTGACAGTGCTCTATAGCAGCTAGGTTGTGATGATTTCTAAGATTGTAACTGACGACAGCGGTAGGTTTAGTTATTGGCTCGGAGGAATGCAAGAGAAGATTAGTTAGCTTATAGTAAAAGATTAGGTTTAGCTTAAGGCGTCTTTTCCAGAGGGGTTCTAATCTTAGTCTTTCGCATCTCTCATGGTATTCCAGACTACTTTCTAAACCAAGAGTTCTTGAGGTAAACTGCCGTTGCACTCCCTCTAATTTAAGCTTGTCATTTTGTCTTAGTCCGCTAAGAATAAACGGGCAGTATTCTAAGATAGGTCGGACACATACTTTGTATAATAAAACCCTAGTTTCACAACAAAAGAAATTGCGTGTTATGCATCCTATCAGCCTACGCGTTTTACGTCTGGCATAATCAGTCTGTTCAGCGAACGTTAGGTTACTAGAGTATCTAATACCGAGATCTACGACTGAATTGAGCTTAGCTAGTTTTCGCCCATTTATTTCAAGGTTTAGATCAAGCTTACTGTTGCCGATACAAATCCAGCCGCATTTGTCAATGTTAAAATTTAGGCAGGATTCAGCAACAGGGTACAAATAACCAAAGTTGGATCTGTATTGTCTCATCCTAGGCAGATCTCAAGTGGGGTCGTGCAAGGTAGTGTCCTAGGTCCACTTTTATTCACAATCTACATTAACAGCATTTGCAAGCGCTTCACCTTAGGCAAACCATTCCTATATGCTGACGACCTCAAAGTCGTCTACTCCTGCTACACTCATGAATTAAGCGATATGGTTACTAAAATACATCTTGAACTAAGTAGTCTCGCATCATGGTGTGCCGATTCCTGTCTAAATTTTAACATTGACAAATGCGGCTGGATTTGTATTGGCAACAGTAACCTTGATCTAACTCTTGAAATAAATGGGCGAAAACTAGCTAAGCTCAACTCAGTCGTAGATCTAGGTATTAGATACTCTAGTAACCTAACGTTTGCTGAACAGACTGATTATGCCAGACGTAAAACGCGAAGGCTGATAGGATGCATAACACGCAATTTCTTTTGTTGTGAAACTAGGGTTTTATTATACAAAGTATGTGTCCGACCTATCTTAGAATACTGCCCGTTTATTCTTAGCGGACTAAGACAAAATGACAAGCTTAAATTAGAGGGAGTGCAACGGCAGTTTACCTCAAGAACTCTTGGTTTAGAAAGTGGTCTGGAATACCATGAGCGATGCGTAAGACTAAGATTAGAACCCCTCTGGAAAAGACGCCTTAAGCGAAACCTTATCTTTTACTATAAGCTAACTAATCTTCTCTTGCATTCCTCCGAGCCAATAACTAAATCTACCGATGTCATCAGTTACAATCTTAGAAATCATCACAACCTAGCTGCTATAGAGCACTGTCAGACTTACGTGCGGTACAACTTCTTCTTAAATAAGTTTTCAGTCATTTGGAATAGACTACCAGCTAATGTGCGCGATGCAAACACACTTCCAGTGTTCATCTCCTCAGTCACCAGACTGCTCAAAGATGACAATGCACTTTTTCGCCTGACTCTTACACCTTCTTTTTCACCCTACATAGATATTTTAAGTTCTTTAAACGTGTAGTTACAACAAACTACAATTATAAATTTTAATATTATTGGAACTAGATGATTAACATTTCTACACAGGACAGTAATAATATTAGTTTACACATAATATAAAAGTTAGCATAACGGGACTAGTTAGTTTGTGTACCAAAATAACCACAGTTACTAAAGAGAATATATATGTATATATTTATTAATCACTCCTTAAGGACTCCTGTTGCTTTCTTTTGCGTTGCTGTTGTTTGTCTTCTTTTTTCTCTCACCATTTCATCTTCCATTTGACTTTTTGAATGAGAATGAATAATGTGGATATTTGACCATTTACAATGACAAATCATCTGCAAACATTATTGGTCCAGTATCTTTCAGTTGCCTGGTTAATAATGAATTAACTTTCTCCACGACGCAACCTGGATTACATTTGTGGAATATACTCTTATACCAATGGAAAAGTATCTATTTGTAATACAACGTCACGATTGTAGCTTATAACATAACTGATCATATCTGTAAAAATAGCTTCCTTATTACCAAATTTGGAAATAAATCAAATCAAAAATAAGATTCGGATTTGTACACACTCAAGTTATATTGAGGAATTACTTCAAGCTTTATTTTTTCCCAAGTATTTTTAATCCATCCGAAACTTACTTGGGTTTTTTTGTTAATGCGAAGTTAATATTCCTATATTTCATGATGTGCTCCATTGAATGACTTGTTATATTGTGGAATAACTTCAAGATTTATATTTTCCCAAGTATTTTTAATCCATCCAAAACTTACTTGGGTTTTTTTGTTAATGCGGTTAATATTCCTATATTTCATGATGTGCTCCATTGAATGACTGGTTATCATATTGTTCCCACAGACCTAAGACAAAAACGCCAGCAACCATGTAACTTAACCATGAACCAAATGTATGAAATTTATATAATGCTTATCCATGCCTGTATATTTGGTGTGTCCTACACAAGTAGGAAAAAATGTGTATTTTATTAAAACATTATTATTAATTATGATTGCTAATCGTATATGAAATTTATCATATTGATGATGCCTGTAAACTGGCGTCTCTCGTGTACAAAATTAGAATATACTATTATTATTATTTTTATTATTATCTTCTTTTTGAAGACGAGCCAGTTTTACTAAGTCTATGCCGTCGATTTGGGTTAGGGAACAAACGCGCGACAAGGCATCTGCCACAGGGTTGTTTACTCCAGATACATGGCGAATATCTGATGCAAACTGTGAGACGTAGTCCAGTTGTGGTGATTCCCTGGGTGAATACTTATCTGAAGGTGAGTTAAGAGAGTACGTCAGACGTTTGTGATCCGTAAAAATTATGAATTCACGACACTCTACTGAATGTCTACAATGTCGTATAGCGCAGTACATTGCCAGAAGTTCTCTGCCGAATGTGCTGTACTTCGTTTCTGCTAATTGAAGGCGCCTGGAGAAAAAGGCAAGTGGGTGCCACTCTTTGTCAACTAGCTGTTGTAGAACTGCGCCGATTGCAATGTTTGATGCATCAACCGAGATACTTAACGGGGCCGTTGGATCCTGATACATCAGAAGTGTGGCAATCGCAATAGCTTTTTTAATCTGGGTAAAAGCATTTCGAGCAGACGCGTCAAGTTCTATGGACTTGTTATTCCCTCGAAGGAGGTCTGTCAATGGCTGAATCAAAGAGGCACAGTTGGGAATAAAGCGTCGATAATAACTTACTAAGCCGTTAAAAGTGCGGAGACTTTTCACCGTCTGCGGCTCTGGAAAGTTCAGTATAGCCTCGACCTTAGCAGCCAGTGGGCGAATGCCCTTGCAGTCAATAGTGTGACCCAGGAAGTCGAGTGAGCCGACACCAATTTGACATTTTTGAATGTTGATGGTAACACCATGTTGGCGTAACCTGTCAAATGCCAAGTCCAAGTGCCTAATGTGAGTTTACTTGTCTGGACTGGCAATGAGACAGTCGTCTAAGTATGCGTATACAAAGTCGAGACCGCGAAATACTTCGTCAATGAAGCGTTGGAATGTTTGGGCTGCATTCCGGAGACCGAATGGCATACGTAGAAATTCAAAAAGTCCGAAAGGCGTAATGACAGCCGTTTTCGGGATGTCTTCTTTTGCCATTGGGATTTGGTTATACGCTTTAACCAAGTCGATTTTGGAGAATATAGTCGCGCCGGATAAGGTTGCCGTCAAGTCGTGTATATGAGGCAACGGGTAGCAATCAGGGGTTGTTTCGGCATTCAGGAGCTAATCGTCGTGCTTTAGATGTCACAGGTTGTCCTGTGGTAGTGATGTGGTGCATAACATTGCTGGTTATGCACGGTAGGTCGTTCGACGGGCAATTAATTTCCGGATACTTGTCAACGATAGGTTGAAAAGTTGGATCAAGAGTTGCCTTTATCTTAACGGGTGACAGACTTGGGCCTATGAAGCTGATGCCTTTGATAGACAGACTAGTAGTATTGTCAATCAGTCGTTTTCGACGGACGTCTACGAGTAAATCATGATGATTAAGTAGGTCCGTGCCAATGATGGGCATTGTGACGACAGTGAGAAGGAAAATCCGTCGAATAGGTTTGCGTAAACCTACATTCAGATAGACGTATTTCCTACCAAAGGTTGCGATTGGTTTTCCATTTGCAGCCTGTAAGTTGAAGGTAGGTTCCTTCTGTCGATCTGCTGCTGTAGCAGGAAGGACGCTGACTTCGGCGCCTGTGTCGACTAAGTATCGAGTCTGGCTTATCACATCATGGATGTAAAGAAGGCGGCTAGTGCCACCGGCGACGGTTGCCGCTAACGCGTGCCGGCGGGATAGTTTCCCGCAGACTTTGAGACATTTCCGAAGTTACAAGGCTTACGGCAACACTTCGCTTCTTGGCCATAGGTGTTGTGGTACCAGCACCAGTCAGGGTTTTACAGTGAACGTGGTTTGGACTTAGATCGACCACGTGAGTTCCTGCGTTGGGGAGATTTAGGACGACGATCAGAGGAGTTGGAAGACATGTTCGACCTAAACATCTGCTGGATGGAGTTGCATAACTATCATTGCAGGATCCTTACTCGAAGTCTGCTTAGTCATCGAGCATATTTCGGGGACAGACCGTTTGGTAATCTCTAGAATTCTATCTATAATAATAATAATAATAATTTATTTTCATATAAACATAAATTTACATGAAAATGCATGCCATTTTTACAGGCACGATCAAGGATGATATAATGTCAAATCTTAAATTGTCTACAAGTTAATAATGTTTCAACAGTTTAATATTTGATATATATATATATATATAATTACACTGATTGTCTGAACCAGGCCGTATAGTTATTGAATTGTAGAGTTGTCCTCCAGGTTGAGCGGGAAAATCGACTTCGTTTCGTTTTCATCCCGTGGTTGTCTGCATACGATAACCAACCAATATTGAGGTAAGTACAACGTTTACAAGGGGTTGAAAGCTGTTTTAGAAAAGTAAAAGTGCTAAGGTGAATCAATAAAGTGTAATGAAATAGGTAAGTGCAAGTATCATTAACAAATGCATTAATAAAGGAAAGTCCCTAGGCTGACAACGTTCACTTGCAATGTATAATGCTATCCATATAGTTCGTACTATCATGATGTCCACTTTTGGCTTTAATACAATTATTTTCAAGCCAGTTGTTTTTATTTCATGTCTTCTTTTCTATTTGGTGCACAACCGTACCCTCCAGAGAATAGGAATAGAATAAGTCGAATCAAATTCATAAAGAGCTATAAAATGTTAGGTTTAATGGAATATAATGAGAATCAAGTAAAGACGTTATTAGAAAATAAGTGAGACAAGATATTGTGAAGTGGTATTTAAAGATCTGACAATGGATAGCAAGTTAATTTATAAGATGCCCCATAAATCTGTGCAGATCCCACGTGGTCGCATCTCAACAATAGGCTGAGCGAATGGTATATATTTAAAGGTAGAAGCATTATCTGTCAAGGCGTTCACTATTATCTTTTTCAAGATAAAGATCTAAGCCCTCATAAAAATCAGAAATATCTCGAGCCTTTAATTTGTATATTGCTGTTCCTGCAGAATGGGGCGATTCACCTTAGTGACCACCACCATATCTACTGATCAGCTAACGCCACCCTCCCTCCTTTTTTGATGTTAGGCTCTGAGACTATGATTATTATGGCTACCGCAAATATATTGCTTGGTACCAGACATGTTCGTACCCCATATTCCATCTCCCTAGCTTTCTTAATGAGTGCTTCCAATAGGTCTCCACGTACATCTTTACGAACATATTATATATGTGTGCATGCATCCTGATGAACAGATTACTTTATAAGAAGTTAAAACCTTAAAGAGTGAAACGAATAGGTGTTGTGAATAGTGGAGCAAGATTTAGCAGAATACTATAGTTAAGGTTCAATTTAGGTAGTATGGACTGAAGGTAAGGTCGGTTGGCAGGACTTAGTGTACTAAATTTTCATGACAGTCTTATATATAGTAAACATCTGACATTGCAAAGTAACGTGTCTAGACATATTATAAAAAGATATTAACACAGAACCAACGAAATTTTGGCATTTTTTAACAATACTGCAGTGTGTGTATACTGAAGAATGGTGGTTAGTCTACAGGGAGCCGTAGAGTAAATCAAACCATATATGATAAGAGTATAATCAATAATATAGTTCGTATATCAAATATTACACTAGGTTCAATAATTGAGTGTTATAAGGGAAACAAGCGTGGTAAAGCAAGAGAACATTTGATGCATAAATATTTTAAGTATTTTAATATCCATCTAATTTAAGAGTTGAACATGCATGATTAATAAGTATTATTATATTAGTATATACATATGTAAAACGTTAAAAGGTGTGGATGCTATTACAATTATTTCCAGTGTTACTTTTACCAACACAACTTAGTGAAAATTATAGAGAATAGAAATCAGTAAATTAGTTAACGTTCGCTGCGTGAGTATTAGAGTCGAGATATACGTATGTGACTATACTGAAGACTGGACTGGCCTTCAATTTCCGTTCTACCAACAGTTGTGGTCTTTTAGACGAGCTAGGGTGGACATGTTAAAGTGTCTTTCTAGGCTCCGTTTGAACCCATCAGGGTTTTCACAACATCTTATTTCAGGTGGTAGTTGGTTCCAAAGAGTGCAATATTTTATGGTGAAAAAGTTTGCCCTAATGGATTTTCTGTGGGTAGCCACCTTGACAAGGTAGTCGTGGTTTCGCAGCTGATATGATTTAATATTTTCCCAAGTTATGGATGAGTTACTGTAGCAGTGTTTCCTAATGACTTTGAAGAGTAGAAATAGGTTGCACTTCACTCTCCTTAACCACAGAGGCTCTAATTTCAGACGTACACACCTGTCAACATATTCCACTTGTTGGTCGAACCCTATTATGCGTTTCGTGAGGAATCTCTGGACACTTTCGATTTTTTTTCTGTCTACAGTCCTGAGGTTACTAAATAGGAGAGCACAATATTCAAGTTTGGGACGGATACATGTCCTATATATAGCTAATCTTGCTTCTTGGGTGTAGAAGTTACGCAGTACAAAGCCAGTAAGTCGTTTACAGTCAGATACAACCTTATTTGCATGATCGGAAAAGGATAAATCTGAGTATGTTATCCCGAGGTCTGTGACTGTGTTCAGTTTTGAGAGGAGCTTCCCGTACATATATAGGCACATTATCGGTTTCCAGCGTCCAAGGTGGGTTATACCGCACTTGTCTGGGTTGAAAGTCAGTTGCCACTTTTCGCTCCAATCGCCTAGATCATTTAAGTCTTGTTGGATCTTGCTTTCGACGCTCATATCACCGTACCCATAATCATATACTATCTTGAGATCATCTGCAAAAAGGTATGGCTTGCCATACTTGATTACAGAGACTATGTCATTTATAAATAAGAGGAATAGAATAGGGCCAAGAACACTACCTTGTATTACACCACTGGTTATCGGCTTTGAGGAAGACAACTGGTGGTTGATTTTGACTAATTGCTCTCTTTCTGTGAGAAAAGAACTTATCCATTTGTGAAGATTTCCGGTTATTCCGTAGGATTGGAGTTTTGTTAGGAGTCTGATATGTGGGACTTTATCGAAGGCCTTGCTAACGTCAAGAAACAATGTTGTTACCGAACGCCCATTATCAATGCTTTGTGTGATGTAGTCAAAATAATCTAAGTGGCAAGTAATGCACGACCTTCTACTTAAGAAACCGTATTGGGATGGGGATAGTAGGTCATTTGACAGCAAGTACTGAATGATTTGAGTCTTAACTATCTTTTCCATTACACGTGAAACTACAGACGTGATGTTGATGGGGCGGTAGTTGTTGATATCAGCTATAGGCCCGTATTTATGGATAGGTACAATATAAGACTTCTTCCAGCAGTTAGGGTATGTCCCATCGCTTAATGAAATTGAGTATAACTTGAGTAAGAGTAAACTCATGTCATTACCACCTTTTTTCAGCAGAACGGAAGATATACCGTCTGGGCCAGTAGTGTTACTAAGCTTAAGATTTGCGACAGCTTTATCGATCTCATGTGTGGTGAAAATTATGTCACTTAAACATTCGTCTGTTTTACGTGGGAAATCCACGACTTCATCGTTCTCTAAGGTGTATAATCTGGCGAAGTGCTTGCTAAACAGTTCACATATCGCCTCATTATTTTCGTAAGCAATGCCGTCTAAGTATATTATTTTCGGATAGGGTGTTTTGGAGTTCATCAACCTACTTTTAAAAAGTTTGGCTATTTCTCCTGAGTTATGCGGTGCATGAATGGCCTGCATTTCTTTGTTTCTGAGGCCTATATTTCTCAACTCTTCAATTCTACTGAGAAGGGACGTTATGGCAATTAATGACGATAAGTCATGATATCTGTAGTATTTTATTGAGTGCTTACGTAGACTTCTTCTAAACGATGTCGGAATATAATCACTTTGGGGGAATCTGAAGTTAAGAATCTTCTCGGGTGCAATGACGTCGTGAATTGAGTTAATATTCTGATAGAAGTTGTTAAGAATTGCATCTAAGGACTGGTTCGAAAAGTACGAGTCCCAATTAGAACATCTAATTAGGTGCTGATACAAGTCCCAGTCAGCATGTGTGTACAATCTCATAGGTATCTGGCCAGCTTCATCTCTGCGTTTTGTTTCAGGAAAGATGTCAAAAGAACAAACTACTATTCTATGGTCACTACCTGGAAATTCATGTCCAACATGTACGGTAGATGGCGTTATGTTGTTCGTGAAAATAAGGTCTAGGATATTTGCGGATCTAGTGGGTGAATTTATGTGTTGTGTCCACCCTCCTGTGACGATGGAATTTATGAGATTATCGTACCTTTGGGGTCCTCGGAGTGAAGACCATGATACTTCTGGCAAGTTGAAATCGCCTCCGATAATTTTATAACTGAAAGGAAGATTGGCTGTAACATTAAAGATATTGCTAAGCATATTATCATATTCCCTGCTGGATGAAGGGGGCCGGTACACACAACCCACAAGTATAGGTTTACTTGTGGGTTGTGTGCAGTAATTGCTGAGTCCTCTATTACAGTACCCTGAATTTTTCAAGTACGGTCTGTACAGACTGTGGCAACTTGGATAAGAAGAGTTCTCTAAATAGTCCTTCGTCGAACTGACTTTGCCCGACGATTTCTTTCATTCTTGTCAGCATGCTCACGGCTGACTTATCCCCTAACTCGATGTTACGAAATAGTTCATCTAGACGTTGTCGGTCCGTGAGAACGTTTCTCCTGAGGAGGGATGCTTTGAGCAACTAGTACGAGTTACTTACCTCGGGACTCAACATTTGCGATGTTACGTACTTGCTGAATTCCCGCGGTAGGGCGTGAATAACTGCAAGTAACTGTGAACGTTGATCGGTTATCCCATGCTCACAAAAATCTGCTTCAGCTAGCAGAAACCACGTTTCAGCATTATCTGGCCAGTATGGTACGAGCTGAATGGTTTAAGGAATTGAGCGGATACAGATGACCTTGGGACCAAGATCACTCATGACGAAAATTATGTCGAATAATATGGAGTACAAGAACAAATACAAAATGGAACGAACTCACCGGAATTATCTGCGGACTTATCGTGGATCAAGTTCGCGGTTGGGCTCACCAGTTTAAAGGTTGACGGATATCTCGTTCAACAACTTCTAATTAATTTATTCTCGCGTACCAAAGACAAAGCAAAAGCCAATAATTGATCGTCCAAACCAAGCGATATATTTAGGAACCAAAACAAGCCGTTAGACGAACGCTTAGCTAGCTAGTGATCGTGCACGTTACACGACGGGGTACCAAATGGCGGGGATGCTTGACCGGAAGCCTTCAGCTAAACAAGTCGACTTAAACAGTGGTGGTCAGCATCCAATGAGTGATTGCTGTGGTCAATAATTTTGGGGAATTATTTACCGCTCTAAACTACTTCGGTCTTGTCTGTACATATTGAAACCATTAAGTAAGATTAAATTGTCATCATATGAATCGTGCAGCCAAGTATCTTGAAGCTTTATTACACTTGTATTACGATAAATATTTGAACGTAATAGAGCATCCAAGTAATTAATCTTGTTCGATAATGACCTGCAATTTGTGTTCATAATCACAGGAACAGTCATCTGATGCGTTGGAGTACACTATAAGGATCTTTGCCACCCGCCACGATGTTGTTCAAAACTAATGATAAGCCTGGTGTAAAAAAGTTGAAAATGCTGATAAAACTGGAAATGAAAAGACTAAATGTTTTATATAATCAGAGATTTTTGTCATGAAAAACCCCTTCTAATTTATGGAAACTTTTCAAAGAAATTACTAACGGTAAGCGATGTATTTCTGTTCCAACTCTTAATGTTGACACTCTTAATAAATCTTTCATACGCTTTTCTGTTGATACCCTTCCAAATGATACAAATCATATTGTCAATGGAGTTGAAGATTGAACGATCAATTCTTGGTTGTTTGCTCAAAATGAACTTCCCCAATTTTCGCGGAGGCATCAATACGACAGTCATCGTCTCATCGGTCGCTGTTCAGAAAGAAGAGTGAAACCTCGTCAGAAGTAATACAATGATTTATTATTGTAATATTTGTTTTCAGACCTTAGTTCGCTTATTCTTTTTATATGTTGGTGTAACAATAAAGAAATATCAAGCGGCAGATCGGTGTTTTGGTTTTTCGTCCGTTATAACTAAGCGTTTCTGAAATCTTCAAAGAGCAGCGTGGGGCCGAGCGTAGCGAGAGCTGGCCATTAACGGTTTATGAAACGTGACTGACAGTTTCTGACGATGGAAACAGATCTGGTGAATTCAGACAGTTGGTGAAAGTTCGGATAGTCGCCGTTCATTTTTCCTGGTGCCGGTCAAGTCCTCTTTGAACAAGCAATATCTGGAAGATTTTTGGAATTGGGTCAAGTTCAACAATGTTTGGGTCAAAGAAGAGACAGAGCGTCTTGGATGCAAACAGGAAAGTAAGTCATGGTGACTTGTCTGTTAATTGTAACGATGTGCCTGATGTTAAGCATGACATGGTTGATGTTACTATTTCGCCGTTCAGGGATAATAGGAACATCAAACTCCCTAAATTTGAACCACGGTGTTTTGATGGAAACCCAGCTGATTATTTACAATTTGTAAAGGAGTTTGAGGTCATGCTGAGTGGTTTTCTATTAAGTGATGAATTCAAGTTAATGTATTTGATGAGATATTGCACTGGAGATGCTGCAAGAGCTATACAGTGCTGTAAGTTTATGAAGCCAAAAGAGGGCTATGATGAGGCTATGAGCATATTACGTCAAAGGTTTGGAAGACCTTCGATGATTGCAGGGAAAATATTCGAGGCTGTTAAGGGTAATGGTGGTCAATTACAGGATGACTCCCAGGTACTCACTGAGTTTTTAGATAATTTGCTAATTTACAAGAATGGAATGATTTCGATGAATCGCGTGAGTGACCTCAACTCGAGTTTTATACTAGAAGTAATAGCAAGACGTCTACCTACTCGACTGCAAAGGAAGTGGGTGAAGATGAGCTCCCGTGTGGAGGATGAGGGTATCGAGCCAAAGTTTGATGATATCCTGAAACTAGTAAAATATAGTGTCAATCAATCTATGAGCAAGTTTGCCAGTATATTGAATCTCACCCCTAGAATGGAGCAGTCTGAGTGGAAAATGCAATCATTGATGACGAAAGGGCCTCAGAGAGGTGGATATCGAGAAGGCTCCATGATGTCTAGTAATGCATATAGATCTAGTGAGTGTAACAGGTTTCGTAGTACATCCTCAACAGATAAGTTACAAGATGCAAGACAAGCACGGTTGCGTTTTACACGTTATCAAGAGGTGCATACAGAAGTGAACTGTGAACCGGTGAGCAAGTTCAGTGATAAGCTAAATGTAAACTCCAGGCCTGACTCCGAATTGTGTGACGATAACGATGTTGTGAAGAAGTCTGTAGTTGCAACTGGTAAGCCATTGTTGAATAGAGTGTCACAGAATAGAGTTACTGCTTCAGGGTGCAGTTCTGACCCTACAAGTTTACAAGGTATAACTAGTCAGAGTGAAGATATAAAACCTTTAATGATTTGTGAGGAGGAACCAAAATTGTCTACTTCTGTTATTAAAGAGTTTGAAAGTGATGAAGTTGACGGTAAAGTGAATATTCGTGATAATGATCATGATACTTCACAGTTGTCTTTGGTTGATCATTATGAGATGAGGGATATGCCTACCACTGCTAAGTTGAATAAAGGTTCTGTACAACTTGAAGGTGAAGTAGAATTAAATGCAGATGCAGTTGCAGAAGGCATGCATACTTGTGAGACCGTCAGTGTAATTGATCAGCGTGTAGCCCACCTATCATCAGATGCTAGTGCTAAAGCGGAGCTGATAGTAAAAGACAGCAGTGGTGGTGGTCTTGCACGTAGACAAATTTCTGAAAGCCGAACAAGAACAGCTTCTGATCCACTGCTAACTTCATCAACTGGTATCAATCAGTTGTCGTTGGTGTTGTCATCCACAATGAAACAGACACCCATGAACTCAAGTATCTTTTGCAATGACTATGGTAGTATCAGTTCGTTTGAAAGGACGAATATCAATGGTCAGTTTAGTGAGGATAAGCCAAGTGTAAACGAGAGAGTAATTGTTAAATTGACTTGCATGAATAGAGGCATTTCTAGTTTCAAGTTACTATTTGAATGTTATTATCTTTGGTGTAAATTACTCTGTTTCTACACTTGGTTGATGAGATATGTCGTGTGTTTGTTGGTCATCTATATTCTACGATGCAATGACATGGGCGTGTTGCCGTTCAGATTTGAGGATATAGCTGATAGAAGGAAGTTAACAAATGAGCTCTGCGACGATTTTCCAACCTAGGGTGTCAACCTGAGAAGGGTTGTAGGCGTACTAGTGTAAGTCCTGCAATCCTTCCAAGGAATTCCATCAAAATATGGTCGGCGAGGTTGTTTGTACTATTTGTATATACGTGTGGTGTGTCATAGCAATTGGTGTTTTTTGGATTCATTGTGTTTACTTGTTGTTTTCGTGTCTTGTTGTTATTGCGTAATTTTGTTAAAATTTTCGTCGTGATTATTTCTGAAGTTGTGTCCACTCTTCTACATCCATGAATGAATTGATTGATGTTAAGGACAGCAGATGGGGCGTATACGCCGGGGAGGCTAGGCTATTACTGAGAATGAAATGCATACGGAGATAATTGTTAGCTGCGGTCTCACACGCCACGGAGAAAGAGTGTAAACGACTGAGGCTCGCATACGTCACCGTTACTAGAACTGAGGCAGAATGAGTGACAAGCGATTTTAGTGGTAATTGGTAATGAGTAGATAAGAGGATGTGCGTAGAGTATCATGAGTTGGTGCTATGGTCACGTTGCATTCTGCAAGAGTCATTCTAGCAAGTGGCGATTGTGTTGCACGATGATGTGTCAAGAGGAGGTCTCTGTCTGGAGGCGCAAGTCGTCATTGATGTGTGAGATTGTGCTGTGAGTATGCTTGTGGTGTTTTGGCTTTTCTGATTGTTTTCCATTTCGGCTCTGTCCATGTGACCCAGGTTCTCGCAATGGCATCCAAGTCAACGTGTATTCATCGCGTGGAAAAATGTAATAGATCATTTTTGCCGGGGAGTGTCAATGGAGTTGAAGATTGAACGATCAATTCTTGGTTGTTTGCTCAAAATGAACTTCCCCAATTTTCGCGGAGGCATCAATACGACAGTCATCGTCTCATCGGTCGCTGTTCAGAAAGAAGAGTGAAACTTCGTCAGAAGTAATCTTATGATTTATTATTGTAATATTTGTTTTCAGACCTTAATTTACTTAGTTCGCTTATTCCTTTTATATGTTGGTGTAACAATAAACAAATCTAAAGCGGCAGATCAGTGTTTTGGGTTTTGCGTCTTCAAAGAGCAGCGTGGGGCCGAGCGTAGCGAGAGCTGGGCATTAACGGTTTATGAGACGTGATTGACACATACTGACAATAACTTTAGTGGTTTCAGTACCCTTGATGTGCTTAAATGTCTCCGGTCTCTTAAGCCTTCTCAAAGCCTTGGTCCTGATGGCATACCTGCCATTGTCCTCAGTAATTGTGGTGATGTTTTGTGTTAACCCCTTACTAACATTTTTAATGCCTCTTCTTTCAGTAACGTTCTACCTTTTGCATGGAAAAACATTAAAATTATCCCTATACCGAAACCATCTTCTGGTTTTGATATTAAATTTCGGCCTATTGCAATTACTTCCTCCTTTTTAAAATTGATGGAAAAATTACTTTTGCTTCGTCTTGAACCCGCTTTGAAACCTTTTAATGATCCTAAACAATTTGCATACAAACATGGTAGAAGTACCTTAGATGCTGCGGTTGTCTTATATCACAATGTTGTCTCTTGTTTAGACAAAGGTACTAAATATGTTCGTAGTGCTTTCTTAGACTACACATCTGCTTTTGACTCTGTACCTAGGGGCTTTTTGTTAAATAAGCTATCGTTGACGCAAACAGGATCCTGGACAAAGAGTTGGTTGCATTCCTATTTTTCTGATAGAATGCAGTATACTGTATATAACGGCAAATCTTCTTCTACCTCGCTTACAAAATCCGGTGTTCCACAAGGTGTTGTACTCTCTCCTTTTCTTTTTTCTTTCTTCCTACATGACCTACCTCATTCAAACGAAACTAACTTTGTCAAATATGCAGATGATCTGACTGTATCACTGCCTATCACTTCCGAGTCTGACAGCTCCAAACTTAATAGCTTTCTGTTGGACATCAACAACTAGTCCAAGTCAAATGGTCTTATATTAAATCCTTCCAAATGTCAGGCAGCTGACTTTACTTTCAAGCATCGACGTGACTTACTTGAACTAGTTAACTCTCATGATCCCTGTAGCATAGATGGCACGGAAATTGAAACCAAATCAAGCATTAAATACCTTGGACTAGTTTTTTCCTCTGACCTTTCATGGTCATCCCATATCTTATCTATCTCTAAGAAAATGTTTCGTCTTACCTTCTACATTAAAAAGTTAAGACAATCAGGTATCAACCAACCTTTAGTTTTGCAATTTTTAAACTCCTGTATTTTACCTATTGTACTCTACTGCTCTCCATTAATCTTTCCTGGGCTGCTCAAAAAAGATTATATCATATTACGAAGAGTATTAAATGCTGTGAGTAGAGCTTGTGGTCTGCCACTGCATGAGCTCGCTAATACTATAGTCGAGAGGCATATAAATTCCTGTACGAAATGGGCAAAGGCTATAATGTCAGACCCTCTGCACCCCCTTTATTCACACCTGTCCCCTTGTATCTCATCAGGTAGGACGAGAAGTCAATATAAAAAGATATATGCTCGTACTACTAAGTATAGAAATTCTACAATACCCTATTTAGCGCGTACTTTATGTGACGAAGACTCTGTTAGACGTGAAACTTACAAGTTACTATGTAATTAGCACAGTGAATCGACCCTTTTATCGTTCATCTTTCTGTATTTTATGGTGTCACACATATCGTTTAAATCGTTACTCTGCTATTTTATATTAGTTGGTATTACTATTATTACTACAATTTTGTACTTTATACATATTTTTCTCCGTATGGCACACAGTATTTTGCTACGTAGCTGCTACAACAATCGTTTTATTACTATTATGTATTGTGTAGTTTTAATTTTTTTTGTCGTTTATGAGTAAATTAGATGCAAAATGGTACCGAATGCTGAAAATTCCTTGCTGTAACATGAGCACACTTTTTACAAAAAACCCATTATTATATCTATTATTATAATTAGAAGTCAAAGAGCGAAACGCAATCACTTATGACTTAAGGGTCTCAGAGAAGCGGATATCGAGAGAGTTTCATGGTGTCCAGTAATCCATCCAAACCTAATGAGTGTGACAGCTTTTGTGTGACGTCTCCAACAGATAGGTTACAAGCTGCAAGACAAGCACTGTCGTGTTTCGTCCGTCTGCAAGAAGTGCATACGAAGGCAAACTGTGAAGAACTGTTCAAGTCTAGTGGTAAGCGATTCGTCCTTCCTCGCGTCTGCCAGTCTTCTTTGGAAAAAGTAATATTTGGAAGTTTTCTGGATTGTTTGGTCAAGTTCAATAATTCGAGAGTCAAAGAAAGGACAAAGCGCTTTGGAAGCAGACAGGAAAGTAAGTAATGCTGAGTTGCCTGTTACATGTAATGATGTGTTTGATGCTGAGCATGATAAGATTGATGTCCATGTTTTGCCGCCTAGCGGTAGTAGAGGTTTTGAAATTTCTCCGTTTGAACCTTGGTGCTTTGATGGAATCCCAGCCACTACCGACAGTTTATCAAGGACTTTGAAGTCATGTTGAGTGGTTTTATTTTGAATTACGAAATGAAGTTAATGTATTTGTTGACGTATTGCACTGGTGCGGCTGCAAGAACCATACAGTGCTGCAAGCTTCTGTCCCCGAACGGAGGATATACAGAGGCTATGAGGACACTAGGTTTGGAAAAACCATTCATGATATCCCGTAGTAGTTTTGAGACAGTGAATGCTAGTGGATCACAGTTAAGCGATAATTCAGAGTAATTCAGAGAGTTCTTGGACTGTTAGTTGGTATATAGAGATACGCTCGTGTCTCTCAATTGCGTAGATGAATCGAGTTCAAGTTCCGTGCTTGAGACTGTTGCCAAGAGATTACCGGTTCGTCTAAAAAGAAAGTAATTAAGGATAAACTCCCGCCTAGAAGAGGAGGGTTTAATAATAATAATTATAATAGTATATTCTCATTTTGTACATGAGAGACGCCAGTTTACAGGCATCATCAATATGATAAATTACATATACGATTAGCAATCATAATTAATAATAATGTTTTAATAAAATACACATTTTTTCCTACTTGTGTAGGACACACCAAATATACAGGCATGGATAAGCATTATATAAATTTCATAAATTTGGTTTATGGTTAAGTTACATGGTTGCTGGCGTTTTTGTCTTAGGTCTGTGGGAACAATATGATAACCAGTCATTCAATGGAGCACATCATGAAATATAGGAATATTATAACAAGTCATTCAATGGAGCACATCATGAAATATAGGAATATTGTCTTCGCATTAACAAAAAAACCCAAGTAAGTTTTGGATGGATTAAAAATACTTGGGAAAAAATAAAGCTTGAAGTAATTCCTCAATATAACTTGGGTGTGTACAAATCCGAATCTTATTTTTGATTTGATTTATATCCAAATTGGGTAATAAGGAAGCTATTTTTACAGATACGATCAGTTATGTTATAAGCTACAATCGTGACGTTGTATTACAAATTGATACTTTTCCATTGGTATAAGAGTATATTCCACAAATGTAATCCAGGTTGCGTCGTGGAGAAAGTTAATTCGTTATTAACCAGGCAACTGAAAGATACGGGACCAATAATGTTTGCAGATCATTTGTCATTGTAAATGGTCAAATATCCACATTATTCATTCTCATTCAAAAAGTCAAATGGAAGCTGAAATGGTGAGAGAAAAAAGAAGACAAACAACAGCAACGCAAAAGAAAGCAACGGGAGTCCTTAAGGAGTGATTAATAAATATATACATATATATTCTGTTTAGTAACTGTGGTTATTTTGGTACACAAACTAACTAGTCCCGTTATGCTAACTTTTATATTATGTGTAAACTAATATTACTGTCCTGTGTAGAAATGTTAATCATCTAGTTCCAATAATATTAAAATTTATAATTGTAGTTTGTTGTAACTACACGTTTAAAGAACTTAAAATATCTATGTAGGGTGAAAAAGAAGGTGTAAGAGTCAGGCGCAAAAGTGCATTGTCATCTTTGAGTAGTCTGGTGACTGAGGAGATGAACACTGGAAGTGTGTTTGCATCGCGCACATTAGCTGGTAGTCTATTCCAAATGACTGAAAACTTATTTAAGAAGAAGTTGTACCGCACGTAAGTCTGACAGTGCTCCATAGCAGCTAGGTTGTGATGATTTCTAAGATTGTAACTGATGACAGCGGTAGGTTTAGTTATTGGCTCGGAGGAATGCAAGAGAAGATTAGTTAGCTTATAGTAAAAGATAAGGTTTAGCTTAAGGCGTCTTTTCCAGAGGGGTTCTAATCTTAGTCTTACGCATCGCTCATGGTATTCCAGACCACTTTCTAAACCAAGAGTTCTTGAGGTAAACTGCCGTTGCACTCCCTCTAATTTAAGCTTGTCATTTTGTCTTAGTCCGCTAAGAATAAACGGGCAGTATTCTAAGATAGGTCGGACACATACTTTGTATAATAAAACCCTAGTTTCACAACAAAAGAAATTGCGTGTTATGCATCCTATCAGCCTTCGCGTTTTACGTCTGGCATAATCAGTCTGTTCAGCGAACGTTAGGTTACTAGAGTATCTAATACCGAGATCTACGACTGAGTTGAGCTTAGCTAGTTTTCGCCCATTTATTTCAAGAGTTAGATCAAGGTTACTGTTGCCGATACAAATCCAGCCGCATTTGTCAATGTTAAAATTTAGACAGGATTCAGCACACCATGTTGCGAGGCTACTTAGTTCAAGATGTATTTTAGTAACCATATCGCTTAATTCATGAGTGTAGCAGGAGTAGACGACTTTGAGGTCGTCAGCATATAGGAATGGTTTGCCTAAGGTGAAGCACTTGCAAATGCTGTTAATGTAGACTGTGAATAAAAGTGGACCTAGGACACTACCTTGCACGACCCCACTTGAGATCTGCCTAGGATGAGACAATACAGATCCAACTTTGGTTATTTGTACCCTGTTGCTTAGAAATGATTTTAACCAGTTCAGTAATGGGTTGCGAATTCCACAAGAGTACAGCTTCTCAAAGAGAATACTGTGAGATACCATGTCAAATGCCCTAGATATATCGAAGTAGAGAACAACGACTAGCTTACGTGCTTCGCGACTACTAGTGATGCAGTTGAAAAAGTCGAAGTGGCAAGTAACGCAGGATCTATTTTTGAGAAATCCGTGTTGAGACCTTGTAACAAGATCTTCCCTAATTAGGTAGTCTGACAATTGATCTTTTACAACTTTCTCCATGATTCGTGAGATAACTGGGGTTATATTTATGGGTCTGTAATTGCGGACGTTTGCCCTATCACCAGATTTGTAATGTGGAATTATGAAGCTAGTTTTCCACTCACTAGGGTAAGTGCCAGTGTCCATAGATATTGAGAAGAATTTAAGAAGTAACAAGGGTATATCACACCCACTGTTTTTGAAAATTATCGAAGCGAGGCCATCCGGTCCCGTACTAGTGGAAGGTTTAAGGCTTTTAATTGCTTGTACTATTAACTGATTAGTGAACACAATGCTTTCAAGGGAAGAGATAGTAAGGGGAGCGGTTTCACCAGGCATATGTGTTTCTAAACTAAAGTTTGCAAACCAATCACTGAAGAGTTCACAGATAGTGGCAGGTTCATTGTAGATTACTTTGTCGTGAAGTAAGTATGGGATTTCCCTCGCCGACTGCATTCGTTTTTTAAGAAGTGCCGTTAAGTTATAAACTTTGGAGGTACTTTCAAGTGCCGTTAACTCTTCGTCGAGGTCCTTTTGAGAGCGTAGGCGCTTGAGAGATTCAAGAGACTCGTGGATTGAGAGCAATAGTGATATGTCCTTAGTGGAATAGTACTGTTTCTTCAGTTTCCTTAACTTATTACGGTGTGCCCTTGGAATATATTCAGTTCGGTGTCTACTTAATTTCACTATTTTCTTTGGAGCAACTGTATCTAGACAAAGGGTAACATTCCTGTAAAACAGGGTTACTAAGGCCTCCAGGGAGTCAGTGGTAAAATAGTCATCCCATTGACAGAGTCGAATAAGTTCTTGGACTAATCCCCAGTCTGTATATTTGTAACTACGACATATTGTGCTTCCTGAGTCTTGTTTGTTTCCTGTATTTAGTGGTGAGAAAGGCAGAGAGCAGAGTACCATTCTATGGTCACTACTGGAAAATCGATTACCAACATACGTGGATACTGGGATTGTGTCATGACAAAAAACAAGGTCCAACATGTTGTCACCACGAGTAGGTGTCTGGACGTGTTGTTGCCATCCATAACAGTCTATAGTGGCAAGTAATTCGTCGAAGCGTTGGGGGCCGGAACTAGTTAGCCAATTGACTTCTGGAAGATTGAAGTCCCCTGCAATTATTTTGTAATTAGCACTAAACGAGGATGCGTGTGCAAACGATTTAGCTAATAACGCATCAGTTTCTTTTGTTGAGCTTGGTGCTCGATAAACACAGCCTATGAGAAGTTTGTACTTATCTCCATGTAAGACAACCCAGAGTGAGTCAGGTACATTATTCATTGTTTCATCTTCCACCTTACTGACTACAAATGAGCTATGTATATATATGAGACATCCTCCACCACGCTTGCAATCTCTGTTTGCACGGTGTACAGTGTAATCATCGATACCTATATGCACATCAAGTACAGAGGATGAGCACCATGACTCAGTAATCAGAGCTACAGTAGGCTTGGCGACTAATAATAATGTCCTTAGTTCAGATATCTTATTGATTAAGGAACGTGCATTAATTAGCAATATCGTGAATAAGTCACGGGATACTACAAACTGGCTTAAAATGTCACCATAACCTAAATCTATTTGTGCGTCAGCACCGCAAGAATTTATGAATGAAAAGGAGGTCGGACTGGGTGTCTGTACATCGGGTTGGTGTGCAATGAGGTGGTCCTAGGTGCCATGGGTCGTACCAGTGATTCGGGACACCTGGAAAATTTACCATGTGTTCCTGGATATAAGGGTAGTACAGGTTGGGCCTAGGTTGACGGTTAAAAGGCATAGCATCAGAAGGTCTACCCATCCAACTGCTATTCGTCATACCGGTATACACCTTCGGGTTGTTTTTATAACTTAAAGGGAATTGTGAAGGAAGGTGCTTTGGCTGCAAGACTTTAGGAGTCTTGGAGCCTGACTTTCTATAAGGTGGAGCATGCGGAACACCTCCAGATGTACTTATGTTTCGAGAGGAGTTTTTCGTAACAAGTGATGGTTTGTTGGCATTCTTACTCTCAGCAGGCTTATTGAATACAAAGTATTCTTCCCCATCATTAGTCTCAACCCTGCGAAATTTGTTCATCGTGGTGAGGTTACTACGTTTGGGGGGAAATTTCTTAGAACAACTTGCAGAAGTTCTAGTCATTTTAACATCTTTCGATGAGGCTTTATTTACAGGGGTACTGGTATCTAAATCAGTTCCTAGTTCCATTGGCAGGTGTGGTTGTTGTGTAGTTTGCTGAATGCTAGTTTCAGCACTAGGTGTCTGTTGCTGTGCACGATCCTTATTTGGTAAATCAAAGCTAGAGGAGGTGACCAGGTTATTACTACGCATTATTCTGCGCTGACACGGTGTTTTATCCTGAGCTACGGTTATAGACTTATAACTGCTATTCAGTCTTAAGTGATCCTGACATTTAGTAAACTTACTAGCATCAAGGGAATTACTGAATTTAAAAATGATTGGGCAATTAGCCTGGTTAGACTTTTTACGAAGTCGTTTGCATTCACATGGAACACTAGCCATGCCGCAACAAATCAGGATTTTGTGTCTTACAGTTTTCAGGGGCAGAGAATCTGGGACGTTGTAAACTATAGCTTGGTGAGAAGAGGTTATACGCTTCATCACCTCCGTAGCCAAGCAGTCAATCAGATTTTCAGCTTTATTTAGGTTGTCTGGAGATATTTTAGGATGCCTTTCTAAAAGACAGGCTATTGGGTCTAAATTCAAAAGCTTATTTTGAGTTACATCCAGTAAACACTTAACCTGGCCAATATCAGAACGGCTCTCCGTGGTATTTGAGATTGGCAGTGACATACTATCAAACTGATCTAATTTTTTCTGAATTTCACTTACTTGCCTCTGCATATCTTTCAAAAGGAGGTTTAGTTTACAGAACTCAGAGTTCTCTAACAGAACATCTTTCACCTGTATCACAGGAGTGAGATCTGCACTCAAACCATTTTGAGAGCTAGTAGTTGATACTGTATTACCAGGCGGTAATGCAGTTATAACCGAATTTAAGCCACTATCTAAAACAATTGTGTTTCTACGAACACGTTTTTTAGAGATTTGGACCATAATTTCAAGAATTATATGACAATAAGCAGTAAATAAATTTCAGAGCAAACACGTGCAAAAATGTCACCAAATTCGAACGTACCGCCAGTTTAAGTTCCGTGATAGAGACTGTTGCCAAGAGATTACCGGTTCGTCTAAAAAGAAAGTAATTAAAGATAAACTCCCGCCGAGAAGAGGAGGGTTTAGAGACTGGGTTGGATGATATTGTGAACCTGGTGAAAGACAATGTCAACCAAGCTTTGAGCAAGTTTGCTAGTACATTGCATCCCACCCCTAGGATATAGAAGTCCGAGAGCGAAACGCAATCACTTATGACGTAAGGGTCTCAGAGAAGCGGATATCGAGAGAGTTTCATGGTGTCCAGTAATCCATCCAAACCTAATGAGTGTGACAGCTTTTGTGTGACGTCTCCAACAGATAGGTTACAAGCTGCAAGACAAGCACTGTCGTGTTTCGTCCGTCTGCAAGAAGTGCATACGAAGGCAAACTGTGAAGAACTGTTCAAGTCTAGTGGTAAGCGATTCGTCCTTCCTCGCGTCTGCCAGTCTTCTTTGGAAAAGTAATATTTGGAAGTTTTCTGGATTGTTTGGTCAAGTTCAATAATTCGAGAGTCAAAGAAAGGACAAAGCGCTTTGGAAGCAGACAGGAAAGTAAGTAATGCTGAGTTGCCTGTTACATGTAATGATGTGTTTGATGCTGAGCATGATAAGATTGATGTCCATGTTTTGCCGCCTAGCGGTAGTAGAGGTTTTGAAATTTCTCCGTTTGAACCTTGGTGCTTTGATGGAATCCCAGCCACTACCGACAGTTTATCAAGGACTTTGAAGTCATGTTGAGTGGTTTTATTTTGAATTACGAAATGAAGTTAATGTATTTGTTGACGTATTGCACTGGTGCGGCTGCAAGAACCATACAGTGCTGCAAGCTTCTGTCCCCGAACGGAGGATATACAGAGGCTATGAGGACACTAGGTTTGGAAAACCATTCATGATATCCCGTAGTAGTTTTGAGACAGTGAATGCTAGTGGATCACAGTTAAGCGATAATTCAGAGTAATTCAGAGAGTTCTTGGACTGTTAGTTGGTATATAGAGATACGCTCGTGTCTCTCAATTGCGTAGATGAATCGAGTTCAAGTTCCGTGCTTGAGACTGTTGCCAAGAGATTACCGGTTCGTCTAAAAAGAAAGTAATTAAAGATAAACTCCCGCCGAGAAGAGGAGGGTTTAGAGACTGGGTTGGATGATATTGTGAACCTGGTGAAAGACAATGTCAACCAAGCTTTGAGCAAGTTTGCTGGTACATTGCATCCCACCCCTGGGATATAGAAGTCCGAGAGCGAAACGCAATCACTTATGACGTAAGGGTCTCAGAGAAGCGGATATCGAGAGAGTTTCATGGTGTCCAGTAATCCATCCAAACCTAATGAGTGTGACAGCTTTTGTGTGACGTCTCCAACAGATAGGTTACAAGCTGCAAGACAAGCACTGTCGTGTTTCGTCCGTCTGCAAGAAGTGCATACGAAGGCAAACTGTGAAGAACTGTTCAAGTCTAGTGGTAAGCGATTCGTCCTTCCTCGCGTCTGCCAGTCTTCTTTGGAAAAGTAATATTTGGAAGTTTTCTGGATTGTTTGGTCAAGTTCAATAATTCGAGAGTCAAAGAAAGGACAAAGCGCTTTGGAAGCAGACAGGAAAGTAAGTAATGCTGAGTTGCCTGTTACATGTAATGATGTGTTTGATGCTGAGCATGATAAGATTGATGTCCATGTTTTGCCGCCTAGCGGTAGTAGAGGTTTTGAAATTTCTCCGTTTGAACCTTGGTGCTTTGATGGAATCCCAGCCACTACCGACAGTTTATCAAGGACTTTGAAGTCATGTTGAGTGGTTTTATTTTGAATTACGAAATGAAGTTAATGTATTTGTTGACGTATTGCACTGGTGCGGCTGCAAGAACCATACAGTGCTGCAAGCTTCTGTCCCCGAACGGAGGATATACAGAGGCTATGAGGACACTAGGTTTGGAAAACCATTCATGATATCCCGTAGTAGTTTTGAGACAGTGAATGCTAGTGGATCACAGTTAAGCGATAATTCAGAGTAATTCAGAGAGTTCTTGGACTGTTAGTTGGTATATAGAGATACGCTCGTGTCTCTCAATTGCGTAGATGAATCGAGTTCAAGTTCCGTGCTTGAGACTGTTGCCAAGAGATTACCGGTTCGTCTAAAAAGAAAGTAATTAAAGATAAACTCCCGCCGAGAAGAGGAGGGTTTAGAGACTGGGTTGGATGATATTGTGAACCTGGTGAAAGACAATGTCAACCAAGCTTTGAGCAAGTTTGCTGGTACATTGCATCCCACCCCTGGGATATAGAAGTCCGAGAGCGAAACGCAATCACTTATGACGTAAGGGTCTCAGAGAAGCGGATATCGAGAGAGTTTCATGGTGTCCAGTAATCCATCCAAACCTAATGAGTGTGACAGCTTTTGTGTGACGTCTCCAACAGATAGGTTACAAGCTGCAAGACAAGCACTGTCGTGTTTCGTCCGTCTGCAAGAAGTGCATACGAAGGCAAACTGTGAAGAACTGTTCAAGTCTAGTGGTAAGCGATTCGTCCTTCCTCGCGTCTGCCAGTCTTCTTTGGAAAAGTAATATTTGGAAGTTTTCTGGATTGTTTGGTCAAGTTCAATAATTCGAGAGTCAAAGAAAGGACAAAGCGCTTTGGAAGCAGACAGGAAAGTAAGTAATGCTGAGTTGCCTGTTACATGTAATGATGTGTTTGATGCTGAGCATGATAAGATTGATGTCCATGTTTTGCCGCCTAGCGGTAGTAGAGGTTTTGAAATTTCTCCGTTTGAACCTTGGTGCTTTGATGGAATCCCAGCCACTACCGACAGTTTATCAAGGACTTTGAAGTCATGTTGAGTGGTTTTATTTTGAATTACGAAATGAAGTTAATGTATTTGTTGACGTATTGCACTGGTGCGGCTGCAAGAACCATACAGTGCTGCAAGCTTCTGTCCCCGAACGGAGGATATACAGAGGCTATGAGGACACTAGGTTTGGAAAACCATTCATGATATCCCGTAGTAGTTTTGAGACAGTGAATGCTAGTGGATCACAGTTAAGCGATAATTCAGAGTAATTCAGAGAGTTCTTGGACTGTTAGTTGGTATATAGAGATACGCTCGTGTCTCTCAATTGCGTAGATGAATCGAGTTCAAGTTCCGTGCTTGAGACTGTTGCCAAGAGATTACCGGTTCGTCTAAAAAGAAAGTAATTAAAGATAAACTCCCGCCGAGAAGAGGAGGGTTTAGAGACTGGGTTGGATGATATTGTGAACCTGGTGAAAGACAATGTCAACCAAGCTTTGAGCAAGTTTGCTGGTACATTGCATCCCACCCCTGGGATATAGAAGTCCGAGAGCGAAACGCAATCACTTATGACGTAAGGGTCTCAGAGAAGCGGATATCGAGAGAGTTTCATGGTGTCCAGTAATCCATCCAAACCTAATGAGTGTGACAGCTTTTGTGTGACGTCTCCAACAGGTAGGTTACAACCTGGATGCGGAACACTTATGTGTTTTCTTTTTATGCAAGTTTTAGTTGTAATATCTCATGTGATTCTATTTTTCAAAGGAATTCCATGAATGAATTTTCTGTAAGGTTTTGTGTCCTGTGTGTATATGTGTGTTCCATTATATGAACCGGTTTTTTTGGTTGCACTCTGTTCATCTTTTAATTTGGTACGTTGTTTTTATTACATAATTTCGTTGAAATTTTCGTCGTGCTCACTTGTGAATTTGTTTCGAGTCTTCTACGTCTGTGACTGAATTCAATAATGTTAAAGATAGCTGATGGGTCGCATACTCTTGGGAGTCTATTGCTGAGAATGACATGCACGCAGAGATAATGATAAGCTGTGGAATCTATGATTGAGAATGAGTATTTTTGTTTAAGCTGTGGTCCCACACGCCGGGGAGCGAGAGTGCAGACGACTGAGGCTCGCATACGTCACCGTTACTAGAACTGAGGCAGAATGAGTGACAAGCGATTGCAGTGGTAATTGGTAGTGAATAGATAAGAGGTTGTGCGAAGAGTATCATGATGTGCTGCTATGATCACGTTGCATTCTGCAAGTGTCGTTCTAGCAAGTGGCGTTTGTGTTGCAAGATGTCAAGGGGATACCTTTAACTGGAAGGCGTGGGTCGTCGTCGATGTGTGAGATTGTGCTGTCCGTATGCCCGTGATGCGTTGGCTTTTATGTTTGTTTTCCATTTCAGCTTTGTCCGTGTGACTCAGGTTCTCCCTCTGGCATCCAAGTCAACGTATATTGGTCGTGATGGAAAATGGGGATGGATCTATTTTTTGTCGGGGAGTGTCAATGTAGTTGAAGATTGAACGACCAATTCATGGTTGTTTGCTCATACCCAACTCCTCCACATTTTCTCGAGAGTCATCGATACTGCAGTCATCGTCTCATCGTTTGCTGTTCGTTGGATGACAAAGAAGGAAAGGACGGTGAGACTGAACTTTTAGCGCTTGGAAATGCTAATAATTGAATGTTATCAGGGATATTTGCAAAAATATTAGATTAAATGGTTAAATAAAAAACTCAGTGTAAATATGTGACTTGGATTTATATAACAGTCATAGTGAAAGTAGAATTAAAAAAGTAAGACAAAGTTTTCGGGAGCTAACAGTGGGGGCCAGGGGAGTGTAAGGTCTCTAACTCTTAATTTGTCACATACCACTTCTAACCCTCTGTGAATAAAGTATTTATATATTATGCAGTTTCGCGGTTTCCTGAAACTCTCTTGTCAGACGAGTCACATAAACTGTAAATGTCCAGCTGCTCCTACGCCGCACCTCACGCTGTCCCTCGAAGACTTTCAGAAACGCTTTGTATTAACCAACGCGAAAACCAGAATACTGATTGGCGACTCAAGAATCCTTTATTCTAACGCCAATATGCAACCAACAATGAGGTTATTATACACATGATCTAAGAATAAATTTTATAACAATAAATCACGATAATAATTCTGATAGTTTTTGTCTGTCTTCCAACGAACAGCGAAAGATGAAACGATGACTGCAGTATCGACGGCTCCCGCCAAAACATAGAGTTGGGTTTGAGAAAACAACCATGAATTGATCATGTGGCTGCAAGTGCCGGATTCGAAGTTGGTCGTTTTTTTCCGCGTGGTTTTCGCTTTTACTATTCTTTCTTGTATTCCCACTTCTCAGTATATATCCTTAGTGCCACTGAGTACTAATAGAAATAGCAATATTTTTTCATATCTTAACCTACCTTTCTAGTCACTGGATATTATCCTTGCCGATTTTCCTGTTTCAGGCTATTGATTAAGGTATTACCACTTCGAGCATCTGAATTTCGGTGCACATATTACGCTTGTTTTTTGTTTTGACATAACGTCAATCAAGCTAAGACTCATATACCTGCATTTCTGTCTTACGCCAATATCACGTTTGTCTTTTTGTCTTGACATAACGTCAAACAACCTAAGACTGATATACCTCTGCAGTTCTGTATTAGCTATACACAAAATGCCTGGTAAACTATCGAAGCGACGTGCTTCACTATCAGCTGAAAAAATCAGCAAAAGACATAGATCTAGCAAGCCTAAACAACATGGTAACACACTTTCCCCTGATCTGACGCAGATGCTAAACGATACTAGATCGGAAATCATTACTTCTTCACCTTCTTGTGTAATAAATGATTTTATCAGGGATATTTACAATAGTACAGGTTGTGAGACAAGTAGTATGGATCCTTACCTAGCCACACTGGCTCTTAGTAGAAAATCTGACACAGGCTCTTCTGATGTGGTTGAAACCACACCACCCATATACCCTGCTCAGAACTGTCAGTCAGAAGGTCCAAACATACATATGGCCTCACTATCCTCTATACCTGCTAATATCAATTCTTTAGGTTGTGTCAAAAGAAATGTTGACTCCCCCAAATGCTTACTAAACTTAGACATCGACCTCGATAATCAAAAAAACACACAGGCAGATTTGCTATCACCTAATTCTATTCAACCGGATGCTTCTATGCAGGCTACAAATATGCCAGTTCAGAAGTTAGATTGTAGCACCACCGCTTCCATTACCAACAAAGCCCCTCAACGCAAAAATTTCCATCGGTCATCAGCGACCCGTGGACGTCAACCTAATGCCAAATTGGAAAACGCCAACTGCTCATTATCTACGCAGAACACAACCACCCAAACCAATAACCTGGAAAGTAGAGACATTCTTCCATTAGTCCATGATCTCTTACCCCTTAGGTATCTTATGAAGCCTGCTGACTTTCCTGACTATGATACACTACAGTCTTGTGAGAGAATTATAGATCACATTTCCACGGAAGTGATTAAGCGTGTTCAGTGCATGTATAATGCAATCGTCTTCAATGTGCCCGACAGTACTAACATTAAAACATTGAAAAATGCACTTTTAAAGACATGTGAAATACCAGACTCCCATTGTAGGTGCAAACGATTGCGTAAATCTTCAGCTAATACATCCTGTCCAATAATGTTCGAATTTAATAACATTGTGGATGCTAGTCGCTTTGTAAACAACCAACATCTCTTTAAGAGAGTAAGCAACTTTAAGAATATACGTATTATTCACGACAGGACACCAATCCAGCGTCGTGCCAAGCAAAGTGTCTCAGCAGGTGAAATAAGTCACCAAAAGGATACTACCAGCCCCATTGATGTTAATAAAAAATACCACCCAAACCCTAAAAGAAACCCTCCACCTAGTTACACTGAAATGAAGCCTGGTAGGGTTACCAATACTAAATCCAGTACTTCTCCAGCTGTCAAACAACCTGAAAAGCACTGTCTCTTAACTACACTTTGAATCATAAGTATCAACGGATTTTATTTTACTGTTATGCTATCATAACACTCTGTAGTCGTATTCTTCTGAACTATCTATTATAACTAACTACTGTCTCTTAACTACACTTTGAATCCTAAGTATCAACGGATTTTATTTTACTGTTATGCTATCATAACACTCTGTAGTCGTATTCTTCTGAAGTATCTTTTATGACTGACTGCTTTCTTTCTATGTAGATATATACATAACTATGTAGCTTTATGTATTTTTCTTCTTCGTAACATTTCATATTTCCTCTTCGTTGCTATGCTTATAACTAAAATCTTGAAAGTAGCCTGCAAATCTCTGATTCCCTTACTTCTTCATTGTACGTAAACATTTTTAAAATGCTGTTAGTGACGATGCATACAAAATGACTGACTGAAAGTAGTCGTTCATACCATGAGTATCGTTGAGTTAGCTTGTGAATGCAAAAACTGTCCATATGACACGTAGCAATAATAAAAGACTTTTTTTCTGAAAACAAAAAATAAGTATTTTGCCAGGGTCTAGCAGATTCAAAGGTGGGAGGGTGGTGACTGCTATTCAGCGGATATGATGGTGGGGACCTAAGAGAACCACCCTTATCTGTGGGAATGCACTATACTGCTAAGGCTCCTGAGAACGAATTACTTCAAAAAAAATTATTAATAAATAAAATAAAAAATAAATGCTGCCTGTATGTCACAGCTTGCGTACAAACTCTTTGAAAAAATGGCTCATGGTACGATTTCTCTACTTCAGGAGGACATCTAACTGTATAAATCAGAACAACAGCATAAATCAGTATTAATATACTTCCTCTTTTCTTTTAAATAACTTATGTACTTTGGCATTTGGATTTCACTTCTTCAGTTACTATTCCCAACATTACCCTATATAAGAGTGAAAACCATAATTCGTTTCGCCCTAATTTTTACTTTATATTTTATTGTTATTCTATACTTCAGTTGTTGTTTACTACTATAAACTTAAACTAACCGTTAGTATGTAACGCTATAAAACTCAATGACTAGAAATTCCTAGTAATAAAAAAGGAGAATAAACACTGCGGTTATCGCATATTGTTTACTTAAATTATCATTATCTGCTGGCTGCTTCTGTTTTCTTCACTTCTCGAAGGTATTGCACTGAAGCACTGCTAATGAACAGTAATCCTGCTTTCTACATTTGTATTACTTGAGCGGTATCCAGAATATTGTTAGCACTTACGATGAACAACGGAACAAATTCCATTCTGAATTCTGTTCAACATCGCAAAGTTAACTTTGCGACCAATTTGTCCCTTCTATCTGCTAATACCAATATAATGCTGTACTTACCATCTAATGTGGATTTTTATAAACTTTCGAACTCTTATTGATTGATAAAATGATAAAAATAACGGTCTGGATCCAGTGTGGCTTACTCCAGCACATGTACATCACCTCTCTTCTTACATTCCATTAACGCAAAATTTCATAATTCCCGCATGAATCTGACTCACTATGAGTGTATTAAATATTATAATTTAGAATTAAACCAAAACCTTATATTCTATTCTTGTAAAGTTTTCTATTCATTTTCCAAATTTTCATTTCATAAAAGTGTTCAATTTCAGACTGCACTTGTCAAATATGATCATGCCTGTACAAACGGTATGTGAATCATGTAAATGCTTAATTTATGTGAAATATATATTATTATCGTTCAATCTTCGACTAAATTGACAGCTCTCCTCTTTCTGAAATAGCTTTTAATCAAGTAGTGGCATAACACTTATCCAATTATAAGCTGTTCACTGACTTACCATACCATCATCAGGAAACGGAACTAAGTTCGGTCTGCCGCTCAACTTTGATGGTGACCCCTAATGAACGGTTTACAATTTAAAATCTGGTTGCTTGTACAGTAATCGAACAATTTAAAGTTTTGAAAAGTATTAATGTATGATACTTCACGATTGTATTTTATAACATAACTGATCATGTCCGTAAATGTGGCATGCAGTTCTTGTAAACGCCAGTTTATATTAAATCTAAATTATTATTACTAAAGAACTATTTCTAATTCAGTTGGAAGATGGTTCCAAACACAGTAGTATTTCACAGTGAAGGAATTAAATCTGTACTTCGTATGACAATGAGGAACATTAAGAGACGAACGTTGACTTCTGGACTGAACTAAAAGTAAAGTTATTGTGGTGGAAATGCACAGGCCATTTAGTTATCCTAAAAGACATTTTTAGGGTGAACTTCAGTCGTCCGATCCATAAGAGTTCCAAATCGCAGTAAAAAGTACCAGTCGTTAATTAAACACTCTTTGTAGACTTTCGAATTCGCACCTGTCTTTCGTTGAAGCCCTGTCCATGACAGGGGGACAAAATTCAAGTAGAGGCCACATGCATAACTTGTGCGGCAGAATTGAGGATTCACATGCCCTAAAGTCTGGGAGGAAAACACAAGCAGCCTTCTAACTTTTGGTACCTGTAATCTAACATATTCTGGTAGGCTAAATTCTGGGGAGTATTTCAAACCGAAGTCTGTTTTAAACAGCTACCGAGGAATACGAATGTTGTTTAGGGAGACGGAAAGTTCAGGGGAAATGTTTTTGCGCCACAGCACTCCACATTTTTCAGAGTCAAACTTCACTTTTCACTTGTTACACCATTATTTCTGGCTTAGCGGGGTAAAGGAGTGTGTCGGTCGGGGAACAAACCCCGGACCATGTGCATGGTCGGCGAGCGTCCTAACCGCTGTGCCACCGACGTTGAGTGATGCCTTGCTCAAAGAAGGGAAACAAAAGTAACCAGAGGAATTTGCCCACGTTTAAGATATGAAGTCAAAAATATTCGAAGCCCGAATTGAGAAAGTTATATATAATAATAACAATGAATTTGTTTCAAACAGTATTGTCGATTCAGCTTGAAAATTTTATTATGTTACTATGAAGTATTGAATCCAATGTTCTGTAGATATAGTATAGTGAGGGGAAATACACGATTAACAGTGGTACCACAGCTTAAACGATGTTCACACTTATGAAAAATAAATAAATAAAAACAAAAAAGTGAGAGGATTATAAATATAAGAAATACAATAGCAATAAAGTTTGGTACTGTGAGGGTGGAAGAAATGGTTTATTTAGTACTGCGAAGAAGGTTAGTTAGTTCATGCCTGACACCATTTTCATCACATAACGTACGTGCTAAATATGGTATAGTGGAATTTTTATACTTAGATATACGTGCATAAATTCTTCTGAAAAACTTATTGTTTTACCTGAGGAGGAGACACAAAGTTGGAGCTGTGGGTAGAGCGGGTGCTCAAAGCCTGACAAAATTCCTTTAACAAATTTGTTACATGACATCAAGTGACTATCCGTGACAATGTCAACTACATGACTCAACGGGATACCACTGGTCCTACTGACAGTCTTCGGAGTTCTACAAAGTATGACATAGTCATTTTTAAGCAATCCAGGAAAGAATAAGGGTGAACAGTAAAGAAGAATAGGTAAAATACGCGAGTTGACAAACTGTAAGAGGAGGGGTTGGGTTATGCCCGAGCGCCTCAGCTTCTTAATGTAAAATGTAAAAAATGAATGAAACATTGTTTTAGAAATCGCTAAGACATGGGAAGACCAGGATAGGTCAGAAGACAGAATTAATCAAAGATACTTAACTTCAGACTTGATTTCTATATCAGTGTCATCGATTTTGCAAGGGTCATAGGAACCAATGGCTTCATTTAACTCTCGTTTACATCGTAAACTGAAATTAACAGTCTGGCATTTGGAAGGATTTAGTTTAAGGCCGTTACACGAAGACCATTTGCTAATTCCTAATAGAAAGCTGTTCATCCTAGTACAGTCAAGCTGGGAGTCAACAGGCGTTGAAATAGTTAGATTATCGGCATACTTAACAAAGTTCATTTCATCAGGGTGAGATAAATCATGCAAGTAGAAAAAAAGAGAAAAAGAGGAAAGACAGCGCCGTGAGGGACACCAGCATCAGAGAGCAAAGAAGAGGACGACTTTCTCCGACATGTGGTGTCAATGTAGTCGAAGACTGAACGATCAATTCATGGTTGTTTTCTCAAACCCAACTCTATGTTTTGGCGGGAGCCGTCGATACTGCAGTCATCGTTTCATCTTTCGCTGTTCGTTGGAAGACAGACAAAAACTATCAGAATTATTATCGTGATTTATTGTTATAAAATTTATTCTTAGATCATGTGTATAATAACCTCATTGTTGGTTGCATATTGGCGTTAGAATAAAGGATTCTTGAGTCGCCAATCAGTATTCTGGTTTTCGCGTTGGTTAATACAAAGCGTTTCTGAAAGTCTTCGAGGGACAGCGTGAGGTGCGGCGTAGGAGCAGCTGGACATTGACAGTTTATGTGACTTGGCTGACAGTTTCTGATAGTGTTTGGATGGTTTGCTTTTGTGTTTCCTGGTGCTGGCCAAGTCCTCTTTGAACAAGGGTTATCTGGAACTTTCTGAAATTTTGGTTACGTTTTTATTCTTAGTTTTTTTATTTTTTATTTTTGATTACATCTTAACTCCACACCGTAGTTTTGGTTCAAGTGTGGAATTTTCAGCATGGATATCGGTAGCCCGAAATTCGCAGGCCGACCATAGGTATCAGGTGTGCGTCGGCGTGGGCTCGAACCCCGAACCATATGCATGGTCTTCGAGAGTCCTAACCACTGTGCCACCGACGTTCAGTGATGCCTTGCTCAAAGAAGGGACAGAGCGTCTTGGAACCAGGCAGGAAAGTAATTAATGTTGACTTGTCTTTTACATGTGACGATGTGTTTGATGTTGAGCACGATATGGTTGATGTTAATGTTTCACCGTCTAGGGACAATGGGAACCCGGGCGCTTCGTGTAGGACGTTACAATCTCTCCATATAACGTGGAAATATCTTTTCGAATTCTGGAATATCGTGGTCTATATTTGACTACTATATAATTATAGCTGATATTGGTTGCACCTCCGGTAGCTAAATATCCAAATTTATCACCTCCAGAATACTGTTTGGATCCAGTCAGATTCGTGTTAATAAAGAGCAATCTATCACAAAAGAACTATAGAGAAGTCCTTAGTTTTGTTGTTTATAACTGTCAGAGTTAACTCGTTTGATAGTGGTCTATTTTTAGTTCGTACTTCATACATTCATACCTGTTTATTGTTGTTTTTATCTACTTAGATAATATAACAGTATTTCACACACTTTTGTCAATTTTTGAGAAATTTTTATAATCTTTACCTCCATAATGGTCAAAGTTATTAAACGAGTTAGTACTGTTAAGAGACTAGCATCAAATAGTCAGCAGGTCACTAGAAACATTAGTCCTGACGATGAATTTGTACTAAGATCAATTGATACACCGAGAGTTATAGTACCAAACTTAATGGAAGAACTAATCGATAACGTAGCCCGTAACACTAGTGATCTAAAGATCCTTCAGAAATCCATAACAGACCTGCAGGATAAGTTCGAAAGTATCACTCCTTTCCTCCAACTTTGTGATCCATCACAAGAAATTTGCTTAGATTCACTCCTCAAATCTGAGCGCCTGCTAGACTTTTTGACTGCAGAGGCTGTAAAGAGGGTCATGTCCTCATACAATGTTTTAGGATATAATATACCAGACAATGTACCTATTATCAAACTTAAAGCAATCTGTCTACAGGCATGCAACATTTCAGTATCTGACTGCCAGGTTCTGCGTCTTCGTAAGAAATCCGCAAACCACCCATGTCCTGTACTCTTCAAATTTAAGTCTATTGACCTAGCTAAGAAATTTTTGGAGTCTGGCAAAACTCTTGGCTCCTCAACACCCTACACCAATATCAGGATTGTACCTGATTTAACTTCTTGCCAAAGACGTTGCCGCGCAGGTAAACTGAGGGAAGACAACCCCAATAAGACAACCGATGTTAATACTTCCCTCGTTGTATTGCCTGATGACCAAGAGCACCAGATAATATCGCATACACAAACTAACAGTAGTCAAGCAACTGTTGAAGACTTAGCTCGAAATACTGAAATTTCAGACATAGAAATGTCAACAGATCACAGTATTGACGTGCATCCCTTGCACACTGGCACTAATGCCAAACCCTCGAAAAAGTCTAAGCTGAATTCAGTAGTACACTTTGAATCTCTCGGGAAGTCATATACCTCACAACCTCTTAGCCCGGCTACTGTGAAGCAGCAATCACATGTGGCCACCCAGGTAGGTGTAAATACAAGGCGTTATGATAAACGTCCTATTTCCGTTAGGAACACCAAAAAAACTGTTGAGACTATTCATCAGAAATCCAGTTTATTAGGAAATCCTACTAATCACCAGCAGCCCAAATTATACAGGCCGACTAATACGGATAAAGCTAAACCAAACGTTAGACCCGGAACACTAAAGCCCATAAGTAGGAAAGTTTCAAATGGGTCACTGGCTCATTCTACTGATAGACAATCATCTAAACTTAGTCATGTTCCTGAAGTTAGACGTAATTCACATACCGTAGGAGCTGAATCATTTCCGACTTCCACTACCAGTCCTATGATAAGAAAAAACAATCGTCACATATCTCACCAAACACTTCGAAAACACGAAGTTGCTCAACCCCTCACGAATGCACCCTCAACCATGATGTACAGGAAACATCAGTTTGA
Source organism: Trichobilharzia regenti (assembly GCA_944472135.2). Taxonomy (NCBI): domain Eukaryota; kingdom Metazoa; phylum Platyhelminthes; class Trematoda; order Strigeidida; family Schistosomatidae; genus Trichobilharzia; species Trichobilharzia regenti. The sequence continues at coordinate 89,509,305 of OX235270.1, forward strand.
GAATACAGACGTTAGTCCAAAAACGCGTATAGTGCCCTGTCATAATTCTCATGCATTCAGTAGGGGTCACATGCCAATTTCAGCACAATGCTCATCATGGCCTAGGAAGTACTCTAATCAGACACAGGGATCTAAGTCATATGCACACAACAACACGCCGATCACACATTTCGGTTATAACTATGCAGATTACACGACACTAGCCAATCCATATGACCAAAATTTTCTCCAGCGACAACTGGCAGAAACGCCTGGGATCATGCACATAGCACGCATGATATCAGACCAATTCCTTGCTGGTATAGCGAACACCTTACAACAGGGAAACTGCTTCTTCCCCGAAAGATAGCAAACATCTTATACACACCTAATACCAATAGTAATACCATAGATTATCATACTAGTATCTCCCATAGCACGCAATATCTAAACGACCAACTACTCACGAGTGACATTTCACAACCCATCCCTAACTATCAAATTAAAGAAACCGTCTCTAGTGATCAAAATGTTGTAATTAATGAATCCAATAACGACTGCACATATTCAGTTGATAACCATAGAGTATTTTATTATGATATTGCCCATACACTAAAACCACTTCGTCAAAGTCTATCCGTCATCCTCATAAATGCTAGATCAGTTCTTAACAAACATTTAGCATTATGTACGTTAGCCTCTATATGCAATCCGTCGCTGATCATGATCACTGAAGCCTGGTGCTCAAGTGACATTGTGGATGGTAGCTTATCAATTGATAAGTACAATCTTTTTCGAGGGGATAGGGAAACAGGTCGTGGGGGTGGAACACTCATATACGTTAAACAACCCATTTGTGCAACGCATTTTAGTCACCCTATTCTGTCACAACTTAATGATTCGGTGTGGGTCGAAATAAAAGTTCTCAGAAGTAAACCTATCCTTATAGGGTGCGTATACCGACCGCCATCATCCAACCGCGAATACGATAACGTACTCAGCAACATATTTAGTGTTGCATCCAATCTCCCCTTCAGTTATAATATAATTGGAGGTGACTTCAATTTGCCTGATATATCATGGCGTACACTTCGTGGACCCTCGAGGTATGATAATCTTCTTAATTCCATCATTACTGGAGGATGGACGCAACACATAAATGTACCCACTAGGTCCAATAACATTCTTGATCTTATATTCACGATCAACGTAGCACCATCTACAATTCATGTGGGACATGAATTCCCAGGTAGCGATCATAAAATAGTTGCATGTTCGTTTAACATTTCCCCAGAAACTATACACAGAAACGAAGTTAGTCGGACACCTATAAGACCATACACGCGGGTTGATTGGGACTTGTATCAGGACTTGATTAGATACTCTAATTGGGATTCCTACTTTACCAATGACTCCTTAGAGGAAGTCCTTAAAAACTTCTATGACAATATACAGTCGGTTAATGATGTCATAGCGCCTGTGAAACTGATTAAATTCAAAATCCCTCAAGGTGATTTTATTCCAATATCATTAAGAAGAAGTTTGCGGAAGCATTCATTAAGTTACTATAGACATGACGACTTATCGTCGTTAATCGCTATCAAAACAATCCTCATTAGAATCCATGAGTTAAAAAATCTAAGTCTTAGGAATAAAGAAACGCGGGCAATTCAGTCGCCACATAACACTGGAGAAATAGCCAAACTCTTCAAAAGTAGGTTAACTAACTCCAAATCAACATATCCAAAAATAATACACCTAGGTGGCATTACTCACGAAAGTGCTGAGGATATATGTGAGGTGTTTAGCACGCACTTTGCCAAACTGTACACTCTAGAAAATGACCAGGATATAGATTTCCCTCGTAAAACAGAAAAGTGTCTAAGCGATGTAGTCTTAAACGCCCAAGAAATCGATAAAGCTATCACAACTCTTAAGCTTACTAATACTCCCGGCCCAGATGGAATGTCTTCCGTCCTCTTAAAAAATGGTGGAAATGACATGAATCTACTTCTTCTCAAGATATTTTCAACTTCGATAAGGAGTGGAACATATCCAAATAGCTGGAAGAAATCCTACGTTGTACCCATTCACAAAACCGGACCTACAGCGGACATAGATAATTACCGCCCCATCAACATTACTTCCGTAGTTTCACGTGTGATGGAAAAGATTGTAAAGAAGCAAATTGTTCAGTATTTGCTCTCGAATGACTTAATATCCCCTTTCCAATACGGTTTCCTAAATAGAAGATCGTGCATTACGTGCCAGTTAGATTATTTCGACCACATTACTGAATGTGTAGACAAAGGTCGTTCGGCAGCAACATTATTTCTAGATGTTAGGAAAGCTTTTGATAAAGTCCCACATAAAAGACTCATACTGAAACTCCTATCTTATGGAATAAGTGGAAGGCTTCTTGAGTGGATAACTTCCTTTCTTACAGGAAGAGAACAGTTAGTTAAAGTCAACCATCACTTATCAACATCCAAACCGATAACCAGCGGCGTGATACAAGGTAGTGTTCTTGGCCCTACCCTATTCATTGTATTCATAAATGATATTGTCTCTATGATCAAGTATGGCAAGCCATACCTCTTTGCAGATGACCTCAAAGTTGTCTATGATTTTGACTATAATGATATGAATATTGTTAGTAAAATCCAAGAAGACCTAAATAGTCTATGTAATTGGAGTGAAAAGTGGCAGTTAACGTTCAATCCAGCTAAATCTGGGATAACATACTTCGGACGTTGGAAACCTAGCATGTGTCTATACATGTACGGTGACCTTGTCTCAAACACAAACACAGTCACAGATCTCGGGATAACATACTCAGATCTTACCTTTACTGAACATGCAAATAAGGTGGTATCTGATTGTAAACGTCTAACCGGCTTTGTGCTACGCAACTTTTACACTCCAGAAGCCAGATTAGCCATATATAAGATATGCATTCGCCCCAAACTTGAATACTGTGCCCACTTATACAGTAGCTTCAAGTCAGCAGACAGAAAAAAGTTGAAAGTGTCCAAAGATTCCTTACGAAACGCATATTAGGCTATGGTCAGCAAATAGAATACCTTGACAGATGTATTCGACTGGACTTAGAGCCCTTATGGTTAAGGAGAGTGAAGTGCAATTTATTTCTCTTATTCAAAGTTATAAGAAAGCACTGTAACAGTAACTCGTCCATAACCTGGGCTAATCCTAAATCGTATGGACTACGCAACCACAACTACCTTCTCAAGGTTAACACCCATAAACTCACCACTAGAGCTAACTTCTTCACCATTAAATATTGCAAACTTTGGAACCAACTACCCTCTGAGATAAGATCCTGTGAAAGGCCTGACAGTTTCAAAAGGAGCCTAGAAAAACATATAAACATGTCCACCCTAGCCCGCCTCAAAGATCTCAACTGCTGGTAGAGTGGAGAGACAATGGCTTTTCAATATTTAACTACGGAAAGTACACTAGTCCCAATACCAATATAATAACACTTAGTAATTATGTAGGTTCAATACTTGAAATTCGATTGTCATTAAAATACTTAAAATGATTAAAATAGCTATGCGGCAAGTGTTCTCTTGCTTTACCATGCTTGTTTCCCTTATAACACTCAGTTATTGAGCCTAATGTATTCTTTGATAATACGAATTATGACACTGACTATGCTCTTATTATACATAGATTGATTTACTTTACGACTACCTGTAGTACTAACTACCCTTCTGTAGTATTGTTAAACAAATGCTGAAATTTTGTTGGTTCTGTTAATATCTTTTTATAATATATGTAGACAGGTTACTTTGCAATGTCAAATGTTCACTATATATAAGACTGTCATGATAATTTAGTACACTAAGTCCTGCCAACCGACCTTACCTTCAGTTCATACTACCTACATTGATCCCTAACTATATTGTTCTGCTGAATCTTGCTTCACTATTCACAAAACCTATTCTTTTTATTCTTTAAGGTTCTAACTTCTTGTAAAGTAATCTGTTCATTAGGACGCATGCATACATATATAATGTTCATAAAGATGTACGCGGAGACCTATTGGAAGCACTCATTAAGAAAGCTAGGGAGATGGAATATGAGGTACGAACATGTCTGGTACCAAGCAATATATTTGCGGTAGCCATAATAATCATAGTCTCAGAGCTTAACATCAAAAAAGGAGGGAGGGTGGCGTTAGCTGATCAGTAGATATGGTGGTGGTCACTAAGGTGAATCGCCCCATTCTGCAGGAACAGCAATATGCAAATTAAAGGCTCGAGATATTTCTGATTTTTATGAGGGCTTAGATCTTTATCTTGAAAAAGATAATAATGAACGCCTTGACAGATCATGCTTCTACCTCTAAATATATACTATTCGCCCAGCCTATTGTTGAGATGCGACCATGTGGGATGTGCACAGATTTATGGGGCATCTTATAAACTAACTTGCTGTCCATTGACTGATCTTTAAATACCACTTCACAATGTCTTATCTCATTCATTTTCCAATAACGTCTTTACTTGATCCTCATTATATTCCATTAAACCTAACATTTTACAGCTCTTTATGACTTATTATATTCCTACTCTCTGAAGGGTACGGTTGTACATTAAATGCACAAAAAGGTATAAAACAAAAACAACTGGCACAACTGAGGATAAATGTATTAAAACCAAAAGTGGACATCATGATAGTACGAGATATACGTGTAGCATTATACATTGCAAATGAACGTTGTCAGCCTAGGGAGTTTTCTTTATTAATGCATTTATTAATGATACTTGCACTTACCTATTTCATTACAATTTAATGATTCACCTCAGCACTTTTACTTTTCTAAAACAGCTTTCAATCCCTTGTAAACGTTGTACTTACCTCAATATTGGTTGGTTATCGTATGCCGACAACCACGGGATGAAAACGAAACGAAGTCGATTTTCCCGCTCAACCTGGAGGACAACTGTACAATTCAATAACTATACAGCCTAGTTCAGACAATGTGTATTTATATATATATCAAATATTTAACTGTTGAAACATTATTAACTTGTAGACAATCTACGATTTGATAATATATCATACTTGATCGTGCCTGTAAAAATGGCATGCATTTTCATGTAAATTTATATGTTTATATGAGAATATACATTATTATTTATATGAAGCTTCCTAAATACGAGCCTCAGTGTTTCGATGGAAACCCAGCTGACTGTTTACAGTTTGTAAAGGAGTTTGACGTCATGTTGGGTGAGCTTGTATCCAATGATGAAATGAAGTTGATGTATTTGATGAGGTACTGCACTGGAGTTGCTTCAAGAGCTATACAGTGCTGTAAGTTCATGCCGCCAAATGAAGGATATACTGAGGCCATGAAAATATTACGTCAAGCTTTGGAAAGCCATTTATGATATCCCGTAGCATTTTTGAGACTTTCAAAGGTAATGGGGCACAGTTAAGGGACAACCCTGCGGAACTAGCAGAGTTCATAGTTAATTTAATGGTATACAGAAATACCCTCGTTTATCTTAACAATATGGATGAGTTAAACTCAAGTTCGGTGATTGAGACTGTTGTCAAGAAATTACCGGTTCGTCTAGAAAGGAAGTTCATAAAGGTTAGTCCCCGGCTAGAGGAAGATGGTTTCGAGCCTGGATTCGATGATATTGTGAAGCTGGTGAAAGACAGTGTCAACCAGGTGACGGGCGAATTCACCAGCATTTTGCATTCTGAGGTGGAACCTGAAGAACCGGTGAATGTAAAGAAAGCATTTGCAGTGAAGGCTCAAGGCACAACGATGAAGGATGAGTGCATTGTTTGCCATAACACGCATCAATTGAGTGATTGCAATCGCCTCATTGCTATGTCTCCCGTAGAAAGGTTAAAAATAGCAAAAGAGAAGCGGCTGTTTTTCAGTTGTTTAAAGATGGGGCATAAAAAGTCGAATTCTAAGGCGACAAACAAAGAAAGTAGTGGTTTAACCGATATGAACCCACTTCTGAGGACAGTAGACGAACCGGGAAATTCGGTAAATTGTAACAGTAACTTTAGACCCCTTGACAACCCACAAGGTTATTTGGATATATAAACAGTTAAGGTGAAAAGAAAGAAATCTTCGGTAGAGACTTATCCATGTTGAATAATGGTTAAGACGTTGAACTGATAGATACAAAGCTGGATGGATGCTTGTGTATTAAGAGTCCAAACATCCTTGGTTCTAAATAGTTTCAATACTTCGAAAACGGTAATAATTAAATTATATTTTCATATAAACATATAAATTTACATGAAAATGCGTGCCATTTTTACAGGCACGATCAAGTATGATACATTATCAAATCGTAGATTGTCTACAAGTTAATAATGTTTCAACAGTTAAATATTTGATATATATATAAATACACATTGTCTGAACTAGGCCGTATAGTTATTGAACTGTACAGTTGTCCTCCAGGTTGAGCGGGAAAATCGACTTCGTTTCGTTTTCATCCCGTGGTTGTCTGCATACGATAACCAACCAATATTGAGGTAAGTACAACGTTTACAAGGGGTTGAAAGCTGTTTTAGAAAAGTAAAAGTGCTAAGGTGAATCAATAAAGTGTAATGAAATAGGTAAGTGCAAGTATCATTAACAAATGCATTAATAAAGGAAAGTCCCTAGGCTGACAACGTTCACTTGCAATGTATAATGCTATCCATATAGTTCGTACTATCATGATGTCCACTTTTGGCTTTAATACAATTATTTTCAAGCCAGTTGTTTTTATTTCATGCCTTCTCGTCTATTTGGTGCACAACCGTACCCTCCAGAGAATAGGAATAGAATAAGCCGAATCAAATCCATAAAGAGCTATAAAATGTTAGGTTTAATGGAATATAATGATGATCAAGTAAAGACGTTATTAGAAAATAAGTGAGACAAGATATTGTGAAGTGGTATTTAAAGATCCGCCAATGGATAGCAAGTTAATTTATAAGATACCCCATAAATCTGTGCAGGGCCCACGTGGTCGCATCTCAACAATAGGCTGAGCGAGTGGTATATATTTAAAGGTAGAAGCATGATCTGTCAAGGCATTCATTATTATCTTTTTCAAGATAAAGATCTAAGCCCTCATAAATATCATGGAAATCTCGAGCCGTCAAATTGCATATCGCTGTTCCCACGGAATGGGGCGATTCACCTTAGTGACCACCACCATATCTACTGATCAGCTAGCGCCACCCTTCCTGCTTTTTTGATGTTAAGCTCTGAGACTATGATGATTATGGCTACCGCAAATATATTGCTTGGTGCCAGACATGTTCGTACCTCATATTCCATCTCCCTAGCCTTCTCAATGAGTGCTTCCAGTAGGTCTGCACGTACATCTTTTTGAACTTATTATATATGCGTGCATGCGTCCTAATGAACAGATTACTTTATAAGAAGTTAAAACCTTAAAGAGTAAAAAGAATAGGTTTTGTGTGTTGTGGAGCAAGATTCAGCAGAACACTATAGTTAGGGCTCAATGTAGGTAGTATGAACTGAAAGTAAGGTCGGTTGGCAGGACTTAGTGTACTAAATTATCATGACAGTCGTATATATAGTGAACATTTGACATTGCAAAGCAACCCATCTACACATATTATAAAAAGATTTTGACACTGAACCAACAAAATTTTAGCATTTGGTTAACAATACTGCAGAAGGGTAGTTAGTCTTACAGGGAGCCGTAAATTAAATCAAACTTTAAATGATAAGAGTATAATCAATATCATAATTCGTATTATCAAAGAATACATTAGGCTCAATAATTGAGTGTTATAAGGGAAACAAGCGTGGTAAAGCAAGAGAACATTTGCTGCATAAATATTTTAATCATTTTAAGTATTTTAATAACAATCTAATTTAAGAATTGAACATGCATGATCAATAAGTATTATTGTATTAGTATATGCATATGTAAAATGTTAAAAGGTGTGGATGCTATTATAATTATTTCCAGTGTTACTTTTACCAACACAACTTAGTGAAAATTATACAGAATAGAAATCAGTAAATTAGTTAACGTTCGCTGCGTGAGTATTAGAGTCGAGATATACGTATGTGACTATAGTGAAGACTGGACTGGCTTTCAATTTCCGTTAAGGAATGGTTTAAGCCGTCCTAATAATGGGTCACGTATTCCTAAGTAGTTCAGCTTATTTTTTAGCAATAAATGGTCAACACGGTCAAGTGCCTTAGAAATGTCGAAGTAGATGACAAGTTCTATTTACTGTCTGTCACGACTGCTGGTTACAAGATTGAAGAAGTCTAGGTTGCACCTTAAACATGATCTGGACTTCAGGAATCCATGTTGGTTCAGACTTATAATATTACAGCTAAGCATATGTTTGATTAAGTTATCTTTAACAAGTCTCTCCATAATTCTAGATGCTATAGGTGTGATATTGATTGGCCGGTAGTTACTGACTTCGGTTTTCGAGCCGGATTTGTGTTTAGGCATAATAAATGTTGTTTTGCATATGTCAGGGTAAGTTTGAGTTTCTAGGGACATTGTGAATATTTTAAGCAGCAGTAGAAGAATGTCACGGCCACCATATTCATAGAAATAAGATGATATACCGTCAGTACAGAAACCTTTTGAACTTTGAGGGTTCTTATAGTTTGGTTAATATAAGCATAAGTGAATTCAACAGTGCTAATTTGGTTTGGTGTGAGTGGAGATGGAGTTTTTGCCATGTTAGTAACAGGGTGTATATCGAGTAGCTGGACTGAGGGCTTAAAGTAGCCACCTGCAAACGTTTTGTTGAATAATTCACATATGTCCGTAGAGTTAGTGCATAGCCTGCCTTTGTCTATGAGGAGAGAAATGCTGTGATTTTTGCGGTTCATTCGCTTCCTTAAGATTTCTGTGAGTGCACACACTCTAGCAGGACTGGCTACTGCGATGCGTTCTTCCTTTCTCATACGGAAATCTCGAGCTTGTGAGATGGAGCTAAGGGTGTTAAGTATTAAGCCTAGAGTGCCAAAGTTGTGATGTTTGAAGTAACTTGTTGAGAGTCTCTTCAGTTTCGTATGATCCTTTGGTTTTATGAATGACTTTCTGTGTGGGGAAACCCTTAGTTTTTGGAGTGGAATGACAGCGCCCAAGAATGTGTTCGAGTTATGGTAGAAGATCCTTAGAGCTCTCGATAGGTCATCAGTAGTGAAGTATTCATCCCATTCGGAGGATCTTAGCATTGATTCTACTGAGGCCCAGTTTGCCTTACTATAGTTCCTATATATTACTTGTTGTGAGATGGAGGTATGAGCTGCATTGGGTGGTGCTAGCTGATCAGTAGATATGGTGGTGGTCACTAAGGTGAATCGCCCCATTCCGTGGGAACAGCGATATGCAATTTGACGGCTCGAGATTTCCATGATATTTATGAGGGCTTAGATCTTTATCTTGAAAAAGATAATAATGAATGCCTTGACAGATCATGCTTCTACCTTTAAATATATACCACTCGCTCAGCCTATTGTTGAGATGCGACCACGTGGGCCCTGCACAGATTTATGGGGTATCTTATAAATTAACTTGCTATCCATTGGCGGATCTTTAAATACCACTTCACAATATCTTGTCTCACTTATTTTCTAATAACGTCTTTACTTGATCATCATTATATTCCATTAAACCTAACATTTTATAGCTCTTTATGGATTTGATTCGGCTTATTCTATTCCTATTCTCTGGAGGGTACGGTTGTGCACCAAATAGACGAGAAGGCATGAAATAAAAACAACTGGCTTGAAAATAATTGTATTAAAGCCAAAAGTGGACATCATGATAGTACGAACTATATGGATAGCATTATACATTGCAAGTGAACGTTGTCAGCCTAGGGACTTTCCTTTATTAATGCATTTGTTAATGATACTTGCACTTACCTATTTCATTACACTTTATTGATTCACCTTAGCACTTTTACTTTTCTAAAACAGCTTTCAACCCCTTGTAAACGTTGTACTTACCTCAATATTGGTTGGTTATCGTATGCAGACAACCACGGGATGAAAACGAAACGAAGTCGATTTTCCCGCTCAACCTGGAGGACAACTGTACAGTTCAATAACTATACGGCCTAGTTCAGACAATGTGTATTTATATATATATCAAATATTTAACTGTTGAAACATTATTAACTTGTAGACAATCTACGATTTGATAATGTATCATACTTGATCGTGCCTGTAAAAATGGCACGCATTTTCATGTAAATTTATATGTTTATATGAAAATAAAATTATTATTATTATTGCTACTCAGCAGAAGTGGCAGTGCACACATCACTGTTTTGTGGTCGCTCCCTGGAACCTCAGAACCTACTAGGGTTGAAAAGGGACTTAAATTGTGGGAGAAGATTAAGTCTAGTACGTTATTACCTCTTGTGGGAGTAGTGACAGTTTGTTTCCAGCCAAGTGCACCCAGTGTGCCTGAGAACTTATCAAATTTAGTTGGGCCTGCGGGTATATCCCAGTTGATTTCAAGTAAGTTAAAGTCCCCACATAGGATCTTATGATCGTATTGTAAGTCGGATAATTGCTCCAGAGTAATAATAAGTTGGGTCTCATAATTTCTAAAGGTGCCAGGTGCTCTGTAGGTGCATCCAATTAATGCTGTTACGTTATTTAAGTGTACATTAACCCATAGAGTCTCAGGCATGTTAAGTGTACTACTTTCTAGCTGTGATACAGTAAGTGCATTCAGAAAGTACATGAGACAACCCCCTCCCTTACCACCTTCCCTGTCACACCGAAAGTGTGTAGTTATATAAGCTTATTTCTTCATCCAGGATGTTCGAATGACACCAAGATTCAGTGATGACAATTACAGGGGGTTTGTATATTACTGTGAGTGCTCCGATAATCAGCAATTTATTTAGAACAGATCTAGCATTTATGAGGACTAGGTAAAGATGAGAGTTGAAATAGCATTTGAAGTATTTACGTTCGTTGGTCAGCCCCGAATATGGTTCAGCACCCAGTAGTTCTGCTTGACATGACGATCCTATGTTAACAGGAGTTTCAGAATCACGCTCACCTGTGTCTATCGAATTGGTGTGTGCTGTTTTCGGCGAAGAATTAGGAGTTGGAGCACTGGATTTGCTATAGACTAAGGAATTTTTATTTTTAGTTAGCCTAGAGAAGTGGGTAGGATTCTTTATTTGACCCATACTTGTGCAAGTGTCAAGTATGCTTAATGGATACGGGTGCACTAGACCGTTCCTGTTTTCATGCAAGGAGGGAACCAGCACTAGTGGTTTAGGAGTGTTAACATCCCTACCAGCTATTTTTTCAACGCCGACAGGGACGCAGGGGATAAAAAATGATTGGATCCTTGTGATGACCACGGCTTATTATTCCACCTATTGTTTGATGCTAGTTGTGTCCTTGTGTGGGTTTCGTGTGTACTGCATTGTGGGTTAGTTCCCAGCAGACTTGTACTATAAATCCGGTCAAAATTTGTTTGTGTGCTATACTCTGAAGACCCTGAGTTGTTGGTAGCCAAGTTCTGACTATTACCACTTGTACTATTGAGGGTTGCATTGTTGTGACATTGGATATTAGTGTGTGCCATGGTGCGATTTCGCACGTTGTGAGTGCTAATACTATTGACCATGGGGAGTTTGGCTTTATTTAAGCTGCCACTGTTTTTGTTGGTATGATTTAGGGGCATATTTTCCTTATCTTTACCAATGGAGTTATGGCTAGGAGAGGACAATGTCGAATTTCGGGGGGCTTTGACTTTTTCTGGGGCTATTTAGTGGCATGTTAGATTCCGCGGTGATAGGTGGTATGGTTTTATTATTTATTTGGTTACAGTCCAGTGGCCTTTCGGCTGGTGTTGCACTCTGAGGGGATAATTCTGTGTGTTTTGAGGGGACGATGCGGTGGGGTCTATTGTATCTCTCACAGGGTTGGGAATAATGGCTACTTGCAATGTTCCATTACTTATTTCAAAACTAGGCTTCGTGAGATAATTGTATGCGCGCCTTTCTATGACTGTTTTGTCCACCGCAACCTTTATAAGTTCGTAGTTTCTGGCTTGCGATAGGGTCTGTTGGGAGTGGATGAATTTTCTGGTCTCTGCCGGTGTTTCGAGCTGAGAGCGAATAGGACAACACTTTTCATGTCGACTCTTCTTCAGCCTACAGCACTTAGTCTTTGATTTAGGCATTTTCGCCTGACTAAGTAAGATGCGCTGTACCTTTTTTAGTGCATCATTGTCCGGAATGTTGTAGACAATAGCACTCAGTTTTGCGTCGAGTCGTTTTGTTACTTCTGTGGTAACAAAGTTAATGAGGTCATCTACCTTAGTTACCGATTCTGTGTCAAGCTTGTTGAGGTTTACAGTTTTCATGAGGATAGTTAAGGGTGTCAGTTCACAGACCTGCGATCTGATATCGCTGGTCTGATCTGATAATTTGGATATCTCGGTATTGGTTTTAATATTTCCAGCATTTACTGACTTATTGTTTTTTATTTCCCTTAACTCAGCCTTAAGTTCTCCTATAGACAACTTTAAAAGTTCTATCTCTGAAGATAGTACTGAAAAAGGGCTTGATGGCAGGAGTATTTCGATAGGCACATAAGGTGTAGGAAGGGGTTTTGTATGAGCAGAGGGTACTGAATTTTTAGGAGTAGTGCTAATACTAGCTGTCAGTACAGTTTTATCTTCAGTTCCAGCTCGACACCTACGGCATACAAGTGAGTTATGTGACTCACTATAACCGTTTGTAGGGGGGTGTTGCTTGATGTAGCAATCAAGGACGTTGAATTAGTCGCCAGGTTTACAGGGGATTGAGTTCGTTGCTTTTTACGTTGATTAACCATAACTATTAGAAATGGGGGTTAATGGTTACAGGTGTGGAAGTAGTATAGTACTTGTGCAAGTATTACAACAAGATAAATTTTGTGTAACGAATCACGCGAAAATGTAACTCAAAATTTGAAGGTACCGTGATACAGAGAAATATGGAACAAAATACCTGAGAAAATACGACTAGCAATCACATTGGCCTCCTTTGAAAGGGCACTTAATGACAAGATAATTTAGTTCCCAAGTGATACCAGTGCTAATTCCCTTCTATGAGTTTCACAAATCATTGTCCCGTTTAATGTATGAACTTGGAGAATACACCTGATGTTTGATTTGCCTCCATTTATAATTCCAGACAAAAAAGCAGCAGTCGTGACAATAACACCAACTCAACTAAGGGTTAATTGGACTATATATACCTGATACAGAGGGTGAACCATAACCAACATACTAATGAAATGTGAGAAAAAGGTAGGAACTTGCCGCAACACCACATGGAAAGATATAAGTTTCTTGGACATCATTTATAATCCACCAACTGGTCTCCTTTCCATAAAGAATGCGGCGATGTTACATCCACAGTGGCGAGGAAATACATAAATCTACAGCTGCTGTTGTAAACACTCAGTGCAGGTAGGAGCCGACAAAGTAATGCATTTAAAGCATATGCATACTTCCCATGGTACGGCGACTCTCTGCGGAATATGTCAAAATCCAAATCACTGCCTATACAACGCCAATAAACCTGGATATCTATGAAATAACAAAAACATGCTGACAGCTGCATCTCGGATCACACTGATTCATCCGATGGTAATATTCTGCTCCTGCTTACCTTATTCGACATTTTGTATGGAATGGTTCGCGGTCATTCTGGTTCCAGATCGAAAAGAATAAAAATTCACCGGTTGCTGAATCAATAGTACTTCTCTGCATGTTTAACTGTATTCCAACTGCTGTGATAAGCCTTCTGCAGATTATGTTGCTTAAAACATCGTTTACGATAAACTAAGCATCGTTTTTATAAACCATTTTTACACTTTTGTGAGTAGCCCACCATATCGACCAAATGTAACGCAACACTCAGTTGTTACGCGCATTTTCGACAAATTCGAACAATAATGGTGCCTAGGATTATATCATATAAATTGTTTTAACTTATGCAAAGTGTGTTTACTATCATTATTCCATTATCCTCCCTCGTATATATATATATCTTGTGTCAGTGAAAAATTTTAAACATGCTTACTCCGTGTGTACATTATTATCATATTGATGAAGCCTGTCAACTGTCATGTGCATTAAAAGACAGTATATTACTATAAGATTCATTTTACTGTTATAATATGGAGTTGACTTCAAGCTTTATTTATTTTTCCAAGCATCTGTAATCCATCCAACGAATACTTGGGTATTTTGTTAATGCGAAGACAATATTTCTAAATTTCTTGGTGTGATCCATTGAATCACTAGCTATCAGATTTTACACACAAACTAGAGACAGAATGACAGCAACCGTAAATCACGTACTTTAAATATGTAATTTAAACAATACTTATGCATGCCTATACAACTGGTGTATCCCACATCGCTTGGAAAAAATATGTACCTTATTATGTTATCTTCACTAACTATGCTTACTAATCGTATGTGTAATTTATCGAATTGATGATGCCTGTAGACTGGCGTCCCTCATGTATAAAAATGAGAATATATTATTATTAATCCTTCTTAGGCTAACGCTCCAGGTTGGAAATTCCGCAAGTGGTTTGTCCTCTGACTTTCGACTCTGAGCAGCTTCCATTAGATACAGATTCCTAATATCTCGCACCAACATTTCACAACTTATTCTCACCCATACCGTCCTAACCAACCCATCACCACTACATAGTAGCCTTTCCACCACTCCCAAAGGCCATCTACCTGTGGCATATTTATCTGCTACCAAGGCTATATCACCATTCCTTAAGTTTCTGCACAACTTTTTCCCCTTGTCTCTGGTTTGCAGTGTTAGAACATACTCCCTTAACCATCTTTTCCAAAATGTATCTTTCATGTGCCTGGCTTGTTTCCATTTTTAATCGTGGATATTCGTTCCGCGCTCGTGACCTCTCAATAAAATAATTTATTTAGGATTAACACATCGAAATCTTTCATGTCGTCCCTTTCAGGTAATAGTGGTCATTTAGTATTCGTTCAGGTTCACAAAAAAATGTCTCCAACGTTTCGTCATTCAAACTCTGGTTTTTAATTATAGAGCTTAAATTACGCCTGATAATTTCTATAAGTCTTTCTCGTAGCCCACCTCTATGGATAGCATATGGTGGGTTGAAGCGCCAGTCGATGTTTTCCATCCCTCTCAGGACAAATTAGGCTCGGACTAGCGTTATTTCAGAACTAAAAGACTCAATTCAGCACCTAGGTATCATTGTAAGCATGACCAGCGTTATTTGAGAAAATGGTGGGTAAATAAGAGCTTCAGCTACCATAAAAAGGCCTTATCGATGAATAGGTTAGAATAAGTTTATGAATATACTAGACTTGGTGGTATTGCGGTCTAAGTGATAAATCGTATTAATCACCGTTATTCAAGATATGCTATGAACCGCAAATGCTCGGCTGAAAAACGTAGTAAATAAGGCACAGATCATTTTAATTTCTAAGTGACTTTTAAAGCGCTCTCTTAACGAAACAATCAACTAAAGTATTCTTTAAACTGTCAGTCTTAGCCTTTTGAAAGGAAAGGAAGTGTAACTGCAGTTTATACATACATGTTTATATTCTGAATACAAATGGGAATAAAAAGGTAATACAAATATTTTCACAAAAATAATCGATTAACAGGGGCACGTCGTAATCTTAAAGTTGTTTGCGGTTCATTTGCTAGCAAACTGTCCAACCTTCTGGTAAACTCCGCTATTTCCCGCAGTGCAGCATCCGGATTTCTTCGGTTCAGACTGTTGAGACGATATCTTAAGCGTTCATAAGCATTTCGAAACACGTTGTTTGGTTCCGGCATTAACCGGATGGCCCTCGGAATGTTGTCCGTTGTGTTATATACACGTGTCCACCTCTCACTATTCCTCAGAATATCTAAGAGTAACATTTAAAGAAATGGAACATACCACAATTTAGATATGAGTTCAAGAACGCCTCAACGACATGTGCACAAGGCAAATTGTATGCGCAGTATGTCCAACATGTGCATTTCGCCTCGTTCCTGTTTACGAAGAATATATGACCACCTTCTGCGTTAACAACTGAGTTAGAAGATATTGAATGGAAGAAGAAGGAACGCCTTTGTAAATCTAACACAACTGTCTGGGCAGCAAATGGTGTGATACTCCATAAATGAGACTTCAGGGAATTAGGTACCTAGGATAAATCGTAAATTATCTTCGAACTAAAATCGTAATTGTATTATTTAGCAAGCATCCACTGGCCCTGACGTATTTTACGCATGGTTGTGTGGTCGATCCACCTCCATATTTTCCATAGCGTCAGTTCCATAGGATCACCTTTACGTAGATATCTTTTCAACTGCCTATGAGCATTCTCAACTCTGTTGTTAGTATTGTTCCCCATGCTGATGGTGAACCTGTTGCACGATGCAGCCCAATATTTGCGTGTTCTTAGCCAGTACCTTCTAATGTAAGCACCAGCCTCAGCGTCTACAATACTTATGAGGTTTAGGTAACGCCAAAACCTTTGGCAATATACTCTGATTTGCTAACCTACCTGTCATAACTGCGCGTGTGCGCCATTCGATACAACCACTTTTTAACAAGCTGGTTTGGGAACTGTTTTCCCTATGTCAGTTAATGGGAATGTAACTTACCTTCCTTCTGAATGCCTGGCATACATGGAAAAGACACAAAACAATATTGCAACTAGGGAATTCCTCCTTTAGGGCTTTCATCTGTGCAGTTGCACAGTCGACAGTGAATGTTAATGTTTTCGATGTATCCACCATAAATCTCTTAAACGTTTGCAATATCTCCTTGATATCTGCAAACGTTTCTCTCCTAGTAAGAGCAAACAAAACAGTCCTTCCTCTTCCGAATCCATCAGTCACAACAAACTGATATAAAGGCCATCTGTAACAAATTTGGAAAAGGAATTATACCTTGTTGTACTGAAACTTACCCCATCTTATTCGTTTTGTAAGTACAATCGATTCCAACTACTTCTGGAAACTTATGATACACGTCTATCATATCATTACGAGCAAAAATGATTTTAGATACAAAGCCTGCGTTGTCCTGCAAAACTTTAACTGGACCTGTCTGCCTCAGTCGATGAAGCAGCTCTTCCAAACAACCAATTTCTATTCTACTGCACCATTTATTTTGATAGGACTTACGTTTATTTATCTTAGCCCGCATGTTTTTAATATCGTTATACAGGAGCGCTTTTCCGAACTTCTCATGTGCTAGATCCATGATTTCATGGACATCAGTATTCCTTTCAATGAACGGTTGGATAATTGCCATTTCTTGTGATGATAACCGACGTCTAGATACATCGGTGGACATAAAACTTGCTGTGCAGGGATGGTTATGCACAGTTTTGTACTTGGTTATCATGTATACGTTGGATTTCCGCTGGACTAGAATTATTGACTGACATGATGTACTTTTGAACCTTAAAATTTTTAAAATTTGCACACGCAGCCAACTTACCCTCTGTTCCTAAAGCCAGCACCTCGGGGAGCACGATGACTTCCAAAAGTGCATTTAAACTTAACAAACTTGTAGTCATCAGCACCGGGTCGATCTTTTTTACTTGAATCAACACGATAGGATGTATTGGATTCCTTTCAAAGAAATAAAGAACAACTTAGTTAGTACCTTCATAAATGTGTCTAAAGCTTCCTTAAATTGTGTCCATGTATAAAATATACAACACAACATTATCCTTTGGAATATAGCTGTTACATCACACAATAAAGATGATATATTTCTTGAAGTAGACGCAGTAGGAGTACTTTGCAACATCATTTAATCGTTTTAACAATTCCTAACGTGCACAACACTATGACTTCAAGTAAATAAACACTAGTATACATTTCAATGCTTATATACCACTGGCCATGACCTTGTCAATTTACTTCATTTATGCTGACGTAGTACGCACAATTCCCACAAATCATTGAAGTGACAACTTAAAAAAGTAGATTAGTTACTACATACATATTTCTACATGTAATAATTCAGGACACATTAAATTTATAGAAATGGTAGTTGAATTATATTTGCCTAGTAACCAAAATGGCATACATCCTATTTTGGACTTAAAATAAATGCATCAAAATTATTGTTGATTTATATTCACTTTCTGGACATTCCCATACATCTCAATATACTTTAAACATCAACAATGCATCCAAATAGCGTGTGACTGTCACACTACACTCACACCAAAAAAATTAACACGCCATTATATTATGGTAAGGTAAGCCCGAAATTTTACTGACTGTAAATTTCCGTGTAAAAATAAAGAGATTGGCGCTTTAATTTATATTTTAGACCAATAAAAAGCCAGCTAGCCAACAGCCAATAAAAAACTGCCTATATCTATTTTCCATTAAAAGACAGTATATTATTATAAGATTCATTTTACTGTTATAATATGGAGTTGACTTCAAGCTTTATTTATTTTTCCAAGCATCTGTAATCCATCCAACGAATACTTGGGTATTTTGTTAATGCGAAGACAATATTTCTAAATTTCTTGGTGTGATCCATTGAATCACTAGCTATCAGATTTTACACACAAACTAGAGACAGAATGACAGCAACCGTAAATCACGTACTTTAAATATGTAATTTAAACAATACTTATGCATGCCTATACAACTGGTGTATCCCACATCGCTTGGAAAAAATATGTACCTTATTATGTTATCTTCACTAACTATGCTTACTAATCGTATGTGTAATTTATCGAATTGATGACGCCTGTAAACTGGCGTCCCTCATGTACAAAAATGAGGATATATATTATTATTATTAAATGTTTTATACAAATTTATTATGTGCTTTTATTCGTTTTTGGTCGTCCTTTTCAAACTTGTACACGATCGAGCCACTCGAGCATCCGAGTTGCCAACCGATGGCTACCAGTCTCAAGAGCAAACATTCACTGTTCACGTCCATTGACATACCTCACACAAGACTACACATGAATTTGGAAAGTTTTAGTATCGATGGCAGATTACTAAGCTGGCCCAGGGAATTTCCCATAGAGAGGAGGCAGAGGGTTAAGATCAACTCGAAACTCCCCTTTTGGACAGCAGTACGTAGTGGAGTGCCACAAGGCACGGTACACGGACCTCTTCTATTTATTTTGTACGCCAGGTCGGAACACCTTAGAGGACATAGCAGGGGAGTTCAAAAGCCAAGACGAAACCATATTGCTGTTGAGTACTTTTTCTCACATGCATTCACAAACTCTTGGAACTGACTCTCAGAAGACGTGGTGTCTGGAAACTCAACTGACTAAATCAAGAAAGGTTTGGAAAACCACAGAAACTTACTAGAAAAGGATTAACATTAGTTTAAAAACTTCTGTCTTCAACAAATAAGTCTGAAATCTAAATAAAAGTGGAGGTAGGACACTACCAAGCACAATCCCACTTGTGATCTTCAAAGAATGAGTCAATACTGACCGAAATTCGGTCATTTGTACTCCGTCACTTAGAAATGATTTTAACCAGTTCAATAATGGATTTGCAAATTCCACATGAGTACAGCTTCTCAAAGAGAATACTGCGAGATACCATGTCAAATGCCCTAAATATATCGAAGTAGAGAACAACGACTAGTTTACGTGCTTCGCGGCTACTAGTGATGCAGTTGAAAAGTCAAAGTGGCAAGTAACACAGGATCTATTTTTGAGATATCCGTGTTGAGACCTTGTAACAAGATCTTTCCTAAGTAAGTAGTCTGACAATTGATCTTTTACAACTTTCTCCATGATTCGCGAGATAACCGGGGTTATATTTATGAGTCTGTAATTTCGGACGTTTGCCTTATCACCAGATTTGTGGTGTGGAAATATGAAGCTAGATTTTCACCCACTAGGATAAGTGCCAGTGTCCATAGATATTGAGAAGAATTCAGGAAGCAATAGGGGTATATCACGCCCACTGTTTTGAAAATTACTGAAGCAAGGCCATCCGGTCCCGTACTAGGGGAGGGTCTAGGGCTTTTAACTGGCTGTTCTATCTATTGGTTGGTGAACACAATGCTTTCGAGGGAAGACCTAGTAAGGGGGGGCGGTTTCATCGGGCATACGTCTTTCTAAACTAAAGTTCGAAAACCACTCACTGAAAGGTTCACAGATGGTGGTGGGCTCATTGTAGATTATTTTGTCGTAAAGTAAGTAGGAAGGATCCCTCGTTGACCACACTCGGCCTTTTTGAAGTGTTGTTAGGTTGTAAACTTTGTGGGTATATCTTAGTGCATTCAGCTCTTCATCGAGGTCGTTTTGAGAACGTAAGCTCTCGATAGATTCAAGTGACTCGTGAATTGAGTGCAGTAGTGATGTCAGGGTATTTGAAGATTGAACGATCAATTTATTGTTATTTGCTCAAACCCATATCCTCCATACTTTTCGTGAGAGTCATTGACACTGCAGTCATCGTATCATCGTTCGCTGTTCTTTGGAACGCGGAGAAAAAACTATCAGAATTATTATCGTGATTTATTGTTATAACATTTATTCTTAGAACTTGTGTATAATAACCTTATTGTTGGTTACATATTGGCGTAAGAACAAAGGATTCTCGAGTCGTCAATCTGTGTTCTGGTTTTTGGCATCGGTTATTACACATTGTTTCTGAAAGTCTTCCAGGGTCAACGTGAGATCCAATGTAGTAAGACCTGGACATTGACAATTGATATATGCTTAGTGGAATAATACTATTTCTTCAGCTTTCTTACATTATCGTTTTATGCCCTTGGAATGTATTCAGCTTGGTTTCTACTAAATTTCACCACCTTCTTAAAAGCAGCAATATCTAGACAAAGGTTAGCACTCCTGCAAAATAGGGACACTACAGCCTTCAGGGAGTCAATGGTAAAATAGTCATCCCACCGACAGAGTCGAATGAGTCCTTGGACTAATCCCCAGTCTGTGTGTTTGTCACTGTGGCATATCACGCTTTCTGAATCTTGTTTGTTCCATGTATTCAGTGGCGAGAAAGGCAGAGAGCAGAGTACCATTTTATGGTCACCACTGGAAAATCTGTTACAAACATAGGTGAAGACTGGGATCGTGTCGTGACAAAACACAAGGTCCAACATGTTGTCATTACGAGTAGGTGTCTGGACGTGTTGTTGCTACCCATAACAGTCGATAGTGGCAAGTAATCAATCGAAGCGTTGGGGGCCGAAACTACTTGACCAATTGAATTCTGGAGGATCGAAGTCCTTTGCAATTATTTTGTAATTACCATTAAACGATGAGGCGTATGCAGACGATTTAGCTAGTAACGCATAAGTTTCTCTTGTTGAGTTTGGTGCTCGATAAACTCAACCTATGAGAAATTTTTACTTATGCACATCAAGTATAGAGGTTGGGGTTCATGATTCTCTTATCAGGGCTATAATAGGATTGGCGATTAATAATCATGTCCTTAGTTCAGGTATCTTTTAGATTGAGTAACGTGCATTAATCAGTAATATCGTGAATAAGCCACGCAATACTGCACACTGGCTTAAGATATCACCATATCTAATTCTATTTGTGCGTCAGCAGGGTAAGAGTTTATGGATGATAAGAGGGTCGGACTGGGTGTCCATACATCGCGGTTAGGGTGCAGTGGGTTGGTTCTAGGTTCCATGGGTCGTACCAGTGATTCAAATCACCTAAAAATTCACTGTTTTCCTTAATGTACAGGTAGCAGTAGATTGGGATGGGTTGTGGATTGAAAGGTATAGCATTGTTAGGTTCACCCATCAATTTACAATTCAACATACCGGTGCGCGTCTTAGTGCTGTTTTTATAACCAGAACAATATTCTGGGGGAAGTTGCTTCGGTTACAGGACTTTGGGAGGGGTTGGGAACTAAGTTTCTAAAAGGTGGAGTATGCTGAAAACCACCAGATATACTTGTGTTCCTAGAGGATTTCTTTGTACCAAGTGTGGGTTTGTTGACACGCTTACTCTGAGCAGGCTTATTGAATACAAAGTATTCTTCACCGTCATTAGTCTCAATCTTGGGAAGTTTGTTCACCGCTCTGAGGTTGCTCCGTTAGGGTGAAAGTTTGTTAGAGCGATTTGCTGCAGTTCTAGCTCCGATTCGGATAAGATTTTATTTTGATAAATCGCACAGTGTTGTACAGTTATATTAAATGATATAACTGTGCAACACTGTGTGATTTGTCAAAATAAAATCTTATCCACAATGGAGTTATACTCTACCACAGTGCCCAAGTTTTATACTTATATCAGCTGTTTTAGCTATTTTAACACCTTTCAGTGAGGCTTTATTTACAGGGAGACTGACATCTAAATCAGTTCTAATTCCATTTGCAGGCGTGATTGTTGTGTAGTTCGCTGAATGCTACTGTCAGTACCAGGTAACTGTTGCTGTACACGATTCACTTTTGGAAAATTTAAGCCAGAGGTGACCAGATTGTCAGTACGCATTAATCTGCAATGTCATGGTGTTTTCTCTTCAGCCATGGTCACAGACTTAAATTTGCTATACAATCTAAAGTGATACTAAAGTTAAGTAAGCTTACTAGCATCAAGAGAATAAGTGAACTTAAAAGTGATGGTGTAATTAGCCGGGCACACTTTCTGCGAAGTCTTTTGCATTCACATAGCACACTGGTCATGCCTCAACAATTCAGGACTGTGTTTTATGGTCTTTAGAGGCACTGATTCTGGGATGTTGTAAACTATAGCTTGGTGAGAAGAGGCTATACTCTACATCACTTCAGCAGCGAAGCGGTTAATCAGATTTTCAGATTTACCTAGGTTGTCCGGAGATATTTTAGAATTTTCTTCCAACAGGCAGGCTATGGGTTGTAAATCCGCAACCTTGTTTTGAGTTACTTCCAGTAGAGACTTAACCTGGCCAATATCAGAACGGTTCTCCGTGATGTTTGAGATCGGTAGTGTCATGCTAATTTTTCCTGAACTTCACTTATTTGCCTCTGGATATCTCTCACAAAGCGGTTTAATTTACAGAACTCAGAGTTCTCAAATGGAACACCTTTCACTTGTATCACAGGAGTGAGAACTGCACTCGGGCCGTTTTGTGAGCTAGTAGTTGACACTTTATTACAGACTAGTAATGTAGTTATAACCGAGGTCGAGCCACTATCTAAAACATTTGTTTCTAGGAGCACATTTTTAGAAATTTGGACCATAATTTTAAGGATTATATATCAATAAGCTATAAATGGATATCAGAGAAAACACGTGCAAAAATGTCACCAAATTTGAACGTACTGCGCGCACACATAAAAGCATCAACATGATTGACATAACGTTTGACCAGCGTGATCATATTTGACAAATGAAATTTGAAATGGAACACTGTCTTATGACATAAAAGTGGAAAAATGGGAAAAAACTAGAAACTTTATGAAAAGTTTGTAATGTTTGTAAAGTAATGGAGTAAGTTATAAGATACTGGTTTAGGTTTAAATTTTTATCGTTAATATACTTATAGTCAGTCGACCTCATGCGGGAACTACGGATGGTTGCGATAATGGAAGATAACGTAATGAGGTAAAAACCAGCATAGTGTCCCTAAGTAAGCTTTTTCCTCTTCTCTTTCAGAAAAAAACGCTGACGTAACTCTGCTGAAGCTAGAAGAGAACCGTTTAGCTGGGATTGCTATAAACGATGACAATTAGCTCTGTACCCGCTCACTTCAAGCTTTATTAGTTTACAGTACACAGGTCTCACGCCCTCTTTGTCTTCTTCCTTCTTTGGTTGTCGCTGTTGCTACTGTGCATTACAGTAGGAAGAAAAGCGATACACAGGTGCTAGAGTAAGAAACACAGGATGCACGGCTTACAATCACTATCATTTCATCAACTAATAAGCGTTCAAAAATTTGTAAAACTCCACAGTAGGTAGTAAATGCAGCATTATTTTTGGTATTAGAAAATAAAAGGGACCAACTTTGTGATGACGAACAAATTTCTGAATGGAATTTGTTCCGTCATTCACTGTATGTGCTAATGACATTCTCACTATCTACCAAATGTAGGTTCTAGTTAATTCAAAACACCGTTCAAGTAATACAAACGTGGAAGGAAGCAGTACTGTAAATTTGCAGTGCTCCAATGCAGTACCTTCGAAAAGAGAAGACAGAAAGGAATAGCAAGAGAGGCGCAGAGGCAGCCGGGAAATATTATTAATTTAAATAAACAAATGAGATAAACGCGGGGTTCAATCATTTTCCTTATCACTAAGAATTTATATTCACTGAATTATATATATATAACTTCAACGCGTATCTCAGACTGTATAAGGTGTGCTTGCATCATTTTATAAATCGTCGATAACTGTACCCTCACATGCAGCCGATGGAGCCTTAGGGGCCACAAAAACGGCCACCCCTATCTCTACAGCCTTGGCCGCACAGGCCCCGGTTCGAGACAGTCATTTCAATGTTGATGCACCCTGTTTTCATATTCAGCAAATGTATCGCGGAATCCGCAGTCCTCGACATGAAATCTAAGTTCGGTACGCTTCGCAAAATCACACATTCCACCCTCGAAGCAGGTTTAGTTCGCTTCGATGAAGATGATGGTTGACATCGAAAGACTCTCAATCAGGGATTTGTTGGTAACATAAAGGTTATGGTGCCAACAAATGCAAGAGTATATCCTGCTGCACATTCGGCAGCGAAGAGCCGAAACATGATACCGACAACGTCACTTCTTCTGTGTTACAGACCGTAGCACTGGGAGAGGCTTCCTTTTAGGCACTTAGGAAGGGGTTAGCAGGATCCCACCCACAACTGACGAGCACCTGCTGCCAACATCTTCACAGCTTCGCGCTGTAAATGGTGCACCTGTCAGTGCGTGTGGGAGAAAGTCCTTAGACCTTAACTTTGGCCTGCGTTGCTCATTCTGCTGAGTTTTCATGGTGGTAGGTGTGACTACTGGTATCATTGGTATAGATCTCTTTCAACAATACCACTGACTGGAAGATGCTGGCAAATACAAGCTAATCTATTCATCCATGAAGTTTTCAGTCTCCGATAGTCCCACATACAACCCCTTATAAGCCCAGTATACTTGACACCTGCCACTGCTGGCCCACATTCTGACATCCTGCAGTTTTTGCTGATCTTTTCGAACTGGCTCGCGGAATCCCATGCATGACTCCTAATCTCACTCATCACTTCATGACGACTGGCCCACATTTTTTGAAAAACCACGGTGATCGTGTTCGGAAAACTCCAGTCCGTTAAGGTTGAGTTTGAAGATATGTTAGGGGTGAGGATAATCAGACCATCCTGCAGTCCGCGTTCTTCACCCCCATATTTCGTCCTCAAGAATAATGGGATGGACTGGGGACCTTACGGTGACTACCTCAGGCTCGACGCTCACACTGTTCCAGATCGTTACCCTGTCTCACACACACCATCTGACTTCATCTGCCAAGGGTGCCACAGTGTTTGACAAACTTGAATTGACAAGAGCCTACCGTCAAATTCCAGTTCACCCCTATGGTATCCCTAGAACATCAGTGACCACTCCGTTTGGCATCTTCGAATTCCCTCGAATGCCTTTCGGTCTTCGAAAGGCCAACCAGATGTTCCAACGTTTCATCAACGATGTTGTGTTCTAATCGGATTACGCTTATGCCAACCTAGATGATGCTATCGTGGCTAATCCAGATAATAGACTCACCGTATCCATTTGGAGGCAGTTTTCGAGGGGCTTACGACGTACTCTCTGGCACTCAATATAGACAAATGTCAGACTGGTACACCCTCACTGACGTTTTGAGGTCGTTTGGCGGTACGTTCGAAATTGGTGACATTTTTGCACGTGTTTGCTCTGAAATTTATTTACTGCTTATTGTCATATAATTCTTGAAATTATGGTCCAAATCTCTAAAAAACGTGTTCGTAGAAACACAATTGTTTTAGATAGTGGCTTAAATTCGGTTATAACTGCATTACCGCCTGGTAATACAGTATCAACTACTAGCTCTCAAAATGGTTTGAGTGCAGATCTCACTCCTGTGATACAGGTGAAAGATGTTCTGTTAGAGAACTCTGAGTTCTGTAAACTAAACCTCCTTTTGAAAGATATGCAGAGGCAAGTAAGTGAAATTCAGAAAAAATTAGATCAGTTTGATAGTATGTCACTGCCAATCTCAAATACCACGGAGAGCCGTTCTGATATTGGCCAGGTTAAGTGTTTACTGGATGTAACTCAAAATAAGCTTTTGAATTTAGACCCAATAGCCTGTCTTTTAGAAAGGCATCCTAAAATATCTCCAGACAACCTAAATAAAGCTGAAAATCTGATTGACTGCTTGGCTACGGAGGTGATGAAGCGTATAACCTCTTCTCACCAAGCTATAGTTTACAACGTCCCAGATTCTCTGCCCCTGAAAACTGTAAGACACAAAATCCTGATTTGTTGCGGCATGGCTAGTGTTCCATGTGAATGCAAACGACTTCGTAAAAAGTCTAACCAGGCTAATTGCCCAATCATTTTTAAATTCAGTAATTCCCTTGATGCTAGTAAGTTTACTAAATGTCAGGATCACTTAAGACTGAATAGCAGTTATAAGTCTATAACCGTAGCTCAGGATAAAACACCGTGTCAGCGCAGAATAATGCGTAGTAATAACCTGGTCACCTCCTCTAGCTCTAGCTTTGATTTACCAAATAAGGATCGTGCACAGCAACAGACACCTAGTGCTGAAACTAGCATTCAGCAAACTACACAACAACCACACCTGCCAATGGAACTAGGAACTGATTTAGATACCAGTACCCCTGTAAACAAAGCCTCATCGAAAGATGTTAAAATGACTAGAACTTCTGCAAGTTGTTCTAAGAAATTTCCCCCCAAACGTAGTAACCTCACCACGATGAACAAATTTCGCAGGGTTGAGACTAATGATGGGGAAGAATACTTTGTATTCAATAAGCCTGCTGAGAGTAAGAATGCCAACAAACCATCACTTGTTACGAAAAACTCCTCTCGAAACATAAGTACATCTGGAGGTGTTCCGCATGCTCCACCTTATAGAAAGTCAGGCTCCAAGACTCCTAAAGTCTTGCAGCCAAAGCACCTTCCTTCACAATTCCCTTTAAGTTATAAAAACAACCCGAAGGTGTATACCGGTATGACGAATAGCAGTTGGATGGGTAGACCTTCTGATGCTATGCCTTTTAACCGCCAACCTAGGCCCAACCTGTACTACCCTTATATCCAGGAACACATGGTAAATTTTCCAGGTGTCCTGAATCACTGGTACGACCCATGGCACCTAGGACCACCTCATTGCACACCAACTCCGATGTGCAGACACCCAGTCCGACCTCCTTTTCATTCATAAATTCTTGCGGTGCTGACGCACAAATAGATTTAGGTTATGGTGACATTTTAAGCCAGTTTGTAGTATCCCGTGACTTATTCACGATATTGCTAATTAATGCACGCTCCTTAATCAATAAGATATCTGAACTAAGGACATTATTATTAGTCGCCAAGCCTACTGTAGCTCTGATTACTGAGTCATGGTGCTCATCCTCTGTACTTGATGTGCATATAGGTATCGATGATTACACTGTACACCGTGCAAACAGAGATTGCAAGCGTGGTGGAGGATGTCTCATATATATACATAACTCATTTGTAGTCAGTAAGGTGGAAGATGAAACAATGAATAATGTACCTGACTCACTCTGGGTTGTCTTACATGGAGATAAGTACAAACTTCTCATAGGCTGTGTTTATCGAGCACCAAGCGCAACAAAAGAAACTGATGCGTTATTAGCTAAATCGTTTGCACATGCATCCTCGTTTAGTGCTAATTACAAAATAATTGCAGGGGACTTCAATCTTCCAGAAGTTAATTGGCTAACTAGTTCCGGCCCCCAACGCTTCGACGAATTACTTGCCACTATAGACTGTTATGGATGGCAACAACACGTCCAGACACCTACTCGTGGGGACAACATTTGGACCTTGTTTTTTGTCATGACACAATCCCAGTATCCACTTATGTTGGTAATAGATTTTCCAGTAGTGACCATAGAATGGTACTCTGCTCTCTGCCTTTCTCACCACTAAATACAGGAAACAAACAAGACTCAGGAAGCACAATATGTCGTAGTTACAAATATACAGACTGGGGATTAGTCCAAGAACTTATTCGACTCTGTCAATGGGATGACTATTTTACCACTGACTCCCTGGAGGCCTTAGTAACCCTGTTTTACAGGAATGTTACCCTTTGTCTAGATACAGTTGCTCCAAATAAAATAGTGAAATTAAGTAGACACCGAACTGAATATATTCCAAGGGCACACCGTAATAAGTTAAGGAAACTGAAGAAACAGTACTATTCCACTAAGGACATATCACTATTGCTCTCAATCCACGAGTCTCTTGAATCTATCAAGCGCCTACGTTCTCAAAAGGACCTCGACGAAGAGTTAACGGCACTTGAAAGTACCTCCAAAGTTTATAACTTAACGGCACTTCTTAAAAAACGAATGCAGTCAGCGAGGGAAATCCCATACTTACTTCACGACAAAGTAATCTACAATGAACCTGCCACTATCTGTGAACTTTCAGTGATTGGTTTGCAAACTTTAGTTTAGAAACACATATGCCTGGTGAAACCGCTCCCCTTACTATCTCTTCCCTTGAAAGCATTGTGTTCACTAATCAACTAATAGTACAAGCAATTAAAAGCCTTAAACCTTCCACTAGTACGGGACCGGATGGCCTCGCTTCGATAATTTTCAAAAACAGTGGGTGTGATATACCCTGTTACTTCTTAAATTCTTCTCAATATCTATGGACACTGGCACTTACCCTAGTGAGTGGAAAACTAGCTTCATAATTCCACATTACAAATCTGGTGATAGGGCAAACGTCCGCAATTACAGACCCATAAATATAACCCCAGTTATCTCACGAATCATGGAGAAAGTTGTAAAGATCAATTGTCAGACTACCTAATTAGGGAGGATCTTGTTACAAGGTCTCAACACGGATTTCTCAAAAATAGATCCTGCGTTACTTGCCACTTCGACTTTTTCAACTGCATCACTAGTAATCGCGAAGCACGTAAGCTAGTCGTTGTTCTATACTTCGATATATCTAGGGCATTTGACATGGTATCTCACAGTATTCTCTTTGAGAAGCTGTACTCTTGTGGAATTCGCAACCCATTACTGAACTGGTTAAAATCATTTCTAAGCAACAGGGTACAAATAACCAAAGTTGGATCTGTATTGTCTCATCCTAGGCAGATCTCAAGTGGGGTCGTGCAAGGTAGTGTCCTAGGTCCACTTTTATTCACAGTTTACATTAACAGCATTTGCAAGTGCTTCACCTCAGGTAAACCATTCCTATATGCTGACGACCTCAAAGTCGTCTACTCCTGCTACACTCATGAATTAAGCGATATGGTAGATAAAATACATCTTGAACTAAGTAGCCTTGCAACGTGGTGTGCTGAATCCTGCCTAAATTTTAACATTGACAAATGCGGCTGGATTTGTATCGGCAACAGTAAGCTTGATCTAAACCTTGAAATAAATGGGCGAAAACTAGCTAAGCTCAATTCAGTCGTAGATCTCGGTATTAGATACTCTAGTAACCTAACGTTCGCTGAACAGACTGATTATGCCAGACGTAAAACGCGTAGGCTGATAGGATGCATAACACGCAATTTCTTTTGTTGTGAAACTAGGGTTTTATTATACAAAGTATGTGTCCGACCTATCTTAGAATACTGCCCGTTTATTCTTAGCGGACTAAGACAAAATGACAAGCTTAAATTAGAGGGAGTGCAACGGCAGTTTACCTCAAGAACTCTTGGTTTAGAAAGTAGTCTGGAATACCATGAGAGATGCGTAAGACTAAGATTAGAACCCCTCTGGAAAAGACGCCTTAAGCTAAACCTAATCTTTTACTATAAGCTAACTAATCTTCTCTTGCATTCCTCCGAGCCAATAACTAAACCTACCGCTGTCGTCAGTTACAATCTTAGAAATCATCACAACCTAGCTGCTATAGAGCACTGTCAGACTTACGTGCGGTACAACTTCTTCTTAAATAAGTTTTCAGTCATTTGGAATAGACTACCAGCTAATGTGCGCGATGCAAACACACTTCCAGTGTTCATCTCCTCAGTCACCAGACTGCTCAAAGATGACAATGCACTTATACGTCTGACTCTTACACCCTCTTTTTCACCCTACATAGATATTTTAAGTTGTTTAAACGTGTAGTTACAGCAAACTACAATTATAAATTTTAATATTATTGGAACTAGATGATTAACATTTCTACACAGGACAGTAATATTAGTTCACACATAATATAAAAGTTAGCATAACGGGACTAGTTAGTTTGTGTACCAAAATAACCACAGTTACTAAACAGAATATATATGTATATATTTATTAATCACTCCTTAAGGACTCCCGTTGCTTTCTTTTGCGTTGCTGTTGTTTGTCTTCTTTTTTCTCTCACCATTTCAGCTTCCATTTGACTTTTTGAATGAGAATGAATAATGTGGATATTTGACCATTTACAATGACAAATGATCTGCAAACATTATTGGTCCCGTATCTTTCAGTTGCCTGGTTAATAACGAATTAACTTTCTCCACGACGCAACCTGGATTACATTTGTGGAATATACTCTTATACCAATGGAAAAGTATCAATTTGTAATACAACTTCACGATTGTAGCTTATAACATAACTGATCGTATCTGTAAAAATAGCTTCCTTATTACCCAATTTGGATATAAATCAAATCAAAAATGAGATTCGGATTTGTACACACCCAGGTTATATTGAGGAATTACTTCAAGCTTTATTTTTTCCCAAGTATTTTTAATCCATCCAAAACTTACTTGGGTTTTTTTGTTAATGCGAAGACAACATTCCTATATTTCATGATGTGCTCCATTGAATGACTTGTTATATTGTGGAATAACTTCAAGCTTTATTTTTTCCCAAGTATTTTTAATCCATCCGAAACTTACTTGGGTTTTTTTGTTAATGCGAAGTCAATATTCCTATATTTCATGATGTGCTCCATTGAATGACTGGTTATCATATTGTTCCCACAGACCTAAAAAAATGGCATGCATTTTCATGTAAATTTATATGTTTATATGAGAATATACATTATTATAATTATTATTAAAACAAAAACGCCAGCAACCATGTAACTTAACCATAAACCGAATTTATGAAATTTAATTTATGCTTATCCATGCCTGTATATTTGGTGTGTCCTACACAAGTAGGAAAAAATGTGTACTTTATTAAAACATTATTATTAATTATGATTGCTAATCGTATATGTAATTTATCATATTGATGATGCCTGTAAACTGGCGTCTCTCATGTACAAAATGAGAATATACTATTATTATTATTATTATTATTATGTGGTCGATAGAGATGAAATGCGACCGTAGCCCAAAAGGGTGCAGGCCACTCATCGCTTCCCCAAACCATCATCCATAAAGCATTCGCGCACATTTCTTGGTATGGTGAGTTACTATTGTCGTTTTATTCCCCAGCGTTTTCATGTTTTGACTCCGCCGTCTAATCCCCTAAAAAGGAACTGTAAATCTTAAGAGTTCACTCCAGAAGCTCTAGACGCGTTTAAGACTATTAAGACGGCTATTACAGATGCCACGATGTCAGTACATCTGGATGCCCATCTTCCGACCAGCACCTCCATTGAAGAATCCAACACAGCCATTGGAGCTGTACTTCAACAACAGATGCATGCCTCGTGGATACCTGTCGCATTCTTCTCTCAACACTTGTCCGCATGAGAAACAGACTATGGCGCTTTTGGTGGAGGACTCCTGTCCATTGATGCTTCTATCAAACATTTTCGAAACTCCGTCAAAGGTCAGCAATTTACCCTATTAATTGACTACAAACCTGTAATGTATGCCCCTCGCACCACGACAGATTGTTACTCGCCACGTGGATTGCGTTACTTGGGCTATATCTCGCAGTTGACTTCTCACACTCAACACGTTTCTGGGGCTGACAACCCAGTGGCAGACACTTTATCTCGAATATGCACCGTGTGAGTGCCACCAGCCATTGAAGTTAAAAAATGGCTGAACCTCAGCTCAAGGATTTAGACTTGGAAACTTTTTCACAAGAAACCTCTCTGAGGTTAGAACGTATTTCTCCTGTTAGTAGTGAAGCAGTTATATTGTGTGATATATCTACAGGTACTTCTCGTCCCATTGTAGCCTTGTCATTACGCTGCACTGTATTTCACCGTCTCCACAACCTTTCATACACAGGAATACACGCAACAGACAAATCGATATCGGCCAGATTTGTGTGGCCTGGTATAAACTGTGATACACGTATTTGCATGACGAGGTCACTTCGTTAGACAGTGATGAGCCAGGTGTTGCTGATGCTCACTGTTGCACCCAGCACACAAAACGCATCATACAACTTTGACCAACTCCCACACACATTAAGTACAAGAAAGTGAAACTAGACTTTAGACTTCAAGACTGCACCCATGTTGCCGTACGTTGCAACACTACATAAACCGCCCTATGATGGACATTTCAAGGTTATCAATGGGAAAGAAAATTTCTGAGTTATCGATCGATTAGGCCACCATGACACAGTTATACTAGACAGACGCAAAGCGGCATACATGGAAGAACCATAACCCTCCGCTCTCGCTAACCCACCAACTTCCTCTGCGTCCAACCGCAACACATACACTACAACTTTTATGTGTTTGTGGCTCGTGCCCTGTGCTAGAATACTTTGTGAATTGGTGGACGTCTTACAATCTGTCTGTGTCTCAAACTGAAGGCATATAGGGCAGCATTAGTCGTGCTAACTCTTTTCCAGTCTGTGACACTTTGTTTGGGAGTTAAACATTTTCACCGCCCTAAGCGAGATACTTTTAGCCCTTTTCAACCCCTCATTATCCGATATATTATACATTATCACACTTAGTTTAGTACCCAGTCTTTTGACAACCTCAGTTCTGACGAAGTTTACCAAGGTGTCTACCTTAGTTACTAATTCTGTGTCAAGTTCACCAGGGTTCATGGTTGTAGTCAGTTTGTTCAGAGGTGTAACTTCACAGACCTGCGATTTTATGTGACTTAACTGTGTTGACATTTCAGATATGCTGGCCATACGTTTTGAACTTCCTACATTCATAGCCTTACTACATCTGAAATATCTCGCATCTCACTCTTCGGCTGTCCTACAGACAGCTTTATTCGTTCTACTTCTGAGGTAATTGTTGAAGCTGGACTTGATATCTGAAGTTCTGTGAAACGTTCATAAAGTGAAGTAAAGAGATCTACGTCAGGACCAGGTGCTGAGTTTGCAGAAGCGATGCTACCACTAGTTGTTTGCATATTTTCGTCAATTCCAGCCACGGTAGATGGTAGTGACACAGCAGCTCGACGCTTGCGGCATGTTGGCAAGCTGTGCGTCTCACTTCCATATTTTGTGATAGTTGTGTTGCTTGTTGTTGTAAACATATATGTGCTATCAGTCATCAGGTTAACAGGTGACTGAGTTTGTGGCTTTTTTATATGATTAACCATAACTAATTAATGAAAGAGTTATTGGTCACAATTATGGAACTACAGAAACACTTGTGCGAGTCTCACAGAAAAAATAGAAATATATAGAGAATGAAGCTAAAATAAAATACAAACGCTGAACTTACCGGTTGACAAATCAACATTTATGCGGAACTGTTCTTGTCACTCACTTTACAGTTCAACCGACTGAACTAGTGAAACGGTACTAATTTATTATTATAAATTAAATATATATAATAAATTAAATATAAATTAAATCATGCCTGATCAAGCCTGTAAAAATGGCATGCATTTCGTTTAAATGTGCTTGTTTACATGAAAATATCAAGTATCATCATTAACAACTGAATTAACTTTTTTCTTTGGTCTTCTGAAGGTCCTGGGTTTTAATAATAAGCCTCATGACGGTACTCCTCTACATATGTGCCTAATTTGGGGCGAACAATTTCGTTTTAAGTGTTCAAGGCCAATTTATTGAGGTATACATTTTAGTCAGTATACACTGTATGGCCTTATGAGTGCCAGCATCATATCAACGTTTGGTTATTATTCATTTGTAAAATCAAACTTACAATGACCAGATGCAAATGTTTGGACATAAATGTTGGTTTAAATGCTTAATTAGGAAAACTACATGGTTGTTTTGTTATTTCGTCCGGCGTAAAATATACGTGCACTTATTTTTATCTGTCCCTCAGGCCGCAGGATGTAACAACTAGCCAAGGCCATGAGAATGTTACCTACCAACGCCGTCAATGTAGTTGAAGATTGAACAATCAATTCATGATTGTTTGCCCAAACCCATATCCTCCATAATTTTCGCAGGAGCCATCGATACTGCAGTTATCATCTCATCGTTTCCTGTTCGTTGGAAGATAGAGAAAAAACTATCAGAAGTATTACTGTGATTTGTTATATATATATATTTCACATAAATTAAGCATTTACATGATTCACATACCGTTTGTACAGGCATGATCATATTTGACAAGTGCAGTCTGAAATTGAACACTTTTATGAAATGAAAATTTGGAAAATGAATAGAAAACTTTACAAGAATAGAATATAAGGTCTTGGTTTAATTCTAAATTATAATATTTAATGCACTCATAGTGAGTCAGATTCATGCGGGAATTATGAAATTTTGCGTTGATGGAATGTAAGAAGAGAGGTGATGTACATGTGCTGGAGTAAGCCACACTGGATCCAGACCGTTATTTTTATCATTTTATCAATCAATAAGAGTTCGAAAGTTTATAAAAATCCACATCAAATGGTAAGTACAGCATTATATTGGTATTAGCAGATAGAAGGGACAAATTGGTCGCAAAGTTAACTTTGCGATGTTGAACAGAATTCAGAATGGAATTTGTTCCGTTGTTCATCGTAAGTGCTAACAATATTCTGGATACCGCTCAAGTAATACAAATGTAGAAAGCAGGATTACTGTTCATTAGCAGTGCTTCAGTGCAATACCTTCGAGAAGTGAAGAAAACAGAAGCAGCCAGCAGATAATGATAATTTAAGTAAACAATATGCGATAACCGCAGTGTTTATTCTCCTTTTTTTGTTATAACATTTATTCTTAGACATTGTGTATAATAACCTTATTGTTGGTTACATATTGGCGTAAGAACGAAGGATTCTCGAGTCGTCAATCTGTAGTCTGGTTTTCGGGACTCAAGAATCCTTTATTCTAACGCCAGCATATAACCAACAATACTGTTATTACAGAGGTCTAAGAACAAATGTTATAATAATAAATCACGATATTACTTCTGATGGCTTTTTAATCTTCCTTCTAAGCAGCGACCAATAAGATGATGACTGATGGATTGTTGACTCCGCGAGAAGGATGGGGAAGTTGTGTTTGAGCAAACAACCATGAATTGGTCGTTCAGTCTTCAACTGCATTGACACTCCCCGACAAAAAAGGGATCCATCCCCTTTTTCCGTCACGACCAATATACGTTGACTTGGATGCCAGAGCGAGAACCTGGGTCACACGGACAAAGCTGAAATGGAAAACAAACATAAAAGCCAACGCATCACGGGCATACGGACAGCACAATCTCACACATCGACGACGACCCACGCCTTCCAGTTAAAGGTATCCCCTTGACATCTTGCAACACAATCGCCACTTGCTAGAACGACACTTGCAGAATGCAACGTGACCATAGCAGCACATCATGATACTCTTCGCACATCCTCTTATCTATTCACTACCATGTCTTGATGTAATTCCTTTGAAGAATCACAGGACTTACGCCACTATGCCTGCTACCCTTTTCAGGTTGGCGATTGTAAGTTGAAGAATGTCCGGACACAACGAAGATTAACCAGCAATTACATTAATTGGAACCCACCCAATCGTTTAATACAAACATATGTGCAATCAATACATCAGATAATGTGGATTCTGGCTTGACGAACTACCCTTGAAGAATTGTAAGACTTACAGCAGTACGACTACATTCCTTCCCAGGTTGATGATACAAGTGGAAGACATCCGGATGCAAACAAAGTTATTTACAAATAGATGAGAGATGATACCAATTTAGTACATACAACATGAGCATATGTACAAAATAACACTCTAAGCACGTTGGGCTGCTCTCCGATGTTCTAACCTTTGACGAATTGTAGGGCTTACAACAGTACACATACAACCCTTCTCAGGTTGACGTCCTAGGTTGGAAAATTGTCTCAGAGCTCATTTGCTGACCTCCTTCTATCATCTATATCCTCAACTCTGAACGGTGGCACGCCCATGTCATTGTATCGTGGAATGTAGATGACTAACAATCATACGATGTATCTGACCGACGAAGCGTGTGCACACAGTAATTTACACCCAAGATATTAGCATTTAAACAGTAACTTGAAACTTGAAGGGCCTTTATTCGTGCAAGTCAGTTTAACAATTGCACTCTCATACATAGTTGACTTATCCTCACTAAACTGACCATTGACTTTCATCCTTTCAAACGGACCGATACTAGCATAGTCAGAGCACAAGACAGCTGAGTTCACGGAAGTCCCTTTCATTGTGGATGACAACACCAACGACGACTGAGTGAGACAAGTTGATGAAATTAGTGGTGCGTCAGAAGCTGTCGTTGTTCGAACTTTAGAAGTTTGTCTAACCGTGCTATTACAGCCAATGCTATCTTTTATGACTAGCTCTAGTTTAGAATTAACATCTGTTGATAGGTGAGCTACACGCTGATCCTTTACACTAACGGTCTCACGAGTATCCATACCTTCTGCAACCGCATATGCGTTTAAGTCTACTTCACTTTCAAGTTGTACAGAAACTTTGTTCAACTCACTAGTGGTTGGCATTTCACTCACCTCATCAGGATCAGTCAAATACAAACATGCACTATCATGACCATTGTCACAAATATCCACTTGACCTCCTTTTGTGTGATCAACTTCATCATTTTCAAACTCTTTGATAACAGCAGTGAACGATTTGGGTTCCTTCTCACAAATCCTTACAGATTTTATACCTTTACTCTGACTAGTAATACCTTGTAAACTTGTGGAGTCAGAACTGGACTGTGAAACTGTAACTCTCTTCTCCTGCACAAACTGTGGTGTCGTTTGTGACACTCTATTCAACAATGGGTTACCACTTGCATCTACAGGTTTGTTCACTGCACTATTATCGTCACACAATTCGTAGTCAGATCTTGATGACTCTGGTTTCGCCTTAAGCTTACCACTAAACTTGGTCACTTCCTCACAGTTTGCCTTCGTATGCACTTCTTGCAGACGGACAAAACACGACAGTGCTTGTCTTGCAGCCTGTAACCTATTTATTGGGGACGTCCCACGATAGCCGTTACACTCACTTCGTCTATATGGACTACTAGACACCATAAAGCTTTTCGAATATCCACTTCGCTGAGACCCTTTCGTCATAAATCATTCCGTTTTGGCTCTCAGACTGCTCTATTCTATTGGTGGGATGCAAATGCGGGCATACTTGATCATAGAATGATTGACACTATCTTTCACCAGTTTCAGAATATCATCAAACTTTGGCTCAATACCTTCATTCTGTATACGAGGGCTTATCTTCACCCACTTCTTTTGCAGTCGAGTGGGTAGGCGTCTCACTTTTACCTCTAGGACGGAACTTGAGTTCAGATCGCTCATGCAATTCATCGAAATCAATGCATTTTTGTAAGTCAACAGATTATCCAGATACTCAGAGAGTCCCTTGGAGTCATCTTGTAATTGATTACGTTTAACAGCCTCGAATACGTTCCTTATAATCATCGAAGGTCTTCCATACCTTTGATGCAGGATACGCGTCGCCTCAGCATATCCTTCGCTTGGGGCATAAACTTACGGCACTTTTTAGCTCTTGAATCAACACCAGTGCAGTACCTCAACAAATAAATAAACTTCATTTCATCATTTAATACAAAACCACTCATCAGGACCTCAAACCCCTTAGTAAACTGTCGGTAGTCTTTTCGGTTTCTATCAAAGTACCGAGTTTGAAACTTGGGCAGCGTTAAAGCACTTCTATCCCTAAGCAGACCCATCATACTGAGAATCATGCATATCATTACAACTAACAGGCAACTCATCTTTACTCACTTTTTTGTCTGCTTACATGGTGACATGTCCCTTTCTTGTCCCGGGAATTATCCAACGTCATCAAGGGATGCAATCTGCGTTGATAATCCGAGTCTAAATAGAGGCTGACTGCAGACCCAGTAAGTAATCTCGGAAGTTCCAGAAGGCGCTCCAGAAAACGAACGGATGAATAGAAACTGCCCCAGAATGCACTCCAGAAGCAATTAAATACTGCCTTAGAAGGTGACCCAGAAAACGAATAAAACCTGTCAAAGAACTTATCCCTAAGTTCCTATTGTTAGGAAGACGCTCCACACCGATAAAGCCTGTGTACTTTTTTCGACTTTAACTCCACAACACCAGTATTGTAAGAAGGAAGTTATATTGCTTGGCAATTAAAGCGGAGAACGGTAGAAGTCTATAAACAAATTTTTTATACAAAACTTTGAAGTGCTTTTCTTCGTTTTTGGTCTTCCTCGCCAAACTTGTGAACGATCCAACCATTCGTGCTTTTAAGTTGCCAGCCAGTGGCTACCAGTTCCAAAACCAAACGTTCAGTGGTCACCTTCTTGACAACGCGTTTTCTCTGCGTCTGTTTGTATCCCATTTGGTGAGATTCGGTGACCCAAAAATGTGACTTCTGTCTGTAAAAAGGAGCATTTAGAAGACTTCAGCTTTAAATCAGTTGTTCCTAACCTCGTAAGGACAACCCGTAGGTTATCATTATGATCCTCTGGGGACCTCCCACGCACAGTAATATCGTCAAGCTAGACGAGACCAACCTGTCAAGGACTACCTCCATCAAGCATTGAAGTGTGGCGGAAGCACTGCATGGCTCGAAGGGCGTTGTTCAGAATTCGTATGGACCTCTCGGGAGTATAAATGCAGTCTTAGGACAACCATCCGGGTGCACCTCTACTTCCCAGTAACCGGGCGCCAGATCTAACGTAGGGAACCATTGCGAATCGGTAAGTGCATTGAGAGTTGCATCGATGCGTGGGATAGGGAAAGGGTCACGTCTGGTCATAGCGTTCAGTCTGCAATAATCAATACACATTCGAA